>CM053577.1:31027807-31067336 GCA_028646485.1 Cryptoprocta ferox | reverse complement strand
ACTATAGAGTTAAAAAAAATAAACTATTAAGTTAAATAAAATAAAATAAAATAAAATAAAAATAAAAGAATTAAAAAAAAAAGCAAAACCAAACAACTACAAAAAAGAAGAATATGCAAGAGACCAGATGTGGCCACGAAGACTAAAATATTTATTATTTGGCGCTTTATAGAAAAGTTGGCCAATCCCTGTCCTAAATTAGTAAAACCTGCTAAAACTTTGCATTCACAAAGTCTGACTCTGTGTTACTTGAATGTACTAAGTACTCACTATGTTACTAAGCCTACGAGGTACAATATTTAACAATGTTGCAAATTTTTCACCAAGCAGGTATGTATACGGGGTTGAATTTCTGCAATTTTCAGAAAGAATAAGTAATCAGTACATCACCTGTGCTGGCTTGATAGCTTGTTTCAAGTGCTGCTCTTTTTACATTAATTTAGAAAGAATTACAGTCACTTTGTTGCATACTGGAGGAACATTTTTGCAGCATACCTGCCATATTTTCATGAAACATGAAAATTAAGGAAGACATTCTTTACATGACCATAAACAGTGTCTCAAAGAAAAATTCACCTAATACACAGAGGTAGAATTAAACCAAGATGCACCTCTACAAGAATACAATGAACAAATTATTTTTGCATTACTTGCACTTTTGAACTATTGGCACCATTACACTTCTAGAGAGGTGACTTTAAAGAATACATCACATTTTCTACAACATAAAGAGAATACTACTGTCTACACATCCAGAAAAGGTACATTATTATTTCCTCAAAAACGAAACCGTCCCCTTACTGGCTGTACCATCGTCTTACAGAAGACCTATTCTATTCCACACAGGTCTGCTGCCATCTAGTGGAGTACTTAAGAAAAATGCTTCATTGCAAAAAATAAAAATTTTTGCCATTGTAGGCAGCAGTTGTATCAGGGGCTACGTACGTAATGTTCCAACCTGTCAGAGTTCACTGGGGCACAGGGAGGATGCTGTCTGACCAGCGGGAGTGGCCGGCAGGAGGGAGCACCTGGGCCAGCCCTAGCAGGCACACAGTGCAAAGAACTATCTCCAAAAACCAGAATACTGCTATCTTCTCTTCTATGAGTAAATATTCCTGTTGCTCAACCCAAAAAGTAACTCAGAATTTTAATAGTCAATCACAGGAAAAAAAGATCATGGCTAGGAAAACCGCTGAGCAGGTGATGTTGAGAGACTCTGACTCAGTGTCAGCCATGTCACACTCTGAAGAAGTGTAATGCTGACCAGCAAGTGGCCTTGGAGCCAGACAGCCTGATTTGGAAACTTGACCTCACTTCTTCCTAGCTGCTGACCTTTGGCAGTTTACCTAATCTCTCCAAGCTATCATTGCCTCAACAGTCAAATGGAGAAAAAATCACCTTTCTCAGTTACCATGAACTTCAATGGAGAACCAAGTATGTTAGCACTTTGTACTGGATGTTGTAAGAATGAGCTCAATAAATGGAGAACTAACGGTATGAAGTGGTTGATGCCTTTCTCCTGAAAGTCAGAAGTGAACAATAAGAATATTCTCTTTTTTTCATATTTATTTATTTATTTTGAGAGAGAGAGAGAGAGAGAGAGAGAGAAAGAGTGTACAAGTGGGAGGGGGTGCAGAGAGAGAGGGGAGAGAAAATCCCAAGGAGGCTCCACGCTCAGCATGGAGCCTGACACAAGGCTCAATCTCACAATCGTGAGACCATGACCTTAGCCAAAATCAAAAGTCAGACACACAACCGACTGAGCCACCCCCCAGGTGACCCAGCAATGGGAATATTCCTATTAACATGTTAGCTAACTCATGTGAACCATACTTTACGAGGCCACCGAAACTCCATAATATCTGATATAGTTACGAGAACTGCAGAGACAATGATACCTATCAACAGACACAGAATAGTTACATCCTATAATTACAAGGGAAGAGTCAGCCATTTCCCGACCTAAGTACCTAGCAGGTATGTAAAAATGATAGAATTGAAACTGAACTAGAAAATAACTAAATGTTAAAAGAAATAAACTGTTTTCCACCTCTGCTCCTTTCTCATCTATCAATCAATCCCTCTACCTGTTTTAAAGGGTAGTCTGGAGTACTACAGAAGATGATATATATGAAAACATTTTGGAACTGGCATAGACCTCTGTAAGAACAAAAGATGTTATCACTGGTAAATTAACTGTAATTTGAGTTAGAACCATTAGGTTAGGTTCATTGCGGAGTACAAGGTGCAGAGGATAATATATCATAAAACAATCTTATCAGCTAGTTGAAAAAAAGTATCAACACAAGGCTTTAAGAAAAAAAAATCAAGTGAAATGGGACTATTTCATATATCAAGACAGACTAAGAAAAGTGCACAGTATTATAATTCTAAAAAGTATATCAGAAGTAGGAAAACCCCCCAGAGAATCTGAAAGACAGCTACTAAAATAATTATGGGCATGTTTCCAATACGCTCTCTATCTCATGTCTGTCTTGTGACCTGGATAGGCAGCTTATCTTCTTTGTGAGTAAGAGAATCGAAGCAAACTGTGGAGACAAAAAGGGGTACTAGGAAGATGAAGGATCTTCTAAAGGAGGAGTCTTGAGCTGAGAAGCCCACTATGGAGTCTACGGCTCCAGAGGCCATGCCCACCGGTTTGCCGTGCTCTCCTTCCTGAAACTAACTAGCACACCTGCAAGCTGTCTCAAGTTTAGAACACACCAAATACATTTAATTTTAAATTTCTCATTGGTTTTCTTCCCAGATATTTCAAAGGGAGAAAGGCATATAGATTAACAAAATTGAAATATAGGATATTTTAAAGCATAAAGAGTTAAATCTGAGGGCATACTTCTTTTTTTCATGTTTATTTATTTTTGAGAGAGAGAGAGTGAGTGAGTGAGAGAGCGAGAGAGTGCACATAAGCAGGGAGGGACAGAGAGAGAGGGAGAGAAGAGAATCCTAAGCATGTGGGGCTCTCAAACTCACCATCTGTGAGATCATGACCTGAGTGGAAATCAAGAGTTGGATGCTCAACCAACTGAGCCACTCAGGTGCCCCTGAGCACGGTTCTTAAAAATAGAAGTACAATATCAAGCCACTTGAAAACTGTATGTAAACAAGACTATGGATTTCTGAGATGGCTGGAACATACAAACTCTCTTAGCAAAGATACTCAGTGCTAACATTTTATCACATGGATCTGCTCAGCTTATCTACTCGGGGAGCCTAGAATCAGAAGTAATGAAAGCCCGGACGCCGGTGTGGCCCCTTGAGAAGGTGATTTGTGTAAGCAGCAAACCCAGGCAAGGACTCGCCAGGGGCCAAGCCCTGCCCCTCCAGCTCTTCAGCTTTCCAAGCTGCCTTTCTGTCATCCACCAAATGGCCCATTATTCTCCTTCTCCAAAAGCAGCCGAGTGTTGTTAGCTACGTCATGAAGTTCACCTCCAGTTTGTACGGCAGTGATTTCTGAACTGTTACCTCACTCCTAATTTCTGATCCATTTGCCAAGACATCGCTACTCAGACATTGCTAAGATGGACTGAAAATGGATTTCTGCTTTCTACAGGGACATGGTATAAGTCTGTTCCTGAATCTTCCCTCTTCTTCCCTTCTGAAGCCACAGAGAACAAAAGCGGGGGGGTGGGGGTGGGAAGGAAACCCACAAAAGTTTTGTTTTCAATGAAATGAGGACAACAAAAAGTTCTCAAAAATATATCCATGTGGCCAAAAGCAACAGAAAGGAGCAGATCCTGAGTGGGAAGTCAGATGAGTGGGGTCCCTAGGGAATAAGGGAGCCAGAGCTCCAAGATGTTGCCAGCAAGTACCCACTTCCAGAAAAGGACGATCACACCCTGAGTGGGGCCAGGAGCAGGGCTGAAAAGGAACTGGACACCCTCCTGGGGGAGGAGGAAGGAGGAGACTGGGCTCTGACCAGGGCCGCAGACTGCTGACCTCTGAAAGTACTATCTTTCCCTAGGAGCAGGCAGACGCCTTACAAAAAGATAGCTGTGTGTTGTGGGGCCAAGAGAGGGATGGGGGGGCCATCAGAACTAGAAGGGGAGGACTTGCCACACAAGATGACGTTTTGAGAGGCAGAGGGGGAAAGAAATGGTGCTTCGGGGCAAGACAGACACCAATGAGCCCTTGAGCAGAGAGACTAGGCACCCCCTCTCCCTTCACAGGACCCCCCCCCCCGCCTTGGAAAACCAAACTTATTCCACTGAATAACAGAAAAAGAACAGATATAGCAACCACACAAAAAGACCGTTAACAATTGTGGAAAAGAACATCAAAACTCCTTCGAAGCAAACACAACAGGAAAAAATGTTGCCACAACATAGCTAGGGTGAAAATTACAGCCCAAAATAACTCAATGAGGCCACTGCAATTTTCAAGTTAGATCCCAAAAGGACTCGTAGATGACATGGCTAGATAACAGGCACTGGTGAAGTAGGAACTTGAGGAACTCAGGAAAGAAAAAGGCAAATTCAAAAGGCAAGACTAAATGACGAGGAGCCCCAGACAGAATGGACACACAGACCCTGGCACCACTACCCATTACAGCTATAACCGCTGTACTTCGGCTGCGCCGCCTCACTTGCTGATGGTTTTAGCTCCTGGTTCATAGTCACTGAGACTCCTGCCTCAGTTCTCTGCGATTTCAACATACACACTGATGATCCTTCTGCCAATCTGGCTCAGTGTTTTGCACGCCCCGCCCCAAAGACCTTGTCCCCCAGTCATTCTTAGTCACACACTCCAAGGTCATATGAACGCTGGCTCACTACCAGTAATCTCAATGCTTCCATAACCTTACTGCCATGTGCACTACTTACAAACCACCACCTCCTGTACATCCTGGTCACTCCTGCTGGTATTCTGGCTCTAACGACAAGCCTCTGACCCCCAGGACCTTCGGTCCTTTGGTCCTACCACTTTGCCAGTGTCCTCCCCACCCTCCCGTGTCTTCACTCACCTTCTGACCCAACTTAAACCCCATGGTCAGTCATCATATTCACTCTCTTCCATATATCCTCCTCTGGCCCCTCTCTCCATTTATCTTAACCACTTGACAAATCCAGAACTCTGGAAGAGTCCAATACCGTGCCTCCCCTATTATACAAATGTGCTGTGCAGCATTAAAGCAAACCTGTGTTAATGGACATTTTATCCTAGGACTGTGTGTTTAAATGTTGGGGGACTTGGGGTGCCTGGGTGGCTCAGTTGGTTAAGCATCAGACTTTGGCTCAGGGTGTGACCTTGTGGTTCATGGCTTTGAGCCCCACATCAGGCTCTGCACTGGTGCCGAGGTGCCTGCTTGGGATTCTCTCTTTTCCTCTCTCTCTCTGCTCCTTCCCCACTTGAGTGGTCTCTCAAAATAAAGAAATAAACTTTAAAAAAAGGTTGGGGAACTTAACATTTATGCTGCCTCTATGCACAAATCCTTTTGAGTTCTATCTAGATCAAATAAAGTGTGATGATGACTATATGATAAAGTTCTCATCAAGTTTCCACACTCCATTCATTTAAACTCTCAAAATGCTGTTCTACCTGAAATTAAAGCCTGAGTCTTTAGAGTGGCCTGCAAGGCCTCACCCAACCGCACCCCAGCTTCTACTCCCCTCTGTGCTCTGTGCACACTGGCCTCCTCTCCACTCCCCTAATCCCCCAGTCCTGCTCCCACCTCAGGGCCCTTGTACTTGTTATCCTCTACCACATTCCTTCCCCAGATCCAGACCTAGCCAGGACAGTTAACGAAGGTGGCTAAACTAAACAAGACATTTTTTATGTAGATGAAACAGTCTTATATTGGAAGAAGATGCCATCTAGGACTTTCAGAGCTAGAGAGAAGTCACTGTCTGGCTTCAAAGCTCCAAAGGACAGGCTGCCTCTCTCGTTAGAGGCTAATGCAGCCAGTGACTTTCCGTTGAAGCCAGTGGTCATTTACCATCCCCAAAATCCTAGTGCCCTTAGAATTATGCCAAATCTCCTCTTCCTGTGCTCTACAGATGAACAACGAAACCTAGATGACAGCACATCTGTTTACAAAATGGTTTACTGAATGTTCTAAGCCCACTGTTGAGGCCTACTGTTCAGAAAAAAGATTCCTTCCAAAATATTGCTGCTCATTGACAGTGCGGCTGGTCACCCAAGAGCTCTGATGGAGATGGACAATGAGATTCATGTTGTTTTCATGGCTGCTGACACAGCATCTGTTCTGCAGCCGGTAGATCAGGAAGTCATTTCAACTTTCAAGTCTTATTATTTAAGAAATACATTTCATAAGGCGATGGCTGCCACAGACAGTCATTGCTCTGATGGATCTGGCCAAAGTAAATTGAAAACCTCTGGAAAGGATTCACCATTCTAGATACCATTAAGTATATTTGTGATTCATGGGAAGAGGTCAAAACATCAGTATTCATAGGATTTTGGAAGAAGTCAATTCCAACCCTCATGGATGACTGTGAAAGATTCAAGACTTCGGTGGAGGAAGTAACTGCAGGTATGGTGGAAAGAGCAGGAGAACTAGAATTAGAAGGGGAGCCTGAAGGTGGGCCTGGATTGCTGCCATCTCATGGTCAAACTTGGATGTCAAAGGAGTTGCTTCTTTTGGGTGAGCAAAGAAGGTGGTTTCTTGAGATGGAATCTACTCCTGGTGAAGATGTCGTGAAGACTCTACTCCTGGTGAAGATGTCGTGAAGACTGTTGAAATGACAACAGAAGATCTAGACTATTATATATGCTTAGCTGATAAAGAAGTAGCAGGGTTGGAAAGGACTAACTCCAATTTTTAAAGAAGTTCTAGTATGGGTAAAATGCTATGAAACAGCATTGCATGCTAGAGGGAAATCATTCATGAAGGGGAGAGTCAATTGATACAGTAAACTTCACTGTCATCTTACTTTAAGAAATTGCCACAGCCACCCCAACCTCCAGCAACCACCACTGCTCAGTCGGCAGCCATCAACATTGAGGCAAGTCCCTCTACCGCCAGAAAGATTATGACTCCCTGAAAGCTCAGATAACAGTCTGTATGGTTAACAATAAAGCATTTTTTAGTTAAAGCCTGTCCATTGTTTCTTCAGATATAATACTACTGTACATTTAATAGGCTATAGGCTAGTATAAATACAACTTGATATGAACTGGGAAACCAAAATTTAACTAACTTTATTGGTCTGCAACCAAACCCCCAGTATTTCCACGGGCATGCCCATAGTTAAAAGATACTAACTTACATACCTTCTAGAGAATTTTGAACAAAGCAGGGTGTGCAGGCAATGCTATACAACTAAAATCAATGGGGGGTACGTGGCCCAATCTGCCCAGCTCTCCTGCCAAGCCCCAATAGCACAACAGTTCTGGATATTCACAAATAAGCAGGCCTCAGTTGGATTTTTAGCTAAAAGCTTTCACAGTGCTCGATAAGAAAATAATAGTCCACAGGCTAGGAGGGAATCTTGTCAATGTCAATGGGCATTCTCTTGGACTTTGAATGGGATAAAGACCAAACTATCCCACAGAAGTAGATGGCCATACTCACTATCAGTAATAGGCTCCTGCAACAATCGTTTCTTCAAACAATGACCAAGAAAATGACACTCCAACAAGAAGAAAGACTGGGAGAAATAAATGTACCAAGACTTACAGAACACTATTTTGTAAGACGTTTAGGTTCTTCCAAATAAATTAAGAGGCAAATCAATTAATAACAGCTTTGAAAAAAAAGTCTGGAAGAGTATAAAAGGCAATTACTCTTTGGGACGCCTGGGTGGCTCAGTTGGTTAAGTGTCTGATGTCGGCTCAGGTCATGATCTCGCAGTTTGTGAGTTCGAGCCCCGCATCAGGCTCTGTGCTGACAGCTAGGAACCTGGAGCCTGCTTCAGATTCTGTGTCTCCTTCTCTCTCTGTCCCTTCCCCACTTTTGTTCTGTCTCTCTCCCTCTCTCTCTCTCAAAAATAAATAAAAATAAAAAAATTTTTTTAAAAAGGCAATTACTCTTTAATGGAAAATATTGCTCAGTAATTGGTAGAAAAACAACAAAAAAGAGTCAAAGAGATGAGGACAAGAATTGTCAAAACTACTGCAGGAAACCAAAACTAAACCACCTGGCCTAACATCTGCCGTCCAGCTCCCACATCAACACTGAGCTAACGAAACGTACAAACAGGCAGCACCAAGATGCATCACTAACTTTAATTTTAATAAAAGAGAGGCTACTCTGTAATAAATAATTACTAGGCACACTGAATATATTTACAGTAAAAAAACTAACATTAATTACACTGTTTTTAATAAGATGGGGTATGGAAAGATACATGAAAATTTTTATCCTGTAATCAGCACCACACTTTATCTATATATAGAACTCAGAAGGATTCATGTGTGGAGGCAGCATAGATGGTAAGTTCTCCAACATTTAAACATAATCTTAGGATAAAATGTCCATTAACACAGGTTTAGGTTAAATGATGTGTGGCACATTCATATAATGGATAATTATTCAGCCAAAATAGAAGACAAAAACGCAAGCAGCAAATAAAATAAGCCTATAGTAAGATCTCATTCTCATTAAAAAAAAAAATGAAAGAATCTAATTATGTGTAAATACTTCTGTAGCCATTAGATTCACGTTCAGTCATAAACAGCACTCGTGTTCAGTCATGTAGGAAAAGGCACCAGGGAAAAGAAAAGTCGTCATTCTCTGAAAATTCTCTTGGATAAGCATTAATTTCCAGACCAAGTTCTCTATCCTGTGTCAACGCTTTAGGCATGAAGAAAATGACAACAATGAAATCAAAGCTACTAAAGTTTTTCTCCTCAAGTGGAAAAACATCCAACCAAACATTTTCGGATGTGTGATGTTATAAGTAGATATGTCAAATAGTTTAGGAGAGGGACCAAGGGAGGGAAAGGGAAGGAGAGAGAGGGAGAGAGAATAAGGTTTCAACTCCTCCTCTATAAACTACCTTCCCATCTACCAATACCCACCAACAGACCACCCCAGAAAAAAAAAAAATCCCCAATTCCTGGATAAATACACAGTTACAGTAAATTTGTTAACTCCTCAGGACTGGAATTCTTTTGTAAAGAAATTGTGCCCAGGCACCAAAAAAGAGAAGTTGATGATACTAGTTTCCCTTCTGTGTGGTCATGTGTTAGATGCAAAAACAAGTGCCCCTTTCACTAGACTCTAATCAAAATAACTGTATTCACTCTCAAAAGTTACCAAAGGACTCACACATTTATATAGACTTTATATTTCATCTCAAATCCTAAGAATCTTATGAGGACAAGAGCCAAGCACTGACTGATTCTTTTTAATAAATAAGGAAAGTACCCACAAAGATTGAGAGCTAAGTACAACACAAAGCAAACCAATTATATTTTTGCAACTCTAAACAAGTCTGTGTTGAACTAATCTATAGGAGATAAATGATAAAAAATGAAACTATGAAGATTCAACATAAACATTTCCAGTCACCTTCTCTTAACCTTCACAACATGGGTTTAAGGTCACACATCTTATACCTCCCTAGAAGGTTCTGCTTTCCCAAATCTTTTGGAATGAACATACATGTACATATGACACATTATGCATATTTTAGCAGAAAACTTCTGTACTCATAAATTCAACTGGTATATTTTATGTTACCAATGGTTCTAATTGGTTCATTTTCCATAAGCTAACTTTTAGACTCTCTCTCTTTCAGATTAGTCTTCTTTAAAAGTACTCAAATGCCAGAATTCTCATTAGCACTCGTGAAAATTTTATTTCAAAGGCTATGTTTCATGGTCAGCTGCCGATATTTTCTACTCATCAATTTCCTTGAATTTATTACCTTAATACAAACACAATTCACGCCAGAATCCCTTGTGACTGCAACTCTTCCGTCTTCTAACTCTTAGAAGTAATACGTAAGTCTTAGTAGAACTCTAGCTAGTTGTGGGAAGACTATTTCAATTACGGAATTAAAAAAATTTTTTTAATGTTTTATTTATTTTTTTGAGAGAGAGAGAGAGAGAGAGAGAGAGAGAGAGAGAGACAGCGTGACCAGGGGAGGGTCAGAGAGAGAGGGAGACACAGAATCTGAAGACAGGATCCAGGTTCTGACCTGTCAGCACAGAGCCTGATGCGGGGCTTGAACCCACGAACCGCTAGATCATGACCTGAGCCGAAGCCGGACGCGCAACCGACTGAGCCACCCAGGCGCCCCAATTACGGAATTTTAAAAGTATGTGTTATGGATCCACATATTGCAATTGGTCTCTTAATAACAAAGAGAATAATTCTGCATAGTTAGAAGAGCTTTCAAGATTCTTTAAAACTTTGGTTAGAGTTATAGCCTGTTAAAAGTCAAAAGAGACCGCAAGCCAGCCCACAGAAAATTTAAGAAAATCATGTCTTGGAAAGTAAAAGAGCTTACTCAAGGTCACACTGACATCAGGATCTGATTTCAGAAATATGCACGCACTCACATAAAGCTTACTCAATTAGAAGCCTTACCCACTGTCTCACTGATTTTCTTAACTCAGGGACTTTCTGAAAAGTCTGATTCTAATCAGGGAATTGCAATATAAATCACAATGAGACAGAACTATGGCTAGAATCGGTAAAAGTTAAAACTGTAAATGCCAAATGTTGGCAAGGATTTGGAGCAAAACGAACTCTGATACACTGGCTGGTGGGAGTATAATCTGGTACAACTACTTTAGATAACTACTATAGGTAAACACATACATATCCTATAACTCAGCAACCCAACTCTTAGGTAGACACATGAGACAAAAGAACACTAAGAATGTTCAGCAGTGTTCATAATAGCAAAAAATAAAGACAAACAAAAAACCCAGACACTCCAAATGTCCATGAACAGTAGAAAGAATAGATTAAGGTCTGTTTGAATATGGAATACTATACCATAGTGAAAACAAATGACCTACAGCTACATGCAATACCATGGATGAATTGCTTAAACAGAATAGGAGAAAGAAGTCCAACATAAAACATAATACTTGACTCTATTAAAGAAACTGCAATATTAATCAGTGAGGTTGAGGTTATCTTTGGAGAGTATGGTGTGGGTAAAACATGAGAAGGGCTTCAGGGAGCTGGTAATGTTGTACTTCCTGACATGTGTAGTATGGTAACAGATAATTCATGGAGCTCTACACTAATAATTAGTGTATTACTCTCTGTATTATAGTTCTATTTTTTAAAGATAAAAAAAATCTTTATGTGATGGCTTTCAATATATTTATTCTGCTTCTTTCAAAAACATGAGTTATTTCTGCATGTTCTGGGCGTCCTGAATACACTTGTCTATACTGTTTGCATTTGTGCAAGGATGAATGAAAATATTCTACTCGGATTTAGTCTTATTTATATATGGCTCAAGCCATTTCAACCCACAAGGGCTTGTTTATCCTTGTACTACATGTCACTAGTAGGAGTTTGTTTCAAAGAAAAACACAGACAGATGATAAAGGGTACATGGGTGTATACCTCATTTCCAGATACTACTAATAAAAATGTTACTTGTAAACATCGCAATCCAAAGCTTGAGAATTAAATCTAAGCACTTCTTTGATGCACAATGATCTTCTAGACCTGGGATAACAAATGGGTTTATTTACATGCCAACCCCAGTCTGCTGGGAATGGTTGCCTGGAGCGCTGGGTTGAGAAAGACTGGATGCCATGGTAGGGCCATCGACAGAACAGTGTCTATGCCACGGGCAAAGGATGGAGCACAGACACCTTGCTGACTCTGAGACAGAGTCAACAGAACACTTTCTCTCATAGGATAAAAATACTTCCTTGATCAAGATCACACTGGGATCCAAATAACTTTCCTCATTGCTTCCACCTCCACCCCCACCCCATTGTCTCATATATGATCTGTCAATAAAATTCCATATTCAGGAAGATTTTCAAATAAACAGTTTTATTAAGACAAAAAAATATTTTCTTATTTTAAACACTCCAACGAGAAATCCCTAATGAAGTTTTGGTTTGTTATAACTGTTACTCATTCTTAAATATTGTTATTTTAATATAATCTATTTCTAATATATTTTATATTTAAGTATTTACAATATTTACATATTTCATTTAATATAAATTATATTATTGTAATATGGTTTAAATACTAGTAAAGCAAATTGATTAAGACTACAGATTATTTTGAACAAAACTACCTTAAGGCAAAACAAAAAAGCTTAAAAACATTTTGTTTCATCTATTCTACTCTTTGTGAAACAGACCTGTCAGAATATAGTACTAGTTATAAAAAATTCTAATCTTAATATACGGTATTCTTAGATCCCTCCAAGAATCAAAAAATTTTTTGATTGCTATTTTCCTTTTTGTTATAAACTCAACTATACAAGTTCATATTTTATAAGTTTTCACTGATCTTAACCAAAATGAGTATGAAAGTAAACTTTCCCCACTGCGGTATTCAGGAAGACTTTAGCTCTGATTGAGCAGATGCACATATTCTAACGACAAGGGTATTATCCTTACAGCATCTTCTCTGGAGATTTCTTTTGTACAACTAGATAATTTGTACTGATACAAATTTGCAAGATGCAAATGTAGCGTAAAGAAAAACACCTAAATGTGGTGCAAAGTACCATCTTATTCAATCACAGTATTATTAGCATTGCCAGATGGGGAAAAAATGAACTGAAATTTCACACTTCCGCCTTTCACTTCCACGTGATTTCTTCATAGTCCTTATCGGTGATGCACACTGGATGGTAGGTTAGATCTTTAACAATAATTAACTCTACCTAATCTAAATTTCCCTTCATTCAGACACTGAATCTCAGAAACAATGTACAGGGATGATTGTTTTCGCTAAATTGAAGACCCAAAGTCTCAAATGAGTACCCAGCCTCTGTGGTATGTCAATCCTCTCAACTGATAAAACTACAACTCACCACTTTCTCTTCTTTCCATAAACTTCCATGGCCTTCCATCCCATTCCCTGTCCAATACCTCTGCCTCCTATTTCACTTAAGAACAGCTCAGAAGGAACTCTCCCTTCTTTGCCCACCACACTTACTGCCCACCCCACACTCTGCCTGGACTCTGTACAGTGGACGAAAGGCACACTGGACCCTGGTGATCCATTCCCCTCCCCCTCTCGCCTTTGGAGACCTTTCTTTTGCAATTATACTCTCACTGGATTCTCTCTTTTGTAGTGAAAAATGCAACCATATCTTTGACCCTCTTTCTACTTCCATGGTGGAATCTGCCAGTTGCCCACTAAGTACTGATTTTTCCCTTCTTAAATGGAACAAGCCCCAGTGTTAGTGAGCACATGGTAATCCAGCCTTCCTAGCAGCTAGGTGTAGCCATGTGACTGTATCTAAACTCTGGTCAATAACACAAGCAGAGGTGACTAGGATTCTAGGAAGTCTCTTTAACTGAAAAAGAGTCAGTCCTTCTCCTTCCTTTTTTCCATCTACACTCAGAACATGAATAGAGGACCATTCTTCTCAAGGTCACCAGTTTGCCTGATCAAATTCAGTGCTAAAATTTTTAGTCTTTCAGCAGCATCAGACACAGACGATGCCTCTCTCAGTCTTGAAACACCTGTTTTGATTTCTGGAAATCCACCATATCCTGATTTTTTTTTTTTTTAACTCACTGGTCACTCTGATTCTTCATACTTTCTCCCTGCCTTCCAGGCACCTACATTTTTTAATGCTCCAGTTCTCCTCTCTTACTCCTTTGTGATTATTTCAGACTATGGTTTCAAATACCATTTGTACTCCGATGTCACTCTGATCTTCAAATTCCTAGATCTACACTAGATGTCTGACATCTCCCCGTAGATGTTTAAAAGACATTTCGAACTCGACTTGGCCAAAACAAAATTCTCCCCACTTCAAACTGTAGTCCTTCTCACCTCCGTATACACTCACCACTGCCCACTTGGTTGCTTAACACAAAAGCCAGGGAGTCACCCTGGACTCCCCTCTTTCATTCTTAATCCACGCACACTCATCAGCAAGTCTTGCTGACTCTGCTTCCAAAGAATATCCATCAGTTCCCTCTGTCCCCACTGCCACCACCCTGTTACAAGCCAACACCTCCCTCAGTCGACCCAGCGATGGCCATCGTGTCCCCCACCTCCAATTCTCCAAAGTCTATTTTCTAAGCAGCAGCAGCCAAAGCAATCTTCTCAAAGCTCAGATAGGACTGTGTGTCTCCTTCTTAGAATGAAACCTAAACTCCCCAGACGGCCTCTAAGGCTCTGGGTGGCCTGCTCAGTCCCCTCTCCGATTTCCTCTCTAGCCACTCGTGCCTCAAGTGCTGTGTTTTGGCCACACTGGACTTCTCCTTCCTCTGTATTTTTGGAACATCCCAAGCTCTGGACTGCTTCAGGATTTTAATACCAGCTCATTGGCTCCATCTAAATGCTCTCTTCCCATATCTTCTCACTACCAGCCCCCTATCATTCTCACTCGCTCAGGGGACTGTCTCAGCCAAGGTGGCTTCCCCACAGTCACCTGCTCTCACAGCATGCTCATTTCCATCACAGGAAACCATGTTGTTCATTAACTTTTTTTAACCATCTGCTTCTCCTTACACCATAACCCACATGACAAAAGGGCCTTGTGAACCCTGCTTTACTGCTGGATTCCCAAGGGTCTGGTACAAGGACTAGCAAGCAGTAGGTGCTCAAAAAATCATTTGCTGAATGAAGGCAGAATATCATAATTCAAAGTCACTCAGTCTGAACCACTACTCCAGTGTTTCAACCTCTCAATAACAGACCTGAGAAATAGAATCTGACCACCAGATGCTGGTCACTCCTCTGGAGGGTGCCCATCCCATCCCTGAATAACTAGGATTATTCAAAAGCCCGACTCCTTCTGGAGCTGAAGTCTGGCTACTGTTGCTTCTGTTCCGTTGTGAAGGCCTTCATGATCATGCAGAATACACTTCTTGTGTTTTACACAAGACAGTGCTTCAATATCTGAAGGTGGTGACTGTGGCTTCTCACGGCCAAATGGTCCGACGCTTCTTAGCCCCCCTCCACCAGGCAGAGCTGTGAATCTTACCACCACCCTCCCCCACACTCCAAAGCTGCCCTGAACTGCACTGCAGTCTCATACTTAGCTATCAGTTATGCCAGGAGCACGCAACTCTGGCCCAATTCATCACTTCCCATCTAGCGGGAGCAATCGATCTCTGTTTCGGGAATGTGACTTGATTTAAATGAACTCTTACTTCCTTCCAGTTCAAGCTCACACATAATCTCCAATCTGTGTATCTTTCATAACACTAGGTGCTTACTGCCTCCATAATCTCAGAGCCTACAGTCATTCCTCCTAGAATTCCTAATGCATTTACCTTTCCCAACACAGAAGACCCGCCCTGTCCTTTGGGGGAAGGCCTCTTGGCCTCCTTTCTTGCATAAAGGTCCTGACTTTTCCACACATGTAAATTAAAATTATAACCTCTCTTAGTTTTCACAAATTAGCCCGAGGCAAACTAGCACTATGTTTTTTTTAATGTCATTTATTTTGACAGAGAGAGAGAGAGAGAGAGCGAGCATGCACGGGAGCAGAGGAGGGGAGAGAAAGAGAGAGAGAGAGAGAGAGAGAGAGAGAGAGAGAGAATCCCAAGCAGGCTCCATGCTTGGTTCAGAGCCTGACATGGGGCTTGATCTCACAGCCATGAGATCATGACCAGAGCCAAAATCAAAAGTTGGATGCTTACTGAATGAACGACCAGGTGCTCCAGACCAGCACTATTTCTAACAAAGAGAAAAATTCTTATTTTCTTTGGCTGTGCACAAAAGCACCTTTTTAGAACCATCTGTAATCTACTTTTATTCCTTTGGCCTCCAAAACATGCTGACATCGGACTGAAATCATTTGGGTCGAGTAGTAACTTCTGGGAGGTTAATGATTAGATAAGAAAACATGGCTTGGTCATCTGAAAACATTCATTATTTTCACAGCGTGTTAACACATTCTGGTAAAGACAGCAGTAAACTTAAAGTAAGCTAAAGAATAACATCTCATTCACACACTCCAAAAGAGAGTTCAGGTAATGTCAAAGGGCCAAAACACTGACCACCCACCACCAGGTGACTAGAATAATCGTCATATGTGATTAGCTATGATTCAGAAACAGAATGTAAAACAGAAAAACTATAGGCCCAAATCTGCTACAGCGATCTTTTAAAAATTTATATGAGTAATAATTTCCAGTAACATGCTACACGGGATTAGTCTACTAGGATTGTCTTTGATAGGTGGAGCACAGTTGTTTGTGGGAATCCTGAGTTATCTTCAAGAGCTGCCTCAATGGATTGAAATGTCCCCTTGTCAGTTACTCCCTGCTCCTTAAGAGCATAGTCCTTTAGACCATGTATTTTCCCTTTCCCTGTTTTTAAGTAAATGTAAACTCTTCGTAGTGCTCCCCAGTTCCAAACCTATGGGATTTTGTCAACAAGTCTCTTTAGTCTCATCCAGAACCAGATGGTTTTAAAGCAAATATAAGTCTCTATCTTTTTTTTTTTTTTAATTTACTTTTATTTATTTTGAGAGAGAAACAGAATCCCAAGCAGGCTCCACACTGTCAGCACAGAGCCTGACACAGGGCTTGATCCCAGGAACCATGAGATTATGATCTAGGCTGAAATCAAGAGTAGGACGAGGGCACCTGGGTGGCTCAGTCAGTTGGGCATCCAACTTCAGCTCAGGTCATGATCTCACAGCTTGTGGGTTCGAGCCCCACATCTGAGCTGTCAGCACAGATCCTGGATGGAGCCTGCTTCAGATTGTCTCTGTCTCTCTCTGTCTCTCAAAAATAAACATTAAAAAAAAAAAAAAAGTAGGATGCTTAACTGGCTGAGCCACCCAGGCTCCCCAAGTATCTCTCCTTTTAAATCTTTATTTCATTAATGAAATAGTGTATTATGTGCCTGGCATCCTACAGAAAAATGCAATTAAGTGTTATCTCTTCTAATATAATTATCTTTTGTATTCACTCTAAAGAATTCTGGGGTGCCTGGGTGGCTCAGTCGGTTAATCATCCGACTTCAGCTCAGGTCATGATCTCACAGTCTGTGGGTTCGAGCCCTGCGTCGGGCTCTGTGCTGACAGCTCGGAGCCTGGAGCCTGCTTCAGATTCTGTGTCTCCCTCTCCCTCTGCCCTTCCCCCATTCACTCTCTGTCTCTCTCTCTCAAAATAAAATAAAGACATAAAAAAATTAAAAAAAAAAAAAGAATTCTGGCCTTTTTCTTTCTTTTTAATTTTAAGAGTTGTAACCTTCTAAAATCTGTTCCTAGAGAACAGCTCCTCCTCTCAGTCACTGGAGTTGTCCTCTTATGAACCCAATTTTAAGAATTGAAAACAGTGACGTCAACTTAAATTTCTACTTACAACATTGTGTGATCTTCTGGATATTGGAAGAGATACGCTGGGCCAGTAGGGCAGGGTCACCACCAACGCCCGGAGTGTAAGACATAGCTGATTTGCTTATTCACTAATTTCATCAGATGTCACCTAAGCAGTCGCCTAAAAAACAAGAAGTCACATAATTGTATTTTTAAAGCTACTGGCCTACAGTTTCCAAATTATCAATCTCAGAGGTTGATACATAGCGAAGGGACACATCAAATAGTAAAACTCTCATGGCTATCAACAATACTGGCCTTTACATGCACCCCAATGTTTATAGCAGCACTATCAACAATAGCCCAAGTATGGAAAGAGCCCAAATGTCCATCGGTGGATGAATGGATAGAGAAGACGTGGTATATATATATATATATATATATATATATATATACACACACACAATGGAGTATTACTCGGCAATCAAAAATAATGAAATCTTGCCATTTGAAACTACGTGGATAGATCTAGAGGGTATTATGCTAAGCGAAATTAGTCAGAGAAAGACAAATATCATATGACTTCACTCATATGAGGACTTTAAGATACAAAACAGTTGAACATAAGGCAAGGGAAGCAAAAATAACATAAAAACAGGGAGGGACACAAAACATAAGAGACTCTTAAATATGGAGAACAAACAGAGGGTTACTGGAGGAGTTGTGGGAGGGGGATGGGCCAAATGGGTGAGGGGCATTCAGGAATCTACTCCTGAAATCACTGTTGCACTATATGCTAACTAACTTGGATGTAAATTAAAAAAATAAATTAAAAAAAATACTCCCCTTTAAAGGACACAATCATTTTAAACAATTAAAATACAGTTCAAATTGTACATTCCCTTTGAAAACGTTTAAGTAAGGGTTACTAAGTCCCTTTTACATGTATATTTTTAATTGTTTACATATTTTCTCCTTAACTAAACTGCAAGCAACTATATAACAGGATTGACTCACTATTTATCTTTCCTTCTCCAACATTTTAATCAACTCCCGACACAGAACAGTTATTTACATATCTATTACATGGTACCCAGATTTCAGGGGGTCCCCAGAAATGTCACCGTTATCTAGTTTAACACACACAGGAACAGCTTAGAAACATATGACTAACGGGTCTCTAATTTTAATAGGAAAGGTCTACTTTGAGAGAGGCACAGCTGACATGTGAGAAGAAAAAAAAAAGTAACTCTCCATAAAGTGCTCCCCCCACCTTCCAACAGAGCAAAGAGAACAGCTCTCCTCTTCCCGAAGCTGGCACCAGGACAGGAAGCAAAGGTGGGGCACTGCCCCAGGAAGGAGGCAAGAGGGGGTTCTTTTCTTCTTCAGTCCACCCACCACACCTCTTGGGGCTTGGGAAAAAGGATGGAAAGGGTGTCCCTGCATACAGGACTATGTCCAGCACAGACTCTCAACAACACCACCCCCATCTTTCCACCGAGTGCATTACAGGCTACAGAGCTGCAGGCAGGCAAGCTGTCCGGCAGCTCTCTACCCAGAGCCAGCTCCATGCCCAGCATCAAATGAGGCACTAGGGAGTCACAGGCGAACAAAACAACAAAGGTAAAGAATCTGCTCAATTCAAATGTGTCATTTAGGAGAGAGGATAAAGTAAAACAATAAGAGCAACATAAATTAGCAAAAGGTCATACACGAGGCAAAAGTGAGAGGCTGGGAAAAGGAATTTCACTACGGCTCTTGTCTGGAAAGAATTAATGAAACACAAACAGAAGATGTGAATACCTGGGCATGACTGGAATGGAACATGACAAAGACATGAAGCCTGGGATGAGTAGACCCAGAACATACGCAAAGGGCAAATGCATGCAGTGTGTCATTTCTCAAAGGAAGGAGTGGGTGCCAGTCAACCCTGGATCAGATGACTCATGGCAGGGACAAGTGGGAGACAGCACTGAAAGAGAGGAATGACCCAACACGCATTGCGCATCTGTGAAATGAAAAGCATTTCACATAGGTTGTCTAATTTAATTTTCAAAATCTCCTCTCTAGATAGTAGCAAATAAACCTTGTTTTAAAATGAGCAAAATGCAGTTCATAAAGATTATCAAACCCACCTACCACCTGGAAGTGGGGCTCAACCCCAGGGTTTTGGTTCCAAAGCTACCTGTGATTGCTACCACACAAAACTAATGTCATGAAAGAGGGAGGGCCCTGGAAACTAAGGTTAGTTTGAAGATATTGCAATAAGAAAGCATTGGAGATTTCTGGTGGCGGGGGGGGGGGGAAGAGGTCACAAGGAAATGCGTGTCTTTGTTCTTAGGGCCAGTGCTGGCAGGAAATACAATGGAAGAACTGTTGAGATAAGTAGATCAGGTCTGGCTCCATGTCTGAAACTCTGGTGCATGGTGGAACATGCCTGGCCACCCTGCAATTCCTGAGCCTTTAGATGTTCTTCATTCTCTTTCATTGATCCACAGGTCCAATTTATTCTGGGCCCTTCAGATCTCACCAAGTCATACAGAGAGACCCAAATCTCAACTCAGATGGTGGAACTGCTTCGGCAGGAGGGCAGATAGCTTTGGACTTGGGCCTGCAGCCACCTAAAGAGCTGGGGCCCAGAAAGGAAAAGACTGCACCTGCGGATTCAATGAAGCCAACACTATCACAAGCATCCCACCAACCACCAATAAGATCTCTAAATTCTGCATCTTTTTTTTTTTTTTTTCAGTAAGAGCTTGAGATAGAATTCAAAACCGCCTAATCCACGCATTTAAAGTGTACAATCCGGTATACCCAAAACTAATATAACACTGTATGTTAACTACATTGGAATTAAAATTTTGAAAAAAAGCAATCCTATTGGTGTTCTATTTTTATTAAAAAAATTTTCTTAATGTTTATTTATTTTTGAGAGAAAGAGAGAGAGACAGAACTCAAGCAGGGGAGCGGCAGAGAGAGAGGGAGACAAAGAATCTGAAGTAGGATCCAGGCTCTGAGCTGTCAGCACAGAGCCCAACGCCGGGCTCAAACTCACGAACTCTGGGATCATGACCTGAGCCAAAACTGGACGCTCAACCAACTGAGCCACCCAGGCGCCCCAATCCTATTGGTGTTTTTAAAACATCCATAAACTTGTGTAGCCAACACATCACTTTAGAATATTTTGTTACCCCCAAATAAAGCCCACACCTACTAGCAGTCACTTTCCATTTCTCTGCAACCTCTCCAGCTGTAGGCAACCACTGATCTACTTTATGTCTTCGTTATAGGTTTGTCTATTCCGTACATTTCCTATGAAAAGAATCATATAATGATTGTGACTAGCTTCTTTCTCTTAGCATGTTGCCAAGGTCCATCCATATCTTGGCATGGATCAATACATCATTCCTTTTCACTGCCAAATAATATCCCACTGCATAGACAGGAGCAATTCTCTCCTGGCTCAATGACATCTTTCTTTTTCTTTTCCCTCTATCAACTAGATCTCTAGAAAAACTGTCTCACGGCCAACAGAGACATAATGAATGAGGAAATGTTTCTCACTGACTCTCTTTGGGAGGCTCCTCCCTAAACGTACATAGTTTATAGCATTCCCCCTTTACCCTCAAAACTCATAACTGAAGGCTTCTCCATGTTTTTTTCAAGCCTCCCTTTTTTCCTCTTCAGAGAATCAACCTCTTATGTACAAACAGTACCAGTTTTCCTCATCTCTTTACTCAAGCAACTACATTCGTGAAAGTTCCTACAGGTGAGATAACTGGGCTCCATTCATCCACTTGTTATTCTGATTTTTCCCATGAAACTGAGGCATGACAAGAATAAGTAACTTGCTTAATCTAAGAGCTAAAATTTGAAAGTACATCTTACAGTCCATATTTTTAAAACACTAAACCATATTGCTTCAATGTGTAACAAAAATTCAGGGCAGGTGGGCCCACTCCATTAAAAAGAGCAAATTTACCACCTTTCTGCAGACTCTACTCTTAGGATGAGGACCTCAAACAGATCTGGGGTTAACTATAGGAGTAGATCAAGTTAACACATGAATAGCTCAGTCCTTTTCTCTCTTCTTCTGCTAATAGTGCTATCTGAGAGCCAACAATGGTTTGTCCTTCTGATGATGAAATATGAAAAATAAAGGAATGGCTGAAAAAAACACAGACAGACAGATGGACTATAATTATGGCTGACTGTAAATTGACATCAAAAGCTTCTAATCATTGCACTTGGCCTAGGATCAACCAAGTTATTCTGATAGTTGCTGTCTACTTCGGTCTCTGGCACCTGGATGCAGTCAACAAGCACTAAAGCACTCCTGATGAATATTTTTGAAAGCTCATTCAGAATTCCTAGTTTTATCGCTCTGAATAATGATAACTCATGATCTAAACTTGCTCTATCAAGTATTCAAGTATAACATGTGAGGCTAGTAGCTTGTACAGCCACTGTAGAAATGTAGAACATTTCTACCACAGCATTAAGTTCTACTGAACAGGGATCATGGAGACATCTCAACAATTACTTTTCTATGAAAATATATAAACACTATAAAGGGAAAGAAGGAAAGAGAGGACCAAAGTGCAATACTCATAACGAGGATATTCTCAAGACTTTCTGGAGAGCACAAATAAAAGAACAAAGGGAATTGTGAATTTTTAATTATCAAGCACTTCCGCCAGGTACCACTGGACATATTGCAGAATCCTAGATTCTCATTAAACACAACTATCATGCTCTACAAATCGAACACAGATGGAGCAAAAGAAATAGTTTCACTTTTTGAAGTGTGAGGACGAACATAAAACACTGGACATCCCTCCACCCCAGGCCCCAAAATATAAGCTCCCAAAGGGGTGGGGCTGTATCTTCTTTGTGCAGTACTCTAATCTCACTACCTGGAAGAGGTGTTTATAAATATTTGTGGACTGAATGAATAAATGTACCTATTTGCTAAAAGATCACATACCTAGTCTGAGGATAAATACTACCAATTCTAAGCTATTAAATTCCAGTGTGATCCTAAATGTACCAGACTTCTAACTGCCTTAGGGCCTTTGCTGAGTGCCATTTTCTATTTCTAGAAGGCTCTTCCCATGATCTCCACATGACTGGCTCCTTTACTCCAGCAAGGTCTCACTGCATGCTAGACAAGTCTTTGGTGACTACTAGGATCTGAAGTGAGAAGTCACCACTCCTGCCACTCTCTGTTGATCTGACTTCCTTTGTCATAGTGCTAATCGGCATTTATAATGATCTGGTTAGTATGTTGTTCATTATCTATCCTACCTTGGCGATAGAAGCACAAGACAACCTTGTCACCTTGTGGAATTTGCAATATCAGGTGCACAGATGTTTCACGAACGTGAAGGTGATCACTCTATGGACGTGAGCATCCTCTATCTCAACCAAATCACCCCGGTACTTTAGCTCAGCATCTCCACCCGTTACACTATTACACCATTTGGTTTTATTCACAATACCAATGACTACTTTTCACCCTACCCCTAACACTAAACTTCCGAATTAAATGGCATCACGGCAAACTTTACTCAGACATACTGCAGACGTTTTATATAATTTATTTTTTCACCCCCCGCCCCCAGCCCTGAGCTAAAGTTTGGTATCCTAACCAAAACTAGATAGAACTGTTCTATTGGGGGAAGCACAAACCAAAACTAGATATAACTGTGTTACTGGGCGCAGCACAAGTAAAAAGCTTCAGAAAAATGATGCAAACATGAATGGGTTGCAATGGTATTATGTTAACTTCTACAGGAAGTTTGAAACTAGAGCGTAATTCTTAATTAGTCACAATCTGAGACAAACTTCTCAGGGCGGCCTGCAAAGCAGAGGGCATCCACACCACAAGACACTGAACACCTGCTAGAAGTCTCTGCGCCCGAGAGGCTGAGGCCGCCCCCAGAAGAATCGTCCACCTCAACATTACTCAATAGCACAGCACTCCATAACCATCTTCTTCCCGAGTCTGTTCAGGTTTTAAATTATATATAGTTATAGTCAAAATACACGGATCTGAATTAAACAAAATATGTATAGAAGGGCCAAGCAAACACAAGAAACTTGAGAGAGAAAAAAAATACAGCATCTGACCAGAAAGGTAATGTTATTTTTCCTTTGTGTCTGAATTTTTAAAAAGTTGAATGACCTGAAAAACAAGAAGGGGGGTTCTGGGGAGGACCTGGAAATATTTTACGTAGTTTTAAAGGTCTTCGTGTAAACCAATTAATGACGTGTACTGAGATGATCAATGAAAGTTAGCTTGTCTTCAAGCCAAACAAAACCAACTACGATGTGCCCCCGAATAAATGTGTACGGTTCCTTTACCGCGGCCATCTATTTTCAGTTGCTCGGTATTCGGGAAGAGAACTTTCAAGTGTGTTTTCTGACTCGGTAGTGGCAAAGAGGAAGAGGTCACTCGGTGTCCTGCTGCAGGCAGAAGCTGGATTCCCGAGCTCCGCCCCAGCGGGCCCGGCGCCGGCCCCGCCCGGGTGCGCGCAGCCCGCCGGGGCGCGCGAGCCAGCGCGGCGGGGGAGGCGGCCGGGCGGCGGGCGCAGGGCTCGCGGAGCCGGCAAGGCCGGCCGCACCCGCCTGACCGGGGGCTTCAGCAACGGCGGCGCTCGGGGGCTGGGGCAGCGCCCGCCCTCCGCCTCCCGACCACAGCCGCAAAACGCAGGGCGGCGGCCACCTGACCACGCGCACAAACAAGGAGGCGCGGCAACCGCCGGGAGTTCGCGCCTCCGGGGCTCCGGGCCAGGGACCCCCCCCCCCACTCCCCAGGTTCCTCTTACCCCAACCTCCTCGGCTTCCTCCTCCTCCGCCGGCCCCAGGCACCCAGCGGCCCCAGAGCCCCCAGCTAGATTCTCAGCTGATGGGCGGTGGCGCTGGGACGCCCAGTGCGCATGCCCGCAGTACAGCGCTAGGAAGGAGGCGGGGCTCGCTCCCCTCCCGTTGGCCAGAGGGATTGAGTGACAGCCGTTCTGCCACGCCCCCTGCGTTTCCAAGCTGAGGAATGGGGGATACTAAGAAAATTGCAAGGGAGGTGTTTTTTTGAGGCCTTGAATTACGGCTGGCGAACGTCCTAGCCAGCGTGCAATAAACAAGGTGAGGGAATGAAGCGGCTGTCTTTATCGGGTGATGGCGGCCTCCCTACAGTCGTGTCTTCAGCCCGCCCCATCAGGTCCTGCCCATCTTGTCCTGAGTCTGCAGTACAACGTTTTCACAGCCCTATTAAAAAATGCTAACGCAAATGTGCAATCCTAGCAGGAACAATGACAGAATAAGTGAAGAGTCACCTCCGTGTGCCCACTTAGTAGACAAGTTTTCATAGCACATACAGGTCATTCTAAGAATTTTTGAAGGGCAGAGAGTAGCTTTAACAGGGTTTGAAAAGAGCCGAGAATGTTCTGATGATAAATATTCAAATGTAATGTAATTGTTAGATAAAAGCGTCGATTGCTTTTGGTGAAAGACATACTCGGCAAATTAATTCGAAGACAGAATGACTTGGCCTTTGCCTGTATTGAGGCATCACTATTTTCTGAAAACATCTTCAGGACATGAAAGGTTTAGATGCATTTAAGTGATAAAAACCACAACCAGAATATTTTGAATTGATACCACCTGAGAAAATCCTAGGTTATTTAGTATTATATACATACATATATACCTAAGTGAGTGAGGTCAGACAGGAAAAAGAAACACAAGGGTCTCTCAGTTTATTTTTAATTATTCCACTTTTAACAGAAGAATGGGAACAAGAAATATTTCCTATTTCACATCTTTCCTGAAGAAAACTACAGTGCAAGTGTTTTCATAAACTACAACTTATATTCTGCCTCTGAAAAGGGGGCAATAGAGTGAGTATGCTGGCCAAACAAAAGGCACTCATCCTATCTAAAGGCAGCATGATTCAGCTAGCGCCAAGTGCAGACTTTTAAAAAATTCAGATTTTTATGTGAAATCCCCTTTTTCAATATTTTTAAAATTTTATAAAACATTCTGAGATCAGATAAAGTGGGTATTTCAACTTCTATAATAGGCAATAGTTTCAACCATAGAGTATTTAAAAAAAAAAAAAAGCTGGAGGGGGCCTTATAGAAAATCTAGCTCTACTTCCTCATTTAGGAAGTAGATTATAGAACCTGAAAGCCAAAGAAACTAAATTAAAACACACAGATAATTATGAGAAGCACAGGTCCAGATGACTTCTTTCAGAATCTTTAATTCTTCCTACCATTATCTTCTCAGCAAATATTCATTGAGAACCTGCCCTGTGCCAGGGACTGTTCCAGGAGCAGCAGATATCAAGATGAGTAAGGTATATAGTATTTTCCCTCAAGGAATTTAAGGAGTGAGATTCTCCCCAGCATAGTGTAAGAGTTATACACAGCATGGTGGGAGCTGAGGGATGAAGATGACTCCCTGTGTGGTCAGGGACATTCCAAAGGAGAAGTGTTAACAGAATCTTGAAAGATGTGTAAGAGTTCACAGGGAAGACAAGATGGGAAAGGACATCCCAGGCAAAAGGATGAGCACATAAAAATTCATAGGCAAGTGCAAACTCTTAGGGATCGCCGTGTAATTTTATTTAGGTGAAGGGCGTAAGATTGGAAAGGCAACTGGAGTTTATATAATGAAAAGCCTCTACATCATGTTAAATGAGTATCTATGAGGAGTTAAACTATTAAAGGATTTTAAGCAAAAGTGTGATGTGCTCATAATTCTATTTTATGAAGAAAACTCTGGAGAAAGGGGAAATTTAAAGGAAATAACATTGAGACTGGAGAGGGAGAGAGAAGGAGAGAGACTACAGCCTTTTAGAAGGCTATTGGAATAGTAGCACATCCTCAATTTAGAATGCCCCCAATATCAGAGATGTTGAAGGACTTCCTAAGGCAAATGCACTGGGAAAGAAACAGTAAGGCCTACTTTAAGAAATATTTAGGAAGACTTGAGAATTAATTATATATGAAAAATGGAAGAGATGACTACTATTTTCAAGACTTACAAAACTGAGCTGAAGGTGATGTAGTTAGCTGAGATCTGATTGTTAATACAGTTTTGCAGTTTGAGGATGAAGGTGGTGGGTGGAACGGGGGCGGGGGGAGCAAAACTACCTAAGTTTAGCTTTAGACAGGTTGTAGTTAAGGCCCTGGGGAAGTGATATCCAGTGTGAGATGTCCCTCCCTTCAAGTACCCTCCGGGTACTTGAAAATGTGAGCTGGAGTTCAAAGTAGAGTGCTGACTGCAGCTATGGGAAGAGATGAGGTCACTGACTTTAAGAATGGAATGTTATGGATGGTCATGGTGGAGGTCACTTGTGGGGAAGAGCACTGGGTGTTATATGGAAACCAACCTGACAATAAACTATAAAGTTAAAAAAAAAAAAAAAAGAATGGAATGTTATGGACTCCTGTGTTTAAGGGAGAGCCGAGAAAGAAAAACCCTGAAAAGGAGTAATCAGAGAGCTAGGAAGTAAACCAGAAGAAGGTGTAGTAGAGAATGAAGGAAAACATTGCAAAAAGAGGAAATGCTCTATGATATCACATGTCACAGAAAGTTCAAGTAAATTAAGAACCAAAAGTTGTGCATTGGACTTGAGAATTAGGAAGTGGTTGGTGAACAGGAAAAGGAATTTCAGTCGTTCAAAGGGACTATCCTGAAAAGAACTCACATCTGCATAAGGCCTGCTGCATAGTCCGAACATCCTTTCCTGTTTCCTTTGAGAGAACCTAGGGTTTGGGGAAGGAAGTAATGCAACAGAGAACCCGAGGCTAGGTGTCCTCTTCCCGTTACACTGCTGCTACTGACTGAACTGGGACAGAGGGTCAACTGTCTGAATCCTCCTTCTTGGCTCTTTCCAATTCCTCATGTGTTAAAATATGTTATGAATGGACTCCTTTTAGGTCTTTTGAAAACTAATAAGATGTTACCCCTTTGTAATCAAATGGAAAAAAATACACAGGATGTGGGTAACCCTCCAAAATTTAGAGGCACAGAGGGGAAATGAATTCCCAAAGCGTTCCTGACATTTGGGGTATTCCATCTAAACATCTGCCTGCTATTGAGAGAAATTCAGCCAGCGTCCTTGAACCCACTAGGGCTCAAAAATTCTGCCCATTTAATCGGCAATCATTTCACTTCTCAAGCAAATCTGTTATGCTTGCAGGGGTTACTTATATGTGAAGCCTTGTAATTTGGATTTTTGAGAG
Source organism: Cryptoprocta ferox (assembly GCA_028646485.1). Classification (NCBI taxonomy): domain Eukaryota; kingdom Metazoa; phylum Chordata; class Mammalia; order Carnivora; family Eupleridae; genus Cryptoprocta; species Cryptoprocta ferox. The sequence goes on along the minus strand of CM053577.1, from coordinate 31,039,705 downwards.
CTAGTAATTTTGGGGATTTGGGTCTTATTGGAAAGATCTTAAAGGGCAGTTAGAAGTCCTCGAATGGGGATTGTATCAGTGTATTTGTTGTATCTTTATTAATATAAATACCACCTCTGCCGTGTAGGATAGGGAACTCTCCCCTGTTCTAGCTCCAGTGTTTGGAAGAGCAATTCTAGTGATGGAAGGGAAAAATTACCTGTTCATTCAATAGTCCATGAACTAAAAATAATTTTTAAAAGACCACCATGTGATCTTGGAGGAGAGCCAGAGAAGTAAGAGATAACAGAAAGAAAAATATAGTAAGACAAGGAATTTATTGACAAATGACAGGTACAAGTTGATTTGTAAAAGTGTGTTTTCAATTGATAATAAAATGGAAAAACCACAGTTGTTCTAAGAAATCTACGCTAGATTAAAAGACAGTTTAGGGTGCCTGGGTGGCTTAGTCGGTTAGTCTGACTCTTGATTTCAGCTCAAGTCATGATCTCACAGAGCCCACGTTGGGCTCTATGCCGACAGGGAGGAGCCTGTTTGGGATTCTCTCTCTCCCTCTTTCTCTCCCCCCACCCCAAAACAAATAAGTAAACTTTAAAAAAGGCAGCTTAAATAAATATCTAATAAATAAGCATTTGTTTCATTGTTCCTTATTTTTAAGCACCTCCATCTTCCTCTTCGGTTTGCTTGTTTTCTAAAACCACACAAGTGCCTAGTAATATGCCAAGTACAGAACAGATTTTGCTGACTTTTAAACACAGATGTAATAAATAGGCATCCCATAGAAATCTTACATGAACAATTATGATGATCTGTTTGTTCAATGCTAATTTTGCCTCCAAATTTTATTGATATGTTCCTCTGTCTGTGACTCAGTTCACTGCAGTAGCCTCCTCATTGGTGTCACTATCTCCAGTTTTACTCAGCTTTATTATCCTCAAGGCCACCACTGACAATTGGAAGGAGCAATCTGAAAACATCACTCAGGATTCATCGCATCCCCATCCCCCCTGAATGTACCCTGAAAAATAAAAGTGTTTGGGCTGGGCAGAGGTAAGATGTTGTATATATTGGAGGAAGAATCAGGGGCATCTATGGAGAACCATCTGGGAAACCATATTGTGATACAGCCTTTTTAAAAAATTTTTAATGATTTTTAAAAATTTTTTAACATGTATTTATTATTGAGAAACAGAGAGAGACAGAGCATGAGCAGGGGAGGGGCAGAGAGAAGGGGAGACACAGAATCTGAAGCAGGCTCCAAGCTCTGAGCTGTCAGCACAGAGCCTGATGCAGGGCCCGAACCCACAAACTGCAAGATCATGACCTGAACTGAAGTCAGACGCTTAACCGACTGAGCCACCGAGTCGCCCCTAATGATTATTTTTAAGAGAGAGAGAGAGACAGAGCACGAGTGAGGGAGGGAAAAGAGAGAGAGACACACAGAATCTGAAGCAGGCTTCAGGCTCTGGGCTGTCAGCAAAGAGATCATGACCTGAGCTGAAGTTGGACACTTAACCCACTGAGCTACCCAGGCGTCCTGTTCGAAGATTCACACAACACATTTGTAAATTAAAGGCTCAGAGATGTGGTTCAGCAAAGTAACAAGGATAACTTTTTTTAAAAGTTTTTTATTATTTTATTTATATATTTTATTTATTTATTTATTTATTATATTTTATTTATTTATTATATTTTATTTATAATATTATTTAAAAAAAATATTTATTTATGTTGAGAGAGAGAGAGAGTGGGCAGAGAGGGAGAGGGAGAGAATCCCAGGCAGGCTCCGCACCATCAGCGCAGTCAGATGTGGGGGTTGAACTCACAAACTGTGAGACCATGACCTGAGCTGAAATCAAGAGTCAGATGCTTAACTCACTGAGCCACCGAGGTGCCCCAATGATAATTTTCCTTAACTCACTTTTTTCTTAATGTAGACTGTAGAATTTTATGTTTAGTGGCTGTAAGGACCTTCAAAATATGCATTATGGAAAACATTGCTCTCAAAATCAAGTCCAAATCCCTCCTCATGGTGCATTAATAAGTTGATTGGTCATATGTCCCATTTTGCTTAGGACAGTCCCAGTTTATGCTTGTTGTCACTTGTCTGCTGGGCACTCCATTTCATTCTCAAAAGTGTCCCAGTTCAGATGATACATTATATAGTCACTTTATATGTAAGTTCCTACCTGATCTGACCCTGGCCCTTCCCTGCATTGAAATTTATGCTTTGGAATATGCCAGCTTAAAGAACTCCATCTTTTTCTGCTTCCACCGCCCTTCTACCAGTGCTCTAACCATGTACCAGGGGTTTTCTTATTTTTGTGCTTTACTCAGGCAGTTCCCTTTTAAAATAATTTTTTAAGTTTATTTTATTTATTTTGAGAGACAAAGAGAAAGCATGAGTGGAGGAGGGGTAGAGAGAGAGAGAGAGGGAGAGAGAATCTTGGGGCTCCATCTCCTGAACCTTGAGATCATGACCTAAGCTGAAATCAACAGTTGAATGCTCAACCGACTGAGCCACCTAGCCACCCCTCAGGCAGCTTTCTTTCATTTTTTAAGCAAACTCTTTAGAATAATTGCAGACCTACAGAAGACGCAAAGATAGTGTAGAATTCCCACATTTATCACACCCAGATTCTCCTAATGGAACGTAATGCTGGTGCATTTGTCGAAACTAAGAAATTAACATCGGTGTAGTAGTAGCAACTAAACTATTGATTCAGATCTCACTAATGTCCATTTTCTGTTCCAAGATCCAATCCGGGATACCACATTGTACTTACTCAGTATGTTTCCTCTGTCGTCTCCAATCTGTGACAGTTTTCTGTCTTTCCTTTTTTGTTGTGACCTTGCCACAATTTTTTAGAATGTGCCTCGGTTTAGGTTTGTCTGATGATTAGACCGGGCTATAGATTTTTGGAAGGAATACCATGGAGGTGGAGTGTTCTTATCATCTCTTTTCATGGGATACATGGTATTAGCATGCTCTATTGCTGGTGATGTTAATCTTGATCACTTGGTTAAGGTGATGTTTGTGAGTTTTCTCCAAAGTGAAGTTACTATTTTTTCCATTTCCATATTATGTATTGAGTAGAAGAGAGTCACCAAGTCCAGTTCACAATCAAGAGGAGGACAATTGAGTTCCACCTCCAGAGGGGAGGAATATTAACAATTTGTGCACATATGTTGAAACTACCACAGTACTCAATAAATATTTGGAGAGAGATTCTTCGAGGCTGTGCACATATCTAGCTTTTCCTTAAAGTTTTGCCTACTGATTTTAGCTTTCATCGGTATATATTTACCTAAAACAACTTTTACTGTTGTGTTCTAAAAGTGGTTTTCTATTTCTTCTGTAAGGAATATTTGTCACTTCTCCCAAATTTATTTACTTTTTCAAGAATTTATTTATATTGGGGGGCATCTGGGTGGCTCAGTCGGTTAAGCATCCGACTTCGGCTCAGGTCATGATCTCACAGCTTGTGAGTTAGAGCCCCTCATTGGACTCTGTGCTGACAGCTCAGAGCCTGGAGCCTCCTTCTGATTCTGTGTCTCCCTCTCTCTCTCTCTCTCTCTCTCTGCCCTTCTTCCACTTGTGATCTCTCTCTCAAAAATAAATAAAACATAAAAAAAGAAAAAGGAAGGACTCAATTATTTAAAAAAAAAAGAGTTTATTTATAATGGGGAGCCTGGGTGGCTCAGTTGGTTGAGCTTCGGACTTCGGCTCAGGTCATGATCTTACAGTTCATGGGTTCAAGCCCCGCGTCAGGCTCTGAGCTAGAGCCTGCTTCAGATTTTGTGTCTCCCTCTCTTTCTCTGCCCCTCCCTTGCTTGTGCTCTCTGTCTCTGTCTCTCTCTCTCAAAAATAAACATTAAAAATCATTCATTTATATCAATATGGATTTATACATATTTATTTTACTTTTTATGTTATAATTAAGTTACTTTCACCATTGGGGATATTTTTAAGTTAGTTCCTATGTTAGTTTTTTTTTCTTAGCACTTCCTTACTTGATACAACAAGTTGCTCCAAGCTCAGTCATTTTACTATAGAGCCATTCCTTTCATCAGAAAATTATATTTAGAAACCAAGATCTGGGTGCTCACCTTCTCATTGTACTGGGGTGTCATTACTTCTATGCCCTCTCAATGGACAGAGCTAGCAAATCTATGCATATTAACTCATGTATACACATGTATCTATAATTTTATCTGGCTCTGTCTATCTATCTATCTATCTATCAACATGAGTTCACATAGGTATTTCCAACTTTAATCTGACATCACGGGGTTATTTTCACCCTTCCGTGTTTCCCTATTGTTAGCATATTTCTCTAACAGTGAGGAAGCTAGCTCTGATTATCTATAACTCAAGTACTTACTTATGCAATGTAGCTTCAGAATTCTTTTAAAAATTTTTTAAAATGTTTATTTATCTTTGAAGGAGAGAGAGAGACAGAGCATGAGTGGGGAGGGGCAGAGAGAGACAAGGAGACACAGATCTGAAGCAGGCTCCAGGGAACTCACAAACTGTGAGATCATGACCTGAGACAAAGTCACATGCTTAACCGACTGAGTCACCGAGGTGCCCTGCTTCAGAATTCTTAATTCACAGTTCTGTGAGAGAAGAACTGGAGTACAGTGTTTATGGACAATTCTTTTTGTTTAGCCTTCCAGTATGGAGTCAAAACAATGTTTCACAAAACTACGAACATCAGTTCTTTTTCCTCACTCCCTTCACTGAAGCTGTTATATTTGTGTTGCAGTTAGATTCATTTGTCACATCTGTATTCCACCTGGGAGTCACCAAATTTTGTTTGTTTGTTTGTTTGTTTTTATTTTTGAGAAAGAGAGAGTATGAAGGGGGAAAAGAGCAGAGGTAGAGAGAGAGAGAGAGAGAGAGAGAGAGAGAGAATCTTAAGCAGGCTCCACACTCAGAGTGGAGCGTGATGCAGAGCTTGATCCCATGACCCTGGGATCATGACCTGAGCTAAAATCGAACTGGACATTCAACCAACCAAGGCAAACAGGCACCCTGATTTTTGTATTTTAAATTTGAGTAAAGTTTACACTTGGTGATACATAGTTCTATGGATTTTTGACAAATGCATGGAGTGAGGTACCTATCACCCAGGACCATGAAGAACAGTTTTACCTCCTTAAAAATCCCCTTTTGCTATAACATTTAGTCAATTGCTCCCCAACCTTCGTCAACCACTTATGTTTTCTGTCCCTATAGTTTTGTGTTTTCTAAAACAGAAATTGAATCATACAATATGAGGTCTTTTGGACCTGACTTCTTTCAGTTGGCAGCTTATTTATTTATTTATTTATTTATTTTAATTTTTCTTTTCAGAAAGGCAGACTGCCACATGTAGCACTTCATTTGCATGTGTCTGGAGTCTTGAAAGCTTGACTCCCCTGTTTTCTCCTAAGAAAGGATTATTTGGAGACTCTAGCAGGGGAGCTCAGCTACTTGTATACCTTGACCAAGACCGGCCCTCCTCTGTTCAAAAGGATCTGACTCTTCAGCTGAGCGCGCTGCTTCAAGAGGGACCCAGATGGAGTGCTGAAGGATGAAGGAGATATGCATAGATCCAGCCAGATCAGCTGAGCCAACCCCGGTGATCCCGGTGATCAATGGGGTGACAGATGTCACACCACCTAGCAGCATTCTTTTAAATACATCTGCATTATTGTAAAAATCAATAGTTTGTTCTTTTCCAAGGCTGAGTGGTATTCCATTGTTGGCATGTAACACTGTTTATTCATTCTGGTCATTTCCACCTGTTAGCAATTATTAATAAAGCTTCTATTAATATTGGCATGCAGGTGTTGATAAAAATGTAAGTTTTCAATTCACTTGGGTAAATATCTGCAAGTGGGATTGTTGGGTTGTATATGTTTAATTTTATACGAAACTGCCAAATTGTTTTCCAAAGTTGTTGTGTATTCCCACCAGTGATGAATGAGGATTTTTGTAGCTCTGAACCCTAGTCACCATTTGATATTATTAGATTTTCCTTTCAAATTTCTCTTTAAATTTCTAATTTAATTTTAATTTACATTCTAATAGGTATATAGCGGCACCTTGTGGTTTTATTTTTATTATTTTTTTAATGTTTATTTATTTTTGAGAGAGAAAGAGACACAGAGTGCAAGTGGGGGAGGGGCAGAGAGAGAGGGAGACATAGAATCCGAAGCAGGCTCCAGGCTCTGAGCTGTCAGCATAGAGCCCGATACAGGGCTCGAACCCACGAACCACAAGATCATGACCTGAGCAGAAGTCAGATGCTTAACTGACTGAGCCACCCAGGTGCCCCTTGTTTTAATTTCATCTCTGTAATGATATTGACCATCTTTTTATATGCATATTTGAAATCCGTATTTATTTTTTAGTGAGGTGTCCAGATCTTTTGCCTATTATTTTTATTGTTGAGTTGTCTTCCTATCATTGAGTTTTAAAATATTTTTATATATTTTGGTACTTTATCAAATATGTCATTTGCAATGTGTCATTTCTTCCATTTTTTGTTTTCCTTATAGTGTTGTTCAAAGAGCTAAGCTTTTTAATTTTAATAAAATCCAATTTCCTAGTTTTTCTTTTATGGATCATGTTTTAGTGTTGAATCTTTCACCACTAAACCCAGAATTACATAGATTTTCCTCTTATATTTTCTTCTCTTTTTTAAAAAATATTTATTTTTGGGAGATCACAAGCGGGGAGGGGCAGAGAGAGGAGGACAGAGGATCCCAAGTGGGCTCTGCACTGACAGGCTCACAGCAGTGAGCGGGACATAGGGCTGGAACTCACTAACTGGGAGATCATGACCTGCGTCAGACACTTAACTGACTGAGCCACCAGGTGCCCCTCTTATATTTTCTTCTTAAAGTTTTATGGTTTTACATTTTCCTATAACCCATATTGAATTAACTTTTGTAAAATGTATGAGGGCCATACCAAGGTTATTTTTTTATTTAGTTACTTATTTTTTTGCCTATGGGTATGTAATTATTCTAGCACCATTTGTGCAAAAGACTATCCTTTCTCCACTGAATTGCCTTTGCACTTCTGTCAAAAATCAGTTGCCTACATTTGCGTGGATCCATTTCTGTTCTATTCTGTTTCATTGATCTATGTGTCTACTATCTCACCAACATCATGCTGTTTTAGTTACCGAAGTTCTAAAATAAGTTTTGAAATTGGGTAACGTGGGGTTCTGGTTTATTTTTTTTACCCAGTGTTGTTTTGGCCATTTCAGTTCCTTGGACTTTCTGCACAAATTTTAGAAGCAGCTCATCAATATTTACAAAATCTTGCTGAAATTTTGGTGAGGATTGCTTTGAATTGATAGCATGCATTGAGAAGAATTGACGATATTGAGACTTTTGACTCATGAACACAGTATATCTCTTCATTTATTTATATTTTCTTTTATTTTTTATCAGTGTTTTATAACTTTCCATATACACATGTTTTGTGAGTCAAATGTTCATTTGTTTTGGTGCAATAATGAACATATTTTTTTAAATTTCATATTCCACCCGATCTTAACTGATTTTTAGAGTTTATTCACATTTAAAGTTATTACTTGAATTAAAAATCTACCATCTTTCTAATTATTGTCTGTTCCATTTGTTGTTTATTTTCCTTTTTCTTTCTTCCTTGGCTTTAATTAAGAATTTTTAAGTAATTGTATTTTATCCCCTCTTTTGAGATATTTCTAAAAGAAATATATGTACTTCTCTTAGAATTAATTAATTAATAATTATTTAATTATTAATTTATTAATTAAAATTAATCTGAATTTACTTTCAAGTAATGTATTTCTGAAGACATTGTAACAGTAAATTACCAGGTCTTTTTTCTCATTTCTTTTGCTATTGTTGCCATGCAGTTCACTCTTACATATTCTATAAAAACATAATATGTTTTTCTACTTTTGATATAAAGTCATCCATCTTTTAGAGCAATTTAACATGAGAAAAAATTACTTCATTTTTTGTAAATTCTATTTCTCAATCTCTTTATTTCTTTGTGTACATTCCAGTTTATGACCCATATCATATTCTTTTTACCTGAATGATTTTTGTTTTCATCTTGGAGTGAAAAACACAAGGAAAGCAGAAAACTTAAAGAATGATTTATATTTACGGAACATGTAGGGAGGAGGGGAAGAAAGCTTTTCCTCTACTCTCTTAAGTTCAGTATCTGGGGCTTGTGAATTAAACCAATAAAAGATTCACAGGGCAAAAAGGTTGATGTTGCATGCATATAGGAGCCAACAAAGGAAGTGGCTAGCTTGTCGAATGGATAGAGATGAAGGCTTATATACCTGACTTAGCAGGGGAAACGTAGGGAGGAGAAAAGACTTATGAGAAAAAAAATAGGTTTAGTTAGGAAAAACAAATAGATTTTTAGGAGAATAGACTGGAGATGAGAAAGCTTGTAATAATGTTTATCTGTATAGATCTGAGCAGTTGTTACAAATCCTTAGAGAAAGGATTTGGAGTAGGTTATATTCATGTTCTCCTGTCTGAAAGTTTAACCGCTTTGAAGGGAAATTTTATAGCAGCCTAATTTCTCAGAATTTGTTGCTTTTAGTCAGATAAGAGAAGCTTGGGAAAGGCCCCCTCCCTCTCTTTCCTTCATCTGTTGAATCTCAAGATCTTCAGCTTAAAATAACCTTCATGCCAAAGTGGTATATTTTTGAGAAGCATATTCTGATCCTCTGGATGCAAAAATTTATAATTTCTTCATTAGAATCATAAACAAAGTGAAATAGAATGACAAATGAAGAGAAAATATTTGAAGGTTCTAATACAAATGGTTTACATCATGTTATCATTTGTAAGAAAGTCAAATCTCATGTGGTAGAGGCTACTGATACCCCAACTGGATTCCCTTTTACTGCCACTGTCACCAAATGGTAGTTGCTTTATAGGCTAAGAAAAATAATGGCTGCCTTCTCTGCAGAATTGCCTGTGGCCCAAGGCTGTTGCCAGATTTTTTTTACCACAATACCCAAGATTCATTGTCTTGCTGCTTCCAAGAGTGAAGAGGTGGACACAAAATAAGCAGCAGGCAAAAGTTTACTAGAGTATAAGATCAGAAAGGAAGAATAGTAGGAAAGCTTTCTTTACAGAGAGGGGACATTGGAAAGCGCATACCTGAGGGGTATAGGCAAGCATCCTTCTTTTATAAGGTTCTGGTCAGCCCTCCTCCACCCCTTCCCTCTTGTTCCTTCTCAGGTTCTACCCTTATTGGCTTGATAGCTCTAAGTGCTGGGTTGTCCATTCCTGATTGGCTCATTTCCATTGTAAGAGGGACATTGTATGGCCATACTTAGGTGTTTTGTCAAATTCCTCAAGGGAAACCTGAGGGAGAGTAGGTGGGGTTGGTTGCATTCAAAAGAGGAACCTTATGCCTGAGGGGGTTTGTTGTGGTCAGACACTCCCAGCATTGTTCCAAAATAGGTGTTTTTCCCCTCCCAGGGACCTCAGGCCCTAATCTTTCCCTCTCTGCCTACCTATTTTCTCCTATGGTAAGGGGAGCTGCCCCACTCAGGAGCAGCAATCCCTGACCCAAAGACCCTGTCGGTGACTAAATGACATCAACTCCTGGGCTTGTGGTGGAACTGATTCTGTGGTTCTGTGGTATGTTATGGCTTGTGCTCCTGACCTTTCCACTGGGATGGACTGAAGCTATCTGCAGAGGAGACCACATTCCCAGCGTTCCCCTTGCTCCTCTGACTTGCCTAATTCCCTCTCTCTTGTGAGTATTCTTCCTAACTTGTCTTGTTCCCCACTTCAGTTTCTACACTGAGAGAAACAGCCTAAGACATTACACTAGAAAAATTAGCAAAAGTTTAGCATAGACAATTCACAGAAGTGTCTTATTCTATGTTTCCTAAAAATTAGAACCCAAGGCCAAATTTTACACACTAAAACCTTTTTTTTATTGAAATATATTTGACATGAAACATGGTGTAAGTTTAAGATGTACAGCATGTTGTTTTGATACATTTAATTGTTAGCTAACACCTGGATTATGTCACATAATTACCATTTCTTTTTTTGCAGTACCAATAATCAAGATCTTATGTCTTAACAATGTTGAAATAAATTTCTAGCCCAACATTAAGCCATTCCTACCTGGGATGCATGTGAGCAAACCAAAACTTAGACTTACTTTCGTGTCCTTGCATATGCTCTGCTTGACTGGAAAGGCATTATTTCCAGTCAGCCAATCCCCAAATGCCCATCTGATCATGGGCCTCCTTACTCCAAACAAGGTTGACTATGTGGCCCCAGTCAATCAGCTATTATCTATTTTTCTCTTCGTTGTTCTTTACTCTTCATCCTATAAAAGTTTTCTGCCTTCCACCCCATTTTGCAGTTCTCTTAAAGGAGACTGTCCATTTCATGAAGTGTTTTTTCTTTTTTTTTTTTTAATTCTTATTTGAGAGGAGAGTGTGTGAGCAGGGGAGTGGCAGAGAGAGAGAATCTTAAGCTAGGCCTGGAGCCCGATGCAGGACTCAATCCCATGACCCTGGGATCATGACCTGAGCCAACCGAGATCAAGAGTCAGACGTTCAACTGACTGAACCACCCAGGCACCCCATGAAGTGTTTATTTGTATCACTTAAATTGTGTTCTTTAATCATTTCTTAATAGCAAGTTTATAATACAGTATTGTGTATAATCACTATAGCTCCAGGGCTTATTTACTACTGGTTGCAAGTTTGTATCTTTAAAAAACCATCTTTTTTTCTCCCCCATCCCCGTAGTAAAGCTTTACAGTAATCCTGGGGCAGTAGGAGCAAGGTGAAAGGGGAGGCCAGGCAGGAAAGGAGGGAGAGCAAACATAAAGTGGCACATCACCAAGAAAGTATGGCTTAGGCAGTTGGGGCCAGTGGCATGGGACATCCTTCCAGATCGGCCTTTCAGATACCCATGGTGACTTGGAAAAAAATCTAGAGAAGCTTGGGGAAGGGAGAGAAGGGAGGAGTATTTACTTTTGCTTCCCTTCCGTCTCTTGATTTTCTTGGATCAAAGTTCACCCCACGCGGCGTTCAAGTCCCTCTACACTTTCAGGTTGTGTTACCCAGGTTCTAGAAAGTCAGATCCCAAACACAGAACTGTACCTTGTTTCAAGGAGAAAGTGAAAAGGAGGCTGTGGCCTCTGTGGACTGACTTGGCTTGGAGCTGTGTCCTGGCGCTGCTGTGGCTCACTCTGGGCATGGGATGAAGGAGTTGCAGAAACCCACGTTCAGGGGAAGCATGTTGAGACACCCAGCACTGTTGAACCTGTGTCCATCCAGTGGCTGGATCTCCTGGGAACAAATGGCTGGAGTCCGCTGGGAGTGAGTGAATCTGGGGAGGTTGATAAACTGAATGAGAGGCACCAAAATAGCCAATAATCACACCTGGAAAGCAAACAAAATTACACAAAGGAAAGTGAACTAAAACAAGCTGTTTTGCTGTCTTCCTTTTGACCTGTCAAATAAAAAACAAAATCTGGACTTAGTAAGGAGAGACCTAACTTAAAAAATTACTGCAGTGGGGGAAAGAGGCTATTGGGATGTGGAGAACCCTCAGACCATAAGATCTGCAAATGTCTCAGGAGTTAGGCTATGGGATTTTTCTTTTATAGCCAGGAGTAAACAAAACGAGAAAGGATTGGGTGTGAGCATTTGGAATGGATAGGAAAACAAGATCTGAAAATGTTTTACCATGAGGCCAGTCTCTTCTGCTGGAGAGGGTGGCTGTGTGCTGGCTCAGGCTCAGGGTGGTGGACCAAAGTTCAGGCACCTGGGGAAGGAGCAAGTGTTAAGCAAAGTTTGGTTAACAAGCATTTTGTTCCAGTTGATCTGTAGAGACCAGACGTTCAGC
>CM053577.1:30953611-31027707 GCA_028646485.1 Cryptoprocta ferox | reverse complement strand
GGTGTACATATATGGGGGGGGGACACTCTTACAATGTTGTAGCTCTACAAATTGACACAGCCTCTCTGCAAACTTTTAAATGTGATGTACTCACTCTTCGGCCCATTCGTCTCACCTTTAGAAGTCTATACTGAGGAAATGCTTGGGTAACTATAATGAAATGACATCTATTACAGTATTATTTAAAATATCAAACATTTAGGAACAACATAAGTATCTGTCAGTGGGATTCGTGAAGGATATTTGCACACACATAACAACGTGGCATTTACAAAGATAATGGACAGGCAGAAGACAGCATGGTGATGAGGGGTATGCTCTCTGGAATCAGCCTGTCTAGGTTCAAATCTCAGCTCCAGCACTGACAAGTGTAATCTTGGGTACTTACTCTCTCTGTGCCCCAGGTTTCTTTTTTCACCTGGGAAATAGAGATGCATCTACTTTGTAGGCATCTTGGGAAAATTAAATGACTTAATACATGATAGCATGCAGGCCCATATTATAATATAAATGTAATCATATAGTTAGTATTACCAGATTTATGATGCTGACATCCAAGGTGTGCTATATATGTGTTTCGAAATATATACAGATAGAGGAAAGGAGAGAAAGAAACAATAATATCTGGAAAAATATACATAGATAGACTTTAACTTTTTAACTTTTTACTTAGATACTTCTGAACCATTCAATTTTTTAAACAAAATTTATGGGAAAAAATAAAACCATCTCCTATTTAAAATAAAAGTATGTGGATAGTCAGGCAATAGGTTGGGATGGGGTGGGGGTACCATGGCTTGGGGTTATATTTGATCCTGGGGTTATAATTCTTTGGTCTTTTGAGTTGAAGAGAGAATGTTTTCCATAAATTCTGTTTATGGTGAGATTATTCTGGAACACAATCTTTAAAAGTTTAAAAAAATTTTTTTTTAATTTTTGTATGTCTTTATTTTATTTTGAGAGACAGGCACAGAAAGCGAGCAGGAGAGGGACAGAGAGAGAGAGAGACACAGAATCTGAAGCAGGCTCCAGGCTCTGTGCTGTCAGCACAGAGCCCGATGTGGGGCTTGAACTCACAGACTGTGAGATCATGACCTGAGCTGAAGTCGGACGCTCAACCGACTGAGCCAGCCAGGCGCCCCAAAAGTTTTAAAAATATTTTTTTAATTTTTTTTTAACATTTATTTTTGAGAGAGAGAAAGAGCTTGAGCAGGAGAGGTGCAGAGAGAGAGAGAGGGAGACATAGAATCTGAAGTGGGCTCCAGGCTCCAAGCTGTTAGCACAGAGCCTGACATGGGGCTCAAACCCACAGACCGTGAGATCATGACCTGAGCTGAAGTTGGACGCTTAACCGACTGAGCCACCCAGGTGCCCCGTTTTAAAAACATTTTTAATGTTTATTTACTTTTTGAGAGAGAGAGAGAGAGAGAGAGAGAGAGAGAGAGAGGCACAAATAGGGAAGGGGCAGAGAGAGAGGGAGACAAAGAATATAAAGCAGGCTCCAGGCTCCAAGCTGTCAGCACAGAGCCCAATGCGGGGCTCAAACTCACGAACTGTGAGATCATGAGCCAAGCTGAAGTTGGATGCTTAACCAACTGAGCCTCCCAGGCGCCACTTTTTAAAAAGCTTAAATGTCAAAGTAGTATTACAATCCATAGTAATCAAAACACTACGCCATTGTAATAAAAAGAGATACATAGATCAATGGAACAGAATACAGAGCCCAGAAATAAACCTATGCATAGATGATCAGTTAATTTATGACGAAGGAGCCAAGAACATATAATAAGAACAAATAATTTCTTCAATAAATTGTGTTAAGTAAACTGAACAACTGTATGCAAAATATTGATCATAAGACCTGAAACCATAAAACTTCCAGAAAAAAACATGGGGAGTAAGCCCTTTGGCATCAGTCCTGGCTATGACTTTCTGGATTTGACACCAAAGGCAACAAAAGCAAAAATAAAGAGGAGGGACCACATCAAACTGAAAAGTTCCTGGACAGAAGGACATCATCAATAAGATGAAGAGGCAACCTATGGAATGGACGAAAATATTTGCAAATCATATATTTGACAAGGGGTTTATATCCAAAATATACAAAGAACTCACATGACGATAGCAAAAAGATAGTCCAACTTAAGAGTTGGCAGAAGACCTGAATACACCGTTTTCCAAAGAAGACAAAGATATAGGTATATGAAGCACTAGATATTGTTAATTATCAAAGAAATGCAAACCAAAACCACAGTGACATATCATCTTACTCCTGTTAGAATGGCTATTCTCAAAAGTCAAGAAATAACAAGTGTTATTGAGGATGTAGAGAAAGACAACCTTCATGCACTATTTGTTGGAATGTAAATTGTTGCAGCTACTATGGAAAATAGTATGAAGGGCCCTCAAAAAATTAAACAAAACTACCATGATCGACTGATGTTACCTCTGGGTATTTATCTGAAGGAAACAAAGTCACTGTCTTGAAAAGATACTTACATCCTCTCGTTCACTGCAACATTATTTACAATAGCCAAGACGTGGAAATGAACTAAGTGTTCACTGACAGATGAATGCATAAAAAACTGTGGTACACACACACACACACACACACACGCACACACACACACACACACACACACTGGAATATTATTTAACCATAAAAAGGAAGGAAATTCTGCCATTTACAACATGGATGGAACTTGAGGGCACTATGACAATGCTAAATGAAATAGATCACATAGAGAAAGACAAAAACTGTATGTCACACACATAGAATTGAAAATAAACAAACAGACCAACTTATAGATACAAACAATAGGTTGATCGTTGCCAGATCACAGATTGGTGGTGGCCAGAGGCAGGGGGTAGGAGGTGGGCAAAATGGGTAAAGGTGGTCAAATGTTACACACTTCTAGTTATAAAATAAATGAGTCTAGGGAAGCCTGGTTACTATGGTTAATAATGCTGTATTGTATACTTGGAAGTTGCTAAGAGAGTACATGTTAAAAATTCTCATCACCATTATGTTGTATACCTAGAGTTAATACCATCTTAATGTCAATTATATCTCAATTTAAAAAGCAATATGGTGTTAAAGATTGGAATGAAAGATTATTGAAGATTTTAAAAAAGTGTAAATATTAAAAATGGTGAAGGACTTCCTATAATAGCTCATCTATAGTTTAGGAGATAATCAGCTGAATCTTGCCTTAGGGTTATGAGCTCCAACGTCTCTTCTCCTCAAAATGTGCTAAGCCACTCCCACTCCAACTTCCTTTTTCCCTCCTGAAGTCATCAATATGATGTTTGGTGCCTCATTTTTCACAAACCACTGAAGTGAGGAAGACAGAGACAAAAGGGCACTACAATGTCCTTGTCCTCAGACAGCTTATGGAAAGAGTGGAAATCAAGGACAAGTTCATTCAAATCCACTTCTGCCACTTTACTCTCTGTGAATTCAGGGAAGTGACTCAAAGCCTTGCCTTCGTTTTCACGTGTTAGGTAGAAATGATAATATTACCTCATAGAGTTGTGATGATTAAACTAGTTAACAATGAAAAGACGCTTTTGTGAGGGTGCCTAGCACAGGGTAAGTGTTAGTTCTCACTATTGCAGGAATTGTGGGCAAGAAAAAACACTGTGCGTGGATGGTGACTTTGCTTTAGGAGGGACCTCATGAAGAGGTGTTTGTGGTGCTAGGCTGCGAAGGAGGGAGAATTACCATCCTTTCCTTTGTCTTCTTCTCCTTACCCCTTCGCTCTATCTCTGGTCCTTCCCATTTCCTCTCATCTTACATGGTCTCAGCCTGTTTTCCATTTGAACATTTCTTGGTTTCACTGAAGTTCCATGATCAATGACAAGGCTAAACATAAACACATTATAGCTTTCTGTTTGGTAGATTACCGTGAAATTATTAAGGAGATTCAGAGAGCAGTTAGGATCTTACCTGGTTTAGTTGGAAGAGTAGCAAGCTGCTCTTCATAAGGTATCTGCACCCTATGTGTAAATGGGACCATAAAACATTGGGGAGTGGATCTATCTGTAGTCAGTGAACAGCATCTTGGGGTCCTTTATTTCCTCTGTCACAAACACTGCAACCACTGTAAGCCATAAGGCACACTGTCAAGTAAAAGTGAAACGCACCAGAAACAGCCACGAAATTACAAATCCACAGGCATATAACCTTTATTTATTCAAGTGACCAAACAAAGCTCAGAGAGTTTGGAAATGTGTGCAGGGTCACAGAAATGGGAAGCTAAGTGCCACTTGTCCTTCCTAACTCAGTTCAGAGTCTCTGCCTGGAGAACTTTCTAAGATAAATGCCATCAAACTGGCTCTCTCCAGGGCCCTCCCCTTCACCCTCTCTTCAGCTCTTGGAGTGCTCCTCTGAGTCTCTCTTTCCAGAGTTCTTATCTCAGAGCACTGTTAATTGTTTACTTGGCCTCTCCCAAACTCAACTATGATTTTATTCAAGTTAGGGATTGTGGCTTTTATCTGCATTCTTAGCACCTCGAGTGGACGCCTGGCACTAGAAGGTGCTCAGCAAGTCTGAGTGGAATGACTGGACCCATTCTTCTGACCTAAATTTAAAGTTCTGTCCTTGACAGCTGTGCTGATTCCCCTGGAGCAGTGTTTCTCAAAAAGGGGCCTGTAGAAAAATGGCAGAATTGTGTGGGATGCTTGGTTACAAAAACATATTTCAGATTTTACCTCAGTGCTAGAGAGAGATTGGAACTTTGGGGTGGAGCACCTGGAGAGTTTAAGAACCCCACATGATTCTAATGAAGACAAAAGTTCGAAAATTTTTCTGTTTCTGTGGAGGGCTGGCTTGGAAGCGAGAAAGTAGATACCCGCCTACCTGACATGCTTTCAAAGTGTTTGGTGTAGGGCTTATTTGGCAGGGGGGCGGTAAGGGGCTAATTTTGTGGGCAGCAGGAGCTCATTTTTAAATAGACACTTCCTTTCTGGGCATTTACTTACTTAGCTTTTGTTTGGGCAGCCCAGTATTGTTCAGAGTGACCACTAAGGGGCAGCAGAGTATGGGGCAAAGAATGAGAGGGTCACAAAAGAGAATGCCCGCGTTACTTTTGAAATAGTTCAGTGAGAAAAACATGGCATTTGGCCATCAGAAAGAATGAAAGAAATCTTGCCATTTGCAACAAGGTGGATGGAGCTAGGAGTGTATTATACTAAGCAAAATAAGTTAGAGAAAGAAAAATACCATATGATTTCACTCATATGTTGAATTTAAGAAAGAAAATAGATGAACATAGTGGAAGGGAAGGAAAAATATGCTAAAAACAGAGAGGGAGGCAAACATTAAGAGACTCTTAATGATAGAGAACTGAAGGTTGATAGAGGAAGTAGGTGGGGGATGGGCTAAATGGGTGATAGGCACTAAGAAGGGCACTTGTTAGGATAAACACTGGGTATTATAAGTAAGTGATGAATCGCTAAATTCTACTCCTAATATTAATATTACACTATATGTTAAATAACTAGAATTTAAATGAAAGTTTGAAAAAAAAACATGCCAAGAGATAATGAGTTGATATGCCCCATTCCCCTTCATATATTTATTATTTTGGGGGATCTTATTTCTAACCCTAAAACTTTATATTAATGTTAAGTATATGATTTCTAGATTATAAATTAAGTTCTCTCAAAACCACAAGCAAATAGTATTTAGAAACACAGTTCTTTCTTAAAAATCAAAGAAACTATCTCAACTGAAAACATGTTCAACACTGATAAGTCAAGAAATGGGAATTTTTTAAATTGCTGGGAACGAAACTATAATATCATTTGAACTATGTGATGGAAAATATTGTATCAATAAGATTTTGGTCCAGAGAGAATCTAATAATGGAAATTTTATTATTATACCTAATTTGTTCCATGCTCTATAAAATAAATCAAGCATCTTGGAAATTTTTATTCAGGCCATAATGTGGAATTACAAAGTCATTCACTGACTTATAATTTTATGGTGTTATAGTGACTCTTAGTAGATGTCTGGCACACAGTATATTCATAATAAATAATCATTCCCTTAGCACCGTTAGTTCCCTCGGTGATTGATGATGACATATGATGGTCCCCAATAGCACTTTCTAGTCTTTTGCTTCTACACAAATCTATCCATTTGTCCACTGGCCAGTTCCCAGGTTACTTTTCCATAGTCATCTCAGCTTCAACAAACCACACCTGAAAATCCCCTCCCCTCTCTCCCCCCTCCCCAGACGTTCTCCTTTGCTGGGTCATCTAAGCCCCAAAGCAAACAATCACCCTGGAATTCTCATTCTTTCTCATTCATAACACTGAATCTATTTTAAGTTGTTTTATGCAGGAATTTAACTAATTAGAAAGGTTTAGGGTAGATCCCCACATCTCTAGGAAGGCAGGAGAACCAGATTCAGAGAGGAACCAAAGGAAGATTCCACTGCAGGAACTTTCTTGCTCAGCTGGTCTCTGCCACCCTATAAATGGAACAACATGGCCCACTCTTTGGACTCCACTGCAGCTGCTGTGAAGAACATCTTACCTGAGTTCGGAATGGATATGTGCATTCACACTTCAGACATTGGTGTAGGGAGAGGGTCATAACACAGGTCTTGATTTCCCCTTGCTTGGTATCATCACAATAGGAAGAATATTTGAATCCTGGGTATTCAAATTAATACATGCCCCCTACACTCAACATTCATCCCCCCCATACTTAGTGCTTCTTTTTCTCTTCACGTAATATTCCTTATATAACCCAACACACATTCACCTCTTACCCCAGTGGCAACTCGGTCCTCTTAATTTTCCTTCCAGTTCCAAGTTCATGATTTCTGGATGGCATACAACCCACTCTCAATGTTCAATAAGTTACAGACTAAATTATAAAGTTAAACGCCACTAATACACCCTATGTAAAGTAGTGAGATAGAGGGAGATAAAAGAAATGAAAAAGGGAATTGTACGATGCACGTTTTAAAATTAAGATCTTGGGAAAATTAGGTTAAGTGAAACAATCCCTTTTTCTATAATTGGTCATGGAGTTGTAGTTGACATATATCTTTTCTTTCCCACCACTGATTTCATCTTCCTTTGCCTTCAGCCAGTACGTTAGCTGTTGGGTTTATCTACTCCGCAGGGGTGCTTCATTTCTGAGAAAATTGAGTGTTTAGAAATCCTACCTTTATTTGACTAAGTTATTTCTTTAACATTTGCCACTGGTCAAGAGTTCCAGCCATACCCTTTCCTGTGCACACGGCACAGGACAGCCCAGGGTTACTGCTGCAGGAGCAAACAACCTAACCTCCTTTTTTTTTTTAAATTTTATTTATTTATTTTTGAGGGAGAGAGAGAGAGCACAAGCAGGGGAGGGGCAGAGAGAGAGGAGTGAGAGAATCCCAAGTGGGCTCCATACTGTCAGCATGGAGTCTGATGTGGGGCTCAGTCTCATGACTGTGAGATCATGGCCTGAGCCAAAATCAAGAGTCAGATGCTTAACCAGCTGAGCCACCCAGGTGCCTGCCTCCCCCACCCCCATCTCCTTTTATGCCTGGTAGCTTTTGGAGCCCAAAATGACCAGATAAAAATTTCAGTTTTGGATTAAATGATTTCTCTCATTTGTTGAAATTAATATGGAAGGATTCTTCTATTGAATAATACACCTCCAAGCCCTCAAGGGCCACAGTGATTATTATGGGAAGAAACAATTTTCAAGTGGATGGTCATGGGAAGTAACTCTCACATCAGGTGCTTGATAATATGATGGACACTTAGGCTCAAGTTTCTCTAGTTTCTTAGGTGAAAACTAAGAAACTGTTATGATTTCTTTTCTCAATTTCATGTACATAACTAACTTTGATTTTGTAAGTGTGTATTCTTTTCCTAAAGGAAGTTCCTGTCCATGAATGTTCCATCTAGCTCTTAACATCTTTACACCTCATTTCTGTCTTATTCATGCATTCTTTCCTGGTAGTGTCTCAATTTTTACAGGCATTAAAATGACATTCAGTTGAATTCTGGCAATTGCTAATGGCTTCACTATATGGTCACTGAATATACCCACAATGCCTGGGTTCCTTACATGAAATTCTGCTTCCGTTGGTGTAGGATTATATTCTGGGCACCCACAAAACCACTTTAGAGTCAATTTTGGGTGGAAGCACAATTAACTATTTCCTTTCCTCTGGTTTCCTAAGTTCCTCCATCATTCACAGCCCCACCTCTCAGATGGGGCCAACTATTCTCCCTATTCCACAACTGTAGCTGCTCAGATAGACTCACTTTATGTTCTTTATTGTTCACTGAGAAATCGAAGTTACCAGAAATAGAAGTGCAGATATGAAGCTGTTGTGCTTCAGGGGTGTAAATGGTAGCAATATATTAAAATGAGACACATCTCAAGCCTTTCTGCATTGACAGTGTGGAGAGGAGAGGAGAAGTTGGTTCACTCAGGCAGGACACCAGAACCTGAGATCTTTGCTGGTAGAGAGGTTTCCTACGGGCAAGGTGGTGGGGGTTGAGAGTGGTTTGCACATGATGATGAATAAAAATGAAGCTACTAAAGGTCCAAGTTTCCAAAAGAAAATGTTTATTTGGAGATAATTTTAAACCTGTAGAAAAGTTGTGCAGTTGTACAAAGCACACTTATGTACTCTTCATCTGGGCTCACCTATTAAAATTTTGCTCTGTTGGCTTTGACATTGGCTCTCTCTCTCCATCTTTATCAATATGTGCATATAATTTTTTTTCCTGAACCATCTGAGAGTAAGTTGTATCCATCATGGCCCATTAGCTCTAAGTATCTGAGTGAGTTAACACTGACACAATACTTTTACCATCTACCATTCATATTTCCATTTTGTCAATTGGCCCCATAATACATTCCATTCTAGGATCACACATTTCCTTCAGTTGTCTTGCCCTTCAGTCTTCTTTATTCTGGAAAGGTTCTTCAGACTTTTATGACACAAACATTTTTGAACACTAAGACCTTCCCTTCTCCTGCCTTTTAAAAATAGAATGTTTCTCAACTTGGTGTTATCAGAAATTTCTTCATAATTAGATTCTGGTTGTGCATTCTTGACTGGAATACTATGCACATCTTATTGTGTGCTTCTCAGAGTATCTCTCCAGAGATATATGTGGCCGTGTCCTCCTCCATCAACATCATTGATGATGTTAATTTGATTACCCAGCCAAGGTTTTATTTGATTTCTTCACTGGGTAGCTACTATTTTTTTCTCTTGCAAATAATAAGGAGTCTCTAGGAGATGACATTTTACACCATTTATATACCAGATTCTCATTAAAATTCTTGTCCCTATGTTATAAGATTTAGCATCAATAGATGATTCTTACTTTAGTTAATATTAGTGTGATGCTTCCAAAATTATGATGTTATAGCTCTAGCACTTTCTCTCTATATAATATCAGTTGTGCTTGGTATTCTACTGTATGGAAGAGCCCTCCTTTATCTATCTATCTATCTATCTATGTTTCTATGTATGTATGTATGTAAGTATGAATCTAACTTTAGTATGGCCTCATAGATTCCCCTCACTCACACACCCATTTACAACCTTTTTTTCTCCCTCATTATTTTGGCACTCAAATTATCCCAAATTTGACTAGTGGAGTCTGTTCAAGTTAGCAACAGTGTCTTTATAAAATTCCAACATTAAAAAAATCTCTTTCTTAGTTTCATTTTCCTGATGAAAAGTATTAAGCACCATGATGTGGCTCTTAGGAGTACTCATTACTTCTCAAGGGGCTTTGCTTCTATGGAAGGACACATTTTAAGATCTTCTATAAGAATGAAGTCTTCTATTCTGAAGTCCGAGGATGAAGACCTGAAGAAGGGCTCAGGTTTTATTGCTGTTGTTGTTGTTGTTGTTGTTGTTGTTGTTTGCACAATAGCAGCATTACTTGGGCACCAATGAAGTGGGGGGGGTAAAGATTGGGGAGCTATTATCTTTTACATAGACACTCACACTTTCAGGCAGGGCACCATCTATGGCAGCAGTGGTAAAATTCCTTTAGTCAGATTGAGAATAAAATAAGAGATATGGTAGACTTTATCAGGAGAGCTGAAGAAGAAGAAAATACAGGGCATGTCGAATGGAGATTTAATGGGTAGACTAACTTGTGAGCACATGGATGCACTCATGTGGGGAATCCCAGGAGTAAAGGTGAGACATAGATTGATGCCATCAAACCAGTGAGGGACTAAGTAAAGCATTAAACTTAGAAATAAAAGTAAAAATGAATTGATTTAAAACTCACAGAATGGCAAAGCCTGAAAACACCATGGGTGTATCCTACCCCCCATTCCGACATACACTCACTTGTACACAAGCATTTACAATTTACAGACTAGTGAAATCCACTACCTGGAGAGTATAGATAAATAGATAAAAGGCACACACACCTATATGTATGCATATCGCTTTTTCTAGGATCCTGCACTTTCAACAGAGGCCAGACCTATGGCATGGGATACATGACAATACAAATACCCCACTTTCTAGTTCAAACATTAAGATTTAGATGCGAGATTATACTTTTTCATGGTTAAATAAAGTAAAAATTAATTATTCACTGTTATTTGGTGAGATTTTCAAGCTGTTTTAAGACTGTGTCTCAGGTTAAAAAAAAAACCCTCAAATACATAGAGAAAGAAACTTATTCTCTATTTGAACTTTGGGTAACTTAGCATGAATCCATTCCTGCCAGAGACATGGCTAATCTACAAATTAGACCCAGTGGTGCCTACTCCTCTGTGCTAGTTTGAAAACTATACTATTTTTTTAAGAATGGGGAGGTGAAGGTTTAGGGAATTATCGCTTATTTTAATCAACCTTATCGAATTTAGACATCTGAAACTAGCTATTAGGCTGGAAAATACTTACACACAAATTATATTAATATCACTTTGTAAGAATAGATCTCCAGATCATCTCAAGCTGTCCAAACCATGAATAAATAAAAAAGAAGAAAACCCCCAAAACTCTGAAAATATAAGCCATAGAAGAAACGTATTACCCAAATAAGTTTAGCAAGCTATTATGAGCAAACATTTCCTCGGTCTTCACATGCTATACTATAGGGATTTTGAGGCCATAATTTGAAGTCATAATTTATTTTTCCCTTCTTGAAAAAATGAAGTATATCTTGTCATTACTGTTGAAGTAGCTACTCAGGGGAGATAACTGAGTGAATATAACTCAACCTTCGGTAGCCTAATTATTTCTCAACTCAGATGGTTACAGGTGAGATTTCCAAAGGTAAAGTCACACAAAAAAGGGGATGTTTCTAATGATGAGCCAATTACATTCTAACATATATTAATCTATTATTATCTGATATTAATCTAATATCTAAGATGTACATATATATCATTGGGCTAAATGTATTGCCAGTTATTTATTTTGTACTATATTTGACAATAATTATAATGGCTTTCAGCAACAAGTTCCCACTCTAAATATATTGAAAACTTGTGGATACTTTTTAGAAAGATCAAGGGGTTATGGTTAACATGCCAAAAAAAAAATTGGTAGAAAATTACTAGCTTCCATTTTAACTGGATTTTTCCTCCACCTAGAAACTCTTGAAATTAACATCTCCTTGCTTTAAATTGCTGAAATAGGGAATTTGACAACTTTAAAGTAACTCAAACAAGAAGGCAATGGTGAACAATTCCTCCCAACCTACAGACGTGGAGCTTTGCTATGAGGATGTGAACGGATCCTGCCCTAAAACCGCGTACTCACCGGGTCCTCGAGCGATTCTGTACACAGTCCTTGGTTTTGGGGCTGTGCTGGCCATGTTTGGAAACTTACTGGTTATTATTGCTATCCTTCACTTCAAACAGCTGCACACACCTACAAACTTTCTGATCGTGTCCCTGGCCTGCGCTGACTTCTTGGTGGGGGTGACCGTCATGCCCTTCAGCACAGTGAGGTCCGTGGAGAGCTGCTGGTACTTTGGGGAGAGTTACTGTAAATTTCATACCTGCTTTGATACTTCCTTCTGTTTTGCTTCTTTATTTCATTTATGCTGTATCTCCATTGATAGATACATTGCTGTGACTGATCCTCTCACCTATCCAACCAAGTTTACTGTCTCGGTATCAGGCATATGCATTTTTCTCTCTTGGTTCTTTTCTGTCACCTATAGTTTCTCCATCTTCTACACGGGGGCCAATGAGGAAGGAATCGAGGACTTGGTGGTTGCTCTCACCTGTGTAGGAGGCTGTCAGGCACCACTGAATCAAAACTGGGTTCTACTTTGTTTCCTTCTATTCTTTATACCCACTATCGCCATGGTGTTTATATATGGTAAGATCTTTTTGGTGGCCAAACATCAGGCTAGGAAGATAGAAAGTTCAGCCAGCCACCCTCAGTCTTCCTCAGAGAGTTACAAGGAAAGGGTAGCAAAGAGAGAGAGAAAAGCTGCTAAAACATTGGGTATTGCTATGACAGCATTTCTTGTCTCTTGGCTGCCATACATTATTGATGCTGTGATTGATGCTTACATGAATTTCATAACTCCTCCTTATGTTTATGAGATTTTAGTGTGGTGTGTTTATTATAACTCGGCTATGAATCCCTTGATATATGCTTTCTTTTACCCATGGTTTCGGAAGGCAATAAAACTTATCGTAAGTGGCAGAGTCTTAAGGAGAGATTCATCAAGAATCAATTTGTTTTCTGAGGAAGCAGATATAGAGTGACAAGATGTTTACAGGGATTTCGAAACTAACACGGAATTAAGGTCAAGTGTGAAATTAAGCACTTGAGTCAAAAGAGGCAAGTGTAATCATCTGCCATGTGGGAGGATATTATATTCAACATTTAGTTGTTCTAAAGCATTTATTGTCTTTGTGTATTTCGGTATTTTTTAAGTTTAGAATTTAGTGATAGACCAAAAAAATTCCTGATTACTTTCTATTTAGTATTCTTAGTTTTCTTCCATGGTTTTCTAATTTCTATGGTAATTTCTAATACCTTCCCTGAATTTCCTACTTGTTTCTTCAAACGCTTTGAAGTTTTGTAGTTTCTCCCACATTCATTACCAATGTTCAGTTGCCCAAAAAACAGAGGAGAAAGAAGAGTTTCTGCCTAACTTGTAAGTTAGATGCTTTAGGAACATAAATCGGTTTTTTTTCTTTTAAAGTTTATCTATTATAAAGAGAGAGAGGGAGAGAGAGAGAGCAGGGAGGGGCAGAGATAAAGGGAGAGAATCTTAAGCAGGCTCCACACTGTGAATGCGGAGACCCATGCAGGGCTCATGACCTGAGCTGAAACCAAGAGTCAGATGCTTAACCCACCGAGCCACCCAAGTACCTTGGGGTAAAAATCCTTTTTGAAATGTACTTTTTTGGAGAAGTAAATACAAGATTAAAATTCTTGGAACTTTTTTTTAGTCTAAAAGGACTTTATAGAGGGTTAAAATGTGGAACTTCCTAGTCTTTGAAGATTGTGCAAAAAACTCTGGAACTCTTTTGTTTTTTGAGCCCTGATAGTGTTTCCTCTCTGTTTCATATAGGCTGTATTCCCAAAGAACATGTGTTATGATTATGTGATTACACACTACATCTTACTTTTAGAGGACACAATATATTATAATCAAAATAGCATGTGAACAAAAAGATGGTTTCTGTACTTCCTTTTTTTAGTAATTTGAAGTAAAATATGTATAAAAAAGCTACCTCAACTTCACACTGTGTTACTTTTGAGTTCTTTCTTTGTACCAGACACTGTATTTGACATTGGAAATATAAAGGTGAATGACCCAAATATAACCAAGGATTATTTTGGAGTAGCTAACACCCAAACTGGCATTATACACTTTAGGAATAGCTCCAGTTTTCTCCTATGATAGCATGTCTTAGCCACATGAATTTTTGAAAAAACTTTTATGTTTATTTAATTTTGAGAGAGAGAGAGAGAGAGAGAGAGGGAGAGAGAGAGTGTGTGTGTGTGTGTGTGTGTGAGGGGGGAAGATGCAGAGAGAGAGGGAGATACAGAATCCGAAGCAGGCTCCTGGCCCCAAGCTGTCAGCACAGAGCCTGACACAGGGCTCGAACCCATGAATGGTGAGATCATGACCTGAGCTGAAGTTGGAAGCTAAACTGACTGAGCCACCCAGGCGTCCCTTAGCCACATGTATTTTAATTCATTTTAACTAAAAATATATGTTGACTATTTTAAGATAGACTCAAAATGTGAAAGAAACTAATAATAGGGTGATTCATCTTCTCAAATCTGTGATTCACAGCCTTAAATCTTTGCTTAAGTAGCTGATTTTCACAAACTGTTCTGAACAAATCTGTTTTATGAAATGAAAAGAAGAGATAACTAAGTAAATAGAGGTATGTAAACCTTACAGGTTACCTGTTTTATAAATAAACCTGTTTGGAGATATTTTATATGAAATTAAGCTGTTTCACACTTGTGTGTTAATATCTTTCACATAGAGCTCAGAGAATTTGGGGAGGGAGTTAAAGATAAAAGAGGATGAAAGGAACATGAATGAATGCCTTTGCAGCATAGTTCCTGTTTGCGATCGAGATGATAAAGTCAAAGAACAGGTGTACTGACCACCTTTCAAAGGCTCACAGCTCAGGCTCAGCACTCTCATTCCTTAAGAAGAGTGCAAAGTTTGTGTTCCTTCCACGGTGAGTCAGGAATGTTGTCACCATAGAAACGTGTCCGTCTGTCAATTGCAAGTGTAAACTTACACCAACACTCATAAACAATAAGGAAAATGATTTGGGGAGATGTAAAAATATATACTAGATTTCTCTTCACTCGCACTATGTAGAGTGTAATCTTTGGACAAAATTGCAGAAATTCTGTCCAGTGATGTTTTGAAGCTCTTGTACATATTGGTAAGTGGAGAATACACTTCAACTGTACTCTCTTGTTTATTTTTCTACTCTTCTTGTAAGAAGTGTTTTGATAAAAAAATAAATACTAGCTTATTTTCCCCAAAACTAACTAGACCATTACTATAGCATCATTCTTCTCCTCTACATTTCAATTATTTGTACAAGTAAGCTATTAACTTCTTGGCTTGCTGCATACCAACTGCATCAAGGGCATCCGTCCATTGGAAACAAGACACATTGGAGATGGAAACAGGCTTCTGCACTGTCCGCAGAGTAAAACCTGCACTGTCCGCAGAGTAAAACCTGACCTTGACACACGTTCCTGAGCTGTGTCTCTTACTCCTAGTGAGCTCTGGTTCCCAAGTTGCCTGTTTCAGCCAACGGAAGGCTGCAGAACTATTGTGAAGAATTAATTAGATCACTTATGCCCCATGTTGTAGGCTATGTAAATACTATGTATGTACTATTATTTAAAATACATGTTTATTTTTAACACATAAAAGAAAAATTCACATAAAAACATTACTGAATTCATAATAGTTTTTATCCACATGTATTTTTCTCAATTTAGTAAATCCTGAAAGCATAGCTGCTACCTTGTAAAGGGTTTTGTATAGTTTAAAAGAAAGTTGAAATGGAGAGCTCAGACATCAAAAATCCCTGAACAATAGCTGCGGTTCAGGTAAACATCAATTACAACCTCAGGAATAAATGAGGAAATGCCCTTACAGCAGTGCCCAGTTACACCGGTCACTCTCTGAAAACACCTAGCCCTTAATGATGGTCTACACTGTCTTTGTAATTTGTTATTGACAGGTTACTCACAGCACTGCCACTGACTGATAAGGTTGCTCTAAACCCAACCAACATAATATTTTATGATTAGAAATCAGAGCTCATTCAGGAAGAGCTGCAGGGTTCTGTGGAATGAGCCATTTAGCTGGTTCAGAAAATGACATCAGGTCAAAAGTAAACCCTTCAGGGAGAATAACTCTAAGTGTAGTCATAAGAATAAAGGAAGGCAGTAATTCAAAAATATGAATTAATTTACATTTATCTACATAAATAAAAGGACATTTGTGTAAACTACTTACATTGCATTCCTATTATGTGGATTATCAGAAGTATTTTGTTTTTCTTGCTACTGTTAGTCATAGGAATAATTAATGAGGAAACAATTATTCTGGGGAGATTATATGCACTAAGAGCTGGGGCTAGATATTTAGACCTGTGTCTGTTAGTCTTCAAAAGCCATTGCTTTTCTACCATTGTGAACCAGCCAGAAAAACCAGCAATATTGCTCAGAAATGAAAAGGCATGAACTATCTTCCCAGGCATTGCATGAGCATTGACATATCTTATTGTGTTCAAACACACACACACCACAGATGTAAAGATAAGCCCTCAGCTATGTCTCATGCCAAAGGACAAATTTCATTAGCTTCTAAGGTTAGTTCTAAGCTAAGGAGTATAAACCATTTCAAAGGTAAGAATGGATAAGATCCTTGTTGTGACTCATCTTGGTTACATTTATGAGGCAGGCAAAATCCAGTTGAGTCCCCAGGCTGTCCTGTCTCTACTTCCTACCATCCTCTAGGAGCTCCCTTGCACTGCTGGCTACAATCGACTATTTGTGCTTTGTCCTTTCCCACCAGTAACATGAGCTGCTAAGGAATAACCATTGGCTAAATTAATTTAATTGTTCATATTAAAGCATTCACAATAAAACATATTCCCAGAGTTTCCTTTTTGAGTGGATGAAGGCCCAAGAGGTACTTTAGGGGACCGAGAGAAGTACTTTAGAAAAAGAATAAAATGCTAATTAAGAGTGGAGTTCGGGTAGAATAACTTTCTGGTGGCCTTCAGTTAATATTATTAGTCAAAACAAAAGTCTTCCTATTGAGAAAATTTTCATCCCTGGGCCAATGCAAGTCTGTAATGCAACTGCTCTCTATTTTTAGTTTGCAACCACATACTGAGACAGCTTACCCATAAACCAAGCTAGATCTTTTCCTCCACTTCAGTTTGCTGGAATGTGAGATGGAAGGGGTACTGGTGCACTTGTGGTGGGTAACATGGGCTCTGGGCTCGTGCCGTCTGTCTTTGTTGGGGCTTGGTTCCAGGTGTACAGTTTCGATTTCACCAAGAATTTGCCAGACCCACCCAACTTTATGACTTTGAATATTCAAGAAGAAGACCTACATAATCATGGCTACTTAGACACACATGCTCACCTGGTATCACAAAGTCAAGTGTTCCATCACTATTTGGCCTCTGCGGCACACAAACATCCATCTTTCAAAAGTTGTTTTATCCTTTGCTGTAAATAGCAGAGCCTTGCTTCAGAACCCCAGATGACTGCATTATATTTCTCCCACTGAAGCCTTCCTTAAAATCTAAACTGCATTGTTTTTACAATTATGAACACCTCTAGCACCACCAGACCACTATATTGCATGGCAATTTCACTGCAGCCCAGACCCTCCTCCAATCCCTATACAAATCTGGCAGACTTTTTTGTGACTCAGTATATGGACCAGAACAGTGTTCCTAAGTGTGGAATAAGTTGTTTTGGATCCTGAAGAGGGCTACCAGGTAATGTGCTTCCTTCTTTGCCGTAGAAAATACAAGATTGTGCTCCGACTAATCCAAACCTAACCCATCATCTCTCCTCACCAAATGTGGTCTTCCTTCTACACACTGTATTTTTCCTGTTGGCAAGTTAAAAATCTGGGAGTCATCCATGTTTCCTGCCTCCATCATACATCCCTAAAGCCCTCCATCCTTTGTCTTTAAATTGTGTGTTTCATATTTTCAGAAAGCAGGGAGGCAAAGTTACTGAACTAGAGTGGGCTGGAATCAAGTCAGGTTTGAGAATTTAAAGAGAAGATAAGATAATATTACCAAGAGGAATTTGGTAGATGGTCAGTTGAATAATTGTTTTCATGGCACACCTATATCTGTTCTATTCTTATTCCAGTATATTTTTACTGATTGATTGATTGATTTAATTTCATTTTGAGAGAGAGAGAGCAAGTGAGGAAGGGGTAGAGAGAGAGAGAGAGAGAGGAAGGGAGAGAAAGAATCCCACATAGGCTCTGCATTGTCAGTGTAGATCCTGACATGGGGCTCCATCCCAACCAACTGTGAGATCATGACCTGAACCAAAATCATGAGTCAGACTGTCAACAAACTGAGTCCCCCAGGAGCTCCCCTATATATTTTTAATATCTGTATCTTAAGTGACAGATCACATTTATGTTTTCAAGTCTTAAAATCTTAAAGAAAGAAGTCTTTATTTAGCACTTCATATTTGCTTTATAGGATCAAAGGTAGCTTATTTCCTCAGACCTGAAATCTTTTTATGTAGCTTTCAGTATCTTCAGTTTCACTCTTGAGCTCCCTAAATTTCTGTTAATATTGCAAAGGCAACATCTGAGTCAGGAAACAGGAAAGACTGCTATTATTGGAATTCCCTGGCACTTAGCTCCTGCACCTTCCCATCTAGCAGTTTCTCAGTCACCTCCATTGGATTTTCTTTGCTTCATCATTTAATTGCTATCATAGAGATCATTTAATCTCTGAAATGAAATAGGCAGGACCCTTCTACAGACTCGTGACGAGCACAGTGACACAGAGCCCTGCTATTGGGGTTTGATGCCTGTTTTTGTCATCTTGAAAATTTAAAAAATTTTATCTTTGAATTTGAGTTTGTATGTAAAGTCCTAAAAGACAACAGAGCATGTGCGGAATCATCAAGTTGCATTACATGTGATTGTGCATTGTACCACTTGCCCTACTCCCTTGGGCTAGTTCTTGGCCACCTGTCCCCACACCCCCTCTACCACCAGCACCTTCAGCTTGGTCCAGCCTCCCCTTCCTCACACTGACCTGCTAAGACTGTCGTATTGGAGGACTGGATACAGGGCAGGGAGGGTGGATGCAAGATGGCGCTCCACAGTCTTAGGGTCAGTCATGGCAGTTGTTATCCCATTCAGGCTGGTAGGGCCACAGCACATTAGAAGGGCACCATAGTGGGTGCAATCCTTTTACCCACCCTCAATCCACATTTTGAGTGGGGCCTGATGTGGAGGTTACAATCCCTAAGATGTCAGCAATCTGCCTTTTGTTGAGGTGGCAGTCTCAGAGAAAGGACAGATTGCCTTGCTCAGCTTCCTAGACCCCCAGCCTGGGCATGCATATTGTTTCAGGAGTTGGCAGGAGGGGGAAACTGGCAGTGGGTAGGCCAGGTGGGCCGAGTCCTAGTGCAGGGTCTCTAGGCATCTCCAGGGTCTGCACTTGTCCTGCAAACACCTCTACATCCAAGGAAGTGGGACTTTATAAATAAAAACCAAACACCATGGCAGGACAGGAAAGACTGCAGAAAAGAGGAAAAACTTTTATACTCAAGGGCACTTTTTTCCATATTTTTGAAAAAAGATCTCTATGTTTTTAGTTTGTCCTGGTCTCTACAAATTATGCAGCCAGTCTTGTAAATAGGGAATATCCTGCCACATATTGGACAGTTGATCTTAAAGAAATCTGTTGGTTAGGAAAATCACAAGTCTTTCTGTAATGTAATAGAGCACCGGGCAATACATTTTGCAGAAAAACTTAACTAATTATAATTATCAAAAGTTTCCTTTCTGGATTCACACCTTACACTGTAGGGATTCCTAGTGAAGAATTTATAATGGGTGAAGTTTATTGGCCGGCTTCCTAAAACATTCTAGGTGTTAACTTCTCAGACAATGTAAAGGTGGAAGGCTATTAAAAGGTGACTTTTCAAATATGTAATTATATTATATGTGATTATTCTTTGCAAGGAAGGACCTCACAGGTATAAAGAACAAGGTATTTAAATTACATTTCTTTAATTATTCAGATACTACGGGTTCGGGCTTGAAAATTCATAATAGGTTAGCTTGGAATTAGCTATCTATGAGCTTTAGATGTAATTACAGAAATAATTGCATGCATTAAAGTCAGAAAGGATACATTTCTGACTTTTTGAAATTTGTTTAACTTCTCTTTATAATTAAAATGGGAAAAAGGATGGAATATGAGGCAATACTTAAAAGCAGTTGCTCAAATATACGGTTTGATTTTTTTTTTAGTTCTCAGATTTGAAAAACTCTATTTCGTACCACAAGGAAGGGCCGAAAAAAAGGAGGCATCAAACTGCAGGACCATGCCCAGCAATCTTTCCCAACCAGTTGTTAGGCAGCTTTGCTATGAGAATGTGAACGGATCCTGTGTTAAAACTCCCTACTCACTTGGATCCAGGGTGATTCTGTATGCAGTGTTTGGTTTTGCATCTTCTCTGGCTATCTTTGGAAACCTGCTGGTGATGACTTCAGTTCTCCATTTCAAGCAGCTGCACTCTCCTGCCAATTTCTTGATCGCATCTCTGGCCTGTGCTGACTTTCTGGTGGGGGTGACCGTCATGCCCTTCAGCATGGTCAGGTCTGTGGAGAGCTGCTGGTACTTTGGAGCCAGATTCTGTACCCTGCACAGTTGCTTCGATGTGGCGTTTTGTTACTCTTCCCTCTTCCATCTGTGCTTCATCTCCATCGACAGGTACATCGCTGTTACTGACCCTCTGGTCTATCCTACCAAGTTCACGGTGTCTGTGTCAGGGATATGCATCGGCATCTCTTGGATCCTGCCCATTGCATACAGCGGTGCCGTGTTCTATACGGGTGTCAATGACGATGGCATGGAGGACTTAGTAAGTGCCCTCAATTGTATAGGTGGTTGTCAAATTGTTGTAAATCAAGACTGGGTTTTGATAAATTTTCTGTTATTCTTCATACCCACCCTTGTTATGATAATTCTTTACAGTAAGATTTTTCTAGTAGCTAAACAACAAGCTATAAAAATGGAAAATACTGGTAGTAAAGCAGAATCATCCTCAGACAGTTACAAATCCCGAGTGGCCAAGAGAGAGAGAAAAGCTGCTAAAAACCTGGGTATCACAGTGGTAGCGTTTATGATCTCTTGGTTACCATATACAATTGATACATTAATTGATGCCTTTGTGGGCTTCATAACCCCTGCCTATATTTATGAGATTTGCTGTTGGGGTGCTTATTATAACTCAGCCATTAACCCTTTGATTTATGCTTTATTTTATCCTTGGTTTAGGAAAGCCATAAAAGTTATTTTAAGTGGAGAATTTTTAAAGGATAGCTCATCAACCATTGGTTTATTTGTTGAATGAGTACGAACACTACGTTGAGACATTCAAAAATATATTTGGGGCGCCCGAGTGTCTCAGTCGGTTAAGCCTCCTACTTCGGCCCAGGTCATGATCTCATGTTCGTGGGTTCGGGCCCCGTGTCGGGCTCTGTGCTGACAGCTCAGAGCCTGGAGCCTGCTTCGGATTCTGTGTCTCCCTCTCTCTCTGCCTCTCCTGCTCTCATGCTCTGTCTCTCTCTGTATCAAAAAAAAAAAAAAAAATTAAAAAATTTAAAAAAAATTTTGAAATGATACACTTATGATGACATTAGTTATAAGAAATGAATAAAGCCTTTCAAAATTGTGGAAATATATATATTTTTCAAAATAGCCAGGAACAAAATCACAAGAAGTTGCCTCCATTAAATCATTGTGGAGATATTACTGAACTAAATAGTAAATAATGAAGTGGTTTACATAATCTGCCTTAGTGCTCTATACATGTCCTTGTTATATGCACTTGTTTCTTCCAATTTCATTGAATTCTGAATCTCATTTAGGTGGTGATATCTCTAATCATTTTTTTTTTTTATGGTCAAGTCTCATTTATCTTCAAATGGTCTTTGTTTCCTTGTCTTTTGCAACACTGTATTAATTTCTAGGACTGTCATAACAAAGTATCACAGACTAGGTGGCTCAAACCACAGAAATTTATTCTGTTTCTCATGATTTCAAAGCTAAAATTCCAAAGTCAAAATGTCAACAGGTCTGGTTTCTTCTGAGGATCCCCTTCTTTGACTTATAGGTGGCTAGCTTTTCTCTGCATCCTCACATGGTTTATGCCATGTGTATGTCTGTGTCCTAATCTCCTTTTTTAAACATATGTTTATTTATTTATTTTGAGAGAGAGAGAGCACGTCCACCCACATATACATGTGCGAGCAGGAGAGGGGCAGAGAAAGATGGAGAGAGAGAATCCCAATAGGCTCGTGCTGTCAGCACAGAGCCTGATACAAGGCTAGATGGCACAAAGCATGAGATCATGAGCTGAGCCAAAATCAAGAGTTGGAGGCTTAGCCAACTGAGCCACCCAGGCACCCTTTCATCTCCTCTTCTTATAAGAATACCAGGAATATTGGGCTGGGGATCACTCTTCAAAATTCTCTTTCATTACCTTTTAAAAAGTCTTATCTCAATATGTGGTTACATTCTAAAGTACTAGATGTTAGGACTTAAACGTATGAATTTTAGAGGGACACCATTCAACCCACAACAGGCACAAGACCAGAGCTGGTAACAGTACCCAAGGGTCTGTTCATTTGCTGCTCATTTGTGATACTGTCTGTACCTTCCAGGAGCTTTTGGGGGCAGCAGGTAAGCCTTTCTTGCTTAATGGCTGGGCAGAATCTTGGAATATTCACCTGTAATATTGTGGGATCAGTAATTTGGCCTTGCAATCAGGTATTAACTACAGACATTGCACAGAAGTGAAAAACTGCAAATGGAAAAATTTGCCACAAGAAAGCTGGCCCAGTGATCATTAGCAAATGGAAATTCTGCAAGTGAAAGAATGATCAATTACTACCAGCAGTGACACGAACTTTTCTCACCTGAATGTACTGCGTGTTTCACTTTTCCAGGATGTTGTGGGGTCAAAACCCCCCCTCGCAGCTTGTGCTGCGAAAACTTCTATTAAAAAGAATATAAAAAGTGATGCTCTAATTTTACATTTTGCTGTCTGGAATATTTTACATTGTTGATGTAATAAAAGTATTTCGGAATGCATGTGTACAGTATTTTGTATAAGGAATCTAAATTGTAATAGATTTACTGTGCATTTCTGTAAAATAGACAATTAAAAGCCATAAGATAAGAACTATGACTCAAATTGTAAGAAAAAAAATTGTTTTTAAGTTTATTTATTTATTTATTTAGAGCACTTGAGCAGAGGAGGGCCAGAGGAAAGGGAGGAAGGATCTCAAGCAGGCTCTGCACTGATAGTGGAGCTCAAACCCATGATCCATGAGATCATGACCGGAGTCGAAATCAAGAGTCAGACACAACTGACTGAGCCACCCAGGCGCCCCTCTATGAAAATTCGTATAAAGATGCTAGGTAGGTGTTCTGCAGTTATAGTAGGTAGAGAAATACCTGATCACTATGATGAGATAGAGTTTGAGAATCTCAGAATGTTTTCAATTTTGTGGACAGACACGGGGCAATTAGCAGAGGCAAAGGGGAGGCGAGGGATGGAAGGAGGGAAGGAAAACTAGAGAGAAAGTGACAGACCTGCTCTGACATACTCAAATCTCAGAGTCTTAGCTGAGGACACCGAAAAGGAAGGGGTTTGAGACTCAGATTTAAGATCCCCAAGTAATCTCTTACTTTCAATAAAAGTGGAGCCCTTTTCTGGAGATAGAGGAAAGCTGATGAGGCTGTGAGATCTGAAAGAGCCAAAGCAGCATGCCCCCCACTGAGCCACACATGGTTGGTCTGCAACATGTGTCAGAGGTTGCCAGGTTCATAGGCTAGAGGGGGCTATCATTCAGCACGTTATTCAGAGTTTAGGGTCATGTGAACATCCATCTTTTCTTTATGAGATAGATGGCCATTTCATCCTAGAAGACACAAAGACAATCCCAGTCTATTCATGCAGAAATGAGGCATACTGCATAGTACCCTGGAATTCACATGCAACCCTGGGAGAAGAGAGTGGGATCCCACGACATGGGGGCTTATAAGAGAGTTAAAGATAAGTTACAGAAAAATCAAGAAAATTGCCTTCTGTGGTAGTTGAGGTCTTTACCTGCTAATATGTATGTTTTCTCTACCTCCATGCACTAGTCATAGGGTAAAATCTGAAATGATCATTGGGATGTACACAACGGTGCACAATATCTGAATCGCTCCCTGTTCTTTACATGAATACCTTCCATTCATCCTCATCCTTCTATCCTAGCCCTAAATTTATATCCGCAGTGAATTCTATTTATTCACCGCAGTTCTGTTAGTTGTTGATGTCATTTGTCACTTTACACTTTTTAAGTGTGTTTATTTTATTTTTTATTTAAATCCAAGTTAGTTAACATATAGTGTAATACTGATTTCAGGAATAGAATTTAGTGATTCATCACTTACATGTAACACCCAGTGCTCATCCCAGCAAGTGCCCTCCTTAATGCCCATCTCCCATTTAGCCCATTCCCCCCACCTCTGGCAACCATCAGTTTGTTCTCTGTATTTAAGAGCCTTTTATGGTTTGTCTCCCTCTCTGTTTTTATATTATTTTTTCTTCCCTTCTCCTAGTTCATCTGTTTTGTTTCTCGAATTCCACATATGAGTAAAATCATATGACATTTGTCTTTCTCTGACTGACTTATTTCGCATAGATTAATACACTCTAGTTCCATCCACGTTGATGCAAATGTCAAGATTTCATTCTTTCTGATCACCACCAAGTAATATTCCACCGTATGTCTGTGTGTATATATATATATATATATACACACACACACACCACATCTTTATCCATTCATCAGTCAATGGATATTTGGGCTCTTCCCATACTTTGGCTATTGTTGATAGTGCTGCTATAAACATTGGGGTGCATATATCCCTTTGAATCAGTATTTTTGTATCCTTTGGATAAATACCTAGTAGTACAATTGCTGGGTCATAGGGTGGTTCTATTTTTAATTTTTTGAGGAACCTCCACACTGTTTTCCAGAGTATCTTGCATCAGTTTGCATTCCCACCAGTAGTGCAAAAGGGTTCCTCTTTCTCCATAGCCTCACCAACACCTGTTGTGCCTGAGTTGTTAATTTTGGCCATTCTGGCAGGTGTGAAATGGTATCTCATTGTGATTTTATTTATTTATTTTTTTCAATGTTTATTTATTTTTGAGACAGAGAGAGGCAGCATGAGCAGGGGAGGGGCAGAGAGAGAGGGAGACACAGAATCTGAAGCAGGCTACAGGCTCTGAGCTGTCAGCACAGAGCCCGATGCATGGCTCGAACCCACGGACCATGAGATCATGACCTGAGCCAAAGTCGGATGCTCAACCGACTGAGCCACCCAGGCGCCCCTCCCTGAATCTTTTACTAAAGCATCTAAACCTTTTTACTCATCTTAAAGAGAATACTGTCACATTTCAGTATTGAGTATATCATATGTGAGGTCCTTTTTGTACAGACCTCTATAGGTACCAAAGACCTCTTGTCTTTTAAAGTTAGCTAAGAAGTTTTCTTTCAGTAATGACCCCATTTTGAAATTTATCAAATGCATATTTTTCATTTCATCAGATGATTGTAAGATTTTAATCTGTTAAAATGATGATTTATATTAATAGATTTTCTAATTTCAAAGCAAACTTTCATTCTTGGCATCTAATCATGATGTATCATCTTTTTCATATATTTCCGGATCGAGTTTGTAAATGTTTGTTTAAGATTTTTGCATTTTTGCTTATGAGTGAGAGTTTTCTCTCATTTTCCTTTTTCAAATTGGCTCTGTGGGTTTTAGTACTGAGGCTACAGCAAAACATAAACTTTGGTGGAGATCATTAAAGATAAGTTTCTCATCCCTGTTCACACCTTACGCTATAGGGATTCCACCTTAACCTTTGGATATGGATTTTGGGTGTGGGATTCAGCAATACTTCTTGGGGATTTTGTCATTACTCCCCCGACAGTCTTGAGGTGGGTATAATAAAAGGCAGCCAATAAAAAACAAATCACACACATCTCACTAATGTTGACAAAGAGAAATATCCCTGTATCAAGACCAGGTAATGAAAGATCATTGACAAATGGTAAGGCAAGAAGAAATCTTTGGGATTAGCAAATTTGTAGAAGATGAGCTTGAAATTAAATGATTGAACTTAGAAAACTGTTTCCAAGTATACTCTAAAGTATAAGAAAAATAATGGTAATAATGAATTACAGCTAAGATTTGCTGAACACTTAATTTGAATGTACTACTTCAAGTGTTCAGAGATTAAAATCAATATGAGTATGTGACAGGCCATGAAGATATTGTTCAATAACTGTAACAAAGGCAGATGCAAACGAACTTTTCTCTGCCTCCATTAGGAAATATGAAACTGGTCTATTTTGTGTGACTGGCCAAGGGCAGAACTTCTGCACGTTTACAAGCTGTTTGCAGCAGCACCATGAGCACCAACTCGTCCCCCGCTGCATCCGAGCAGCTCTGCTACCAGAACGTGACCGGATCCTGCGTGAAAGCTCCCTACTCCCCCGCACCCCGGCTCATTCTCTACATAGTGTTCGGGTTTGGGGCTATGCTGGCTGTTTTTGGAAACCTCCTGGTGGTGACTTCAATCCTGCATTTCAAGCAGCTGCACTCTCCAACCAATTTTCTCATCACGTCTCTGGCCTGTGCTGACTTTCTGGTGGGGGTGACCGTCATGCCCTTCAGCATGGTCAGGTCTGTGGAGAGCTGCTGGTACTTTGGGCCAAGCTTCTGTACCTTCCACACGTGCTGTGATGTGGCGTTTTGTTACTCTTCCCTCTTCCATCTGTGCTTCATCTCCATCGACAGGTACATCGCTGTTACTGACCCTCTGGTCTATCCTACCAAGTTCACGGTGTCTGTGTCAGGGATATGCATCGGCCTCTCCTGGATCCTGCCCCTTGTGTACAGTGGTGGCGTGTTCTTCACAGGTGCCCATGAGGACGGGATGGAGGAATTAGTAAGTGCCCTCAGCTGCGTAGGTGGTTGTCAGCTAGTTATAAATCGAGTTTGGATTTTGATAGATTCACTATTATTTTTCATACCTTCTTTCATAATGATAATTCTGTACAGTAATATTTTTCTTGTGGCTCGAAAGCAGGCTAAAAAGATTGAAAACGTTGGTAGCAAAACAGAAGCATCAGGGCCTAACAAAACTAGGGTGAGTAAGAGAGAGAGAAAAGCAGCTAAAACCCTGGGGATCACGGTGGTAGCATTTTTGATCTCATGGTTACCGTTTGTGATTGATTCGCTCATTGATTCTTTTGGGGGGGTTATAACACCTTCGCATGTTTATGAGATACTTAGCTGGGTTGGTTATTATAACTCTGCTCTAAACCCTTTGATTTATGCTTTATTTTACCCTTGGTTTAGGAGAGCAATAAAACTCATTATAAGTGGTCAAGTATTAAGAGGAGACAGTTCATCAACTATGAATTTGTTTTCTAAAAAACCCTCAATTTCAAATTGAGGAATTTGTTGATATATTGGGAATTTCATGACCCATTAAATTGAGAAGTAAAAACGATATCTCAATTTCAGGGGCATAATTTTTATGCTTTATTTTCTTGGTGAACTAAACATCTTTAAGCATTTGATAGAAATGTGCTTACTAAACAATGGTTGACACAAAGTTTATATTTCCTAGTTTCCCCAAATCTGCACACTTCCCTGCTTTGTCAGTTCTTACTTATTTTTCATGTCCAGGCCTCCCTTTCAAGCTTGTCTTCATGCCACTTTAAAGGTTTTCAATGAAATCTTTCCATCCCTGTCTTCTCTGGACTCTGTGTACTTGACTTCCATTTTAAGCAGCTTGTTTTGCAGGGCCCATCTTTCCGTACCTCCTGAGAGATCTCTGAGCCATATACATCAGTCACTCCAGGCTCAGAACTGGATTCATATTTTACATTGTTGGAAATATTTTGTGAAATAATTATGAAAATCCAAATCAGTGATTGTCCTTTTATGTGATTGTTTTCTTATCCTACGAGGTGTGTGCCCTTCCAGCCATTGTGGGGGGCAGTTTTCTGTTATTATTTTTTTTCTTTATTAACGCTATCCAAAGTAGTGCATTGTTGATGAACTAAATAACAATGTATTATAAGTTATGGTAGAAGGATGGATTATTCAAGAAATGATGATATGGTATATCCCTCTTGAGGATATTGTTAAACATCTTATCTCATGTCATTCACAAAAGCAAAACAGATTTCTTTCAGATGTGAGAAAAGTCAGAGAAAATATTTTATAATTTTTCACTGGAAGAATCCTAACTAAAAACCCCTGTAGCTCTCTGCACATAATTTAAATTTTAAAACTTCAGGGGTATCTGGGTGACTCGGTTGAGCGTCCGACTTCGGCTCAGGTCATGATCTCATTGTTTGGGAGTTTGAGCCCCGCATAGAGCTCTGTAGTAACAGCTCAGAGCCTGGAACCTGCTTCAGATCCTGTGTCTCCCTCTTTATCTGCCCCTCCCCTGCTCACACTTTGTATCTCTGTGTCTCAAATATAAATATAGACAAAAAAATTTAATTTTAAAACTTCAAAAGAAAACAAAGCCAGATTGGGTGGGGGAGAAGGCAAACTTGGGAAAACTACTGGCAGCATACACGGTGAAGGGAAGGTTAATAGATTTAAAAACATAGAGGCCTTTTACAAAACAGTAAGGTATAGCTGAACACCTCACATACAAATAAATAGACAATTTTACAGAGGAAAAAATATGATTAATAAATACATTAAAATGCCAAATGTACAACAAATTTTAAAATGTTAAAATGTGGCAGTGTTTCATATATCAAGTGGGCAAACATTAGAAGAATAAGAAATACCTGATAACAATTAGAGTATGGGAAATGGAGCACTCTAGAGAAAGTAGAGCTTGTTCACATACATCTCATGAGAATACAACTTAGTATCAGTTTTCTGAGGGGAATTAAAAATTTTTTACAAAGTTTAAACATACATGTCATTTCTAGTAAGTAATCCAAAAAAAAGAGTCAGACAAGTAAGCAAACATCACAAGGACATTTATTGTATAATTCTTAATTATTACGAATAACCTAGGATCAGTGTGGAATAAATTAAATATATTATGCTCTAACCCAATAATGGAATATTTTGACGCCATTAAAAAGCACTAACAAGGGGTGCCTGGGTGGCTCAGTTGATTAAGCAAGCGTCCAATTCTTGATTTCAGCTCAGGTCATGATCGAGAGATCATGGACATGGACATGGAGCCTGTTTAAGATTCTCTCGGGGCCCCTGGGTGGCTCAGTCCGTTAAGCATCCGGCTTCGGCTCAGGTCATGATCTCGCGGTTTGTGGGTTCGAGCCCCATGTCAGGCTCTGTGCTGACAGCTAGCTCAGAGGCTGGAGACTGTCTTCAGATTCTGTGTCTCCCTCTCTCTCTGACCCTCCCCTGCTTGCACTGTCTCTCTCTGTATCTCAAAAATAAATAAGAAACATAAAAAAATTAAAAAAAAAAAGATTCTCTCTCTCCCTCTCCCTCTGCCCCTTCCCTGCTCAAGCTGTCTCTCTTTCTCTCTCAAGAAAAAAAAAAAGCACTAATGAGTTCCGTATAAATTGATACATGCCCCCATACATAGATATACTTCTACATGTTTTTACAAAGTGTAACTTTATGTATAATAGTATGTATGTGGAGGGGGTAGAGAATTTGCTTTGTGATTTATCTTGATCATTTTAATGTATGAAATGAAATAAAAATAGATATTACAATAAATAGATAGATAGATATTACCCATACACATCTCCACTTTCACCTAAGCATTGAAGTTAGGTCTGTCTATGTGTTTGCTTGTTTTATTTCAGGGGAATATCTTTTGAGTATATATCTCTGCTACATTTTTCTACCTAAAGAAATGAAATTGTGGCTGCATTGGTATATTTCAGGGACTACATCTCAAAGTGATTAAACTATCTTAGGAATTACATCTTAATGTTGTTAAGCATTTAAGTTTTGTCTTTTTCAGTGGATCTCTAAGTTTCTCAAACTCTTCTCCTCTAATAGTAATTATGTGGTGTCTTCAGGAGCCGTGGAAGCTAGCAAGGGGCACCTGGGTGGTTCAGTTAGTTTAGCTTCTGACTCTTGGTTTAGGCTCAGGTCATAATCTCACAGTTTCGTGAGTTCTGCCCCTCCCCCACTCACACTGTCTCTCTCAAAATAAATGAATAAACTTAAAAAAAAGAGTATTACAGGGAAAAAAAACTTACACTGTAGCACACCTGAGCAGCTAAGATTTGTACCTGTCACCATGTATATTTTATGTCCTCTCCCCTCCCACACACAGATCTCTGCATAAATCCAAACTGCTTGGCAAAGTCATCTTAACCCTGCGTTCATTTCTTCTGTATTCATGCTGCTTCCCGCATAGCACCTGTCCTGCAGCAACTCAACACCCCGATCCATGCTGACGTTTTGCCTGCCCATCTCCACACCTTAGTGCTCATTGTCCTCTCTGACTGGATATCCTCCTGGTTTTTAATTTTTTTTAAATTTTTTAATGCTTATTTATTTTTGAGAGAGAAAGAGAGAGAGAGAGAGAGAGAGAGCGAGTGCGCGCATGAATGTGATCCGGGGAGGGGCAGAGAGAGGAGGAGACAGAATCCGAAGCAGGCTCCAGGCTCTGAGCTGTCAGCACAGATCCCAACGTGGGGCTTGAACCCACAAACCGTGAGGCCATGACCTAAGCTGAAGTTGGTCACCTAACCAACTGAGCCTCGCAGGAGCCCCTGGGTGTTCTGTTTTTACCATAAATCTCTCTTCTTAATCTACTAGACACATTTAAGTTCATCTCCTTGGTAAATTTGCTCCCAACACACTTGGATAAAACTCAGTGTCATTATTATTAAAGTCTTTATTTATTTATATTTTTAAACTTTATATATTTATTTTGAGAGAGAGTGTGTGTGCACACACGTGTGCAAGGGCAAGTGGGTAAGAGGCAGAGAGAGGGAGAGAGAGAATCCTAAGCAGGCTTCATGCTGTCAACACAGAGCCCGAAGTGGGCTGGATCCCACCCGGTGAGATCATGACCTGAACCAAAATCAAGAGTTGGACACTTAACCAACTGATGCACCCAGGTGCCCTGATTATTAAAGCTTTTATAACAAATAACTGACAACCTCGAATTCTGAAGTTAGCATAAATACCTTTCAAAATTGAGTGTGAAATAAAAATATTTTTTTGATGAACAAATCCTGAGCATGTTCATTGCCAGCATACTCACACAAAAAGAAAAACCAAAGGAATCTTCAAGGCAGAAAAAAATGAATCCCAGAGGAAATACTGTAGTGTGGAAAGTCATTAAGTGTGTCAGTGTGTCAATATCAGAAAAATAAAATGAATGCTAAAAGTAATAATAAACATCTTAAAATAAATGATGGCAGTATCAATAAAGTGGCCAAGACAAATGGAGTTAAAGTATATATTGCAATTCCTGGCAAACATTTGCATTGCCCTGAATTGGTAAAATTATTAATTTATTGGAGAATTTAATTAATCAGGGATACATATTAAAACTCTAGGATTTCAACAGAACAATATAAGTAAGTGCAGTTTATAATTTCAGGGGAGAAAAAGAGTGAATAATAAAA
Organism: Cryptoprocta ferox; assembly: GCA_028646485.1. Lineage (NCBI taxonomy): Eukaryota > Metazoa > Chordata > Mammalia > Carnivora > Eupleridae > Cryptoprocta > Cryptoprocta ferox. Next base: position 30,996,261 of record CM053577.1, on the reverse strand, counting down.
AAACTAATCCAAAATGAGTCCAGAGCAATAAAAGAACAAAGAAAAAATGTGAAGAAGGGAAAAAATATTTAGTTGATTTAAACCCATATGCAACAACGATTATATTAAATACGTAAGAATACTCACTCAAATTTTAATCCAATTAAAAGATGACCAAAAGACGTGAACAGACATTTCTCCAAAGAAGACACCCAGATGGCCAACAGACACATGAAAAGATATGTAACATCATTCATCAGCAGGAAAATGCAAATCAAAACTATAATGAGATTATCACCTCACACTTATCAAAATGGCTAAAATAAAAAAATACAAGAAACAACAACGGTTAGCAAGGATGTATACATAAAGGAAAACCCTTGCACTGTTGGTGGAGATGCAAACTGGTGCAGCCACTGTGGAAAACAATATGGAGTTTCCTCAAAAAGTTAAGAATAGAACAACCCTACAATCCAGCAATCACACTTCTGGGTATTTGCCCAAAAAATACGAAAACACTAATTTACAGGGATACATGCACCCTTATGTTTATTGCATTATTATTTACAATAGCCAAATAATGGAAGCAGCCCAAGTGTCCATCGACGAATGAATACAAAATATATGGTATACACACACACACACACGTACACACAATGGAATATTTTTCAGCTACAAAAAGAATGAAATCTTGCCATTTGCAACAACATAGGTAGAACTAGAGAGTGTAATGTTAAGCAAACTAAGCCAGTCAGAGAAAGACAAATACCATATGATTTCATTCATATGTGGAATTTAGGAAACAAAAAAAATTAGCAAAGGGGAAAAATGGAGAGAGAGAGAGAGACAAGTTAAGAAACAGACTCTTAATTATATAGAGAACAAACAGATGTTCTTTCTAAATAACAGAAGGGAGGTTGGTGGGGGGTAAAGGGTGAACTAGGTGATGGGGATTAAGGAGTACACTTGTGTTGAGTTCCTGGGTGATGTATGGAACTGTTGTATCACCATATCTTACACATGAAACTAATATAACACCATATGTCAACTATATTGGAATAAAATAAAATATATTAAAAAAAATAAAATTTAATCCAAAAAATGTGTCAAATAAAACTGAAATGAAGGGCACAACATGATAAGACAGAACCTAGTAAGTCTATTTCATTATGACCCATAGATTTGGTCTTGGCAGAAAAGGGAAACTGATTAGCTATGCAATTAACAGTGGATGAAACAGTTATTTCAGAGATGAAAACTTATTCTTTGTAGTAAGACTGGAAGGTCTATGTCTCATGCACAATGCAATTAAACTACTCGATTCTGTTCTAGCTTTAGTTTTGGGGTAATCAGATACCAAGATTTCAAAACTAGGGCATCATATCTTTGGGGCACGAATGAATACATAAAAAAAAATACTTGCTATTTTTCTCTAATTTCTAGAATAATGTAAATCAACATTATCTACTAGCACATCATTTCTGTTATTAAACAAATGGTATGAAGTGATAAACCTTTCCTGAAATAGTGTCTTATTCCTGATTCTAGTGTGCTTATGAGAAACTCTCTTGTCTTTATTGGATTTTACAGCTGATTAAAGGCACCCTAGAATGTTTAGTATCATGTTACCCACAACTCTTCAGTTCCAACACTGAATATCATCAATTTCTTTTGATGCTAGTGGTTTCAGTATAGCAACGTTTTCTCATCCTGTTCCGCAAGCTATAGAATCATCTTGCTGCCTCATTTTAAGAATAAGGAAGCTAAAACCAAAGTGTTCTAGAAATCCGGTGCATATCATGAAGCTTCTGGATTCAAACAAGCACTTTCAACATCTAGTTTAATAAGTTTACACTTGTCCTTTTTATGTAACTTTTCAAAATTAGACAAATCATCTAATTTTACCACTTCATTTAGATCAACATATTATTCTATTTTTATAAGTTATTAAAAACTTTCATTATAAATAAACCAGCTACTTCCCTCATTATTTTCTTCTGTGAACTTATTCTGGTTGGGTGGGGCCTTTGCTATTGGCCTTTGTAACAATGAACATTTATTGAGTGCTTCTGGTATGCAACACGTGGGCTCTGGAACTGGAAAGATGTAACAGTAAAGCCAATTTCAACCTTATAATGAATTATCCAAGTCATGGAACCCTCATTCTGTGCATGGGATCCCTTACCTGTACTGACTCCATCTTTACAACACCCCTCAAATATTATTACTTCTGTTTCTGAAGCGAGGAGCCTGAGGGCATAAAGAGGTGAGTAGAAGGCCAAGATGGCATATTTGTTAAACAATAGAACCTGTACTCATAGCCACAGCCAGGCGGTCCCAGACTAAGTTCAGCAACCACCAACTATTCTCCCTCACGGAGGAGATCGTGGCCCCATGTCTGCATTGAAGTCACTGGGAGAGACTGGGAGAGATTTGGAACACAGAACATTCCTTCTACCAAGGGAAAGTATGAGCATCATAAAGAAAAGTGCAAAGTTCTTTGGGGAGATGGGGACACCAGAGGGAGTAATTGATTTGCTATGGTGTAACATTTTAATTTATAGTTTTTCATTCATCAATACTTCTTCATTCTGAAAATAATATTTTACTGTACAAGGCTTTTCCCCCTCTCTCTGGTCTTTTGATTATGTTTTAGAGATGGTTGTGTCCACTCAGTGGAGCTGAAGGGGTGGGGCTGGGCACCTACTTTAAGATCAGCCTCTGTTATGCCTTGCCTCAAAAAATGTAACACTCTTAATTTGTTTTGATCCTGTTGATTGTGGTAGCGTTTTCTAAACCTGTTCCAAATTGAGCCCTGAAAGTTGTGGGGGACAGGTGAAAAGAGGAAGAATATAAATCCTAACCGAATATCCTAAGAATTAGCTAAGATGGAATTATCAAAAATTAGGCCCGGTAGAAAACTGAAAGATGTCTAGCTCTTTGTTTTCTAAACTAATATATGGAGATCTGGGGTTCTGTCCAGGTTCTTCCTGGAACAAACTTCAGGTCTTCTACCCATTTCCACTTCCAGACCACAGCAAAGCTTTCATCCCTGTCTCTCTGTCTCTGTCTCTCATCTCTCTGCCTTTCTCTCTTTTGGGCATAATATTTCTTTCTCTTTGAGCTACCCTCTGCTAGAAAACATCAGAAAACCCCAGCTATTGTTCTACTCCATTCTAATTTCCTTTTCCCCCATGTATATTATATTAAAATTCTATAAATATTAAAGTAGCATGTTTGCCTTACCCTATTTGAAGAAACCTCTTTATCTACACCTGCCTAGGTGCTTCCTGCATCATGAGCTACTGTCTTTTACCTTTTTCACTACTTTTCACAATTTGTATTCATCTATCCATCTATTTGTTTACTTGCTTAAGGTTTATTTCCTGCTCAAGATTGCAAACTTCATGAGGGTAGGGATCATGTGGACCCAGTTTTTTTGTTCATTCCTTTGTTCATTGCTTTGTATCCAACTCCTGGCATTCAACAAACATATAATGAATTGATTAATGAATGAATGAATAAATCTCAGAATATGGAGGGAGATATAAAGTTATTTCTTTATCCTAAATGGTTAGTATCATGTATTATTATTTTTTGCCTAGACTAAATAGGCAGGTCACTGAGACCTTCTCAACAAGCCTTCCCATTGGTCATTGAGATCTTCTCATTAGGCAAGTCATTGAGACATTTACCTTTCAGAGGACTCTTGTCAATGTCTGGTGACATTTTTGGTTGGGGACGTGCTTCGAGAAATTTTACTGACATCTACGAGCATCTACTAGCAGGGATGCTGTTAAAGCCCATTCAATGTACAGGACAGATCCCCACATCAGAGTTATCTGATCTCAAACGTCAACAGTGCTGAAGTTGAGAAAGTCTGGCCTAGATCTTTGCCCTTGTAAACAATTATTATTATATTACAAAACCAGATTCTCAGAAAATAGTAGAAAGAATAGTAGAAAGAATCTAATTTTCTGGATTAGGAAACAGATGGCCAGATGGATTAATAATAATACCTGTGGCACTTTGTAACCTGAAAAGCAAGTTCACACATGTGTAGGTCACAGCCCTGCAGTGGCAAGAGTCCTGAACCTTTCTTCAGAAGTCTGAGTGGTGCTTTCCCTTGCTCTGTGGAGTTCCTCTTTGCAGGGCTGGGAAATTACTAAGGAATTGTGTTCCCATTTTCCAACTTTCTGCTTATCATTCCTTATTTGAATTCATTCAGGATTGGAAATAGAAGTTCTATCAGAACCACAAATGTGTGTAGTCAGAGGCTTCTCTACCCATTTCTTATGTGGACAGAGAGACATCATGGATATATTTCCAGAACAATCTATGAGAAGAGAATTGATCTCCTTTCTACCAGGACTGACAGTCATAGCACCTCAAAAATGCTCTTTGTCTACATACCGTGCTGTTTTTTAATGCTTGTGTGTGATGCATTTCACCAATCTCAAGCTGTCCTTAATGTATGTTACCTTTTCTATTTGTTGGTAGCCCATGCAGACACAAAAATGACTCCTAACAAGAGAGAAAAAGCCAAGTATTAACTCTCGCTATTTACACCATATTGTGTCTCTGTACAAAAATCCAATGAGGTGACCACATCAGGACCGAGAATCGGGGAAAGATTCAAGACTAAGAAAAAAGAAATCTTTGGCTCAAGAAACTTAATGGCTAAGCTGACTTAATGTTAAGAGTTGTTTTGTAGAATACCTTTCCTAATCATCACTGTTGAAAATAATCTTCCAAGTTCACACATTATACTATAGGGATTCCATGCAGGGATTTCCCCATTGATGGCATTTATTTATGTGGAAGGACTGCATGTCTTAGTAATGCAGGTCAGACAACACAGAGATAAAGAGGAAGTGATCCTTCAACTCCACAGTTACATCCCATATCAGCAGCTATTGCAAAGAGGAACACTAGAGGTAAAAAGAAAAACATATTTTTTTATGAATAAAAGGGAATTTTATCAAACTAAAGGAACCAAGCATTACTTAGTTGAGATTGACACCAGCTAATCTTGTACAATATAATTTTTTAAATGTTTATTTATTTATTTTGAGAGAAAAAGAGAGCATGAGCAAGCATGAGTGGGGAAGTAGCAGAGAGAGGGGGAAAGAGAGAGAACCCATGGCAGGGGACACAGGGCTGGAATTCAGGAAATGCCAGACAACAACCCGGTGAAATCAAGAGTTGTGCGCTCAACCGACTGAGCCACCCAGGTGCTCCTACAGTATAATTGTGTTCAATTTTATTTTGTTATATAGAAAGCATTTAAGATTTATAGTAATAAATGGAAAGTGGAAAAACATTAGTAATAATATCTGATAATTTCTTCAGTCATCCTGGTGTATTTACGCTTCTCTCCCCAAGAGTATTTAAAAAATAGAATCCTATATTCGGTGTGAAAATCAAGGAGAGACTTCTCCACATGCACCATGAGCACCAACTCATCCCCCTCTACGGCTGAGCAGCTCTGCTACCAGAACATGACCGGATCCTGCGTGAAAGCTCCCTACTCGCCCGCACCCCGGCTCATTCTCTACATGGTGTTTGGCTCTGGGGCTATGCTGGCTGTTTTTGGAAACTTCCTGGTGGTGATTTCAATCCTGCATTTCAAGCAGCTGCACACTCCAACCAATTTTCTCATCGCGTCTCTGGCCTGTGCTGACTTTCTGGTGGGGGTGACAGTTATGCCCTTCAGCATGATCAGGTCTGTGGAGAGCTGCTGGTACTTTGGGCCAAGCTTCTGTACCTTCCACACATGCTGTGATGTGGCATTTTGTTACTCTTCCCTCTTCCACTTGTGCTTCATCTCCATCGACAGGTACATCGCTGTTACTGACCCTCTGGTCTATCCTACCAAGTTCACGGTGTCTGTGTCAGGGATATGCATCGGCCTCTCCTGGATCCTGCCCCTTGTATACAGTGGTGCTGTGTTCTACACAGGTGTCTATGATGATGGGCTGGAGGAGTTATCTAGTGCCCTCAATTGTGTAGGAGGTTGTCAGACAGTTGTAAATCAAAACTGGGTATTGATAGATTTTCTATCCTTCTTTATACCTACCCTTGTTATGATAATTCTCTATAGCAATATTTTTCTTGTGGCTAGACAGCAGGCTAAAAAGATTGAAAATACTGGGGGCAAAATAGAATTATCATCAGCTAGTTATAAATCCAGAGTAGCCAAGAGAGAACGAAAAGCAGCGAAAACCCTGGGTATCACTGTGGTAACATTTATGATTTCATGGTTACCATACAGTATTGACTCTTTAATTGATGCTTATATGGGTTTCATAACCCCTGCCTACATTTATGAGATTTGCTGTTGGTCTGCTTATTATAATTCAGCCATGAACCCTTTGATTTATGCTTTATTTTACCCATGGTTCAGGAGAGCCATAAAAGTTATCGTGAGTGGGTGGGTTTTCAAGGACAGTTCGGCCACCATGAATGTGTTCTCTGAACAAATGTAAGCAATTGGACTGAGTAAGTTAAAGAAACCTTTACAATTTCCAAAGGAAATGAGTTTGTAAAAATCAAATAAGACTATTAATGAAGAGAAAACCATCTGCTCTTCAAATTTAACAGGAGAAATCAGTGTTTTCCTTGTCATTTCTCAGAAAAATATTTGTATAACTAGTAAATGTCAAATCCCTATTTGTTAAGGGCTACAGAGCTCACCATCCCTCATTTCCTGCACACACTTCCCTCCCTCCCTTTTGCTCTTATATTTCATTGATTCTTCCCTTTGTGGCCTGAAAACACCTTTAAAAATTTTTTTTCTTTCCTCTTTTCCTTAGAAAGTTTTCTACTCACTCCCAACTTGTTCAAAAATTTCTCTGAGGTTAACTTTCACAGGGTTGTTGTCCTGTTTGTTTTTGTTTTTGTTTTGTTTTTGGCTTTGCTTTGCTTGTTTTCCCAAAGGAAAATTGGGGGCAGCAGTGAAATCTATTATGTTAGCTGTCTGCTTGGTGCCTGTGTCCGGAATTTGCTTCACGGGCTCCTGGATCCTGCCTCTTGTATACAGTGGGTGTCCACGAGGATGGGATGAAGGCATTAGTAAGTGCTCTCTGTTCCAGACATGGTTGCCAGCTTGTTATAAATCAATTCTGGACATTGATAGAATTTCTATTATTTTTCACACCTAGCTTTCTTAATATTGCATCTAGTAATATTTTCCTTGTGGCTAGAAAACATACTAAAGAGATTGAAAACATTAGTACAAAATAGAATCATTATCAGAGATTTGCAAGGCTAGGATGGCTAAAAGAGAGAGAGCAAAACAGCTGATACCCTGGGTATCACAGTGTAACCTGTTTGGTCTCATGATTAGCACATGCAATTGATTGATTCACAGATTCTTTTAGGGTTTTATGACACCTTCATATGTTATGAGATATTTTATTGGCTTGGTTATTGAACTCTGCTCTAAATTCTTAGATATATGCTTTACTTTACCCTTAGTTTGGGAGAGCAGAAAAACATATTATAAGTGGCCAATATTAAAAGACCATTCATTGACCACAAATTTAATTTCTAAATTAACCTAAGTTGATAATTTGAAAAAAGAAAGACATTGATCTGGTGACATATTGAAAATTTCCTAATGATTATAATGCGAATTATAGTACATGAAAATGACATTTTAAATGATGGAGGAGAAATGATACCTTAATATCAGAAGTATAACCTATAGGGCTTTTGCTTTGTTGGTGAAGTGAACATCTTTAAGCATTTGATAGAAATGTATTTACTAAATAATGGTTGACACAGGGCTCCTTAAATCTGTGCCCCTCCCTACTTTGTCAGGTGCTTTTTTCTTCTTCCAGGACTCACGTTCCTCTCTTACCTTTCTTTCACTGCCAAGGATTTCCTGGTCCCGTGTTCCTTGTTAACGTCTTGTATCCCCTGCCTTTTACTGGACTGGGTGAACTTTGCTTTCATCTGAGTAGCTTGTTTCTTGTGGGGCGGCGGGGGGAGCAGATTTCTAGACCTTCTAAGACGTCTCTCAACCATATACATGAGCTATTTCAAACTCAGGACAAGACTCATACTTTATATTTTGGGGCATATAATGTAAATGTTGGAATAATCATGAGCAAATGGCACAATTTCTTCAATAGTGATTATTTATTGATATGATAGTTTTCTTATCACATGAGGTTTGTTGTTCTATCTTCAATCATGATGGAGGAAATTTTCTGTCATTTTTTTCTATTAAACACTGTCCAAAGGTTATATGCTGTCCATGTTTATGGGAAAAGGATGGGTTATCAAGCAATGTTGATGTTGGGGTGCCTGGGTGGCTCAGTGGGTTAAGCATCCGACTTCAGCTCAGGGCATGATCTCACGGTTGGTGGGTTCAAGCCCCATGTTGGGCTCGGGGTTCAAGCTCCGCTTTGGGCTCCGTGCTGAGAGCTCAGAGCCTGGAGCCTGCTTCAGATTCTGTCTCCTTCTCTCTCTGCCCCTCCTCTGCTTGTACTCTGTCTCTCTTTCTCTCTCCCTCTCTCAAAAATAAATAGACATTAAAAATATATAAAAAAAGAAATGTGGATGTGGTATTTAACTTTCTGGTAAAAATATTGTTCAGCATCCTGCTTCATGTATTTCACAAAATCAAAACTGATTTCTTTCAGATTTACAAAAATTAAGAAAACAAAACTTTTATGATTTTTCATTGGTGAAATCATAACAGAAAACCCACAGGGATTCATGCACTAATTCAATATTTTTTAAATTTCAAATGAAAGCAAAGTCATGTTAAGGAAAAAAAGACAATATTGAAAAAACTATTGGCAGTGTACATGATGAAGAAGGGTTAATAGCTTTAAAAACATAAAAGTTTTTTACGAAACAGGAAGACATAGACAAATATTACACTAAACTTGTCAATAGGCAATTTTATAGAGGGGAAGTACAAATGACTAATGAATGCATTTAAATGCCAAATATACAAATAAATAAAAATACTAATAAAATGTATTAGAGTTTCATATATCAAATTGGCAAATATTAGAAGGATCCATAAAACCCAATGTTAATTAGCATGTAGGAAATTATGCACCCTAATAAGAGTTGGACGTGCTCCTATACATCTGGGAAAAATGTATTTTAATTTCTTCTTTCTGAAGTGAACTAAAATATGTATATTAAATTTATATCATACATGTCCCTTAACCCTGTAGTTCCATTTCTAGAAAGTAATCCTAAGAAAAGAGCCAGGCAAGGAAACCAGGATGACCAAGACATTCTTTGTAGAACTCTTGACATGGAAAGACAAGCACAATATATTTTTTGATTAGAATCAAAACAAAAGTAAAACATGCTGGTCCAGATTATAAAACAGTAGATGTAACATGGCCCCCAAATATGTATATTTCTATATATATGTGTATATACAGCACATATTTCTATACACTTTCCCAAAGTCTAACTTCATGGACAGTGTGTGTAGGGAGTGTTTCTTTGTATTTATCTTTATCATTTTCGTGTTTGTGATGAAATAAACATTAAAATTGATATTCTAACACATATCTCTATTCTTATCTGAACATTCAAATTATGTTTGTCTGCTTCCTTGCTTTATTTTAGGAGAATATCTTTTGAAAACATATATATGCTATATTTTTTCTTAATCTCATGACATGAAACTAAATGGCAGCTGCATTGGTATATTTTAGGGACTACATTTTTTTTTATTGCCGCAGCTTCTTTAAACATCTATTTCATATACAATAATGTATTAGCAGGTAGGTTTGGGCCACATTACAGAAAAAATTGTTAACTTCTATAAAAGTGCTAATAGACATTTAAACTTTCTTCTTGGAATATTTCCATGGTGAGCAAGTGTGGATATTATAGTTGATTACTGATGCATTTTATAACTGAATCTACTGAGATCATTGGATCCTGCATTATCTGTTAACCATAACATTGCCATGCTCTTTAACAGTCGTTTAGTGTTTTAACCATGGGGAAAGGATGTTTGTAAATCAGATTAGCCTATTTTTGTAGAGGGGAAAATAAAGGTTCAGAAGAGCCCAGGAGTCTAGGGGATCCATGGATAGTTGCCCAAAGTGCCAGCTGTTCTGGCTTGTGCCCACACCTCAATCTTTGCACCTAACATTGGGAAGGAAGAAAGTTCTGGAAACTCAAGTGGCATGGCATCCCTTAGACATTGAAAAGGTTTTTCCTTCTCCCTTCAATGTCCCAGCTGGTGACATTGATCCAAAAATGGTTGTTTAAATAATAACTCCTAAACCTTAATGGTTAAGCAACATATTTCCCTTCAAACTGTAACTAGTGAGGTGCAAGAGGCCCTAGGAAGCACCAGAGAGCACGTCAGTAGCAGTCCCCTGGGCAAGCGGCTACTGTGGGTCTGTCGTGAGGTAATTCTCTTTCCTCCAAGCACAGAAGCCCTGCTCTCGGTAGACAGGGGCCTTCCCACCCATACTGCTTGATTTTGTTCTTGTTTTTGATTTTTCAGTAAACTTATTTTGGGATAATTTTAGGTTTACAGAAAAGTTACAAAACTAGTACAGAATTTCGGAATACCCTGCACTCAGTCTCCCTCATTGTTAACATATTACCATAGGACCTTTGTCACAGTTGAGGAACTGCCATTGGTAGAATACTGTGAACCAAACCCCAGCCTTCATCTGGATGTCTCCAGTGTCTCCATTAATGACTTTCTGCTTCCGGATCCCACCCAGGATCGCACTTCATTGTCATGTCTCCCCAGCCTCCTCTGGTCTGGGCCTCATTTCGCATGGCCTCCACTGTCCTGAGAGGCACGGGCCACCCAATCGATGGGTTAGCTCTCTTTTTCCTTTTCGAGCTCCTGAGTAGAGGGAATTACTCCCTGAGGATCTGCTGGGCTGGGAGAGCACGGAGGGACCTCAGGGACTGAATGTAGGGCATTTCTGCTCAGAAACACAGGGAGCTCCTGAAGCTGGGGCATTTCCGTGTTTTGACCCTCCCTGTGAAACTGCCAGGTCCACACCCGGGCTGCAGCAAACCCCTTCAGCTTGCTAACGCGGCATCGGAGCGCTAGTGGACTCTGTTCAGAATGGCTTTCTGAGGTAGTTGAGCCTCACAAGACACTTTGTCTCTCAACTTTGCACTCGGTCGCATCACTCTGATGCAGAACGTTGTCTGTCTTGCTCAGCGACTTTGTTAACTAAAATGTACATGCACACATAGGTGTGTACACATATGTATGCACTTCTGTGCATAGGTGTTTATTCATGTGTTTATTTCTCTTTCCAAATATACAAGCATCCTTAGGGGCCACGTTAGAAGGAGCAGCTAAGGCCACCACACTTTCCGCCTACGAAGATAGGGAGCATTTGAGCATGTGCTTCTCCTGGTCTCTAACATGGGTGATGCGACAGATCAGACTTTACACAGAAAAGAACTGCTTGTTTTAATATGGCCTGGCCCTGATTAGTTAGTGCCTCTGTAACCCAAAATGTCATTTGGGGTTTTGTTTTTTTTTTAAATTTTTTACACATTTTAAAATGTTTATTTATTTATTTATTTTGAGAGAGAGAGAGAGAGAGAGAGAGAGAGAGAATGAGAGCATGAGCAGAGGAGGGGCAGAGAGAGAGAGAGAGAGAGATAGGGAGAGAGAGAATCCCAAGCAGGCTCCCTGCTCTCAGCACAGAGCCCCACGTGCAGCTCGTTCCCACGAACCACGAGATCATGACCTGAGCCTAAATCAAGAGTCAGACACTTAACCCACTTAGCCACCCAGGCGCCCCTGTCATTAAGTTTGATACTCAGACAAAGTGGAGTGAGTCTACACTGGTTGCTCATTAGTGTGTCTCCTGCCTCGCATGCAAGAAAGGCTTTGCAATGGAAGGTACACTTATGGCTGCTTTGGCTCTCCTCAGGCCCCGTGGAGGAAATCTGAGCACAATGTTAGTGTTTCTGTGAATGTGTGTTCTATCCTGAGAGCCAGACCCTATCCTCCTGCTTAAAGAAAAAAAAAAAAAAATCTCCCCTTTTCATGATGCCCTAGTTCGGGAACGTCTATGAGGCTCTCTGTCCAGGGTCCTGCCGGCGGGTCACAGGTTCTCGTTCTCTGCAGAGCTGGAGAAGGAGCTTTCCCTGAGGCCGGGAAGGTCTGCATCGTCAAAGTGGTGGGAACCCGGAACCTAAGCCCTGGTCATGGCCAGAGGAGGTCGGATCACAAGTGTCTCCACCGAGGGAGGTAGACGCGGAGCTGGGATTGCGGCGGTTACACATGGCCACCGTGAGGTTGCGCAGGTGCGCGTGGCCCCCACCCACAGGAGGAGAGAGTCCGTCAGCCGCACGACATGGATGTGGCCGAGCTGTGCCCACAGCCTCCTGCTCAAGTTGTGCAGAAAGACGTCCTTGCCCTCGACGGTCGCCCGTCTATGCTGCCTGGTGGGCCCAGGCCCGCAAACCTAGGGACTACATTTAGAGTGATTAAAGTATCTTGTAACTCACATCCTAATGATATTAAGTATTTTTTTTCTTTTGTTGTTGCTGTTAAGTGTTTTTAATAATTTTCTGCAGCAGGTCGTTAAGATCTTCCAATCCTTACCCTTTAATATTAATTGTGTGCTGCATTGGGGGTCTGGAAGACAGAGGCATTTTCCCCCATCTTTTCTTTGTTTTCTATTTCTACTCTTTAGGTCCTTTTTTGAAAAGTGATTCACAGTGACAGTAAATGTGTTGGGCATAAGCTATAGGTAAAGCCCATCTTCTAAGACAGGAAGGCTTTCTTCTAGAGAATCATCGCACAGGTGTGTGGATCACAAAGTTCTAAGGACAAATCTTGGCCGTGTGATATTGCACAACTTACCTCACCTCTCCTGGCTTCAGATCACCGATCTCTAAATATGGAAGCAATTTTACCCACCATATGGATCTGTGGTGAAGATGAGGAAGAGAAAGGACTTATTTATGGTTAGAACTCATTAAAATACAATATATAATGATATATAAATAATATCAAATGATAGATGATAGATAAAGTAGACAGATAGGGTAACCAGTAACAAAAGTAGTAAGAACAAGTGAACGATCCTTTCTTCCAACTTTAACTTCACTTCTATGAAGTGATTGGGATGATTGGCTGGGTGAGGAGGAGGGTGAAGAATTCCAAAAAGTGAGAGGTGAAACATTGCTTCTAGTTGGGGTCCTAGAGTAAATGAGCCTGAAAAGCAGGAGTCAGTGATCAGCAACACAAATTGGAGGGACTTCAAATTTTAGTACAAGTCCAAAATTTGAAATTCCCCAATCTGTAACACTGGAAGTTTGTGTCTAATTCATTAATTCAATGGCAAACACCCACAGGAGGTCTAGTGCTTATTTACTACTCCTCAGTCTGAATGTTCGTGCTCTCTTGCAGACATCGTACTGTGTTGATTATGAATGTTTCACATACTTCACTGCTTCTTCCAAACTTATAATGGATGTGCCTTTTTAAATAAAAAGAATCCTATTTCCAGAGGTCCCAAGGGTTTCAGATAAGGGCCTGCAGCCTTATAAAATACAAGTCCTGGGTTATGACCCTGTGAGTGAGAGACTGAGGTGGGGTGGAGAGGATTTCCAAGACCCAGGAGGCAGCTTAGCACATGGCCCAGGACATGGACTCTGGGTCCAGTCTGTCTAGGCTAGAATCCAGTTCTCCCCAACTTGTCAGCCTCCCTGGGCCTCGGTATTCTTTGCTGTGAAATGGGGATACCAATACTACCTTCTTCCTGGAGTTATTTTGATGATTATAGGAATTAATATTTCTAAAGCACTAATACAGCAAATATTTATGTTTTAATACTATCTATATTGAGAGTAGTACTGAGAGGCTGACAGAGTGCAAGGTATTAAACATTCACCTGAAATAAAGGAGGAGGACCCTGAGGTCCATGCTCAACAATAATGAGGAGGGCAGAGGAGATGCAATCTGATAACCTTGGGGTTTTTTATTTATTATTTTTTAATGTTTATTTATTCTGAGTGAGAGAGAGAGACAGAGCATGAGCAGGGGAGAGGCAGAGAGAGGGAGATACAGAATCCGAAGCAGGCCCTGGGCTCTGAGTTATCAGCACAGAGCCTGACACGGGGCTCGAACTCACAAACCATGAGATCATGACCTGAGCTGAAGTTGGACGTTAACTGCTTGAGCTACCCAGGCGCCCCTGATAACCTTGGGTTTTTAGAAAGGATGGAGAAAGAATGCTCTAGTACCATGAGGAGGAACAAAGGAGGATACCCACCTCATCATCTGCCTGCTGCGAGCTCAGTCGTCAGGTAGAGGCCAGGTTTCTGGAAGGTGCAGGGAATCCACATAGAAGGAAACACGTCTTTAATGTTATTTCTCAATATTTGTGCATTTTGATGTTGTCTTATGTGGAGATGTCAGTCTGGGAAAAGCACTGGACTGTGGCAAACCTCTCAAAAGGCAGAGGAAAATGAGAAAAATAAGAACAATGGGACACGTGTCTCATGATGGAAAGTTTATTCAATTTACAGGATTGTCCTTTTTCTTAGATTATATTCTTCTTCAACTTTTGATAGTAAAACACACTCATCTGAACTTATGACACAATATCTGAAAGTTGTCCCTAGTGCTGTTGCTGCTCTTTTATCATGTCCTTAGTTGGTAAAGTTAAAATTTTCATAATTGATCTGCTTAGTGCCCCCAATTTTTTTCAATTTTATTATTTCTGATTTAAATTTCTAGAAACCACTATCTTGACCAATTAGTATTTTCAAAATTTTCTTAAAGTATATTTATTTTTGAGAGAGAGAGAGTGAGGGAGGATGGTAGAGAGAGTGTGAGAGAGAGAGAATCCCAAGCAGACTCCTCACTGTCAGCACAGAACCTGATGCAGGGCTTGAACTCACAAACCAGGAGATCATGACCAGAACCGAAATCAAGAGTCGCTTAACCGACTTAGCCACCCAGGTTCTCCCTATTGTATTTTTAAGAGCAAAGGTGGTATTTTCAGCAGGTAAGCCTTTTATTATGCCCTCAAAATAAACCTGGGCAGTATTTGGTCAACTCTAAGCTAAATAGAGACAATGAAGTAATAATGACTGATAATAGTACTGTAATAATGACTGATAATAGATCTGACATGATCCAATAAAAGCAGATGTCCAAGAATTCAACCTTCTGGAGAAAGTGATGTCAAGTGTCTACTAAGAAAAAGAATTCTTCTGCAAGTTTCCCCTTTCTTCCTTCCTTCCTTCCTTCTTTCCTTTCTTCCTTCCTTCCTTCCTCTTCTTCTCTCTCTCTCTTTCTCTCTCTCTTTCTTCTACATCATTGAAAGTTATTAGCTGAATCTAGGTTATTTTAGACACTTATATTTGAAGTTAGTCTGTAAAAAGCAACTAGCCAAGAACTGAGATGCCATGTAAATTAGAGGTACTTCCTAAAGCTTCTAAAATGCTTGCACATGTATGAGTCTTCCTATCTTGCTCATGAGACCATCTTGAGTGTATACATTAGATGAAGATCAAGGGTAAGCAGCCATCATGTTTTCAGGGGTTATGTTTTCTAACACCAAGGGCAGGACTTAGAGGCAAACTGTTGATTATCTTACATCATACAAAGTTTTCAGTCACTTATCTGCACTTGCCAATCAGTGTGAAAGTTTTGAACTTCTCAGACATTCCTAAAATAAAAGGTCATTAAATAACCATCTCCCCAGTGACTGAAAGTGTGAGACATTTCTCATTATCAGGGAGAAAGATGCATTAATGATCTCTGTGCTCTTTCCAGTGCCCACACTCATACATTTGTTAATGAGATGAAGGGGAGAGAAATGTTTTGTACTCTTGTCTCTTTGGACTACAGGCTAGAGGTAACCAAACACAAATCAGAGTCAGAGGGTTAAACTGTAAATGAACAGTGGTTGGCATTAATAACATAATCAATATGTTGACTTGCCAGTCTAAGCAATCCGTCATGTTAATGTATAACTGAATCAATTCTCCTTTTGATTCATCACATAATTAATTTGTGTTTATCAAGTATTTCTTTAAAATTGTGTCTTAATTGCTTATGGAAATCTTTGGGATGAGAAATGACATGAAATTAATTTTTCCCCAAATCACAGTGTCTAAAATGGGCTCTGGTATATCATCCCAGTTATTCTTTCATTAGATCTCAGGTGTATCTCTACAGTCACTTTTTCTTTTAAAATTTTTTAATATTTATTTTTTGAGGGGGAGAGAGAGAGAGAGAGAGAGAGAGAGCAGGGGATGGGCAGAGAGAGATACCTAAGCTTAGAATCCTAAGCAGACTCAAGGCTTTGAGCTGTCAGCACAGAGCCTGATGTGAGGCTCAAACTCACGAACCATGAGATCATGACCTGAGCTGAAATTGGACGTTTAATTGACTGAGCCACCAGGCACCCCTCTACAATCACTCTTGAGTGTTAAAATTTCAATTTTATTGAATTCACTTTTTAAAAATTAAATAACTTCATTTTTAAACTCAAGTTTAAAACTATCCTCTATGTCTAATTGATATATCCCTGTCCTTGTATTTCCTGGGCTAGCCAAGTCTGAACTTAAAAAGACTGGTGTTAGGCGTGGGGCATGTCTGATTTTTCATTCCTTACTGCATCCTCCTTATCTGCTCCATTCCATAGGGAGAAGGTAGAGTAGAAGAAAAGGAGAACAATTAATTTTACACTGAATTTGGTTTCCTCATAATATTTTCTTAATGGTCATGACTCTGGTGTTGTGAGCCTTCCAATAACATCTAACTTGTGCAAGTGCATATATGGGTTCCTCAGGCAGCCCTGCAGGAGACAGTCCATCGCTTGCTCCCTGGTCCTGTGATCAGTGCTCAGTTGACGTTTTCCAACATCATCCTCAAGTGGATGTGGCACAGACTCTTAGTGCACCCCGCAATGGGAGACCTTCAGGAAGAGTCTAACCTGAGTGGCTTCCAGTGTCCTCCAGCCCACATGCATCAGTGCCACCTGAGTAGGTGACAAGACAGGCTTCTTTTCCTGTGGCCTGTCTTCCTCACAGGCATCTTTCTCCAACTCTACTTTCCTGTGCTCAACATGAAGACAGGGCAGGTGAGCAGGACTACTGAATTAGCAGATCTAAACAGGGGGTCAGTTTGAATCACCTCGCCAGTACCTTCTTCATCGAAGTGGGTCCCTGGATGAAGAGCCCCTAGAAAGAAAGGTCTATAAGGTTTCCCTTCATGGACAGCCTCTAAGGAGGAGTTGGAAGATCAGCTGGAGTGGCTCACCGATATGAGGGGACCAGATGGTAGATGAGCTCCCTGGCCCCCAAAGGAAGTCATGTATATACCTCATCACAGAGCCTCCACTTAGGCACCTGGCACATTCAGGGCATTGTCCATGGGAACAATGACACTACCAGGCATGAGGACAGCTTTTGTCCCATTAGTCATATTTTCTTATTCCATTGCTGCCTCACCCTGGCGGGCGGGTGGAATCACAGGCAGAAAATGAGAATGGCAGAAAAGAGTGAAAAGTAGATCTACTCTAGGGCCAGAGGGCCTGGGCCTGGACACCACTGAAAGAGTACTGAGCTGGGTATGATTGTAAAGTTTTCATCTGAATTAGATAGAATTTATGATGGGCTTATAGATAGTGGAAATTGAGTGGAAAGCAATAACATCTGCTTAGAGTATTATTAAAAGATGAGTAAGGGGTGAGCGTTCGACTTCAGCTCAGGTCATGATCTTATGGTTTGTGGGTTCAAGACCTGCGTCAGGCTCTGTGCTGACAGGTCAAAGCCCAGAGTCTTCAGATTCTGTGTGTGTGTGTCTCTCTCTCTACCTCTCCGCTGTTCGCACTCTGTCACTCTCTGTCTCAAAATTAAATAAACGTTAAAAAATTAAAAAAAATAAAGATGAGTATGGGGGAGTCAAAGGGCATCTGTTGGCTCTAGTAGACAGAATGGTGAAGCTGTTTGGTGTTTGTGAGGTAACCACGCTCAGACTGTTTCAAATCTAGTGACATATTCCGTGAGTCAGGCTTCCAATTAAACTAGCAGGAAGGATGAATCTGATGACCAGAGTCTCATTCCTTCACGTTTTTTCGGACTAACTTGAAGAATACATCGCACCACCCTACCACACATTTTGAGAGATCTCTTTCATGTCTTAGAAACAAATGATAATTAAGTAAGCATTCAGGAATTCTGAATACATTCTTAAATTGCCCCTACTTAAGCATTCAGGATCTGAAATAAATTTGTCATTGATGAAGTGCTCTTCAGCCTGTGACCACTGATTTCCAGCTTGGTAGTCAGGGTTGATATTTCAACACAGTGAAAAACCATCAGCAGATGGAGGCAATGACGCATCAGGATGCATGCTATGCTGACAGGTAGATGTCCTCCTTAGCCTTGCATTGACCTTTCAGCAGCTGAATCTGGAGGAGTCTTTGGAGTCTGGGGAGGAGTTTCTAGGGAAAGTAAACAGGTGGTTCATGGTGGCTCAGAGCAATAGATACTTAGCAACCAGTATTAAGCAATTCAGTGTTTTCACACCTGGAATGGTCGAATTGGTGCATACCATTGGAAAATCAGCCCTATGAAGATAATTAAGCACTGTACCTTACTCCTGAAATCCCAGGAAAATGTCCCTAAAAGTATTTCTGAAAGATAAAAATCAAATGAGATCAAATTGATTGAAAAACCAGAGTAAAGCACAACTGAAAATACACACAGTATAAGGTTACCAGAGAGGTAAGAGCTGTTGTTTCTAGTAGAGCCTGGGAAAATTCAAAGTTCCAAGAAGAATAATCACAAAGAGTAAAGGGAAGAAAATACTGAAAACAACTGTAGGGAAAGCTTCTTCTGGATACAAGAAAGGTCTGAGGCTTCAGACTGAAAATGCAAAGAGGAGAAACAAACAAAGAAAAAAGACCGCACAGGCAACAAATTAGACAAGTATAAAAAGAAAATCTTAAAAGCTCCTAAACAGGGGCCATCAAGAAACGGTTCACTTAAAATTAAGGAATGGCCACCATGCTGGCACCACACTACTCCTCAGTATACTTGTCCTAGAAGACAGTGCAGAAATTCTTCCCAAGTTCTCAGGGATTTTATTTTTTGAACCAGAATTCTAATTCTGGTTAAAATTATCATTGTCACTGAAGTCATATAAAACTCTTCAAAGCTAACTGAGAGCCCCAAATGTGTCTATATGTATATATATATATATGTACATATATGTGAATATATATATGAACATATAGATGGATGGCCTATCCATCTATAGGCCATGGATCTATAGAACTAGGTGAGCCAGGTCAAATGGAGGAGAGTTGAGGCAACCTTCAGGAAGGAGTGGTTGTCCTGTAAGCCCATATTGGAGGACATGAGAGTGCATTGGCTCAGGCCGGATGCTGGTGTGTGGCCTCTATATGAATTCACAAGATGTCTGCTGTCTGACCTTGTGTTGGTTACTTAAGCTGCAGCCAGCATCTAACAGAGGATGGTTTAATTTAGATTATTTTAGAGAGAACTTTCAGTTTCAATCCATGAGGAGTCCACCTGAATTCAACTAACAATGCCCTACAGTTAGGGAATGAGGCTCTTCTCAGAGAGTAATTCAAATAAAATTCATATCCATGACTGATCACACTCATATACTACAAATTAACACTATGTGTCTGCAGCATTGGTAAGGATAAGCACTGTGAGGCATAAAAAATGATCCATACAGAATCTGAAAGAAAAATCAGATAGGATCAAATTGATTGAAAACTCAGAGTCGAGAAAAAGACAATCCAAATACACTCAGTATCAGGTTTTTAAAGAGGTAAGAGCCATTCCTACCAATAGAGCTTGAAAGAAATTCTGAGTCTATTATTTTCTCAATGTGACCATGCACATTATATATAAACTTCTTAAAATATTTCTATATTTAAAGGAATACACATCTGTTTATTCAGTAAACTTTTATTGATTATCCATTATTTCCAAGTACAGTGTAAGGTCCATTGGGGGTATAAAGAAGAACAAGAGGGACATTCTCCTAAGTCAGGATGATTTGGGGGATGAACAAATATGAACAACAGATCAGTAGAAAGCAGAGAGTAATGTCATGGGCACAATGAACATGGTGGTTCCTGAGAATGGAGGACATACAGAAATATTTCAACGATCTCTTTGTACACGAAAAAACAAGGAGAAATTTTACAAGGGACTGTTAAATACATATTTATGTGAGCAACTGTGAGCAAACATAATAATATTGTTATTCATAATAATGAACTAACAATTGATCCGTGGAAAAAAAGAAAATTAAACTTCTAATCTCAACAATGATTAGGTGAGATGGAGTGATTTGTGTGGAGAAAAGGTGCAAAGTTGCCAAAGAATTAATAGTATAAAACCACAAATTCATGGTTGTGCACGATGTGCAGGCCAGCCCTGCCTTAGTAGTTAAGATACAGTTTATCTGAATGGTCCTCCCTTCAGTCTCAGGGGGAAAAGCCTTGTACAGTAAAATACTATTTCCAGAATGAAGGAGTACAGTTGAGTGGAAAACTATAGATTAAAATCTTATACCATAGCAAATCAATTACTCCCTCTGGTGTCCCCATCTCCCCAAAGAACTTTGCACTTTTCTTTATGATGGCACTTTCCCCTGGTAGAAGGAATGTCCTGTGTTCCAAATCCCTCCCAATGACCTGAATGCAGAGGCAGGGCCACAATCTCCTCTGTGAAGGAGAATAGCTCGTGCTTGCTGCACTTACTCTCTGACTGCCTGGCTATGGCTATGAATAAGGTTCTATTGTTTAAAAAATATGCCACCTTGGCCTTCTACTCACCTTTTTATGGCCTCAGGCTCCTCACTTAGGAAAGAGAAGTCATAATATTTGCCCTCTTACAGGGTTGTTGTGAAGATTGAGTGTGCAGATAAGGGATCCCATGCACAGAATGAGGGTTCCGTGACTTGGAAAAATCATTATTAAATTGAAATTGGCTTTATTGTTACATCTTTCCAGTTCCAGAGCCCACCTGTTGCATACCAGAAGCCCTCAATAAATGTTCATTGATACAAAGGTCAATAGCAAAGGCCCCACACAACCAGAATAAGTTCACAGAGGAGAATAATGAGGGAAGTAGCTGGTGTCGTTAAAATGAAAGTTTCTTTTTTTAAAAACTTTTTACTTTTATTTTGAAAAAAAATTTTAATGTTTATTTATTTTTGAGAGACCACGCATGAGCAGGGGAAGGGCAGAGAGAGAGGGAGACCAAAGCAGGCTCCAGGCTCTGAGCTGTCAGCACAGAGCTCCATGAAGTGCTTGAAATCAGGAACTATGAGATCATGACCTGAGCTGAAATTGGCTGCTCAACTCACTGAGCCACCCAGGCACCCCTACAGTGAAAGTTTCAAGCACTTATAAAAGTACAGTAGGTACAGTAGTATGTTGGTCTAGGAAGAAAGTGGTAAAAATGGAATGGTTTGTTGAATATATTTGAGAGGCTACCAAAAAAAAAAAAAGAGAAAAGATAAGTGTAAATTTATTAAACTCGATGCAGAAAGTGCTTGTTTGAATCCAGAAGCTTTATGATACTCACCAGATTTCTTAAACACTTTGGTTTTAGCTTCTTTATCTTTAAAATGAGGCAGCTGGATGGTTCTATAGCTTGCAGAGGAGGATGAGAAAACATTGCTACACTGAAACCACTAGCATTAAAAGAAATTGATGATAGTCAGTGTTGGAACTGAAGAGTTGTGGGTAACATGATACTAAACATTCTAGGGTGACTTTATCATTTGTAAAATCCAGTAAAAACAAGAGAGAGATAAGAGAGAGTCTCATAAGCACAGTAGAATCAGAAATAATACACTATTTCAGAAAGATTTACCGCTTCGTAGCATTCGTGTAATAACAGAAATGATGTGCTAGTAAAAATAATGTTGATTTACATTATCTAGAAATTTAAAAAATATAGCAAGAATGTTCTTATATATATTCACTCTAGCTCCCAAGATCTGATATCTGACCTTAACATCTCAGTGTCTGATGGCAATAAAAGTAGAGCTAAGACTGAATCAAGTACTGGATCACATTGTTCATGGGGCATATAGCACCCTTCAGTCTTAGTACCAAGAAAAGTCTCTGAAATAACTGGCTTGGTTGACCCATGGTGAACTGCATGAATAATTCAGCTTTTCTTTTTCACCTTTGAACCAAGTTTGTGGGTCATGTGAAATGTATTTTGCAGATTATTTCTTGGCTTCTTTTTATGCCCCGTGTTTCAGTTTTCTTTTTTCTTTTGAACACATTTTTAACTTACATTTTCACATATATCCTTGAAAGCCTCTATAAGTAATTTTTGGAACAAAGTTCAATTATGTGAATAAAAAATAAATTAATTTTAATATTAATTTTAACATGATGAATGATGATCTTAAAACCCTTTCTAAACTTTAAACATATGCTAACTGGCAAAATTTCTGAACGCTACTGTAATTCTATGTGCAGACTTACCAGGAAGAAGCTTACTGAATGAATGTTGTTTTCTATGATGCCATTTATCTTTTCCATTATAAATATCTGCATTGATATTACAGTTAAGAGATAAGTCTCTTGATTGATTTTTTTCTGACTCTGAAATCATGCTTTTGGACCCATAAATCTGAACACCAAACAGTGCAGATTCATTCCTTTATCCTATCAGAGCAAAGAGCCACCACCTCCTTAAGTATGTCTTAGTTGTATCTATAATTTCGTAAAAAAATATGTTACAAAGAAATAAAGAGAAGATAGAGCTTGGGATTAACGAATATAGTAATCAGAGGCAGGGTTAAGAATAACAAAAATATACTAGGTCCTTTTTCTCATTGCCTTAATCTTTCTGAAAAATCCTACAAAGGAGTGATTATTAAGCAGAGAAATACAGTTAAGCTCAGAGGAAATGAAGCTGCCCAAGGTTATGGCGCTAAATGGCAAAGTTGGCATTGCAGTCCAGGCATTTCTGGCTCTAAGGCCATGATGTTTCCTTCACAAATGGGTTTTAATGTTGCATTTACCAAAGAACTATGAACTTGAACTATGAACCTGGCTTTAAGTGTTTGGGTCAAAAGTGAAGAATACGTCAATGATTTTACATGAGAAGATCTTGCACAGTTATGATTCATGTTTTTCTTCAGTGCCATGCTTATTGTGAACCTATTCTCAATCTATAACCTATACTTACTCAGAAAATAAATTTTTTGCTGAGGAATTCTCTCTCAAGACTCTGCCAGTGACAATCAGTTTGATGGCCTTTCGAAACCAAGGATAAAAGAAAGCATAAATTAAGGGGTTCATGGCTGAGTTATAGTAAGCAATCCAAACCAATATTTCATAAATGTATGTGGGCGTGACAAAACCCAGGAAGGCATCAATTATTGAATCAATGAAGTACGGCAACCATGAAATGAGGAAGGCTACCACTGCGATTCCCAGGGTTTTTGCAGCTTTTCTCTCCCTCTTGGCCACTCTGTCTTTGTAGCTGTCTGCTGATCTCCTAGTCTTGTTGCTCATACTTTCCATTTTTCTAGCCTGTTGTTTAGCGATGAGGAAAATCTTTGAGTAAGCAATGACCATCACAAGCGTGGGTATGAAAAATAAGAGGAAATTTACCAATACCCAGCTTTGATTCACTGCTATTTGGCAGCCCCCCACGCAGGTGAGAGCACTTACTAGATCCTCCAGGCCAGCTTCATTTGCACCCGTGCCAAGCAGGGAAAAAATATAAATAATTGAAAGGAGCCAGGAGAAGGCAATGCATAAGCCAGACATAGAAGCTGTGAACCTGGTCGGATAGACCAGAGGGTCAGTGACAGCAATGTATCTATCGAGAGAAATGAAACCCAAATGGTAGATAGAAGCATAGCAGAAAGACCCTTCGAAACAAGAGTGAAATTTACAGTAACTCTCCCCAAAGTACCAGCAGCTCTCCACAGACCTCACTGTGCTGAAGGGCATGACGGTCACCCCTACCAAGAAGTCAGCGCAGGCCAGGGAGACGATCAGAAAGTTTGTAGGCGTGTGCAGCTGCTTGAAATGAAGAATCGAAATCATCACCAAGAGGTTTCCAAATACAGTCAGCGCTGCCCCAAAGCCAAATACTGCGTAGAGAATCACGCGGGGGCCTGGTGAGTAGGCAGTTTTGACACAGGATCCATTCAGGTTCTCAAAGCACATTTGCTCAGCTGTGGGGGTGAGCAAATCACTGCTCATGATTCTTTGTTTCAATACCAGGAAAACGGTCTTCTATGGCTAAGGATGTCGTTCCAGTTTTCAAAAATCCTTTAAAAGGAAAAAAGATATATACACTATATCAGTAATTGCCAGTACATTCTTTCTCTATTTCTTTATATGTAAAATTCCTTATTTTCATGTTTAAAAAAGTGATTGATTCATATCCTCACCTCATAAAAGACTTCGCTTTGTAATGAAGAAGCAGTTAATTTTCATCTTTACATAAAATGCTGTTTATTTTAATTAAAAAATATTTTCTCCCTATCACCTACTAGTTCATATCTGAGAAGCATTGGTCATCAAAGGGCTGTGATATGAGGCCTGCATAATGCCACTTTTTATTAGCATTTCGGCCCCTAATTTATCAGAGCCATATTAATGCCCAAATCACTCTGTCCCCTCAGGAAAGTAGCCAAATAATTCCAAATACCCAGAGCCCTGAAGTTTGAATCCCCGTAGTGCAAGGTGTGGAAAGTAAAAAACAAAACAAAACAAAAGCTATGTAATGATTATCTTTAGGCTAAAAATAAGTTTATACCCTTGTAATTTCCAGATGACATGTGACATTTTCATGAAATAGAAATAGAAATAGAAATAGAAATAGAAATAGAAATAGAAGTAGTACCTCTCCTTAAAAACATTTGTATAGACTTCGAAAGCCATATTGTTCATTCTGAACAATTATTGGGACTGCATTGTCATTTTTGCAAGAACCATTTATTTATGATTCCTGTTTGTCACTAGAACCTTCACATAAGCTCTTTCTCCTTTTCATCATTGGTTTGTGTTAAAGAAGTTAAACGCCGAATCATTTATTAAAATCTAGAATGCCTAAGGTTGAATTTTCATAATTCTGATGTGGAAAAATGGGGGTATAGAAATACAGTGTTTTCTTCATGGAGATACATAAAGGAAGTATATGTCCACCTAAAAGGCAGGTTTCTCTTGAGGTTTTTTTGTTTTTGTTTGTTTGGTGGGTTGTGTGTTTCTACATGGGAACTGTTATGAAGATATTAAAGAAAAAAGTCTTTGGAATGTGGATATTCCTACATTATACTTTAGATTTTCCCATTGACAAATTTCTTTTTCTTCTTAGCTTTCTAGAACAGATCTCAGCCTTAGGCTTTGAAAAGCATATTTTTTTAAATAAATGAATTCTGGTCATTTTTAAAAAGAAGCTTTTTCATTATGAGGGATAATTTATGGTTTAAAAAATTTACACTTTTACAGTGTTCAGGCTGATGACTTGCAATAAATACATCCACTTTGCAATCAAGATAGAGACATTTCGATGCCACAGCAACTTCCCTGAGCCTTTTGCAGTAGATCTCACCCATTTCTCTTCTCCTGCCCTAGGCAACCATGATCTTCATTCTCCTACTACAGATTAGTTTGTTCCATCTAAAACTCACTTGAGAAGTGAATCACACAATATGTACTCTTCTGTGACCTCCTTTCTCTCAGCTTAATGTCTGGGAGATTCATCCATTTATTGGGTATATTTAGTGGTTCATTGTTATTGCTAAATAATCAATTATATGAATAAATCACAATTACTTTATCCATATAACTGTCGATATACAGGTAGATTGTGTTAACTTTGGTGTTATTAGTAACAGCCTTGCTACAGACATTCACGTACAACTCTTTGCACAGACATATGTTTTCCGTTGTTTTTGGGAAATACCTAGGAGTAGATTTGCTAGATCATATGAGAGCCATATGTTCACCTGTGCAAGAAACTACAAAATGTTTTGGAATGTAATTGCAGCATTTTATGTGCTCAGAAACAATCTGTGAGCATTCCAATTGCTCCAAGTTCTCTTCAATATTAGTATTGTCATTTCTTTTTATTGTAAACATTCTAGACGATGTTAGTAGTATCTCACGATGCTTTTAGAGAAATGATTGATGATATTAAGAATCTGTTCATGTGTTTATTGGCCATTAATGTATCCACTTTGGTGAACTATTCATTAATATTTTTGCACACTTTTAATTGGGTTTTAATGGTTCTTATTATTGAGTGGACTGGCTACAAGTCCTTTCTAAATATATTTTTTGAATGTTGGACTTCAATTTCTTGACAGTGTTTTCTTGACGAGTAAAGGTTGTAATTTTCATGACGTTCAACTTTTTTTATGGTTAGTGACTTTGTTTCTTAGCTGAGAAGCCTTTGCCCTCCTCAATGTCAGAATTATTTTCTTCTATGTTCCTTTGAAATTCTTGTAATTCTACTCCTAATGTTTACTTTGTAATTCATGTCATATTAAATTTAAGTATGTAGTCAGGAATTTTATTATTATTATTTAGGTTCAATAGCACTAGCACTAGTAGTAGTATATGGATATTTAGCAATTCCAGCAGCATTTCTTGAAATGACTATTCTTTTTCCAGTGAATGGTGTTTGTTCTTTTGTCAAAAACCAATGAACCATGTACCTGTGGACCTGTTCCTGGTCTCTCCATCCTAGTCTGTTGATCTTATTTCTGTGTTTACGTTAACACCTTATCGTCTTAACTGAAACATGATAGTAAGTATTAAAGTCAGGTATGTAAGCTTGCCACTCTGCTGTTCTTTCCAAAATTGTTTTGACTACTCTGTTATCTTTATATTTCATATAACATTTAGAATCACCTTGTCAATTTCCAGAAAAAACAACTGTGGTTTTCTTATTGGTGTAAAATTTCATCTATAAAAGTTACAGAGAGAGGTAGTGAAATATTTGATCAGGACGGTAAATTTGCTTACTTCTCCTTCTAGTTTTGTCATTTGTAGTTTATGAGTATAGACGTTCTGCCATTAACTATACATATTTAGGGTTGCTATATTTCCCTGGTAACAGTTAAAGATTGGACATTCTAGTAATATTGAATCTATGAACTCTACATATTATATCTCTCTATGCATAAGAAGCCCAAAAAAGAAAATAATGGTAACTCAAAATGTTTTTTTAGCAAAAACATAAGGCAAGAAAGGAGCCACAGAGAACCAAAATACAAAAGTAACAAATGAGAAACAAATATCAGATAATAGAATTGACTTAATAGAATTGACTTAAATATGTAAGGGGATTAAATTCTCCAATTAATAGACAAAAATTGTCCAGTTGCATAAAAAGAGCAAATCTCCACTATTGCTGTCTAGAGGAGACACACTCTTTAAAGGAAAAAAGAATAGAAAAATACATACTTTTCAAATAATGAGCATAAGAATGCTGTTGTGGCTGAATAAATATGAGACAATGTAACAATCATGACAGATCGTACCTTCAGAAAAAAGACTGATTCCATACAATGATAAAAGAACTATGTTCCAGGGGCGCCTGGGTGGCTTAATCGGTTAAGCGTCCTACTTCGGCTCAGGTCATGATCTCACGGTCCGTGAGTTCCAGCCCCATGTCAGGCTCTGTGCTGACAGCTTGGAGCCTGGAACCTGCTTCGGATTCCGTGTTTCCCTCTCTCTCTGTCCCTCCCCCATTCATGCTCTTTCTCTGTCTCTCAAAAAATGAATAAATGTTAAAAAATATTAAAAAAAAAAAAAGAGAGAACTATGTTCCAGAGGAATTGAATCTTCAGATCAGTTCTCTGAATAGGTTCTGGGTTTCCTGGAATTGGTTCTTTGATGCATTCATGACCCCATTGCCAGTGGTAGAAAGAGAATTGTTAGCCCATAGGTGACAGTGGCAAAGCATTTACTCAAGTTATTATCTGTAGATCCTGTGAGCAAGTGTCCACAGAAGACAAGGCTCTGGTGACCAAGAATGTGCTGTCATACCACATTTTAGTTAGAATAGAAGTATACTAAGTTGGTTAGTTGCTTTTAACTGCTCTGGAGAACCTGGGGAAAGAAAATGATGAGCTTGAGAGTCTTTAGATTCTTTGCTCAAGGCCCATATGGAGGATTGAAAGCTTCCCTGAATACCTCGGAAGAGTCTCATACGTGTCATTGCCATGGGACTGAGTTTCTGAGAACCCAGCCCCGGGCCCAATCCTATAGCTTCCTGAATTCCCATGCAAACTGAATTCTCAAACCCCCAGGTCATCTTGTGCTAAAATTCTGGCATTGGTTAGGAAATAAAGACTCTAAAGATTAGAATGTTGACATATGGCAGATCCTGATGCAACTGGTTACTCCTGCCCTCTAATCCTCACAAGCCTTTTTCTGCTGGAAGAGGCAGCCGGTCCAGTCCTGCCTGAGGAGGTCAGTCTCCCTAGTTTCAAGAAGTGATAATGGCCTTCCCTGGGTTAATTGTTCAGACCCTCCTCAGGACCTCCTCTAACACCTTTTCTGGTCTCCAGACCTGTCATTACACTCCAATCCAGCAGTCCCAAAGGGAGAAGTACAGAGCGTGACCCATGAAAACGTGCACCTCAAAACAATATTAAAAACATTTTGATAACATTAAGATGTAATTCTTAAGAAGATACTTCACCACTTTTAGAGGTACTTCCTCAAATAGACCAAGGCAGCTAAAATTTAGTTTCCTAAGTAAGACAAAATATCCTAGGGATATGTACTCAAAGAATATCCTCATTTGATTAAAACAAGCAAACAGACAAACCTGACTCAGTACTCAAGTGAAACAGAGATTGTGAAATAGTAATGTCAGTTTTGATACTTTAATGTCATCACAAACACCACAATGATAAAGATAAATGACACAGTAACCCCCCTCCCATGTATACACATGCTGTCCATTATACATAAAGTTAGACTTTAAAAAAAATATGGTAATATACATATGTGGGCCATCTTACTTATACTGTTTCATAATCTGGGTTTTTATAATCAGGGTTTTTGGTTTTGTTTTATTTTGATTTTAGTCAAAAAATATACTTTGGTTGTTTTCCCATGTCAATTTATGCAGAACTCATTAGCACTTTTTGACAGTTTCATAATGTTCCATTACATAAGTGTAACATCATCAAATAATTTATCCCGAATTGACCTAGACCTTTCACAGTTAATAATTAAAAGGCAAACAATGAATGTTATTGTCATGTTTGCTTTCTTGGCTGGCTCTTTTCTTAGGATTACTTTCTAGAAATGGAGCTACGGAGTCAAGTGACATGTATGTTTTAAAAGTTTTTTTAATTTTTTTTAATGTTTATTTTGAGAGAGACAGAGACAGAGCCCAAGAGGGGAGGGGCAGAGAGAGAGGGAGACCGAGAATCCGAAGCAGCCTCCAGGCTCTGAGCTGTCAGCACAGAGCCTGACCTTGGGGCTCAAACTCACAAGCCATGAGATCATGACCTGAGCCAAAGTCGAATGCTCAACTGACAAAGCCACACAGGTGCCCCTTAAATTTTTAATTCCTCTCAGAAAGGAGAGACTAAGTTATATTCTCCCAAGAATATGTGTATGTCAGCATGCTCTACTTGCACGAGAGCATCCAATTTCCCATACTCTAATATTGGATATTACTGAAACTTCAAATATTTGCAAATTTGATATATGATACCCTATCACACATTCATTAGCATTTAAAAATCATTTTTAAGTTTGCATTTTAATGTGTTTGTTTATTAAACATCTGTATATTTGTCTCTGTGGAATTACCTATTCATATGCCCAGTCTGGTGCTAACTTTGTCATACTGTTTTGTTAAAGCCTTTACATGTTTAAATCTATTAACCTTTACCATGTGTGCTGCCAAGACTTTTCCAAGTATAACTTTTTAAGTTTTCCTAAACTAGGCTTTGTTTCCTTTGATTAAAAAAAAATTAAATTGAGTGCTGGAATCTATACAGGTGTTTAATCACAATTCCTACAATGAAAAAATTTAAAAACACTAGTTTTTTAATATCTGGAAATATTAGTTTTGACTTTGTTATTGATATGAGGCAAGATGCTTAATATTCTTTTCCAAAAAGCTGTATGCCACACCATCACTTCTTAAATAATCCTTTCTTTTTCCATAACTTACTATGCAGTGTTCTTTTTGTCATCAACAATGTACTACTTTGGATATTCTTTATAGGGAAAAAAATGACAGAAAAATGCCATCCATAATAGCAGAAAGGTAAAACAGCTCACCTCGTAGGGTGAGAAAACAGTCCCATAAAAGGACAATCACCAGTATGGAAATCGCATCATCTGTTTGGAATTATTCCACAAAATATCCCCCAAAATATAAAATATGAGTCCAGTCCTGAGCCTGAAATAGGACTCAGAGACCCTTAGGAGCTACAGAAGGACCAGACCCAAGAAACAAACTGCTGAAAATGGAGGTCAAGTGCACAGAGTCCAGAGATGACAGCAATGGTGAGAACGTCACAGGGAACACGGAACCAGGCCACCTTTGAAGGTGACACAAAGGCAAGCCTAATGAGAGGTCTTGAAAAGGAAACTAATTAACAATTGACAAATCAGGGAAGGGCACAGATTTGAAGAAACTAGAAACCATGAACGTATGTCAGCCATTTTTTAGTAAACATATTTCTTTCAAATGCGTAAAGGTGTTCACTTCCCCGAGAAAGTAAAGGCATAAAAGTTATGCTACTGAAACTGAGGTATTATTTCTCCTCTGCGGTTTGATGGGTCATCTTCATGCAGTGTGATTCATGCCACAGTTCTGGGGACATTCTCAATATAGCAACCAATTCCTCAATTTGGAATTCAGGTTCATTAAGAAAACAGACTTATAGTTGATGAACTGTCTTTTAATGCTTGGCCACTTATAATGAGTTTTATTGCTCTCCGAAACCAAGGGTAAAATAAAGCATAGATCAAAGGATTCACAGCAGAGTTATAATAAGTGAACCAGCAAAGTATCTCATAAACATATGAAGGTGTTATAAACCCCCCAAAAACATCAATGAATGAATCAATCATATACGGTAACCATGAGGCTAAAAATGCAACCACCGTGATCCCCAGGGTTTTAGCTGCTTTTCTCTCTCTCTTACTCACCCTGGTTTTGTTAGGCCCTGATGCTTCTGTTTTGCTACCAACATTTTCAATCTTTTTAGCCTGTTTTCGAGCCACAAGAAAAATATTACTGTACAGAATCATCATTACAAAAGTAGGTATGAAAAATAATAGCAAATCTATCAAAACCCAAAATTGATTTATAAGTGGCTGACAACCACCTACGCAGCTGAGGGCACTTACTAACTCCTCCAGCCCATCGTCATGAGCACCTGTGAAGAACACAGCACCACTGTATACAAGGGGCAGGATCCAGGAGATGCCAATGCATATCCCTGACACAGACACTGTGAACTTGGTAGGATAGACCAGTGGGTCAGTAACAGCGATGTACCTGTCGATGGAGATGAAGCACAGATGGAAGAGGGAAGAGTAACAAAAAGCCACATCAAAGCAACTGTGCAGGGTACAGAATCTGGCTCCGAAGTACCAGCAGCTCTCCACAGACCTGACCATGCTGAAGGGCATGATGGTCACCCCCACCAGAAAGTCAGCACAGGCCAGAGACGCGATGAGAAAATTGGTTGGAGAGTGCAGCTGCTTGAAATGCAGGATTGAAGTCACCACCAGGAGGTTTCCAAAAACAGCCAGTATAGCCCCAAACCCGAACACTATGTAGAGAATGAGCCGGGGTCCGGGCGAGTAGGGAGGTTTCACGCAGGATCCGGTCACGTTCTGGTAGCAGAACTGCTGGGATGCAGTGGGGGACAAGTTGGTGCTCATGGTGCTGCTGCAAACAGCTTGTAAACGTGCAGAAGTTCTGCCCTTTGCCAGTCACACAAACTTGAGCTGTTTCATATTTCCTAAGGCAGAGAAAAAATCTTTATAACTGATACCCCTGTTGTAGTTATCAGATATTATCATTGTGCCCTGTCATATATCCATTTTACTTTAGTCTCATAACATAGAAAATAATACTATATTCAATTTAAATGCTCAATAAATCTTAGCTATTATTAATGATCGTTTGTATTTTTACTCTTTCGCATGTAATCGAACCAATTTTTCTAAATCCGATAAGAATTTTACTTCAGGTAAGACTGTCGCAAATTTGCTTTTGCCACCAAAGATTTTTTTGTCTTGCAACTTATCGAACACCTTTTAGTACCTGCTCTTGATGTAGGGGATATTCCTTTTTGCCAGTTAGTGATAATTGTGTGGCTTGATTTTTATTAGTTGTCTTTTACCTCCACGCCCCACAAAACTGTCTGTGACATTAATGACAAACAAATCCCAGGAAGCCCAGCAAAATCCCATATCTCAAATCATCCGAAAGCAAAGGAGTCCCTGTAGTACAAGGTGTGACCCGAGAGCAGAAACTTATATTTATATTCTCCACTTAAAATTCATATTTTGACATAGAATGGCCTCCATACGAAACCCAACGGAGACTATGTGAAAAACGTAAACCAAAGGACACCTCACTCACATAAACAAATGCAAAAATCCTGAACAGAAGCTTGACAAACCAAACCTAAGTATATAAAATGATATTGCATCATGATTGCAGTTAGTGCAAAGAAGGGAAGTTTGCCTTCACATTAAAAAGTAAAATAATACATTCACCCATTTTAACATATCTTAGGGATGAAGCAAATTATATAAAATTCAACACTTCTTCATTACTAAAAATAATCTTAGCAGGGAGCCAGGGTGGCTCAGTTGGTTAAGCATCCGACTTTCGCCCAGGACATGATCTTGTGGTTCATGGGTTCGAGCCCCATGTCAGGCTCTGTGCTGACAGCTTGGAGCCTGGAGAACCTGCTTCAGATTCTGTGTCTCCCTCTGTCTCTCTCTGCCCTTCCATCATTTGTGCTTCTCTCTCTCTCAAAAATAAATAAATAAACATTTAACAGATTTCTTAGCAAAATAAAAATACAAGAAATCTTTGTAGGTATAAAGGTCTCTACGAAAAAAGTCTATCACATCCAATACACTCCATAGTCATATTTGAGAGCATTCCCTTTGAGTGACAAGGCAAAGATGCTTCAGTGATCACAAGATTCAGGGAGTGTAAGTCCTCCCACGAAACCCATAAATTCACGGGCAGTCCAATCATTCATGTATGTATTATTTGTTTATTTATTAAACATCTATTTGTCTCAGAGTCTTGAAGATATAAAAATAAACAAGAAATATCTCCTGCACTTAAGGGGGTATCCATATTAATATGACAGACAGACATATAACAATAACAGTTCACTGTGCTCCAAGTGAAAACTGTAAAAAGGGTAAAGTGAAAAATGACATTGACAACTAATAGAATTGGGTGAATAAATAGAATTCACTGAGGGTAAACGTTAGGGCCAGGTGTAGAAGGATGGATGGAAGATATTCATGTGAAGAACAGGGAAAGATTCAGATATTGTGCACAGCTTTGTACACCCCCAATAATCATCTTAAATTTTATCCTATGACTAGTGCATGGAGGTAGAGAAAACATACTTACCAGCAGGTAAAGATCTCAACTACCACAGAAGGCAATTTTATTGATTTTCTGTAACTTCTCTTTAACTCTCTTATAAGCCGCATGTCATGGGATGCAAAAGAGTTAAGTTCAGTCAATCTGGGTTTCCCACACTCTTCTTTCTCCCAGGATTGCATCTCAATTCCAGAGTAGCTACCTACTCTGCCTCATTTCCACGTGAATCGGTTAGGATTGTGTCTGTAGGTATCTTCTGGGATGAAATGGCCATCTATCTCCTAATGGAAAAACAGATGCACACACAACCCTAAACTCCGAATAACGTGCTTAATAATCGCTTCCTCTAGACTATGAACCCGATGATCTCTTACACGTGTTCCAGACCATCCATGCCACAGTGAGTGGGGTGCTGCTTTGGCTTTTTCAAATTTCACAGTCAATGTACCCTCTTCGGTCTTTCTTCTATCTCCAGGAAAAGGTGCCACTTCTATTGAAATGAAGAGATTAATTCGGGGTCTTAGTTCTGTGGCTCAAAGCCCTCCCTTTTAGGTGTCCTCAACTAAGACTCAGAAATTTGAGTTACGTCAGAATAATCTGTCATTTTCTCTCTAATTTTCTTTCCCTCCTTCTATCGCTCCTCTCTCTTTAGCCTCTGCTAAATACCCTGTGTCCATCCAGGAAATTGAAAGCATTCTGAATTTCACTTTCAAAAATCTGTTTCATTATAGTCACCAAGTATTTCTCAACCAACTATAACTGCAGAGCCCCTACCTAACATCTTTATATGAATTTTCTTAGAATTTGGATCATAGCTCATAGGTTTTACAGAAATACTTCCTAAAACATTTTTGAAATTCTGGAACCCCACGAGTATCTTCTGTGAATCACGGGGCACAGATTCAGGTGTGCAAAACATGTTACTTTATTGTTAAGGCAACTATGATTACAACAGTAGCAAACAGCTTTTGAACCGTTGCTGTATCTAAGTGCTTTATATGTACTAAATCATCAAATTGCCACATGCGAGAAAAACCCATGAAGTCAGCATGACTATTTTACAGAAACAGTGCAAGTTAATCCCTTGCCGAGGGTTAATGTCTAGTAAATGGTGAACTGGAGGATTTGTATCTGAGCAACTTAGCTTCAGATTTTGTGTTCTCTCTGCTCTACAGTTATAAATTTACCTCATTTCTGAGCCAAGCTCCCTAACTTCCAGGTGATAGAAACTTCCTCTCTGTCAATCTGGGTTTTCTCTACCTTCCCTTCTGAGTCAGTCACCCATCAACAGGGACTCTGTGGATGAGAGATCTGATCTGGGGGTCCATCTACCTACACTGATGTCCAATAAAATGTCCTGCCTGGTCTCTGGACTTTGGTCCTGTTCTGTCACAGAGCAGTCATCCCTTGTACCTGACAGTAAGGCTCCTTTAGTTCTTACATTTATCGGCCAATTCCGGTGCCTTTCTCAGAAGGATTCAGTCATAGCTGTGGCTGGGGTTTCTAGGACCTGTCATGACTCCATGGCGCCCTCAGGGCCTCAGGAATTTTCACTGTCCTTGTATGGTGCAGAGCAGTGAAGTGCTCTGTGAGACTGTCTCAAGCTACGTGCTCAGACAGCCTATGTAGCCATTTCTGCCCTGTGAGTTCTGCACAAGGAAAGAGAATTAGTTTCCCTTGCACTTGGATCTTTTTCCCTTATACCTACCTGACTATATTAGCTTCCTGTGGTTACTGTAACAAATGACCACCCACCTGATGGTTTAACACAACACAAATTTATTTCCTTAGAATTCTGGAGGCCAGAAATACGGTATCCATTGTACTGAACCAAAATTAGGGTGCCTTCATAGTCTCACGCCCTCTGGAGGGTCTGGGGGAGAATCCATCCCAGCCTCTTCCAGCTTCTGCTGGCTGCTGGCTCTCCCTTGCATCTGGCCCCAACACTCCAGTCTCTACCTGTGTGATCGCACTGCCCTCTCCGTGTGTGTCATCTCCCTGTGCTTCTTTCCTATAAGGACACTTGAGATAGCATTTATGGCCCACTCAGATAATCCTGGATGATTATTCCATCTCAAGACTTTTAATTTAATCACACCCGCAAAAATATTTTTTCCCAAAGAGGATTAACAGGGATAGGTTCCAAGTATTAGGATATGGATCTCTTTCAAGGGGCCAGTAGTCAACCAGCTGCGCTGGCGTGTCAGTTTTTACCCTTTCTCAACCCTCTCCCAGAGAGAGAGAGATGGGGTGCTCCTGTCTCCAAGGTCCCCACTATTTTCTTCCTTATTGTGGTCATCCAATTATCTCTCCTACTCTTATTCTGGAATTCAGGGGAATTTTGATATTGCCAATAACTTCCTCAAATCTAGTGACTATCAGCTCTTTCTTTTCTGAATAGAGCCTGGGCTTTTGAGGTTAAGGTGCTTGAAAAAAAACTCTGTCTTGGTCATTTCAACTACATCAATTAGAGCACAATAGATGTTCTAAAGGGTTTTTTTCTAAGTTTATCTTTTCTTAGTGTTTTTGATTACATGGAAATTTTAAATTTATGGTAAATCTTCCAAAGTTTTCCATTTGAAACTATGAAAATATTCAATATTTTTTCTAAATTTTTATGTTTTTGTATTTTATACTCAGATCTGTCCAATGGGATATATATATACATATATGTATATATATTCAGGTATTTGTGGAGGAAGGATATAACTTTTTCCCCCAAATAGATAGGGAAATGTCCACACACAATTTTTTGAATATATCATCTTCTCCTGTAAATATGTGATATTGTAAGTTTGCATTTTAATCAACAATGATAATATTTATAATATGTTATGACTGGCAACTATTCCCACATGATGTTGAAGAAGTGAAGTGAAATAATCATGTTGAAAAGATAGTTATTGTCATAAATACATCTTTTTGTCATGGTCTATTTCACAGTGGAGAGATGTCCTATGGAGAATGTCCCTTAAACACCAACTATTAAGCTTGTGCCAGATCTGAATTGGCATGATTTCCCTTGCTGGTAGAAGAGCATTAGTGAACAAGAGGAACTCTATTCCTCGCTAGAGCATGAAGCAGAGGGAGCTGAGGAGATTTAAGAAAAGGACTCCAGCTAAAGAAAATGTTGGAATGAAAGTTGGTTGAAAAAACAAGAGTCTAGGGGAAGATTAAGAGCACATAACATTATTAGAGAATAGGAAGAAGCAAATGAGCAAGATGAAAGGTGAAAATACCAAGAAATCACACCCCCAGAAGGCTGGGAAGTGGACAAGTGACAGGACAGAGAAGTAGGCAGAATCAGCAGTAGGAAGTAGGACCTGTTCACTACGTCAGTAAATCTGTCTGTAGCAGATGCTTGGAGAAGCTCACTTCTTAAATCTGAGGAGCACCATTTTTCAAGTTTGATATCATATTCATACACCGTATTCTATGTCATAATACATGGAAAATTCCCAACATCTCACAAATACCTCAATATTAAGTTTAGGCTTATCTTGAAAACACATTTGTGGCAGATAAACTGCCCTTTAGTTCTTGACCAGTCATGTTGTTTGAATTCTCTCCAAATCCCAGGGTCAAATAAAACCAGGGATTTGGCCCTGAATTTTGAAATCCAGGCCAGTAAGTTTGGTAACAATTTGAATGATTATTCTTCTATATTTTTATAATCATTGATACATTTGGGTTTAAATAAACTATCTTAGTATTTTTTCATTCTTCACAATTTTTCTTTGTTCTTTTATCACTCTGGACTCATTTTAGATCATTTTTTTATTATTCACTCTTTTCTCCCATGAAATTATAAATTAGATTTACATATTATTCTGTTGGAATCCTAAAGTTTTAATATGTATCCCTGATAAATTAAATTCTCCAATAAATTAATAATTTTAGCAATTCAGGACAATGCAAATGTTTGCAAGGAATTGCAAGATATATTTTAACTCCATTTGTTTTGGCCACCTTTTGTTGACAGTGCCGTCGTTTATTTTAATTCTGTGTATAATTTAAGTCAAAAAGACATTTTACTTTTAGCATTCATTTTATTTTTCTGATATTGATACCCTATGACACACTTCATCTAATTCCCACACCGCACTGTTTCATCTGGGATTTATCTTTTTCTGCGTTGAAAACTCCTTTAGGTTGTCTTTTTGTGTGGGTTTGCTGGCAATGAAGATCCTTGGGTTTTGTTCATCTACAGATATTTTTATTTTGCACAATTTTGAAAGGTATTTATGCTAATTTCAGAATTCATGGTTGTCAGTTATTTGTTATAAAGGCTTTAATGACCAGGACACCTGGGTGCGTCAGTCGGCTAAGCGTCCAACTCTTGATATAGGCTCAGGTCATGATATCATGGTTCGGTTCATGAGATGGAGCCCAGTGTTGGGCTCTGTGCTGACAGAGTGGAGCCTGCTTGGGATTCTGTCCCTCTCTCTCTCTCTCTGCCCTCCCCCTTTCATGCACACACACACACACACTCTCTCTCTCTCTCTCTCTCTCTCTCTCTCTCTCAAACAAATAAAGAAAATATTTTAAAAAAGAGTAACATTCTTAAAGATCACCATTGAAAATAACCTTCCAAGTTCACATGTTATCCTATAGGATTCCATACAGGGATTTTCCCATTGATGGCATGATTTATCTGGAAGGACTGCATGTCTTAGTCAAGCAATGCTGGTAAGACAACACAGAGATAAAGATAAGAAGAGGCGATTTTTCAGTCCCACAGTTACATCCCATATCAGTGGCTGTTGCAAAGAGAAATGCAAAAGGTAAAATTAAAAATATTTATGACTAAAAGGATATTTTTTCAAATTAAGGGAACCAGATATTTTTAATTGAAATCAACCCCTCAGTAATTTTTTATTATATAATTTTTATTTTATTACAGAAATCAAAAGACTTACATAAAAATGGGAAATTGAAAAATATAATAAAGATCCTATCTGATAATTTCTTTAGACATCCTTGTGGATTTTTTCCCAGATATATTGAAAAGTAAAATCTCATTTTCTCTGGGAAAATGAAGAACAGAAATTTCCACATGTAAACAACAGCATCATGAGCAGCACCTCATCCTCACCTGCAGCCCAGAGCTCTGCTACCAGAACATGACCACGACTAGATCCTGCATGAAAGCTCCCAACTCGCCTGGACCCTGACTCATTCTCTACATAGTGTTCGGGTTTGGGGCTATGCTGGATGTTTTTGGAGACCTCCTGGTAGTGATTTCAATCCTGCATTTCAAGCAGCTGCACTCTCCAACCAATTTCCTCATTGTGTCTCTGGCCTGTGCTAACTTTCTGGTGGGGGTGACCGTCATGCCCTTCAGCATGGTCAGGTCTGTGGAGAGCTGCTGGTACTTTGGGCCAAGCTTCTGTACCTTCCACACGTGCTGTGATGTGGCATTTTATTACTCTTCCCTCTTCCATCTGTGCTTCATCTCCATCGACAGGTACATCGCTGTTACTGACCCTCTGGTCTATCTTACCAAGTTCACAGTGTCTGTGTCAGGGATATGCATTGGCATCTCCTGGATCCTGCCCCTTGTATACAGTGGTGGTGTGTTCTTCACAGGTGCCTATGATGATGGGCTGGAGAAGCTTTCTAGTGCCACCAACTGTGTAGGAGGCTGTCAGACAGTTGTAAATACGAGTGTTGATAGATTTTCTACCATTCCTTATACCTATTCTCATTAAAATAACTCTTAATAGCAATATCTTTCTTGTGACTAAACAACAGGCTGAAAAGATGGAAAATACAGGGGGCA
Organism: Cryptoprocta ferox; assembly: GCA_028646485.1. Lineage (NCBI taxonomy): Eukaryota > Metazoa > Chordata > Mammalia > Carnivora > Eupleridae > Cryptoprocta > Cryptoprocta ferox. The sequence goes on along the minus strand of CM053577.1, from coordinate 30,956,891 downwards.
AAATAGAATTGTCATCAGCTAGTTATAAATCCAGAGTGGCCAAGAGAGAGCAAAAAGCAGTGAAAACCCTGGGTATAACTTTGGTAGCATTTATGATTTCATGGTTACCGTATACTATTGACTCATTAATTGATTCTTTTATAGACCTCATAACCCCTGCCTAAACTTAAGAGATTTGCTATTGGTGTGCTTAATATAACTCAGACATGAGCCGTTTGATTTATGTTTTGTTTTACCCATGGTTTAAAAAGCCATAAAAGTTGTTGTGAATGGTTGGCTTTTCAAGGACAGTTCAGCCACCATGAATTTGTTCTCTGAACAAACGTAAACAATTGGACTGAGGAAGTTAAAGAAATCTTTACAATTTCTAAATGAAATGAGTTTTAAAAATAAACTAAGACTATTAATGAGGAGAAAACAAATTACTCTTCAAATGTAATAGGGTAGATCAGTATCTTCCACTCATGTTAAATGTGAACTTCCTTGTCACTTCTCCAAAAGCATGTACTTTACTAATAAATGTTAAATTTTTATTTAGCAACTACTTCAGAGCTCAGCATATCCCACTTTCTAAAAATGTTTTTCTCCCTCATTTATTCTAATTCACAGTCTCTTCCCTTTGTTCTGATATGTAACCTATAAACATCTTCATTCTTTGATCCACTTTGCTCTTTTCTAACAAAGCATTTTCCTCTAGAAAACAGCCAAAACTTTCACCTGTGAATTGCATTCTAGACGTTCTTGCTTTCTTTTGGTTTGCTTAATTTCCCAAAGGAGGCTTTTAGGGGGCAGATGAGTATCTTGTGCTTAATGTCTGAGGGGACAGATCTGAAATATTTATCTATAAATTGTGTGTAGACTAACACAACCACCGTGTCTGATTCAGAATCAGTGGCGATCTCTTGGGGGTCGGGGGGCATTTGCAAACACAGACATCATTTTGACCAAGCTGTTGTGATGGCCAGACAAATTACTGTCATCCTGTGAAATTATTTCCTCCCCCAATGTAGGAAGCAGAAGCCATTGTACTTTCCGAAATGATGGTAGGATAATTCTTGATCTACTCTTCTTGCTACTGCTGTTACTACTCAAAACTGTGCAAATGGTTGGTATGGATAGCACTCTATGCTATACTATTTTGTTTAAACACATTGAATATTATTACTTCTCCATTCAGGAAGATTCTCTTTTGAAACCAGTCTTTAGTTCTTTCTTTTTCTCTAACAAAACTTAATTTCAACAGAAAATTTGCTAGTTTTAAGAGATAAGTGCAAAAAACATCAATAAAAACATTCACATATTCATCTTCTTTTTTCATTCATGAAACATGAACCACATGCTCCCATTGTGCCAAATCAGTGCTAGATTACATGAAACAGTAATAAGATCCTGCCTTTATGTTTAAGAATCTGTAACTCTGGCAAGAAACAATATTGTTAACTGTGAAAATTTTAAAAGAGTGAACACTAGCTCAACTAGATTACAGTTAACATCAATAGTGACAAGTCATGTTGATAGCAGTGTGCCCTTGTCATGATGTGATGAGAATGGCATGTTATTTCAATGCCTTTTCCCCCCAAAACCTATAACCCCAGTGGCATCATGAGAAAATCATCAGACAAACCCTCATAGAGGACTATCCTACAAAACGCCAGACCAGTCCTCCTTAAAACTGTCAAGTTCATCAAAAATAAGGGAGTAAAAGAAACTGTCAAGGTCTAGAGGAGCCTAAAGAGACATAATAACTAAATGTAATGTAGTGTCCTAAACGGGAAGCTGGAACAGAGAAAGGACATAAAGGAAAACTGAGGAAATCTGAATAATGTATGGACGACTTATTGACACATTAATAATAATATATCCATGTTGGTTCATTAATTGTAAGAAGTTTATGATACTAATCTAAAATGTTAATAATAGCAGAAGTGGGGTACAGGGTATAGGAACTCTCTGTACTATCTTTTCAGCTTTCCTGTAGATTTAAAATATTCTAAAATAAAATGTTTATTTTTAAAAATATAAGGCACACAATTATGTGAAGACAATGGGCATTAATTCTTATATTACTGATTCATTGATCCATTTCACAAATACCTTCGAAGATTTAGTGTTCTGGGTTCTGATTCAGTGCTTCAGGAATACAAAACAAGAACCTTAGACTATCTTGTAGAAAAAACTGATATACCAACAATTTTTATGGTTTGGAATTCATGGAGGTTTAAATGATAAAAGATGTGTTTGAGTAACACAAAACAAAGAACTGGCATCTTGATGGAAGGTCAGAGAGACATATTAAAGAAGTGGCATTTACTCTGGAAAACAGTGTGGATGTTCCTCAAAAAATTGACAATAAAACTCCCCTATGACCCCGCAGTAGCACTGCTGGGGATCTACCCAAGGGATACAGAAGTGCTGATGCATAGGGGCACATGTACCCCAATGTTCGTAGCGGCACTTTCAACAATAGCCAAATCCTGGAAAGAGCCTAAATGTCCATCAACTGATGAATGGATCGAGAAGATGCGGTTTATATATACAATGGAATACTACATGGCAATGAAGAAGAATGAAATCTGGCCATTCGTAGCAACAAGGATGGAATTCGAGGGTGTCATGCTGGGTGAAATAAGTCAGGCAGAGAGGTACAGATACCATATGTTTTCACTCATAAGTGTAACAGGAGAAACTTAACAGAAGAACCATAGGGGAATGGAAGGGGAAAAAATAGGTGGGGAGAGGGAGGGAGGCAAATCATGAGAGACTCTTGAATGCTGAGAACAAGGCTGATGGGAGAGGGGGAGTGGAGAAGGCGGGTAATGGGTATGGAGGAGGGCACTTGTGGGGATGAGCACTGGGTGTTATATGGAAACCAACTTGACAATAAACTATAAAAAAAATGAAGTGGCATTTAAGCTGAGCCTTAAAAGATTAAGAGTTTTTGCAGGAGGGAAAGGATGAAAATGGATTTTCAGGCTGAAGAAATGGCATGACCAAAGAAACTGAGAAAGACCACAGATTATTCAGGAAATACGGAGATAAACAACTACCAAGGGAATAGTCACCCTTTTGACCTTCCTGAGGTTGGCATTCAAGCCCCTCCACCTCTCCCTCTCCCTCTATCTCCCCAGGCATCCTCCATTTTAATTTGAAGGCATTCTTACCTCCACTCATTTGCTTGGGTTTTGACTCTTCTGATTCTCATTGTCTTCTGAGCCAACATTTCCCAAATGAGGTTTTATCAGACAGTCATCCTATGAAGCGTCCGGGGGAAAGAAGTTCC
>CM053577.1:30937463-30953111 GCA_028646485.1 Cryptoprocta ferox | reverse complement strand
GTATCAACAATGTTTTGGAATTACTGCATACAATATCCTGCTCTTGGAAAATAACACTAGACATGACATATTAAAGACTCTGCGAAGTCCTGTTTCAACAAAAACCTGTTTAACATTGTTTAAACATGCATGTAAAAACTATTTATGCAGAGTTCCACCTCATGATATATTGGAGTGTCCTTCTAGGACAGACAGGGCCACACTCAGTGGATTGTGAAGAGGTGTGGATTTATCTCTAGGAAGAATAAAATGTATTTTTTAATATTTTTAGTACTTTTTGGAGAGAGAGAGAGAGAGACAGAGTATGAGTGGGGGAGGGGCAGAGAGAGAATGAGACAGAATCTGAAACAGGCACCAGGCTCTGAGCTGTCAGCACAGAGCCCAATGCGGGGCTCGACCTGTGAACTGTGAAATCATGACCTGAGCCGAACTCAGACACTTTACCAACTAAACCACCCAGGTGCCCTGAAAATGTGTTTTTTAAAGTAATGACTAATTTATACTTTGCAATTTTTATTTATTCCTATATCTAAGGCACAGTATTCCTTGATGTTTCAAAATTGTATATATTAAAATAAATTTTAATCTGTAATTCTTTTTTAAATTTAATTATGTAATAGTATCAAATAACTGGAAAAGAAAGAATAATTACTTTGAAAGAAAAATTAAGCATTAAAAATACATCAAAAAATGTTTATAATAAATAATTTTTTTGAGAGAAAGAGAGAGCATGAGTGGGGGAGAGGGGCAAAAGGTGAGTGGGGGAGAGGGGCAGACGGGGAGAGGAAGAGAGAGAGAGAATCTTAAGCAGCCTCCACGCTTAGCATGGAGTCTGACTGGGACTCCACTCAGGGATCATGACCTTAGCTGAAGTCAAGAGTCAGATACTCAACCAACTGAGCCACCCAAGTGTCCCTACAATAAATAATTTTTTAATTAAGAAAAACAATAGAGTCAATAGAAGTTATCTCTCTAGCCAGTAGGAAAGGAAAGAAGGAAGGAAGGAAGAAAGGAAGGAAGAAAAAAGAAAAGGAATTCATGTCAGCTAACTTCCATGACAAAATAAAACATTATATTTTTATTTACATTAATTTATGTTTGTATATATATTACATCTATCTATACCTTTGTACTTTAGAGACCTCAAATTAACTTACAAATAAGTTTTCCAAATCAGCAATTATTAATTTTAAAAATAGCCCATAAGATACATGAGAGTTACTAGATACCTCTAGGAAAAGATTTAGAAAGAAAACAGACAAAATGTGCATAGAAGATGTCAGTACCTTTACAAGTAATAGGTCCTAAGAAACACTTGGTTCAACGTTGAACGAGCATGTGGCTTAAGTACTTGTTTTTCCAAAGAAAATCATATATTTATGTCCCTGGAAATATAGTAGATCTAACTTACATGATTTTTTTTAAAGGAAGAAATATTACAATGGCCAGATGTGGATCATTATCACTTTACAAAATATTTCACCATTTCCAAGTTTCGATTATTAAATAAAAGCGAGAAAATATTCCTTCAAGAATACAGTACATTTACTCAGTGATTATTGAAATGGACAAACCTGTCTTACAATCTTGTTTAGGGAGATAGGGATTCTAAAAGGGACATTTTGAAAAAGAAACTCTCCAAACACTTGACTATGATCATAAAAAGTGATGCCAAACAGCATTTCCCAAAGTTAAATTATTATACAATATTTGAGCTTCAGGTTACCTGAACAAACAGTACAAAACCCTAGTTTTCTAGCTGAAATTCAATGAGATGGGGAGAAATTCAAAGGTTGTCAAAAGAGTCTCACCCAAGCACTGCCAGGAGGCAGAACCAGTATGAGAACTCAGAAATCCCCACCTTGCCCTCTTTTCTCTCCCCCTCTAGATCTCCTCAGTCTCAAGGAAGTGATAAACAAGGAGCCCAAGTATTTTCACAGAATTTTAATGTAGCCAATAAATATTTGGTTGATTTTATTCTCCCCTTTTCCTACATTCTACTACAGAAACACTGAATTAAGAGAGTGCTATATTTCTTTTCGAATTAAGAAGTTGTTTTTTCTCTTCCACTTAAACCATGGTGCCCCAAAAGTGTGCCCACAAACTCATGACACCCCCTTTCACAGAGAACTCTTCCTCCCTGCAAAGACCTACCCCTTCCCTGCATTCAGTTAAAGAAGTCATTCTTGGTACAAATCGATAGTGGGTGTCCGAGGTGAGAAGATCTCTCGACTCAGGCAGAGTTTCAGTGCCTTTCTGAACCACCGGTAGGAAAAGACATAGATGATAGGGTTGCAGGCTGAGTTGAAGTAAGCAAACCAAATAAAGATGTCGAAGACCAGTGGCGGTGTGATGAAGTTAAGGAGGCTGTCAACCAGTGTGTCAATGGTGAAGGGAAGCCAGCACAAGAGGTATATGCCCACCGCAATGCCGAGGGTCTTGGCAGCTTTTCTTTCACGTTTGGCAGTGCCGGCCAGGTTTTTGCTCAAGGTGCTGATCTGCTGAGCCTGCCTGATGGCAACCACAAAAATCTTCAGGTACAAGCTGATCATGATGAGGCAGGGGAAAAAGAACATGGGAAAATTTAACCAGCCCCAAAACTTATTGAATAGTAGCTGGCAACTGCCCACACAAGGCATCTCTTCCAGCCACTGACTGAGCCCATCATTGACCACATCTGTGTAGAGGAAGAAGGCGGTGTAAGCTGCTGGAATCCCCCACCCTGCCAGGATGTACCTGATGGCCACCCTGACTGTGAACTTGGAGGGATAGATCAAGGGCTCACAGATAGCACAGTGGCGGTCAATGGAAATGAAACAGAGATGGAAGATGGAGGTGAGGCAGAAGAGGGTATCCAGGTAGGTATGCAGGCGGCAGAGGAAGTCTCCAAGGAACCAGCAGCTCTCCACTGAGCGAATAGTACTGAGAGGCAGCACTAACAGACCCAGAAACATGTCAGCCAGGGCCAAGGAAAGCAGCAAGAAGTTAGTGGGAGTATGAAGCACTTTAAAGTAGGACACAGCAAACACCACAAACAAATTTCCTAGGACTGTAATCAACATGCCTACTGAGCCGGCCAGGTAGATGGCCAACCGGATGCCCAGAGGATGGACTGTCCTGGGGCAAGATCCATTCACTTGGTAGCAGAATGCTGCGGAGTGTTCTTCAGCACCTTGGTTGAGGACAGCACTCATTTATGGTTCCTACTCTTCCCTTCTGGGAACTGGCCACCTGTATGTCCCCGCCCCAAAAAAAATGTGGAGGAGAAACTGAAGGGCATTTTGTAACCTGGTATAATTTCCTTAGATACTAAAGCAAATATTGTCCAAAACCCAGTAAAATGTGAGATTTAAGGTCTTATAAGAGTCACTTCTCTGCTAGCTCTGGTTTGTCTAACTGGACACTTTTGAAATTAGTGTAGACTATGTCTTTAAGGGAATAGAAGAAGAATATAAGCTAACTGTTCCCTCGCAGATAAAGCAGGATATGTCACAGTAGGTATTATACAATTATTGAGAGCCTGTCTCTTCCATTTCGATAAGTTCACCTATTGTCAAATGTAAAGTGAGATTTCAAGTTATCAGTCTGAACAAAGGGAAGAATTAATTCTTTATAACAAATCATTGCTTGGGGAAAGAGTAACATCTGGCTCCTCTCTTCAAGAATTAAATAAAGTGACAATAAAATCAACAGATTGAGCTGTTTAATTGCATGCCAACCAAGAAAATAATTCAAAATACAAATAATTAAAAGAGTAGGGAATTACCGATTTCAGTTTTTGCATGCAGCACAATGTCTAAAGAGAATACACATTGTTTATACATCTTGGAAGGACTATCTGTCGTGAAGAAGTATTTTTCTATCAACACCAGTCTGCAATTTTAAACAAGTTCTAATCAACTGAATTCATGGTTTCAAAACTACTTACAGAGGTAGGAATCAGAATCACTTCATCAGGAGTCTTTCTTGTAGCAGGTGAACATAGGTATGTAGAATTCTCTACCATCAGCAAAGATGACAGATGTGTAATCAGTTAATGATTTTATACTCCAAATAGAAACTAGTTCTCAGTGTGGTATGCCATGCAAATGAGTGCTGGAAGAGCACCAAGGGACCTAGTTTGCACTATTCACAAGTCTCTGTAGTTTGAAGCTTCTTCTCAGCATGGGATCATTTATCTTGCCAATTAATTAGAGATGAAGATTGAAGCCACCGGTTTTATATAATCTTTTGTTTAATTTTATTTTTAGTGAGCTCCATATATCCTTTCTGCTTTATTTTTTATTTTTTTTAAATTTTTTAAAATTTAGGCTCTGATCTGTCCGCACAGAGCCCAAGGTGGGGCCTGAACCACGGACCATGAGATCATGACCTGAGCCACCCAGGCATCCCACTGCTTTAGAATTATTCATGTACAGGGTTGTCTGGGTGGCTCAGTAGGTTAAGGGCCCAACTTCAGCTCAGTTCATGATCTCACAGTTTGGGAGTTCAAGCCCTGCATCAGGCTCTGTGTTGATAGGTGGGAGCCTGGAGCTTGCTTCGAATTCTGTGTCTCTCTCTTCTCTCTGTCCTTCCCCCGCTTGCATTCTGTATCTCTCTCTCAAAAATAAATAAACATTAAAATACTAAAAAGTTTATTTATGTACATTTCCTTCAACAAAATAGTTGAGAATAATTGATCATAAGCTCTTAGGTTCACTTCATGTTGGTTAAAGAAATCACAGTAGATGAAACAGTTCCCTGAACACAGCCGAGTTAGATTCTTGTTCTGTTACCCCCTCAATCATCCTTTATCCTCTTCGTCCCTCTGCCTCTCCAATGGTAAGAATATCTACAATTAGACTCATATGTCCATACTCTATATGGATATTATCAAGGAAAATAACACACTTAGTCATATTCTTCTCTGTCTGATTTTTGGTACCAAATCTCCAGGGGATGGAGTGCCTCTTTATGGTCTTGGAGAGATCATTCCTCAAAATAAATCAAACTGATGTTGCAAAAACCACATAGTTGTAAAGGTGACAAAAGGGTACATCTGCCACTCGGTCTGTGGTAGGAGGTGTAGAGGTCAAAAAGAATGAAGTTTAAAAAAATGAAAAAGAAAATGAAGGAGGTTGGCAGGTGCCTCCACCTTCTCCACAAAGCCTGGGCTAAACCCAGTTGTCATTGCTGGAAACCACTGTATCAAGTCCACGGGCATAGAAATAGATTTTTGACTCCAGAACTTGATAATCAGACCAGGAATAATTCCGAGTTATCACATACCATGACATCTTTCTGATTTATAAGTCATAATCTGCCTGCAATCAGAGAGTCCCATGGCTCTTAGTCTACTCTGACCAAGAGTTTGTGAAAAATAAGGACAAATGTCTTACAAATAAAAGAAGGTCTAAGAAGGAAACTCTCAAAAAGGGTCTTGTGTTTTGTTTGTTTGTTTGTTTGGGGGGATATATTACATCAAACCTGAAATGTAATATGTAATCACATTTGTGATTCCTCTATCAGAGATTACCTAACCTTCTGTGCCCTGTTTTCTCATCTATTAATTGAATATAATACAATACCTACACCACAATTTTGTCGTGAAGATGAATGAGTGTTAAGAATGATTCTTGTCAGGGCACCTGGGTGGCTCAGTCGGTTGAGTGTCTGACTTCAGCTCAGATCATGATCTCGTGGTTTGTGAGTTCGAGCCCCACGTTGGGCTCTGTGCTAACAGCTCAGAGCCTGGAGCCTGTTTCAGATTCTGTGTCTCCCTCTCTCTTCCCCTCCCCCACTCTCCCTCTGTCTCTGTCTCTGTCTCTGTCTCTCTCTCTCAAAACTAAATAAACATTAAAAAAAAAAAAGAATGGTTCCTGTCACATGGCAAGCTGGACAGACAAGAGTGGGAATAGATACTAGTCCAGATTCTGTGTTAACCCTCCCAAGTTAGGGCTCTCCTCCTCTCTTCCAGACTGACTTTCAGAAATACACTCCAGTTACATAACAACTGGGAGCAAAACTAGTTGGAGTTTGGATCTTCTAGATTTTCTTGCTTATCTTGGGATTCATTGATGTTCCATTTCCACTGCTGTCATCCAAGAGGTTTTATATTTTAGAAACAGGACATAAGAGAATGTGGAATATTTATAATGTAGTCAACAGTGTTGTTTAGATTTAGGATCTTAACAATTAGTTTTGCTGTTTAGTAATGCTAAAGCTACTAGGGTAGGCTATAAGACAGGAATATTAATGTCCCCTGCCCCCAAGCAATATCTGACTCCCTTGAAATAAGCTCTGAGTGTTGGTCCAGGAGAGAGAAAGATTACTATGAGATATTCTAAAAAAGAAAATAATCTAACTGATGATCCCCAAGGGACCCATAAATGCTCAGCAATATTTGGGACAGGCAGTTAGTAAGTTTTTAACAATTGCCTCTATTCATATTTGCAATCTGAAACTGCAATCACCATTGAGGACTAAGGTCCAAGGAAGTGAGGTTTTTCTTTTTTGTTTTTTTTAACAGAATAAATAATAAAAGCAATTCTCTTGAGGATACAAATAAAAAAGCAATTGCAGAACTTGTTGCAATTGCAGAACTTGTTTAGGGAGTATAAGGTTTCCTGTTTTTAGTAGCCCCTTTGCAATCCAGTCAAACTCAATTAAATGCATATGAAAGGGAAAACCTAGGTTTGCAGTAGAGGAGGCAAAAAGCATGGGCTTTACCAAGGGAGACACCAGGTTTTGAATATTATGATCTTGGAAAAGTTGCCTAATCTCTTAAATGAACAGGGGATTTAAGCTAGAGGTTATAGGGAGTGCTAGGAAGATTAGATAGTTCAGTGGTTGGAAGCAGCTCCTTTACTCAATTTGATGACACATTCCTTTGGCTTAAAATGCAGTCTTCTCTACACCCAAAACCGGGAAAAATTTTCCTCCTCCATATTCCCATAACTTATTGTGCCTGACTCTATCATAAGACATATTACCATGCAGTGTAATTGAGTGGCTATGTCTCTCCTATTAGACCATGAGCCCCTTGAGGCCAGGATTTCAGTTTTATGTGTCTTTCCCAAGAGAAAGAGTCCGTACTTGTCCAATATTCTTTGCTTTGTAATTGTTCATTTTGGTGAATTTGAGTAACTAAATGTTCTTCAAAATTTCTATGTTTTAGTTATCCAGTGAACATGTTCAGAGATTTTAATGGGAAAGGAACCATCCCAGGCACTCTGGGATTCAAAATTAAAAATATAAAGACATAGTGTCCCACAGAAGAAGCTTATAATCTAGTGAGGACCAACACACCTGTGCACACTCAACTCTGGCACAAAGCAGGAGTCAGAGAAACAGGTTTGGGGTGATGGGTGTGCATAGAAGGAAGATGCTGGATACATTTAGTTTGTGACCTTGGTGGGGCATTCAAAACGACAGTCCATTGGTAGTAAGAAATGAGGGACTCAAGTTTGGAAGAAACGATAGGCTGCAAATAAATATGTTTGAGAGAAAGATATATGGATGTGAATATTGAAGCTGTGAGGTTAACTAAGGTTAAAGCAGGATTTCTTAACCATGGAATGATTGAAGTCTTGGGCCAGATAATCTTTTATTGTGGGGGATGTTCTGTGCATTGTAGACTGTTTAGCAACATCCCTTACCTCTCCCCTCTAGATGTCAGTAGCATCCCTCCCTGGTTGCAAAAACCAAAAAACATCTCCAGACATTGAATGGCCACAAAGGGCAAAACTGTCCCTTGTTAAGAAGCACCAGATTAGAGAGACAGAGGGATGGTATGAAGGATGAAAAGGTTGTAAAGGACAAAGTAAGTTTATGGGTAGGAGAAGCAAGAGAAGACAAAAGAAAAAAAAAAGATATGACGAGACATGTGAGGCATTAAGTATTATCCTAAAACTCTGAGGTAGGAAGGAACTTCAGTTGTGATTGAAGCTCAATCTGAGTGAATAATTAGTATGTACACAGATGCCCAAAGACATGGAAATACCACCTATGTGTATATACACAGGCTGTAAATATATACAGTATATATAATTATATATTGAGAGGAAGAAAGAATATATTCTTAAACTCTTTCTTTATTTATTCTTCTCATTCAGTAAGACAGTCCAATTTTACCAAAATGTTACAAAATTCACATCAATGCTTTTTGCAAGATGTTCAAGTCAGAACTAAAAAAATTGAAAGTAGCTACAATGATCTGCTTCCTTCTCCCCTCCCGTGTCACTCACATGCTCAATAATCCAGACTCCCAATGTCCTCAAGCTCTCTCCCCAACTGCCCTAAGATATAACAATAGTCTCAAGAAAGATTTAGATAAACTCTGTGTGGCCATCAATAAGTGTGAAGACCACCTACGTCGTCTCCTCTTCTGATGTTTATAAGAAAAAACAAAGATCTTCATTTGATGTAAGTCAAAGGAGTGAAATTCTAAATCTTTTATTTTGTAAATTCAGGAATCAGCAAGCCATGGGACAGAGTTTTTTTTAATTGGCGATGCCTCCCCCAGAACTCCAGAAATTGACCACTTTGGTAGCTCTGGAACACCCAGAATGCTAGATCTATTGCTCCTACTTAGATAGATGTCCATAACACGAACTGGAAGAATATACTTATCCAGTAAGTTTGTGGCCTTACCTTTGAGGAGAAGGAGCATCCAAGATTCCTTACCAGGAAAGAATCTTAGAGAATGGAGAGCATTGCCTAAGCATCTACAGGAAATAGGCTTAGGGTGGAAGAGTCAGGGTGGAAGATGGTTCCTGTGACAATCATTCTCAATGCCTTGCGAAACCAGGGATAAAACATGCCATATATAATGGGATTGAAAGTGGAGTTGAAATAACCCAGCCAGAGGAAGACATTGTACAAATCTTCAGGAATTGTAAAATTAATGAAAGGGTCTGTGATTGTCAAGATGAAAAAGGGCAGCCAGCACAAGACAAACACTCCCATGACTATGCTTAAAGTCTTGGTGGCCTTGCTTTCTTTTTTGGATGATACTTTCATTTTACTTTCTGACCCAGTGTGTTTCCTGGTGGGACCCATGCCAATTTGCTTAGCGTGCTTCCTGGCTACTGCAAAAATGTGTAAATAAATCCCCACCATTACAGTTCCAGGGAGGAAGAAGGCTATAAAGGAGGCCAGCACCCCCCAGAGCTTGTTAAATATCAACACACACAAACCTGTGCAGTCAATGGCTGCGACAAAGTCTTCTGCCCCAGCTATGTTTAATTCTGAGAATACGAGGCCAAAGGCAAAAAAAACTGGAATAGACCAACTGATGAGCAGAAAGACCTCTATTACAGGGATGGTAATCTTGGTGACATAATGCAAAGGGTCACAAACAGCATAGTAGCGATCCACTGAGATGAAGCAGAGGTGAAAAATAGAGGTTGTACAGAGCATGATGTCACAGCAGCTGTGGACTTTGCAAAAGAGTTCCCCAAAATACCAGCAGGACTCAATGGACCTGACCATACTGAAGGGCATGACCACACAGCTCAACAAAAAGTCGGTTGTGGCCATGGAAAGAATCAGAAAGTTGGTTGGGGACTGGAGCTGCTTGAAGTGAGCGATGGAAATGATCACAACTAGGTTGCCCAACATGGTCATCACTATAGCACCAATCATGACAGCATACATGGTGCACACACTCAGCACAGACCTCACATTTCTAGGGCATGAATTGTTGAAAGCAAAGCAAAATTGTACTTCTGGAGGGTTCCAAAGGTCAGGTGAATTCATCATCTTTGTCCTGTGGGTACTATTAATCTTTCACAAAATTACTGTGCTCCTCTCCTTTCTGTGAAAGAAAGAGGAAAAACAATAAAAATCCTTGGTGGGAAAATTTTCAGAAAGGCCCAGCTAGCTGCACTTCCAGTCCTAAACTGAACTCCTTACCGACCAAGAGCACTGCTTCTTAAACATTAACGTACATACAAATCACCTGGGGAGCTTTCTAAAACACAGATTCTGATTCTGGGGTGGAGATTAAGAGTCTGTATTTCTCACTGGCTCTCAGGAGATGTCAATGCTGTTAGTCTAAGGACTGTCCCTTAACTAGGAAGGGACTAAAGACAACTGAATGAATATGGTCACTCAATGTCTAAGTAACCCAGTTAAAACCACCAAAGTAACACCGGTAAATGCCCATGTTCTGGGCACTAATATGTAGCCCTTACTTAGGATTCCAAATCAATAGGGAGATCAAGAATTTTCTCTGTCCTACTTATATTAACCAATTTGATGGATAAAACCCTCTCAAGAATTACTAGGACTTATGGCACTTTTATTTAATGTTTTAGCTTCAAAAATAATTACAATCTAAAGACTGCTTTTTTTTCCCCCTCTTAATTTCTCTTGTGGGTATTTGCAAATGCTTTGGATCCTGTTGCTTAATACATACTATTCAATTAAGGGAATATTTTTCTTTCCAATGTGAATGATATAGTTCTTAGATTTTAGGGCAATTTATCGTAAACTAAAAATGTGCTAAAGCCTACAAAGTTATACATGAATAATCTCCACAAAGCAGGGCAGGTATACTGAAATGATAGATTCTGTAAATCTTGTGCATTATCTCCTTTCATTTAGCAACTCCATTCATGAATTCAAATTTAAGTTGAGGTCTCCTGGTTCACAGATTGCAAGGCTTATACTGGTAACAAATTTGACATATGAGCATGCTCATTGTTTAAACTGTCACTTTACAGAATTTATGCTGTTCCCTTTAAAAATGTGAAAACAATGAGACTGACTCACCTGCAGTATGACCGAGGTTGGATTTGTTTTTCCAGTGCCAGGACTGGCTGTGTAGGTCTGATGACCAAAGACAAGCATTACTGAGCTCTAAGGCCAGGTGGGAAGAGTGGACTTTGGCCTGAAAAGAAATGAAAATTCACTGGTCCATCGTGGAAACAAACCCTCAAACATGTCCTCACAAGATTTACTTGGAAAATACATTAAATGAGAATACAATGACCTTTGAAAATAATATTTACAGTATTTGCTACTATAGCTCACCCATTTTTTCCAATGTGTATTATTTGAAATTTTAACATCATGGCACATTTTATTTGATCTTGATATAATAAGTTAATTTCTTAAATTAGCATTTTTCTTTAGATACGTTTTAATTTTGCCAATCAAATTTTGTGCAATGGAGTTGAACTTGAGAAACCAAAACACAGAGGAGGAAAAGGTAAGAAGGACAAAGACTTATTCAAGTCCTTTTTAAACTGTAGTTTATCAATTTTGGAACACACAGCACAAATTAGTTGATTATTTATCACGTTAGCCATAAAATACTGATTATAATGAAATCTTAAATGCTCAATTAACTTCTTTAACAAAGTAACTTTATTCTTTCATCTTCTTTATTTTTGTGAATTTAAATTTTTTTCTTTAATTCTTTAAAAAATTATCTTTAAAGATAGCTAACAAGTATCAAAAAATTACTTAAGCATGTCACTGCATATCCATAGACAGCATTCTCATACAAAATATACACTCTTCAATAGTTTATGGTGTAATTTTTGGAGTTTGAAGTTTCATTTTTAAAAACTTAATCCCTGAAAGAATTGATACAACTTAACCTCCTAAGTTTGTAAAGTGAATATCATTTATTTCATTTTATTTATTTATTTATTTATTTATTGTGGGAAAAATATGGTATGAAACAGCTTCCTGAACCTGACAGCATTATCTCATGTTTCTGACGCATGGTTTTATATATATATATGTATATATTAGGGAAGTGTTTAAACATATAAGTGTTCGAGTAAGACAAAAAGAGTAAGATGCACACATTTACTTACGAAGTTATTAGGTGTGTGAATTGTGAAGGTAATGCCAAAGGTAATAATAAGCCCTAAGCTCTTGGTCCCAAATTACAAAAGCAAGTAAGCAAATGCAAATGTGGCTGCTGGCCTACTGCTTTGTTAAACAAGGATATTGTCATGAAATCAATTGCAGTCTGGGTTTTGCTTGTTATTTAAGAACATAACAGAACAGATTTCTTTATGTTGAAGACTCGCTTCCAAAAAAGATACAATGATTTTTAATAAGATTAAATAAAGGTAACCCCACTAAGACATCTCACTTTTAGCATAGGATATTATTATTACACCTCATTTTCTTCTTACCAGTTACATTTCCAAGGGCCAAATGCATGACAGCATTGTAAGCAATCACCCAATGCAAACATAGAAAATTGTTAGTTCTTTTTCCTAAGAAGTAAAAAGAAACATTTGCAAACAACTCTGGAGAGGGGCAAGGATTGCATTGTCTTTTAGTTCAAATATATCTTTAAGGGAAAAGATAACATCACAAGAAAACAGACACAAGGACTCTGAAATAATGATTTTGAAAATACAAAAGTCCCTCAGAATTGCAAAGAAAAAATGAAAAAGGACTCACATAATAATCTTCCCCAAGCATTAAATACCTAAAATTCTATTAATATATATGTATTTCCCCAAAATAAGATGGAAAATATTCATCAAGCTCAATAATGTATTATAAATAAAGTGGAAATTTTAGGCAAGGACACATCAAACCTGCTTACCACGCATGATTTTTCTTCTCTTGCTAGTGACAAAGTTCGGCTCCTTTACTTCTGAGGCTATTTCTGTGGGGAAAAATGACTTTATCTTACCTTGACATACATCACTTATGTAATAGTTTCTTAGGTAAGGGAGCTTGCTTGTAAACTAAATTTAAGAAAGAACTGCTGTGGGTCTTCCGATCATTGTGTGTTTAGAATTTCAGTGATTTAAAAAATAGTATGATCTAGCTTTATCTTTTAGATCAGCGTTTTAAGTTTGATTCCTTTCAACATGCAAAAAAAAATGAATGTATCTGATCTTTTTCTTCTTTTAATATATTCTCCTCTGGTTTATCAGAACTTCTTTGGCTAATTAGGTAATTTGGAGCTAAAATCATTGTGAGATGAATTATCTGTTGTGCTAGTTTCTTACCACGCAACTGGGCATTGTGCCTCATGGCTCTCCTCTTTGCTGACACTCGACCAGAAAAGGCACTCAGGTCCAAGTTCTTATAGGTGGATTCCTGGCAGGCTATGCTGTCATCCGTACGTATACACAAAATATGCCTCCTGAGGCTGCATTACCTACTTCTGTCCTACTTTTGACAGGTGTGTCCTTTAACAATCTTCATTGCACTGCCGGCAAAGCCATTATAGCAGGTCACTAGAGAATTGGCTCTGGGAGGGTGAATCGGTGTGTGCTCTTGTCCCTTTGGCTTCAGAGGAATAGCATGGACTAGTCTAGCACAAGGCCAAAGTGGAGAAAAATGAAAAAAAAAAATGAAAAGAAGGGAGGAAGGGGGTAGGGAGGATGAGGAAGGAAGGAAGAGTACGAAAGGAGAAAATGTGGTTAAAATCCAAAAAATGCTCACTCCACTTATTTCCAAATGATAGATGTTTTTAAGCTCTGAATTCTTTAATCCCTACTGAAAATTGGACTCATTTATATTACTGCAGGATTTTTAACCTGAATACCAGGGATTCCTTGTCGAGCCTCTTCAAAGAATGAAGAGGAGGACAGAAAATAAGCAGCAGGCAAAAGTTTATTGGAGTATAAGATCAGTAAGGAAGAATAGTTTTATAAGGAGACTTTCATAGCTCTCTTTCAAGAGAGAGGACATTTGAAAGTGAATGCCCGAGGACTATAGGCAAGGGTCCTTGTTTTATAAGATTCTGGTCGCTTCCTCCTTTCCTTCCACCATGTTTCTTCTCAGGTTCTACCCTTATTGGCTTGATAATTAGGTGCTGAGTTGTCCTGATTGGCTCCTTTCCATCTTATGAGGGGTGGTCTATGGCTATACTATTCCTTGTGAGTCATATGTTTTATGATCTAGTTATTTTTAGTCAGGTCTTTGCTCAAATTCTTGAGGAAAACCTGAGGGGAAGTAGGTGGTGTCTGCTACATTCTTAAGAGAACCCTTACGCCTGAGGGGATTTGCTGCGGTCAGACCTCCCAGCATTGTTCCAAAAATGTGTTTTTCTCCACCCTCTCTGCCTACTGAATCTTATCTTTTCCTATCAATATCTTTTCCTTATGCTGCCATGTACAGGTCAGTGATATTCACACTGCAATTAAGTCCATAATTTTCCAAATGAAGGTCCTAGCCAAGCAAAAAGCAATAAGAACCATGTTTCAAACCAACCAAAAGAAAAGTGAAAACTTATGTCACCATGGGGGTATTTTTATGATCCCTGGGGGAAGGCGTTTCTATTAAGGCACCGCAGTTCTAAATGCTAAGCTTCAAGTCATTTACATTGATAATTTTATCATCCATCAAGGACACAAATCTGTTGTATCTAAATACTCAATGCTTTAGAGAGCATCAGAGTTTAAGTATTTATATAAAATTGAATCAAATGATTCATATTTAGAACTAGCAGAGACTAACTTTATTTCATCCTCTGGGGATTTTTCTTTATAAAATGAAAACCTTGGTGAATGGGGATGATTAGAAGACGTGGGGTTTTCCTTCAATGCTCATCTGGGTTTATAAAACTTCTTTTTCCAAATGTCTTCTTAGATATAGAACTAATACCTTCATAGTATATTTTCATAAATTTTCATTGTATCAGGCAGGGTCCATTCAGGAAAGTAGAAAGGTAAATTGTTATGTTAACAGAAAGAAATCAATTATGAAATTGTGTTAAGAGCTATTGGAGGACTTGTGGCCTATTGGTGGCTTTAAGAATTTATCCAGCTGAGGGGCGCCTAGGTGGCTCAGGTGGTTAAGCGGCTGACTCTTGATTTCGGCTCAGGTCATCATCTTACAGTTCATGAGATTGAGCCCCTGCTTGAGATTCTCTCTCTTTCTCTCTCTCTTTCCTTCTCTGCCCCTCCCCTGCTTGCTCTCTCTCTCTCTCTCTCAAAATCAATAAATAAATATTAAAACAACAACAACAGTTTGTCCAGGCTCAAAGCAAGGCCAAATGCTTCAATGGTGTTTGACTTAGCAAAATTATTTAGCATGGAGATTACTCCTTGGTGAGCTTGCGAGCTGATGAAGCATAAAGCACACGGTTGCTACAGTCAGATTCTGAGCGGTCCGATCCATCATCCCAGGTCTCCTGGGGCTCCACAGAGGGCAGAAGGACTTTTGGAGCCCCAGGACTCAATTATTACTAAAAGAACTTAATTTGTAAAAGGAAAAACTATTGCATCCTTTTGACCTTAAGAAGATCTTTTCTTTCCTTGGCATAAATATACCAGCAAACCACTCTCAGCTACTCATCCCCCAAGATGAATAAAGTAATATGGGATAAAGTATACATAAGAACAAAGTAAAATAAAAAAAATAAGAATAAAGTTATAGAGAATAAAATAAAGATCAAAGAATAAAGTAAAAAAAGAAAAGAGTGGAAGGAAGGAAAAGACAAACCATATCAACAGGAGCCTATAAATTGCACACTTGAATTTTCAGTAGGATTTCCTTCATACACTAAATAACTAATAGATCTAAATTAAACACAAGATTTACATGGTTCAGGTCAGGTATATTATCAGATTTACATGGTTCAGGTCAGGTATATTATACTTGAAAAACTTTGCAAAATATGTGTTCATCTGCTCTTATGTTTTCTTTCCCCCCACTAGGTTTCAAATTTGTAGAGAA
>CM053577.1:30887700-30936963 GCA_028646485.1 Cryptoprocta ferox | reverse complement strand
TCTTCTTTACCCATTCATGGACACATGAGCCGCTTCCATAATTTGGCAATTGTAAATAATGATGCAATAAACATAGGGATGCATGTATCCCCTTTGAATTAGTGGTTTTGTATTTTGGGGGTAAATACCCAGTAGTGAGAGTACTGGATCATAGAGTACTTCTATTTTTAACTTTTTGAGAAAATCCATACTGTTTTCCAGACTGGCTGCATCAGTTTGCATTCCCACCAAATGTGCAAGACGGTTCTGTTTCTCTCTACATCCTTGCCAACATTTGTTGTTTCTTGTGTTTTTTTCTTTTTTTTAATCTTTTTTTTTTTTTTACAAATGTTATTTAATGGTAATTGGTAAAAGTGTTCAAAGAGGCCTAAACAGTAAGAATGCAAATATGTTGGAAATATGCACACATAGCATTAAAAGGTTTGCATGAAACACACCAAATTTGTTAAGAGTGATATTCTAAGGGGACCCTGGGTGGTTCAGTCAGTTAAGCATCTTTTTTTTTTTAATGTTTATTTATTTTTGCAAGAGAGATGAGCATGAGCAGAGGAGGGGCAGGGAGAGAGGGAGACATAGAATCTGAAGCAGGCTCCAGGCTCTGAGCTGTCAGCACGGAGCCTAACACGGGGCTCAAACTCAAGCTGTGAGATCATGACCTTAGCCAAAGTCAAATGCTTAACTGACTGAGCCAACCAGGTGCCCCATGAGCATCTGACTCTTGATTTCATGACTTCATGGGTTCCTGGGATCGAGCCCCGCATCAGGCTCAGGGCTGACACCTCAGATGGGGAGAGCAGGCCACAGGGAGGGTGAGAATCCAGGTGTGCCAAGTGGGAGAAGGATTAGGTGCTTTGATGTTGTGGCTTCACTCAACATGCCGACTGCCCCTCTGTAGGGCCACTCAGAAGTCACTGGCCAGGGAAGGGGCACATGAGGGAAATGTGATTCCTTCATGGGCCAGCTCCCAGGTCCTGAGACCCAGAGCCCCAGGGGAGGAACTGGTCCTGTAACAGGTGCTTAGGACAGGTGTCCTCTAACAGGTGCTTAGGACAGGTCAGTGCCGGTCATTCTATCAGCTATGAGGTGATATCTCATTGTAGTTTTGATCTCCATTTCCCTGATGATGAGTGATTTTGAACATCTATTCATGTGTCTGTTGTCCATCTGGATGTCTTCTTTGGAGAAATGTCTGTTTATATCTTCTGCCTATTTTTAATTGGATTATTTGTTTTTTGGATGTTGAGTTGTATAAGTTCTTTATACATTTTTGATACTAACCTTTTATAGGATATGTCATTTGCAAATATCTTCTCCCATTCAGCAGGTTGTCTTTTAGTTTTGTTGATTGTTTTCCTTTGCTGTCCAGATGCTTTATATTTTGATGTATAAAATCTGTTATTAAATAATTAATTTAGCCATGATTTTTAAGTTGAAAGGCACAAGAAAAGTTGGGACGGCTACAAATGGTATTAGAATTGTTAAGAAAAGAATTGTTAAGGTCACTTGGGTGACTCAGTCAATTGAGCATCTGACTTTTGATTTTGGCTTAGGTCGTGATCCCAGGTTGTGATATCAAGCCCTGCATCAGGATCCATACCTGCTTGGGATGCTCTCATGCTCTGCCCTTCCCCCACTCTTGATCTCTCTCTTTAAAAATAAAAAATAATAAAACAAAAAAAGGATCTTAAAATTAACATATATGTAAGTCATTAAATCTACAAGAGTTTCTAAGTACTAGAAAAAGTTTAATGCATTAGTCTGACAAATTTTAAAAAAGGGAGATTGAGGGGTGCTGTTGGCTAATTTAGTCAGTAGAGCACAGGACTATTAATCTTGGGGTTGTGAGTTCAAGTCCCATGTTGAGTGTGGAGTCTACTTAAAATAAAATTAGAATTAAAAAATAAAAAAATTACAGAAAAGGGAAATTGAACATTTTAATTTGATAAATACAAATAAAACATTAAGAGAATATTTAAAGATGTTGTTAAAGATGTTAAAAGTTACTAACTGCAGAAATAGAGTAACTATATTCTGTTTATAAATTAAAGTTTATATGTTACCGTTAAATAAAAGTTGTACGTTAAATAAGATTTTTAAGGAAGGGCTACGTTTTTCAATATTATTACTTTGTAAGTGAAAGATTAATTTTAAAAGCCAAAATTACCTCAAATAATCTTTCCTATACACAAAAAAGACATCTGAAATTTCAAATTGATTACTGATCCTACAAATAAAAAGTTTTTCAGGTGGAGGAGGAAGGTGAGTTGCCCCCAGGTAGGGCAAACAGAGGAATGATTTATTGGGCACCAACGATCCCTTCAGAGAAGTGTGGATGCCTGGAGAGTGACTAAATGTGAAAATACAAAGAAAGGCCAAGTTGGGCTTGGACAGACTTGATGCCTTTGAAGAGAATTTCAAAACTTTGTCTCAGAGCAATGAAAGCTACACTCGTCACTTGTCTAGCAGGAAACAGATGGCACAATCAAACTGGGTGATTGAAGAGAGTTTAATAAAGGGATTATTTATGATGATGTGAGCAGCATTAAGGAAAACAGCAAGAAACAGCCTAGTACCCAGAGGGAGCAATAACATAGAGTCACCACCCTGTGGGGTCCTAAATGACAGGGAAAGGCAGTGGTTACTGGAATTTGAGAGAATATCTGTATGGAGAGGGACTCCACATGTCCTTTCCTGGATGAATTCAGCCAACCCCAGGGCTGAATGATTATCTGGGTTACCCTGATTTCAACTTCTGGTCATCCTTTGATCTCCTACAGGTGCTTCTCATTGGTAGAATGCCATTGGACACCCTACAGCAAGGGAGCCCCTGAATCCTAATCCTAAACTGGGCTCTCCACTAGTGTAGACAGAGCGAATCTAACATAGAAACAATGGGAGATATTTAAGAAGAAAGTGGTTAACTTCAAATAACTGTGTAAAGTAGATGAGAAAGCTGTGAAACATGAGGCAAGAACACTAGTTAACACGGATGAATATTTATATCCTTCACTGAGGACTCAATATCTGTATCAATGAATAGAGACAGTTTTCCTATAGCTTTAGAGTTATCTATTTCATGAAGCTGGCTAGCTGAATCTATTCAAATAGATTATCCCATTTATATTTAGATAGATTCCTATCTACAGTCCGCCTTCAGTCTAACAACCACATGCCGATATCCCACATACTAAAAAGGTGGCCATTCCTGTAGTGCTCCCCTCCCCCTTTGAAAACCCCTGATGCTGCTTCCATAAGAATACAGGGAGACACACAACAAAGGCTCTCTCCTCTGACCAAACTTTAATCAGGCTTCTTTAATCCTTGTGCTTACCTAGACCCGGAACTTGGAACTTGGGCTTCCCTCCATGACCTGTAGAATCCAGTTTGAGCTAGAATCCTGTTAAGTCAGTTCTGCAAAAATCTTCCACCCTTGGTATCTAACCAGTTTCAACATCTTATCACTCTGGCCTGACTTCAGCAAAAATTCTGATGAGTCAGTCTAGCAAGAATCTCCTTTAACCCTGGTGTTTCCTCTTAACAATTTTCCACCCACTGCCCCACACCCTATTCTTTGGGTATGGAGCCTCACTGGAGTTTGTTGAGGTCAAGGTAGAGTCCAATCTTCCCTACTATACTAACCACACTGTAGAAGCCTCCCTTGAGTAAAGTCTGCCTTACTGCCTTTATCAAGTGTGATAAATGACTTATTCTTTAACACACATACACACACGTACACATGTGTGTGCCATGATGTTTTTAAAATAGAGAAATAGTTCAGAAGTATAGAAACAGATGAGACTTTTAAAAGTGGGAATTGAGAGGAAGGCAACTGTAGTACAAGAGTCACTGGAGAGGAAATGTCTGTCATTACTGAAGTTGAGCAAGTCAGTTGTAAGGTCTTCATCTGTGATAATTTTTTTCAAGTAGTCTCTATACTCAATGTGGGGCTCAAACTCAGGACCCCAAGACCAAGAGTCACATGCTTTACTGACTGAACCAGCCAAGCCCCCTGGTCCTCCACTGTGAGGAAAGAGGTCCACTTGGGTGCTGTCCACAGTCTTTTGGGGGAATCTCAGGAAGAAGGAGCCAGGCAGTGCTACTCATACCCAATTGCTCTTCCTGGATACAGCCTAAAATGTTCATTTCAAGATGAGCAGTTGCACTGCATTAGTAAATGTTTTGGTAGACATGAAACTACTTCAATTATACATTTATTATGCACCTTTGCTTTTCTATCAACAAGTACAGGAAATGAAAACTAATGATGGTGAAGATGAATCATCCTATGAAATCATGTTGTCTTTCAAGGCACAAGTTGAGTCTGATGATTGTCCATAGCTGGATGGACACAGGTGTCAGTGTATGGGGAGAGAAGGGCTTAGAAGAGAGTCCGGGAAAAGCCAGAATAAAATTTGCCTATTCAAAAGTCTGACCTAAAGCTGAACTTGGATTCAGGAGCAACCTGCCCTCCTTCTGCTCCTCCTCTTTTCCATCCCATAACTTAATCCCACGTAGGAGAGGATGTGGACATAGTTGTTACATGCATGCATGTCTTTTCAATCTACCAGATAAAAGGAAGTTTCTGTTTTTTCTTAATGTTTCACAGAAGAATCACTGGAAGGATTCTCACCAAACATTAATGATCTGACTTAAATTATAGGCTTTGTGGTGTGGAGGAAATTTATTTGGCAGGACTGTAGGGCAACTTCCAGAGAAAGTGATTTAAACTGGCTGATGGTGTAGACACACCATGCAGAGGAAGAAGGTAAGGACAAGGAAACAGGAAGTCATTTAAAATATAAACCACAGAGTGAAAAATCACAAGGATAAAAGCTCAAATTGCATATAATGATTTGTAATCAACTGCTTCTCCTATGGGCAACTCTTTGTCGTAAGCTTCAGGGTGTCAGGAAATGACTGAATAATTTATATAATGATGGTTAATAATTCTCCCAAGCCAAACAATAAAGGGGACTGACTGCTAGATGATAGTAAAGACCAACTTTATGTCATACTTCCTCCGAGTCCACAGGCCTTAATCATCATCATCATCATCATCATAATCATCATCATCATCTTCTCTTTTCTGAATTCCTAGAGTGGAATCAGCTATCAAAACCATTAGCACTTTATGTTTTTTATTCTTATATTGGTTATAATTAATTGTCTCATAGGCTAACCTATTCTGAAATGTTTTATATTTCTTTTGTATATTTCCCCCCAGTCAGATGGGAGTGTTGATTAGATACAGAGTTCACAATTAATACACGGTTGATTGTTTGATTGGTCAAAGATACTGAAGGTAACTCTTGCGCAGGTTACAAAATGCTTATCCAGATTACTGAAATTTAATAGAATAATTAATGTGAAGTATGAGGCCAAAAGAATAAGTCTCCTTTTCAATACTCTCTTCACTTTTGTAGTAGCTTTTTTATTAATGTGCTTCAGGAAACAGATTTGCAGTTTCTGAGTGAGAGCTAAATATTTTGCCTGACACTATATACTTAAGAGCTTTCCGAAACCATGGATAAAAAAACCCATGAATGAGGGGGTTGCAAGTAGAGTTGAAGTACCCAAGCCACACTAAAAGGTCAAGTACTATTATGGGAGTGGAATAGTCTAAATATGGGTCTATCAAAACAGCAAGAAAGCAAGGCAGCCAGCAAGCTAGAAACACCCCCATTACTATTCCCAGGGTCTTAGCTGCTTTCCTGTCCTTTTTCTTAGATAAGTTTTTTTTCACTTCCCCCATTGTGTTTTCAGGCATATTGCTGATAACATGAGCATGTCGTTTGGAAACAAGAAAGATTTTGCCATAAATACCAACCATGATGGAGCCAGGAGTAAAGAAACACGTAGTGAACAATATCGTCCCCCAAAATTTGTTGAACGTAAGTGCACAGAAATGGAAACAAGCAACAAGAATCTCGTAGCTCTGCATACCAGCAACATTGGCCTGGGATAGAACTAAACTGAATGAAAAAAGAGCAGGTGCCGACCAGCAAAATGCTAATAGTCGCTTTATCATGGAGGTGGTCATTGTGGTCGCATAGTGTAAGGGGTAACACACAGCATAAAACCGATCAATAGCAATGGAACAGAGGTGGAAAATGGAGGTTAGGCTAAGCATCATGTCAAAGCTTGCATGGAATTTACAAAAGCCATCCCCAAAATACCAGCAGCTCTCCACTGATCGGACCATGCTGTATGGCATAATGACAAAACCCAGCAGAAAGTCAGTGGTTGCCATGGAGAGGATCAGAAAGTTTGTAGGAGAGTGAAGCTGTTTGAAATGTGATATGGAAATCATTATAACCAAGTTTCCAAAGATAGTGATAAACATGGCTGCAGTCATAATTGAATACATTATCACTCGGACATGTAAAGAGCGGTTAACAGGAGGACAAGACTTATTTCCAAATTTTGGGCAACTGGATAAGTCTTCAGGAATATAAATTAGATCCATAGTGCTTTATCACTTAAAATTCCTTTTTTTAGGGAGATGAGTCCGTGTTTCTTCTCTTCTTAAAAATGATTCCAATAAATTTCAGCTCCTAATTGTATAAGACTCAAAGACATCTGTTATTAATTCATTTCAATTTCTATTTATTTAAATATTTAAAACTATGTCCATGTGGTTGTGCTCTGAGTTATATGCTGCATTAAAAAAGGAAAAGTTTCAGCTGTGTATTCTTTCCTGTTCTATTTTATTCTATTCTACCCATCCATTTGTTCATTCAACCTGGGTTTATCTATTGAGTGCTCTGTTCTTTTTAATGTATTGGAAGCTTCTTAAGAGTTTATTTCACTTATATAGGTATCTATAAGAGTCAAACTCATGAGGCAGAGAATACAATAGTGAATCCCAGAATGGGGGAAGTGGGGAGTTCTTGTTCAATGGCTACAAAGTTTCAGTTATGCTAGATGAATAAATTCTAGAAATCTGTTGTACACCATAGTGCCTATAGTTAATAATATGGTATAGTGTACTTCAAAATATGTTAAAAGGGTAAATCTCATGTAAGTATTCTTAACACACACACATACAAACAACTAAAACTAAAAAGAAAAGGGACAGAACGTGTTGGGTATGTCCATTACCTTGACTATGGTGATGGTATCACAGGTGTTTGATGTCCAAACTAATCAAATTGTACAGTTCGTTGTATATCAATAAACCTCTCAATAAAGCTGTTTAAGAAAAAAGAATTTACCGTCAACTTTTACCTTGAGCAACCACTTTTCTAGAAACTCCTTTGAAGGACAAGTTAACATCTCTCATCATAAAAATACTTAATACACAAAAGCTAGTTGAAATCACAGTGTTTTTCTTTATTCTTTCAATAATTTCAACTCTTAATTTTAAGGAGTCTGCAGATGTTGTAAGAGTTATAAATGGCATATAGCTGTTGAAATATAAGGAAAACCATGTATTTATGTGTCAAACCGTGCACCTGGGCCAATGCTTCAAATCTTCTCTACTCTCTACTCCCTTCCTCTCCTCCCCTCTGCCCTTCTTTTCTGCCCTTCTTCTTTGTTCACTCTTCCTTGTATTTCCTGACTGTTGTCACTCATTTGAAATTCTAACTACTGGACATGTCATATATGCTATCCCCGAGTGACTCAGAAGTATCACAAATTTCATATTCACAGACTTGGGTCAGTCAAATCTCATGTAACTGCTGTTGGTCACAGTGGGCTGAATAAGAGATAATGGACAAATTGCATAAGTCCAAACTCTCAGTAAGTTATTGCACCTGCTTTGCTATTTACTTTGGGCCACCACCATGAAAAATCACTGGCTGGTTCTGGAGAAGCTAGACACTGTACCTCTCACAAAGCATCAAATGTACTTAGTGGACTGCAGAAAAACAACTCCAATCTTGTCTGAGTCACACACAAGAGACACTCTTGACCTACATCAGATTCTTCCAAGCCATAGAGATTCAGCCATAGTGTATGTTTGGCGAGTTCATCTACCTAGGCAGACTCAACTTAGTTTTGCCTTTAGAATCCTAAGAAAGAGTACAAAAGTCCCTTACTGGTCTCAAAGTGTCAGAAGCTCCTTTCATTCCTTCTGATTCTGTCTCTCCTGTTTGACAGGGAAAATAAAAAGAACCTTGTCAGGACCAAGGAACCTGTTCAATGTTAGTTGGAGAAGCTTCTTTTCCCAAGTCTCAGGGAGGTTTCTCTTCAGAAAGTCTTAGGGGGACCCCTTTTGAGCCAACTGCTCCATGTGGCTCTCCTGTTTGCTCTGGGTTAGAGGCTTACATCACTCACTTCCAAAGAAGAGGGAGCAAAAGAGCCTTGGACCAGAGGTTCTTCTTCTAGTGTGAGCATTACCTCTCGCTAGCTGTGAGTTTCTGGTGAAACGAGGTGTGCTGGAATAGATGGCCCTTCCAGGCTCTTCCAGCTCTGAAAATCTGTCAATGATTGGTACCTGAAAGGTCATTAGTTTTAAATCATTTTCCCGTTAAAAAAATAGAAAGTGGAAAAATAGAGAAAAAGGATGAAAGAAAAACATAGAATAAAGAATGTGGCTCAACATAGGAATTCATTGACTAGTAGTTTCAGTCCTGAGACACATCTGACCAGGATCACGGATGTGTTTTTCTCCATGGTAGATACTCCTCTACTCCTCACTGTCTCTTTCTCTTCTTTGGTTTTCACCAAGAAAAAGTTGTGAGCATCTAACCTGGGCCCCATTTTAGCATATAAATGATAGCACTGGATAAACAATTGTTGAATGTATTATCTGCGTTAAAATATACACTAGCTCACATCTTCTCTTTTCTTGCCTTTACTGCCTACAATCAACTTTAAGTAACAGCTACAACTTATCAGATGCAATTTTTTTAATATAGTACCATGAGGCAAGGAACCTGTCAGATCTCATTCACCCCTGGATTCTCAGCACCTTGGTTAGTGCTTGTGGCAGACACTAAATACATATTTTTGAATACATAAAAATAAAAATAAATGGCATATTATGTCTGTTTTTTCAAATATCTGCATTGTTGCATTAAAAAAGCTTGCTTCAATGTGCTTGAAACTTTGCTATAAAGGAATGGACTAGATCCTGGAGCATAGTTCATGAACATATCTTCCAGGATTCAATTGCTTCTGATGGTGTCATAAAATAATCCCTCATTATTTAACAACATTTAGACAAGCAGAAGAGAGATTGCTATAGACATATTTTATTGATCCCTTAGGCTAGGGAGGAGAGGGTTAAAGAAGAAAGTTCAGATAAATACAAAGGTGTCAGTAAAAGACAAAAAAATCTGCTGAGTGTTTTAGTTAAATGCACCTGGGAGGTGGTGGCAATGGTGCATAAAACTCAGTTGGTGTTTCATGAACGCATTAAGATGAGGTTATACTAGCTCTTTTCACCAACTTTTGCAATGTTCAGTGCCTTACCTACTTAGGGGAGTTGAGGATTTCCTTCCTGCTGAAACTCACATACTTTCATAAACTGAATACTGTCTGGAAAGCTCAGACTCACCATTGAACTTACACAGTATGTAAGTCCACGAAGACATATGCACTTAAAGTTTAGTGTTGCCCAAGAAACTCTCTGTCACACCTCAGTTGCCCATATAACCTTAATGATGACAGCTGTGACATTGAAACATCATATGAGTGCTGCATATAAGCAACTGCTCCATTTTTTTAAGGGATTGAGAGGATTCTAGGAGGTGTTTTAACATGAGATCAAATTTTCCGCTTTGCACATTACTATTTATATAAGGGAAACTTCACACACTTTCAGAAGTAGAGACATCAAATGGAATGTTTACAAAGACATATTATGTACTTATGTATGTTTTCCAGCTTCCCAGCTACCTTACATCCCACAGGATGGCTTTGAAATCCGGTCAACCTGGTCTGATGATTGGCTCTAGCAGTTAATAACCATTTTACTCTGGATAACTTTCTCAGTGTCCCTGAGCCTCAGTTTCCTCCTTTATAAAATGGGGACGTTGTCTCTGAAGATATTTAAGACCATTGGCATTATTTTTACCTTCCTCCTTGCTTTTCTGCATCTCCTCCAAGTTTGCTTTATTTTGAATTTCTGAGTACTCTGTTATGTTGAAGACATGCCTCCATGAAATTGTCATTTTTGTAAGTTAAAAATGTTAGAATATTAATAATTTTGAATAATTTACTGTTGGGGTCCTTTTCTTTCCCCCCCCTTAGGTTTCAGTTTCAAGCACTGACTGATAACAAGGTTGACATATCTCCAGTCATATATGTGTGCAGGAAGTCAGATTTTCAATGCAAGATTGTATCATGGAGCTAAAGCTTATTGAAGAGAATCTTCATGTGGGCACATGATTTTAGTAGGAGGACAAGGTGGTCCAACAGCAATATTTAGGTTCAGAATCTAATTTCTATGGCCTTAAAGTATGAATATTATATGATATAGTAGAAAATGGGAATTTATAATCAATGGTTCTAATAGAAGGAGGCAAATATTTGCATATGTTACTAACGAGGCACCAACTAATGTAAGTATCACCATTTCTAGAAAACACATTCTCCTCTTCTAGAACCTGGCTATTTGGTAAAGAACTTAAAATTGCTATCACCTCCTATGTATGTATGTATATGTACATATATATAAATTAATCCAAATTAAGATTTCTCTCATTTTTAATTGTTGAGAAATTATCAGGTATGAAGGATCAGCAAAGGAAGATATGAGTCAGTATTATTGTTCTTTAATACTCTGGCTCAAATCAAATATAGTAAGAAGGAAATTTTAAAGTTTCTCTTTTATTTGAACACAAATTTGGATAATGATCATAAATGATGTGCTTTCTTTTTCTCCTTTCTGATTGCCCTGGAATTTAAGGCTGAAGTCTAAAGTATTTGAGCTGATTACCTAACTAGAGAACCACGTAAAATTTCAATCTAGCCTCTCAAACCATAGGCTCTTCTAAATGTCTGCTCATGGTATGTCAGTTAAGACAGAGTCTCTTATCAAAACTGGCACCGATCTAAAGACCTAGAACTAACACCAACAATGACCATTTCATTTCTCTTGCCACAGGTTAGAAAACAATGTCAATTTTCATATAATCTTCCAAGAAATTGATCTGAAGCTGCAAAGCCTCAGATATAAATTCTGTTTTTAAAGCTCCAACATCATTCTTGGCCTAAAAGCAAATTTCACCCAAAGAGTAGATTTTACCGTGTTAATTTTTGATTAAACTTATTAAATCAAGAGCACAGGGTAACGGTACAAGGTGTAAATAGTGTAACTGAAAAAATAAGCCAAGGTTTGAAATTTATGAATCCATGATATTAGATATTTTCTGGTTAATTCTCTAATATCTAATATAGACTATAATGAATAAAGACTACAATCAGGAAGACTCTTTGGAAGACATTTCAGGGATGATAATAAGTAGGCTGCATTCAAATGTAACACCGAAAATGAAAACAAACAGAAGAAAAGGCTTATTTTTTCTATAAATCTACTTTACAACTATCTATACTAGTTTACGCATCATGACATCAAAAAGTAAAAATGGCATCTAGCATGCAAATGACGGACTGACCCCAAATGGCTCACCGTTCATAAGTAAGCCTTATAAAACCACATAGCAGCTGGCAACGGGCAGGGATGACATCTTGAAAGTGTTGTCTTCTCAAAGGCAGCTGGGATCAGGAAACACATTTTAAATGACGGCAAACACACACGGAGAACAGACAGAACAACTTCCATTGCAGAGAGCAGGGGCAGAAAGAAGAGTGAAAATTAAGAGCAAAGGAAACCATCTTTCTTATAATTAGCTATTAATCATGGCATGTTTGAAAACCAGCAGAACAGAGGAATCTTTATGAAAACCGTGCATCAGAAAATGTGTGAGAAGTAGACAGTCCAAGAGGAATTGATCTAAGTATATCTTTTATCAAGGTCACATACACATTTTTCAGTGGATACAAGGGAGAGTCTGAAACAGCACACCTTGGCTACAGCAACAGAGCATAATCCTGAATGCTATAAATTTACACTTTCATCATCTGTCTGTCACCTGCCCCCCCTTCAGTCTGCAATAGTGCAGCCACTTTTGCCCACAGTCCTCTCGATGTTGCCCTGCAAATGCCCACTCTGTGGCTTGGCCAACCCCGTTTCCTCTGCCTGATTGCCCATCCCTCCATCTTGAGCATGTCAAGGCTCCGCAAAAATATCATTTCCTTCCGGGAACCTATTTTTGACTCTCCCAGTTAGAGTTAATCTCATGAAATTCCAGACTAATGGGGTGGCCAAAGATCATAGAGACAAGTGGTTCCACTTCCTCATCTTACAGCTGACTTCGAGTTCAAATATTTTTGTTTCCTTTTTCAGCACAATTTTTTTTAAAAGTTTTTATTTAATTTCTAGTTAGCTAACACAGTGCATATTGGTTTCAGGAGTAGAATTCAGTGATTCATCACTTACCTACCACACCCGGTGCTCATCCCAACAAGTGACA
Organism: Cryptoprocta ferox; assembly: GCA_028646485.1. Taxonomy (NCBI): domain Eukaryota; kingdom Metazoa; phylum Chordata; class Mammalia; order Carnivora; family Eupleridae; genus Cryptoprocta; species Cryptoprocta ferox. The sequence goes on along the minus strand of CM053577.1, from coordinate 30,924,478 downwards.
CAATTGTTTTGTTTTTTTAATGACTTCATCTTAACTGTAAAAAAACTTTCAATCTATCCCCTTAACCTTCCTACTTTTGCAATACTCAATACAGAGCTGCGTGTATGGCAGGGATGCAGTAACAGCTTGTTGAAATTAATTAAATTTAATTAAATTTCAATTGAAATTTAATTAATTAAAGAAATTAATTCCAACACTTGATGCAACCTGGTTAATAAGCATCTCCTCTCATGCTATTAGAGACATCAGGTTTGTGAAAGATTAAAACATTAGGAAAACAGTAAATGCTGTTTATCCCCCAAATAAATAGTATTCTAAATGAAACCTAGTCAACAATTAAAATTTTGTGTGTCTTAAAGTTTCTAAATTACTTGAAAGCCACATTCCCCCTATAACTAAGGGCTTGAGGTATGCATTGCCACTAAATGCTGATAACATTATAATCTAGGTCTTTCAGCTCCTGTCCAGTGAACCTCCTACCACCTCTTACTTTCTCTAATTATAGCAACAAGGCATTTCTGATCTATGGAGAGCAAGAAAGTCTACGGCTTCGTCTGCTTCTAGTTTCTCCTACTAGGCCTTGCTAATCAAAATATGGTCCAGAGACCATCAGCATCTCCTGGGAATATTTTGGGAGATGAAAAATCTTAAGCCATCCAAAAATGTACATCTTAGCAAGATACTTATGTTATTTGTATGCCCAATGAATTCCAGAAAAGATTCTAGACAATAGAGAAACTGCATTTTTTAGTTTGGACACTGTTTGTACCTGAAATGAGTGAATAATTATGAGGAGCAAAGAGCAACTGAATGCCTTAAGTCAATGCTGCTGTCAAGAGAAAAATATGAAACATGAAATATGTAGTCAATTAAATAGTAGCAGTGAATTAAGTAGTGTATAACAGAATTTGCTCATTAAAATATAATATTAAAGAGGAGAATGCATTTTAGCATTATTGAAACACAGAAGTACCTTGCATTTATTAAATCATGTATGGCATAATTCTTGAACTTTACAAAAACATTCTCTTATATGCCACCACACAGAAATGTATAAACCTTGCCAGATAAAACTTAGATGGAAAATTTAAGAAGTTTCTTTCACTTAAATGTCATAATTACCATTTTCTAGTTAGAAAAATACCTTACCTCTTCTATTGCAACAATTTCTGGTTTTCCATAAAATTTAATTATCTCTGTTCAATTATTTTGAAAAAGAGAAAACAAACAGCAATTAAAAAAAACAACAGTACATTTCCTATTCTTTTTATTGACTCAGTACCTTCCCTCTCCTGAAAAGTTAGTTGTGAGTCATTGAGTCTTTTCTGGTGCCTTGGCAGGTATGAGGTCAGGAAGTTCTAGAAAATGTAGGGTTGAGGAAAGAACTATCTGATATATAAGTTTGCTTCTGCTCTCAAGAGACCAGGAGTGGGGAACTCAGATCCAGGAGCTCTGAGAGAGGAGCTAACTGCAGAGCCCCAGTGGAGCTGCTCTTCTAACCTTTTGTGGAGGATATTGAAATATTCTGTGGATTTTTTATGTCCCAAGTAGTTTTCAGTTTCCTTGTTTTCCAAATGAAGGACAATTTCCTACCAATGTCATGGGCCTTTGGCTTCATTCTGGCAAGATAAAGTACGAAAGATAAGGTATCCTTTCTGTATAATAAAAACATATAAATATGCATAGGCCAAATTAAACATTGGCTGATATCCAAAGGAGGGACAATTGTCTGACTCCAAAAAGGTTCCTGTTTACACTTTGACTCCTGAATGTACTAACATATTGGGGTAAGAGGGAAGTATTTATTCTACTTTAGTGATTTATATGTTTGACTAAAACCCTTAATAAAAAAAAGAAGAAAAGCCAGTTAAAGTGTCACAAGACTTGAAAAAAAAATTAGTTCAGTGAACAAAGAATATTGAATGAGAAGCTGGGAGAGCTGGGTTCTTGTTCCGGTTTTTATAATTAGCTATAAAATCCAGGGCAAATTATTTAATATCTCTAACTTCAGGTTTCTCATTTGCCACCTGCTATCAAATCCTGGGTGTGGAAGGGAGACTACTTTACTAACTGGGAAATGATAGAAGGTGAACAGTAGGTAGGAGGCTGGATCACTTTCTTCCACAGCAAACAAGTCAGGATGACTACATTCTGAAACCAAAAAGTGTCATGAAAACCTATAGAGAAAATTATCTGTTTCAATGAAACGGGACTAACTGAGCAGAACGTTACAGGGGGCTATTTGATGTTTTAAAATATGAATAGGATTTAATAGAAAAAAGAAAAAAGCACTAGAGGGAACTTCATGGTGCACATAGGATTGCCAAAATTTTATTGCATCTGTAAGCACCAGCATAAACAATAACCACCATCACAAACATCCTTTTGTTAAAAAAAAAAAAAAAAGGAATGTCTAAACCTCTCGAACAAATTTGTTGTAAGGTTTACATCAAGATATTTAGTTTTATTTTCTAAAGTCATAGGTTAAGGAATTGGCAGGAACTTTAATAAATATTAATTCAAAATAGTTCTACTTTCCAGTAAAACTAAAATTTATTTTACTTATTATTTTTTTTTAGCAATTGGTCTTTTAAAATAAAAACAGAACAACTGTGTGTGTTGGGGGGGGAGGGTGTTCAAATACCAAACCTGAATAAACATTAGTACAGTAAAACCTTGGATTGTAACTTGCTCTGTGAGTGTTCTACAAGATGAGCAAACATTACTGATACATTTTAACTTCATAAACAAGCAATGTCTTGCAATAATGAGTAGTACGTGATTCTTCTCTCCCATGCACACTGCAGGATTATGGGTAATCATCTCCCATGCTCGGATGCTTGGTCTCAGGCTGCGGTATTTGGCAGAAATCAGTGATTTTTCAGAACATCAGAAGGTGCCCACAACTGGCACTAGCGTATTTTTTGTGACTTCAAAGCACCTATGGACAGTCCTTTGCTTTTCCATACAAGAGTAAGCTTAGGAACGCTTTGCTTCATTCTAGGTCAGGCTGCCTGCAGATGTAGGCCCTTTCCTCTGCTGCCTTATTGCCAGTTACACTAAATACAGTAGATGACAAGAGTCTATTAATACTGTACCGTAGTCACTTCCATGCAGATGTATATAGTGGCCCCCCATGCAGAAAAAGGTTGAAAAGAAAGACGGTTATAAGAAGATGATTACAGTGGAAGTTAAGAAGGAAATCATTGAGCAGTACGAATGAGGTATGTGAGTGGCTGAAGTTGCAAGATTTTATAAGTCTAAGTCTGCATCTTATCTGCAGAGGAGGAAGAGAACAAAGTGGAGGAATCCTTTACTTCAATGTGGGAAACAGTGCAAAATTCAGTGGCAAATACCACCTGAACAAGTCTGTAGCAGTGTGAGCGATGAATCTGTTTAATGACAATGCAATGTCACGTTTTCATGAAATCCTCAAAAGGACGCAAAAGCAAGTGTCATTGTTAAAGTTAAGTGCCCTTGTTAAAGTTACACGAAAAAAAAAGATGCCATTGAGCCAATATATAGCGGCGATTCTGTTAGTGATAGTCAAAGTTGTCCTACACAATAACCCTTCTCTCTCTCCTTCTCTCTCTTATCTAATACAGGCCACAAAGGTTTTCAAAGGTAAGTGCAGGTTAATTTGTTTATTTTTCTTTATATTTTGTACTTTCTTTATAATTTTGTATTATTACAGTATTGTAATCATTTTTATATGGATATTTTTGGGTTGTGGAACAAATCATCTGAGTTTCCATTATTTCTTATGGGGAGATTCACTTTGATATAAAAGTGCTTTAGATTACAAGCATGTTTCTGGAACGAATTATGCTCACAAATCAAGGTTTTACTGTATTTCATTAAAAAGAATTACCGAAAAGACACAAAAGCATTCAACACACCATATTAGCTTTCATAACTGCACCTGGCTATAATTACTCTTTTCGTGGAAAATCATTTCTTCCACTTATTTTGTACTTGCAATCTCTTTCACCATCTCAAAGAATCGCCACCATCTCTCCTCTACGCTAAGGCTCTGGGGAGGGCCCAACCTATCAGTATGCTAGCGGGGGTGGAAGGCCTACACAATATGCAGCAGGGCCACCTTTGGGCAGGTACACAAAACTAATATTTCAGCTGACCACAGAATGGTCACTGCTTAGTTGGGATTTGTGCAATTAACTGGGATCAAAGCAAATTTATGGGCAATGATGTAAGCTTTTCCATAAAGAGGAAAAGTTGCTAATCTGGTAATCAATATAGCATAAATAAAGAAATTAACCACAAAAAATTTTAGTGGAACACGGTTCACTTAAACACACACCCATATAACTAAAATTAAAACATTAGAAGGCAATACTTAACTCTCAATGCAAGTGACATATTCTGAGATGATCTATTTTCCTCTGTTTTTCATGAAAAATGTTGTTGGCAGCCAGTGGTGTGCTGGCACTGCTCATGCCCATTGACAAGAACAGGTTAACTTTTCAGGAATCCTGAGAGCCAATTGACATCACATTTATAGCTTGATTTCAGCTAAATGAATATATGTGTGTGTATATATATATACACACACACACACACATACATACACATACTGGAATCATTTTCATGGAATAATGTAAATAACAACATATATATATATATAGTGTGGGTGTGTATATATATATATGTGTGTGTGTGTGTGTGTGTATATATATATATATATATATATATATAGCTAATTCTACAAATCAAGGCTTTTTTTCCTTTTTTTTCCTTTCTTTTCAGAGTCAGGTGTCAAACACTTAGCAGCACACCACTGGTTGCAAACCACTAACTTTATTTCACAAGTTACTAACGGGCCTCAACTTACAGTTAAAAAGACACTGAATTACAAATATATAGTTTCTAGTACCCAGAGCCCACCCCCTATAAATATTAGTTTTCTTCTAAGCTTCCTAGAAGAATTCTTCTGCTAATAAATAAAAAAATGGCCAGTGGCTGTGTTTAAGATGATACGGGAATGAAACGGTGAATGAAATCTGTGGCCTCAGTTGCTCAGTTTCCATTCTTTCATTTAAGAAACGTTTAACCTAGGATGCCTGCGTGACTCAGTTGGTTAAGCCTCTGACTCTTGATTTTCAGCTAAGGTCATGATCTCACGGTTTGTGAGTTTGAGCCTCGTGCTGGGCTCTGCACTGACAGTGCGGAGCTTGCTTGAGATTTTCTCTCTCCCTCTCTCTGCCCCTCCCCTGCTCTTTCTCTCCTGAAAAATAAATAAATAAACTTTATTTTTAAAAAAAGAAACATTTAACCTCACAATAGTAAATTCTAGTAAAGGTTTAACTCTCAGATAACCAGTGACTGGTTCCTGACAGAATATGCATGTTTGAAATTATTTCTGTACTTATTTATCTATAATTATTAGTTATTGACATTTAAAACAACATCCAGTCAGACACTAAGGAACAAAAGTGAATGGAAGTATCACACAATCTGCCTGTGGTGCTAAGAGGCAGCAGCGACTCTCAAGCTCAGCTTATGCTCTGATCCCTTCCAAATAGTATCAAAGTTGTGTGTTCTTCTCACACCATTCCTGGCTTTTCCTCATCTTCTCTTTATCTTTCTAAGTGTCTTCCTCTTTTTGCCCTAGAAGTAATAGGTATATGAAGTATCCTGAAAAAGAGAGATTTTTGGTTCAAAGAGAAGATTCCTTTTTTGTTTTTTCTCCAGTCTTAAAAACTAAAAGCTTGCCTTGGTAGCCAAAATCACACACACACATCTACATGCACATATACATACATGCACACACCTATACACACTTTAAGTGACTTTATTCTTCTACGTTCCAGTGCTTTTGCTTCATTTCACTCATACAGGAGTCTATTCAGTTTCTTTTTGAGTAAACAGATTAGTAGTATGGAAATGTGAGCTGAAAATTTTACCTAGTAAAATGTACTTCAGCGCTCTGCAAAACCAGGGATAGAAGAAACCGTATATTAAGGGATTACATGTGGAGTTAAAATATCCAAACCATGTCAAAGCATCAAACAAAACTACAGGAGTAGAGAAGTTCAAAAAGGGATCCAATAAAATGGTGAAGAAACAGGGAAACCAACATAATAAGAAAACGCCCATCACTATTCCTAAAGTTTTGGCCGCTTTTTTGTCTTCCCTCATTTGATCATTTTGATTTTCAGGCAAGTTATTGATTGCACGAGCATGTTTTCTTGATACTGCAAAAAGCTTGCCATAAATCCCCACCATCACAGACCCAGGAGTGAAGAACCCTGCCATGAACAAGGTGGTTCCCCATAGCTTGTTGAACATCACTGGGCAGGAACTGGAACAAGCCACCAAAATGTCGTAGCCTTCTATCCCATCAGCGTAGGCCTCCGAGAAGACCACCCCGAAAGCAAATGCTCCAGGGACAGACCAGCAGAGAAGGAGCAACCGCTTAATGAGGGGAATAGTCATTTTTGTGGAATAATGTAAAGGGTAACAAATAGCATAAAATCTATCAATAGCCACGGAGCAAAGATGGAAAATGGACGTTATGCTAAGCATCAGGTCAAAACTATAATGAATCTTGCAAAATGTAAGCCCAAAATACCAGCAAGTCTCCACCGATCTGACCATACTGTAGGGCATGATGGCGAGCCCCAGGAGGAAATCGGTGACCGCCATGGAGAGAATGAGGAAGTTGGTTGGTGTGTGAAGCTGCTTGAAGAAGGAAGTGGATATTATCATGGCAAGATTGCCAAACACCGTGATGGATATGGCTGCTGCCATAAATGAATACACAGCAGCTCGAACTCCCAGCGACCTTTTACTTTCTGGGCAAGATCCATTTCCATATCCAGAGCAATCCAATATTTCCTTAGAAAAAAGCAAGAACACATGAACTTTTGTCAGATAATAATCAAATAGTCTATATTTTATGTAAGTCTTCATAGAAAAACTCAAGAAAAAATGGAGAAGAATCAAGGAAAATAATTAATTTATGCTGAAATATCAACCATGATATTTCTCATTTATTTATCCTTTTACTTCCAACTTCATAGAATTTTAACCTGGGTTTAAATGATCTTTACTTACTTTATACTTTCCTAGATGCAAATTATACCACCAACATTTAGTAAGCTCTAACTTTATGCCAGGGCCAGAAATGAAGAAGAAGGAAGAGAGGAGGAAGAGAGAGAGATTTGGGAGGGGAGGGGAAGAGAAGAAGCAACAAGTTCATTATCTAACTTATTATAATTGAAGTCCCTTATGTTCATAGAAAGAATAAATATATATTAGACAATACATTCACTTCTTCCTCAGATAAGTCCAGAACACTTAATCAGCTTTTATTTGATTAAAATCTATTGCCTGGTGAGACCCGCATGTTATTATTTGAATATTGTTTCATTCATGTGTTGTCTTATTTTCATGGAGTTTTGATTTTGTTCATGCCAAGGTCGTTTGAAGGAGAAGAATCATTTAAGGATGACTAATGATGGGGTAGAATCATCTTCAGCCACCCTCTTGGACCACCCTCACTTCTTTGTGAATAACAAGTGCACCTCCACGGTTCTTCTCCTCAGAGCCTTGGGCAATGCATATCATGCAAAATGAAAGCCTAATACAGTGTGTGGGTCACAGAGATAGCTATAGGAGCAGGTGGTTAGACTTCACACATATTACACCTGACCAGTTACTAACAGATAAACCAATAAACTCTCTGCCCCTGTGAGCACCATCACACACTGAGCAATAACTGTTTACGGAGTGGCCACAACACACAGGACACAACAAAAAGAACAAAAAAGCATGAACCAGTGCTTGGCCTCAGAGATTCTATAAAACAACTGAAGAGGCAGAACTTAAAACCTAAGTGATTCTGCACCACAGATAAAAACCAACTATGGAGACTAACTGATCTAAAAGGGGTCTAAGCAAAATGTGCAAAGATAAAAAAAAAATGGGTGAGAGAATTTCAGGCTGGGGTAGACAAGAATGCTCTGGTGAGGTTGGGACTTTCCATGTGGTTCTCAGTGGGTGAGTGGGATTTAAACAGAAGAGAGAAAGCCAGTTCTCAGCAGAAGAAAAGGTGAAGGAAAAGCTCAAGGTTGTTTGAAGATTTTTGAAAGTCATTCTCAGAGTCTCCAAAACATAACAGAGAAAATAGAGGGTTGGGAGAGGATAGAGTGGGAAGCAGTAGGGTGTCTAGCTTCATTGCTGCCCCCCAAGCCAGCAGTCTTAGCCAGTAGACAATCAAGGAGCTTTCTCATTTTTCTCAAATTTAAATAGTGATTTTAAAAAGAAAAAATAAAGAAAGCTTAATCAAGATAGCTGCAGGAGAATGAGTGCAGATTTGAAGTTAAAACCTTTTCCAACTGATTCTTTTTTTTATTGAAGAATAATTGTCATACAAGACTGTATTAGTTTCAGGTGTACAATATAGTGATTATATATATATAATATATATATATATACACACATATATAATGAAATGGTCAGTACAATAAGTCTAGTTATCATCTGTCACCAGGCAAAGTTGTTATAGTGTTGTTGAGTATATTTTGTATGCTGTACATTACATCCCCATGTCTTATTTATTTTATAACTGGAAGATTGTACTTCCTAATTCCATTCACCTATTTTGTCCATCCCACCCATCTCCCTTTTGATAGCCATCAGTTTGTTCTCTGTATCTATGAGTCTGTTTCTGTTTTGTTTATTTGTTCATTTGTTTTGCTTTTTACATTTTCCATATAAATGAAACCATATGGTATTTGTCTTGCTCTGCCTGACTTATTTCCCTTAGCATAATACTCTCAAGGTCTATCCATGCTATTGGAAATTGCAAGATTCATTCTTTTTTTATGGATGAATAATATTTCAATGTAAATATGTAGGCCACATCTTCATCCATCTATCAATGGACATTTAGATTGTTTTCATATCTTAACTATTGTAAATAGTGTTGCAGTGACCATAGGAGTGAATATGTGTTTACAAATTAAAGTTTTTGCTTTCTTCAGATAAATACCTAGAAGTACAATTACCAGATCATATGGAGATTCGTTTTTTTAATTTTTTGAGGAACCTCCATATTATTTTCTACAGTGGCTACACCAGTTGACATTCCGACCAACAGTGCACAAGAGTTCCCTTTTTTCCACATCCTTGCCAACACTTGTTATTTCTTTTTGATATTGGCCATTCTCACAGGTGTGAGATGGTATCTCATTGTTGTTTTGATTTGTATTTTCTTTAGAGATGTTGAGCATTTTTTCATGTTCCCGTTGGCCATCTCTATGTCTTCTTTAGGGGAAAAAAAGTCTATTCAGGTCCTCTGCCCATTTTTTATTATTTTATTTTGTTTTGTTTTGTTTTGTCTTGTTTTATTTATTTTTTATTCTCAAGTTAGTTAACATACAAGGTAGTTGGTTTCAGTAGTAGAACCCAATGATTTATCTCTTACATATGACATCAGTGCTCTGCCCATTTTTTTGGTACATTGGGTTTATTGTTGTTGTTTTTCTTTCTGTTTGTTTGCTTTTGTTTTTTTGATATTGAGTTGTATGAGTTGGATGTTCACCTTCCAACTGATATTTTGGATGTTAATTCTCCAACTAATTCTAAGTGTTGAATCCAAGGCAACTTTATCCTACTTATCCTTCCTACTCTGGGGTTCTATGTCCCCCTATACAGAACTAATAGCCTAGCTGTGGATGGGACAAATTTTAACAATGGAGCTAAAGATGGAGAAGGAGGAATATGGCTGTTTACAACCACATAAGAACGCTACCAAACTGCATTTGGGGTTTCTGCCAGCTAATACCCTGTTTACAGAAATGACAGACTTATTCTTGAAAGGCAGTTTTGCCAAAACATTTTCATCTAAAAATTTTAAAAATGTGTACCACTAATTCACAAGTTGCATTCATTTTTAGCAGCTACTTTAGGGGGTTTTATTATGTATGTAACATTCATACTGACATCTGCATAGGAAAAAAGGTAGAAGGAAAAAAACAAGAGGCAAGGAATTCCCCCCTCCCTTTTGGTACCAAGTTTTTAAACAAATTACTATTCTTGTTAGCCACCTGCTTATCAGTTAAGTATCAACACAGAAGAAAATACAGGGAGAAAATGCAGTAGAGTTGAACCTTTAACAATGCAGGTTTGAACTGCACGGATTTACGTATATGTGGATCATTTTCAATAATTCATCTAAATGTAGTCTTTCTTTATAATGATGTTCTATTTTGTTAAATATTTTTACTTTTATTTTTGTGAGAGAGAGAGCGGGGGGGGGGGGCGGTGCGGCGGGGAGGGGCAGAAAGAGAGGGAGACACAGAATCTGAAGCAGGCTCCAGGCTCCAAGCTGTCAGCACAGAGCCCAATGCTGGGCTCAAACTCAAGATGATCACCTCAGCTGAAGTCGGACGTTTAGCTGACTGAGCCACCCAGGTTCCCCTTGAATGATTTTCTTAGTAGCACTTTTTTTTTCTCTAGCTTACTTCATTGTAAGAATACAGCATATATACCTATCACATATAAAACATGTGTTAATCAACTGTTCATATTACCAATAAGGCTTCTAGTCAACATAGGCTATTCGTAGTTAAGTTTTTGGGGAGTCAGAATTTATACGTGTATTTTTGAGTAGAGAGCTTGGTGTCCCTAACTCTCAAGTTGTTCAAGGGTCATCTGTGTTATGAAATAAAAATGAAAGTTCTATTTTGTTGGCTTAGTTTTAAGCCACTTTTCCCTCTTAGAAAGTAAAGCTAAGAGAAATAAATAATTTCATTCATGAAAATGGCACACACACACACACACACACACATAGTATTCTTGTGCTAAAGGCAACTCCATGACGATACATTTCAAGATTTAATTGCAAACTTCTTTGTGTCCCTGGCTTAGTGACTTTGATATTATAATCAGCCTACTGTCCATTTTTGGAAAGTCAGACTCCATCCTTCTAAGCTTCATATCTTACAGTACAGAACTTACCTCCCTGCCCTTTAACATTCAGGAAACTTAATTAACCAATCAACTCTAAGAACCGTAATAAAGTTCTGTGAAACACAGAGCATGATATGTATATTCATATGCATCATGAGGGGTTTTCCTCATACTCCTGCCATGGAGCAGGAAGGGGAGGAGTGGAAGACTATTTGATGACTTCATCAAACAGGACTTTTAAGTAACTTCCCTCTAAGCATCACTGTCCTCCATGGTGTATTTGGCATGTTTCTCACATGTGACATCCATCAGCAATTCAAACCTTTCAATGGTTACATCTTTCACATCTTTTACAGTGATAGACCATGAATGCTAAATGCATAAAGCAATTCTTTCAAGGCTGTATTCATCAAATGTCATAAAAAAAAATGTTTAAACCAGGGCACCTGGGTGGCTCAGTCAATTAAGCATCCAAGTCTTGATTTAGGCTCAGGTCATGATCTCATCGTTTGTGGGTTCCAGCCCCATGTCAGGGTCTGTGCTATCAGCGTGAAACCTGCTTGGGATTCTCTCTCTCTCTCTCTCTCTCTCTCTCTCTCTCTGCCCCTCCCTCATTAAAGCATTTTCTCTCTCTCACTCTTTCTCTCTCTCTCTCTCTCTCTCTCAAAATGAATACAAAAATTTTAAACCCATTAATATAAGCACATATAGCTACATGGATGGCAATAGAATTAAAGTATAATCTTTTCTCCATTGTTGGTGTATCTACAAGAAGCACAAAAACTAAAGACTCAGAACATAATGAATTGCTTGCACATTCATGAATAATGAATAATGAATACCATGTCTAAAATTTATTCTACTGAATTGTTAAACATAAAAGTGTTTTCCACACTCCCTGAGAAAGTGATTAAATTGCAAGACCATGTCTACAATAATATTTTCTGATTTTCCTAATGTAATCTCATTTCTCTTTACCTTATTAAATTTGGTAAGTGCTTCCATATTAAACATTCCTCTGTTTTAGCAACCATTTTTTCAACTTTTAACAGACTTTACAAAGTTCTTCTTGATAATCATTCTTTCTACCTTTCTGGAATTATTCTGCCCTTATCCAAGCTATTGGTTTCTTTCAGTTTTTCAATTTCTACCAAATATTCAATGTTAATGAATCTTTACATATTAAATAACACATATGAACAGCCTTAGCACAACGCATGATGTACAAAGAACACTATCTATCAAGGTGACATTCTTTTCATCTTTCTTCCTTCTTTGTTGGGATGAACATCCAAGAATACATTTCACCAGAAAATATGTTTTCCTAAAAAATAAAGGAATGGGATTGTATGTAAAATCCTAGGTCTGCTTTAACGCTCTGCTTCACTTAGGTGAACAACAGTGATAATTTGCTCACCTATTTATAAAGAGGTAACACTTCCAGGATTCTATATCTTCTTCCCAAGAAACGTGTTACACTATAGGGCAACACACTATCCTGTTCACATAATAAAAAGACTCTGCCTTTTATTACAAGTTCATATTGAGTCCTGCACCTACTATCTTTTATATTCCTACACATTCTCTCTACACATGACAAAAAATGCAAAGAAGAAGAATCAAGTCATGAGTAATGCTGTTGGATAATAAGAGTGACAATTTACTTCCTAACAAAACCTCAAGAAAGAGGAAACACAGGTCTGTCCTTAATCCCTTCTCCACATACCTGTTGCATTGTAGATGATGCCATTGTTAATTAAACTCCTTCCAGAAGGACCTTTATTTCCTTATTGCTTTTCTAACCACTGTGAATGTTTCTATGGAACCAGAAGACCTGAGCTATGTGGATTGTGTTATTCTAGAACTTATCAATTAATCTCATGGGAAATGGGACTGAAATATTTAAGAGGAATAAAAAAGCAAAAACAAATCCTTGCTGTTCTAAAGTCCAAACAGCTTAATAAGCCTAAACCACTTCTCTGTCCTCTCAGGGGTCTCTGCTACCTAAGTTGTCGTCACCTGAGCCTGAGGTCCCTAAGTCTGCTATTACATAATGACTATAAAAACAGAGCTGACCTATTGTGTTTCAGGTGGCCCTAAGGAAGCTGATCCCAACCACACAGGAATGGGGCCAATAATTCCAGTTGAAAAATGGACATGTGTCCTCCATCTCTTTGGGAAAATCTGAGATTGTCACTGTTCATATTTGTCTCAAATTCCAGTCACTAAGAAGAGGCCTTACCATCCACTGTTTTTCTTTTTTTCCCTGCAAAAATGTGACTAAAAGAACAATTCTCATCAATGCTTTTAGACCTGGAAGAATGGGGCAACTTGCTGAATTCTCTTATTATTTTAAAACTTTCTCTGTGGATTTTTCTGGATTTTCTATGTGGTTAATAATACTACCTATAAATAATTGTGGTTTTATTTCCTCCTTTTCAATCCTTTAGGCTTTCAGTTCCTTTTTCTCAATATGTTGTGCTAAGACCTCTAGAACAGTGTTGATTAAGGTACACTTATAAAATGACAAAGCAGCTTTTAAAACAAAACTCATACGTCTTATGACATTTAAGTCTCCTAATCTTTTTCTTTTTTAAGTTTTTATTTTAATGTTAGTTACTTAACATATAGTGTAATATTGGTTTCAGAAGTAGGACTTAGTGATGCATCACTTACATATAAAATACCTCTATACTTGCTCATCATAAGTGCCCTCCTTAATACCCATCACCCATTTAGCCCATCCCCTGCCCACCTCCCCTCCAGCAAACCTCGGTTTGTTCTCCAGAGTTAAGGTCTTTATGGTTTGCCACTCTCTCTCTTTTTTCCCCCTTCCCCTATGTTCATCTGTTTTGTTTTTTTTAATTCCACCTATGAGTGAAATCATATGGTATTTGTCTTTCTCTGACTGACTTAGTTCACTTAGCCTAATACACTCTAGCTCCATTCACATCATTGTAAATGACAAGATTTCATTCTTTTTGATGGCTAAGTCATATTCCACTGTATATATACCACAGTTTCTTTATCAATTCATCAGTCTATGGACATTTGGGCTCTTTTCATAGAATGGTTATTGTTGATACTGCTGCTATAAGTATTGGGGTGCATGTGCCCCTTTGAATCAGTATTTGTATATGCTTTGGGTATCACCTGGTAGTGCAATTTCTTAACTTTTTGAGGAACTTTCATACTGTTTTCCAGAGTGGTTATTTCCAAGTTTTTAATTCCACCAACAATGCAAGAGGGTTCCCCTTTCTCCACATCCTCACCAACACCTGTTGTTTCCTGTGTTGTTAATTTTACCTATTCTAATAGGTGTGAGGTGGTATCTCATCATGGTTTTGATTTGTATTTTGATCTGTATTTGATGATGAATGATATTAAGCATCTTTTCATGTGTCTATTAGCCACCTGGATGTCTTCTTTGGAGAAGTGTCTATTCGTGTCTTCGGCCCATTTCTTCACTGCATTATTTGTTTTTTGGGTGTTGAGTTTGATAAGTTCTTTATAGATTTTGGATACTAACCCTTTATCAGGTATGTCATTTGCAAAAATCTTCTCCTATTCCATAGGCTGCCTTTTAGTTTTGTTGGTTGTTTTCTTTTGCTGTGCGGAAGCTTTTTATCTTGATGAAGTCCCAATAGTTCATGTTTGCTTTTGTTTCCCTTGCCTCCGGAGACATGTCTAGTAAGAAATTGCTACGGCCAAGATCAAAGAAGCGGATCTCTGTGTTCTCCTCCAGGATTTTGATGGTTTCCTGACTCACATTTAGGTCTTTCATCAATTTTGAGTTTATTTTTGTGTATTGTGTAAAAAAATGGTCCAGTTTTATTCTTTTGCATGTTGCTGTCCAGTTTTCCCAACACCATTTGTTGAAGAGACTGTCTTTTTTCCATTGGATATTCTTTCCTACTTTGTCAAAGATTAGTTGGCCATATGTTTGTGGGTCCATTTCTGGGTTTTCTATTCTGTTCCATTGATCTGTGTGTCTGTTTTTGTGCCAGTACCATCCTGTCTTAATGATTACAGCTTTGTAATATAGCTTGAAATTCAGAATCATGATGCTCCTGTTTTGCTTTTCCTTTTCAAAATTGCTTTGATTCTTTGGGATCTTTTGTGACATACAAATTTTAGGATTGTGTGTGTTCTAGCTCTGTGAAAAATGCTGGTGGTATTTTGATAGGCATTGCATTAAATATGTAGATTGTTTTGAGCAGTATAGACATTTTAACAATGTTTGTTCTTCCTATCCATGAGCATGGAATGTTTTTCCATTTCTTTGTGTCCTCTTCAATTTCCTTCATAAGTGTTTTATAGTTTTCAGAATACAGATCTTCTACCTCTTTGGTTAGGTTTATTCTTAGGTAGCTTATGAGTTTTGGTGTAAGTGGGGTTAATTTTTTGATTTCACTTTCTGCTGCTTCATTATTGGTGTATAGATAAGCAACAGATTTCTGTATATTGATTTTGTATCCTGTAACTTTGTTGAATTCATGCATCAGTTCTAGCAGTTTTTTTGATGGAGTTTTTTAAGTTTTCTACATAGAGATCATGTCATCAGTGAATAGTGAAAGTTTGACTTCTTCCTTGCCAATTTGGATGTCTTTTATTTCTTTTTGTTGTCTGATTGCTGAGGCTAGGACTTCCAGTACTATGCTAAATAACAATGGTGAGAGTGGACATCCATTCTTGTTCCTGACTGTCGAGGAAACACCTCTCATCCTCCATTGAAGATGATATTAGTTGTGGATCTTACATATATGACCTTTATGACATTGAAGTATGTTCCATCTATCCTTACTTTGTTGAGGGTTTTATCAAGAATGGATGTTATACTTTGGCAAATGTTTTTCTGCATCTATTGAAAGGATCATATGGTTCTTATCCTTTTATTAATGTGGTGTATTACCTTGCTTGATTTGTGACTATTGAACCACCCCGCAGCCCAGGAATAAATCCCACTTGATCATAGTGAATAATTCTTTTTTAATTTTTTAAACATATTTATTTATTTTGAGGGGGAGAGAGAGAGAGTGCAAGCAGGGAAGGGGCAGAGAGAAGGAAAGACAGAATCCCAAGCAGGGTCTATGTTGACAGCACAGAGCTTGACATAGGGACCAAACTCATAAACTGTGAAATCATGACCTGAGCCAAGATCATGAATCGGACCTTTAACCAACCAAACCGCCCCAGTGCCGCCTACATGATGAATAATTCTTTTAATGTACTGTTAATTTTATTTGCTAGTATCTTGAGAATTTTTGCTGCCGTGTTCATCAGAGATATTGGCCTATAAATTCTCCTTTTTAGTGCAGTCTTTGTCTGGTTTGGAATCAAGGTAATGTTGGCCTTGTAGAATAAGTTTTGAAGTTTTCCTTTCATTTCTACTTTTTGGAACAGTTTGAGAAGAATAGGTATTAACTCTTCTTAAACGTCTGGTAGAATTCCCTTGGGAAGCCATCCAGCCCTGGACTTTTGCTTGTTGGGAGATTTTTGATTACTGACTCATTTTCTTATTGGTTATGGGTTTGTTCAAATTTTCTATTTTTCTAAGTTTGGGAAGTTTATATGGTCCTAGGAATTGAAAGGCCTTTTAGAGATGATATGGTTCCAAACTTTTTGGGAACTCCTTTCTCCTTGTCTTTAATTCAGACACAAAAAGTAGCCCTCTAGTAGTTAATATTCATTTCTAGAAAATAAATACCATAGTTTATTACCCAGTCAAATCACTGAGACTTTGCTCCAAGGGTTTCTTAGTGTTTCTGAAAATCCAGATTCATATGAAAGATTTTTACAAATATTTGTGTTACCTATTTTAATCTGTAAAAAGTGGGATTAATTCTACTTTAGTCTGAGAATGACTTCTTAGTCTCTGAATTAGTGAAGCACTCATTGCGGCAACTTTCACTGTCACTCGCATGCTAGTATTGAAATTTTCAGTGTACACTGAAGCGCTGCGCTCCATTTCCACTTTATTTTTACCCTTATCCTTCCCCACCCCAAACATGTGCCAACAAAACAAAGTAGATTTTAAACAAACAATTTTTTATACTAAAAAAAAAAAAAAAAAAGAAAGGAATTAAGGGAAGGAGAAGAGGAAGGAAGGAAGGAAGATAAGAAGGAAGGAAAAAAGGGGAAGGAAGGAGGGAGGGAGGAAGGAAAGAAGAAGGAAGGAAGGG
This sequence comes from Cryptoprocta ferox, assembly GCA_028646485.1. NCBI lineage: Eukaryota > Metazoa > Chordata > Mammalia > Carnivora > Eupleridae > Cryptoprocta > Cryptoprocta ferox. The sequence continues at coordinate 30,907,358 of CM053577.1, read as the reverse complement.
GAAAAGAAATGAGTGAGGCATGAAAAGAGAAAGACGCGCATGATACACTCATGCTCAAAAACTCTCCAATGGCTTCCTTTCTTAGAATTACAAAGACCTAATTTTAGCTTAAAAAGTCAGCCATTCTGGCTATCTATTTGGTCTCATCTTCTATAACTCTCCTTCTTAAAAGAAAGTATCATATATTTGAGAAAAAGATCCAACTAAAAGCTGTGTTTAAAGATGTGCATTTAAAACATAAGGATAGGGGCGCCTGAGTGGCTCAGTTGGTTAAGCATCCAACTTTGGCTCAGGTCATGATCTCACAGTCCGTGGTTCGAGCCCCACGTCCGGCTTTGTGCTGACAGCTCAGAGCCTGGATCCTGCTCAGATTCTGTATCTCCCTCTCTCTGCCCCTCCCCCGCTCGCTCTCTGCTCTGTCTCTCAAAATAAAATAAAGACATTAAAAAAATTTTTTTAATAAAATAAAACATAAGGATAGAGACATTTTGAAATTTTAAAAAAATAGAAAAAAGATTCCAAATATAAATCAAAATAAAACGTGTAGTTATATAAGACAATATATATGTTAAGAGCAAGAGCATTACTAGTGAAAAGGATATATAACAAAAAAGAGTTCCGTTTGCCAAGATGATGTAAGGTATGTAAATTCAAGCACAGTCTACAAATCCATAAAGAAAAAAACTGACCAAACTACAAGGAAAATTAGATAAAATCCACAATCTTTGTGTGACATTTTAACACTTATCTGTCAATAAATGAAAAGATAAGTACCAGGGGCACCTGGCTGGCTCAGTTCATCCAGCATGTGACTCTTGATCTCAGGATCAGGAGTTCGAGCCAAATGTTGAGCGTGGAGCCTACTTAAAAAAAAAAAATTGTAAGAAAAAAAGGATAAATGCCAAATATCAGTAAGATTTTAAATAAGTAGAATACAATAAAACAACTGCAGAACACATAGTCTTTTTAGGCCTACAAAAAACATTTACAAAAATTGATAAAATATTGGGATATAACATAAAGACTCAGCTAATTTCAAGGGACTCACATTATATGTATCCGGCTGTCTAAACACAGATCAATTAAGCCAGAAACAAATAAAAAGGTAACTAGGAAAACTCTTTGTCTTGGGATATTAAAAAAATACTTATAAATCACTCATTGACTGAAAAAGGAATCAAACATTAAAATTGGAACTTATTTTGAACTAATCAATGAAAAAATGTGTTAAGGCTTCAAGTACACCTAAAAATAAAACTGAAAGGGATAAATTTTCCCTTAATTGCTTATATTATAAAAGAAGAAAGACTGAAAGTTAGCTACATAATCATCCATATTAAAAAGTTAGAAAAAGAGTAGTGGAGGGGCTCAGTTGGGTAAGCATCTGACTCTTGATTTTGGCTCAGGTCATGATCTCACGGTTTGTGAGTTTGAGCCCTGTGTTGAACTCCACACTGTCAGCGTGGAGCCTGCTTGGGATTCTCCTCCTTTGCTCACACACTGTCTCTCAAAATGAATAAATAAAAACCAAAAAGAATGAAAAACAGCAGTGGAATACAAAAAGAAAAGGAAGTAAAAATAATAAGAGCAGTAATTGATGCAGGAAACCAACATACAATAATAGAAAGGCTAAATAAAACCTAGCTATTTTTGAGAAAGAGAAAATAAATAATATTAGAAACAAAAAGGCATATGAATATGTGTAACTACATATTCAGCAAATATTAAAAAGGCAATAGGACATTATAAACAACTTTACACCAAAAATTTGAAAACCCACATGAAACAAATTCCTAGAAAAATACAGTTCATAAAAACTGACTCAAGGAGAAAAGGAAGACAGTCTCTTCCACAGTGTGCGTTTCCAGAATACACATTAGCTCATATGCAATTGATCCATAGTAGGGGGATGTCAGTATAATTCAGAATTATATTTTAATTCTTATGTGATCTTTCCCAACACATGAAAGTTTTAGTAATTATGACAGACTTCCTCACAACTGAAAAAAAAAGTCTTAGCAATATATAGATGTCTTAGGGATCTTCCTGAAGCAAGAGATAGCTGCTTTGGCGGTTTTGAAAATGGATCTCTTTGCCACAGCTCAAATCCCTCTCGGGAAGCTGAGATGTTAACTTTTTTTTATTAATGATCCTTAGCATGCCCAAGGTTAGATTTTTTATTTTATTTTGTTATTAAACAGATCTCTATTGGAGGCAAATGCACTCATGGATCTAGAATTCAAAGGAGCAAGCAGAAGCCCTATCAGAGAAGTTCACTGTGAAGCTGAGTGCAAATTCCAGTGGAAATATACTCTATTGATGTTTTTGTTAGGATTCTATTTGCTTTTGTTAGGGCCCCAGTTCCAGTGCTACATGGGGTGGTCTGCAAGTAATCCCATTTTCCCCATTAACTCTATTATTCACAGAGCACAATTTTAATAACATTGGTTTCTCAGGTACCCACACATTACATTAAAGTAGAACCATCTGTGACTAAACAGTATGTGACCATTAAAATGATTAGTTTGAAATGTTCTTCTAAAGAATGTTTCATGTCCAGATGGTTTTAATAGCAAGCTCTACTGAACATTCAAAGACCAAATAATTCCTGTCTTACACAAACCATCTAGAATACAGAAGGCAGTCAGTTTGCCAGTTGATTTTATGAGGTTAGCATAAACTTCATTTGAGGTTGCCAAATCCTCACAAGGATATACAGGGTAGGAAAATCAAAGCTTATTCTTACTCATAAATACAAATGTGACAGTCTATAGAGTTCTGAGTTATTTAAAAAAATTTTTAATGTTTAGTTTTTAAAGAAACAGAGAAAGACAGAGTGTGAACAAGGGAGGGACAGAGACAAAGGGAGACACAGCATCTGAAGCAGGCTCCAGGCTCCAGGCTATCAGCACAGAGCCCAATGTGAGCCTGAACTCACAAACCATTGAGATCATGACCTCAAGTGAAGTTGGACACTTAACCAAATGAGTCACCCAGGCGACCCTTGAGTTATATTTTTTAAGAAAAAATAAATTATGCCTACATTTTTGCCCAGGTATGTAAACACGGTTTGACATTTTGACATTAGGACATGACTTGCTGTCATTCACAACAATGTCAGAATAAGATTGGATAATCATTCTATTATCTCAATAGACACATAATAAAATTAAATCTACTTATTATTTTAAAAAATAAATTGCAGCAGACTGGGGGGAAGTGATTTCTTTAACCCAGTTAAGAGTATCTCTGCAAAAAATGAAAATTTTCAACAGACATCTTACTTATTGATGAGACATTATTTTCTTGAGGATGAGGAAAACCCTCTGAAACACTCTAAAATCACTTCATTTCCTTCTTTTGCTGAAGGCTTTGGCTGTGCAGAAAAGCAGAAGAAAAATGTAAAAAGATTAGAAACAGGAAAAACTATTACTATTGACAAATGATACAAATATCTCTGTAAAAATTCAAAACATATATTTACATTTTTAGAATCAATATGAGAGATTAACAAAGTTTGCTATGTTTTAAAAAAATCAGTGTACAGAAATATTGCTTTTCTAACAACAAAAAAGGACTAAAAATCATAACTTTCTAAAAGTTTATCTTTACAACATAATAAAAGATATATATATATAAAGTACCTTGAGAAATAGATGTGAACGTTCTTTATGGATAGAGTTTAAAATTTTATTTAAAGACATACATGAAGCCTTAATAAATGAAGAAATATACCATATTCTGGGCTTAGAAGAATTATTATAATAAAGGTGCTAATTTTCTACAAAATGATCTATAGATTTAATACATTCTCTATTAAAATCTCCGAGGGTGTGCAAGTGCATGTGTGTGTGTGTGTGTGTGTGTGTGTGCTACTTGACAAGTTGTCTCAAAAATTTATAAGAAATTATGAAGGGCCTCATAAACCTAAAGTCTCCATATAAAGAAAAAGAAAAAGCAAAAAGAGCAGGAGGAAAAAAATGGGATGAAGGGCATTTTTCTTTATCTCATTTAAAGGCTTACTATAAAGTTAAGTAATTAAGACAATGTGGTATTGGTACAGGTAACAGAACCTTCAAGGATCCCCAAAACATATAACTTCCTATACACATATGGAAATGTGAGTTACAATACTACCCACAAGAGGTTAATGGAGAATGGTTAGAGGTGCCAGGGCAATTAGTTCTACAGAAAAAATAAATGAAATTGGGCCCTCTCTCACACCACACACAGCAATCAATTCCAGAATTAAGGTGAATTAAAAACCTAAATATGAAAAACAAATCTATAAAACTCTTAGAAGACAGGAAAGCCTAGGTGCCTTAGTTGGTTGAGCATCAACTCTTGATTTCAGCTTAGGTCATGATCCCAGGGTAGTAGGATAAAGCCCCATGTCAGGCTCCATGCTGAATGTGCAACTTAAGATTCTCTCTCTTTCCCTCTGCCCCTCTCCACCACTCATGTTCTCTCTCTCTCTCTCTCTCTCTCTCTCTCTCTCTCTCAAATTGAAAAAAAAAAACTCTTAGAAGACTATAAGAAAATTTCTTTATGCTTTTATTGTAGAAAAAGGATTACTGCTGTCACAAAAAAATGACAAAAATAAAGAAAATGCTTGATAAATTTGACTTCATGAGGATGAAGAATTTGTTTAGCAAGTCATCATAAGAAACTGAAAAAAATAAGCTAATATTGGGGGAAGATATTGGTCACATATGTAACTGGCAACAAGAATGTGCAAGCAACTACAGATCAATGAAATTTTAAAAAATAATGTTATTTTTTCTAAAGTGAGTATTAGGCTGTGTGGATGCTCTTAGTGATTTTTATGCCTAACATTTGTACCTTACATATGCTGTGCTAAATATTCCATTCAATATTTATTAAAAACTAAATTGCTTTTACAGACAGATCATCACACTGCAATGCATTCTGTGAAATAATAGAACTATGCCTGAGTTTCTTTTGGAGATCAGAGAAGAAAGTACCATCTGGGTCTGAGGGGCTACCAGGTGAGCTTCAGCAAAGAGTTCTGCTGTGGTAAGGCCTTGAGAATGAGTACATAAACAATTTGATGAGGGATATTCTGAACAGCAGAAATCAAGTGTTCAAAGCTTGGGTTTTGAAAGGTCTGTTTCCGAAAAGAAACAGAATTTTCAGGAAATGTAGGTAACTTGCTGTGGCTGAAATATAATATGCTTCTAAGAGGGGTAGGAGATACAGATAGAAAAGTAGGCAGGACAGACAAGAGATGGCCTTTTATAGTAGCCAGGGAACTTAGACATTGTGGTGCAAGTAATATAAAAAATCTTACAAAATACTTAAGGATGTTCAACAGCAGAAAGATATTTGGACAAGGGGCCAAATATGGGTTTTAGATGAATCGGTAGCTACTGTGTCGAGACTGGACTAGAGAGGTTAAGACTTGAGGAATGAAACCAGTTGTGGGATTTATCCAGAGTCAATGGAGGGAAAGTTGGGTCTGGAATTAAGATTCATGACTCATACTTGACAGGATGTGGGGAGTAATTATGAGGAAGAGCCAAGGATTCCTCCCAGACTCTCAGCTTCAGCAATTGCAAGATAGTGGTATCTTTCAATGGAGAACATAGGAGAAGATGGGATAATGGGACAATTTAGTTTAAGTGAACACATATAGAATTTTGGCCCCTGATGAAGTGGAGCTTCCCAATAGACAGACAAAGATGTCAGTGTGTTTTATGTAAGTTATCCAGACAAGAACAAGAAGGAGGAAGGGAGAGTATGATCACAGTGACTTTGAGGATTTGTTATATCAGCTAAACAGAAAGAGATCTGAGCTCCAAATGAATAGTCAGGGATATATTTTTAAATTCTCTCTGCAGTATGGATGAGGTTGACAATGCCTAAGTCAATTGGAAATAATAATCATCATCAAAATAACTAATTTGTTGACTATGTGCTATAAAATATGTACTGTACATCATGCCAACATGTGATAAAATATAATCTCATTTCATTTCCAAAGCCTTCATTTTTATCTCCACAAAAATTCCAAAAGGACAGGGAGCATGTCAGCCTTGTTCCTGTCTGTACCCTTAGCATGTAACTAGCACAATGGGCTATGTCAGGCGCTCAATAAATATTTGCTATATGAATGGATAAGGGATTTAATGAATGAATAAATCTTCACAACACACTGAAAGTTACACATTACCCATTTTATAAATAAGAAAACTGAAATTTAAAGAGGTGTAGAAAATTGCTTGCTGCTGTTGAACATTGCTAAACTAAGCTAATAATCAACAGTGTTTGAATATAAACTCAGGCCAATATGCTTCTAGTGTACATCATAAGCCATAATTCTGGTCTCTTTTGGTTGTGGTATATTTGAAAAAGAGTTTAGGTGACTCACCTACCCAGGTAATGACCACCATTTTTCACTTCACATTTTTATATAGAACTAACCGGTCGCGTTGCTGTACATAATCAAATTTAGCAGTGTGGTAATCCCACATCTAGTCTACAACCTGCTAGTGAAACAGGTGTCACAGCACGGTTTTGTTTTGTTTTGTTGTGTTTTATTTTATTATTCCTTGTAATATGAACCATGGAAGGAAAACCAATGGATAATCTGTATGATTTTTCCTTCTTCCCCAAACTTTTATAGTTTTCCATGCTGAGGACAATAGGCAGACAAGATGAAAACCCTAAACCATTTAAAAAATAAAGCTAAAATATTTCAAGCGTATGATATCACTGTTTGCAAACTCTTCTGTTTGTTCACAGTCTTATGAGAATTGGTAATAATAGTAATTAAATGTGTTGATTGGATATTTACCAATGCCCACCGCAATTCATTTACAGTTTGACACTCCAAAGGTGCATTCTGGGTCCACAGTCCAAAGAGACAAGTTTAATCAGCATCTCTTTCACTTTGCTCTCATTTGCCAAACTTCCAAGTAAATAGAGACCAGAGGGCATCATTAACACATCTGGTGTTCTGCCTTGATCATGACGGGAAATAATTTCACACTGTCATTGGGGAAGTCATTGGGGAAGCAGTTGTACTTAGTAGAGATCGGAAAACATTTAGCAGAGAACTTTATTTGAGGAACCAAATGTTTGGGGAATTCTCTGACTATTAAGCAAAGGCAAAGTGCAAATCTGAGAAAGAAAACTTTAGCTGATGCAAGAAAGCAAAATAGCGATTTCTACCTTAGTCTATTTTCGGATTTGATGTAAATATGTTTACAGAGCTGGCCTCATGAGCAAAAAAAAAAAAAAAAAAAGAGTCACCTGTCTGGAAGATTTCACCAGTCTCAGGAAAACCATTCAACTAACAGCACACCTCAGCCAACCAGAGCTGAGGTGGGGTTAGTAACAGGCAGTATAGTGGGCTTGGGAATTTCATATATAAAAAGTTTTAAAAACACGGGGTAAATGTCAGTTTGTCAAAGAGTCATTTTAAAAACTTTCCATTTTCATAAAAGAAAAGAAACATCTTAACCCCGAACATTTAGCAAGGCCGTGATCTCAGACGAAAGAAAATCTATTAGGTTGAATAAGCATTCCAAGATGAAAAACTCACTACCTTGTTTTTATTTGCTTATTTCATGATGATCTGTAAAATGTTTATCACATCCAATGCTAAACCACAGACTGAGAGGTTTTGGGAAGCCCTGAGTTAGACTCTCAAGGCACCTTTACTTTGAGAAAGTGACATTAAAATGCCTAAATTTTGGGGTGCTTGGGTGGTCAGTCGATTAAACGTTTGACTTCAGCTCGGGTCATGATCTCACGGTCTGTGATTCCAGTTCTGCTTTGGGCCCTGGGCTGACAGCTCAGAGCCTGGAGCCTGCTTCAGATTCTGTATCCCTCTCTCTCTGCCTCTCCCCTGCTCGTGCTCTCTCTCTCTCTCTCTCCCCTCTCTCTCAAAAAATAAACAAACATTAAAAAAATAAAAAAAATAGGGGCGCCTGGGTGGCTCAGTCAGTTAAGTGGCTGACTTCAGCTCAGGTAGTGATCTCACAGTTCGTGGGTTCAAGCCCCGCGTCAGTCTTTGTGCTGACAGCTTGGAGCCTGGAGCCTGCTTCAGATTCTTTGTCTCCCTCTTTCTCTGACCCTCCCCCACTCACACTCTGTGTGTCTTTCTCTCAAAAATAAATAAACATTAAAAAATGATAATGAATAAATTAAATTAAATTAAATTAAATGCCTGAATTTCAAGAGATAACTTGAGAAATAATCTTTCTTGCTGCTTTAAAAATGCCACATTCTCATCACTCATCTTTCCTCTCTCCTGTCGAACAAACATTCCTGGAGCCACTACCTTGTACCAGGCCCTGTGGCTGGAGATGAGGTCTCCAGGGTTCCTGAGCTTCTTATTAAATATAGTATTTATTATCACCCTAAGTTTTCACTGTACTATATGAACTGAAAAATTCAGAATTCCTTTTTCTTAAGGATCCAAGTCCATGATTGTTAGAAGAAATGTAGCCCAAAGAACCTAGGTTGCGGGTTGAAATTGAAGACTTCTGAGTCTCAGTCCAAATATCCCCAAAACGTCAGGGCAGTTAGGGCTTCAAACATCAGCTTAGGTAGTAGCTGTAAGCTAAATGTAGTTATTTTCAGAATATAAGTTTTAATAACTTAACTCTTCAAATCATTTCTAGCATAAGAAATATACATTTATTGCCCAAATAAAACCCATCTAGGCATATCTGCTTAGAGTTGGTTGAATCCTTATGGTTTCCCTATAGTTGGTTCCACTTTCTGAAATAGGTTTCCTGGAGGGTGGCATTTGTAGCCAGACGGACTGGGGCTCAAATCTGTCTCTAACTTTTATTAGCTTGATCCCCTTGGACACCTTATTATTCCTTATTCATTTATTCCCTCTTAAAAACATGCATAGAGTGACTTGTCTGCACCAGTCATTGTGCTAACACAGGGTTCAACAATGAATAAAACATACTCCCTTACTTCAGCAATTCATAGCTCTTTGGGGCAAAGGACATCGCAACACAATAAGTGCACAAATAAGGAAGTGCATGGGATATTTGGGAGTTCAGAGAAAAGCACTAATCTGATCTAGCAGGATTAAAGATGGCTTCCTGGAGACGCTACCCTCAAGATGAGTCCTTTAAATGAGTAAACGTCAGCCAGTAAAGGGAGGTGGAGTTAGGGAGGAGGCATTCCAGGCATCAGGAGCTGCAGAAGCAAAGGCACCAAGGAGAGAAAGCACAGGAACTACAAAGAGAGCTAGGATTTGAACCCAGGTGTGTCTGGTCCCAAAGCCTGAAGACACCCCTCTGCATGGGGTGCTGCAGGATCTTGCTCTACACTAATGTGCTTACACATTACACAACATAGCCATTCAAACTTATTAGATAGGCAGAGAAGAGTTATTTTGCAAATACCAGTATCAGACATGTATATATAAATATATAGGTATTATATATATACACACATATTTTATACAAATTATTTTTTAAAGAAATAAAAATCCCCATAGCCTCTCAAACATGCTATATGCCAAACACTGACACATCACAGACCAGCAATGTAAAAATGTAAAAACCAGGTTCAACTTCCTTCTGTGTAGACTTTGAAATAAATCTTCTGCTATTCTGTTGCATAATTGTGATTTTAAAATTTATTAGGAAAGAGGATGATGTAATCTGCACTACCTTAAAAAAAAAAACCTGGTATGGACTGTTTGTCTGTGTCAACTTCTCTGTATACATTGCCTGACCATATTCTGAGTAATCACCACCTTAGCGTATGCTAATAAAATGACAGGGATAATACTAATAATGTATGTTTGCTGAGTATTTTCATTTGAAAGGATCCATGCTAGGTGGTATCTCTCATCCAATAATCAACAGTCAATGAGATGGGTAATATTATTGTCCTCATTTTGTAGGTGAGTAAACTAAGGCATAGAGTTTTTAAATAACTTTGTCCAAACAAGAGGCAATAAATAAAGCCCCAGAATTTAAACACATAGTCTGGCTTCTAAGCTTTCCCTCTTCATCACATACCATTTTCTTGGCATAGGACCTGAGTATCCACACTACTTGTATTTACGTTATTGCTCCCTGAGCAGCATCCAGGGTTGAGAGACACTACTTTTTAACACATCACATTGTGAAAACATTAACCAATATACAAATCTTAGAGTTTATCATCTATCTGTTATTGTTTATCTGACTTGTATATTTATGAAGAAGAAAGTTGACCATTGATAAACCACTGTGAGTAGCTTAACTTTAAGCTTCGAAGTCACTTAAGTTGATTGATAGACTAAGAACTTTTCATTTGTATGAGTCAAGGATTTCTCTCTCCCAGAAAAAAATCAAAGACAGAAACAAATTAGATGCTAATATTGATATGACTTCACAGGAGAACCAGCCTCAACCAAGTTAAAATGTTGGAACAGTATAAAGTCACTGGGGATGTAATGACTTGGGAAAGGAGTTTCAGGAGGAGGAGCGATGAAGAAAAGATGGTCAAGACCTGTCAAAGATAAATTTATGTTCCTTGAATACTTTTTACTGCTGACCATATACTCAATAACCTGTATTAAAACACTTTGGAAAATGCATATATACCTTATCTTAAAAAAACACACACACACTTCAATCTGATTTTTACATCATCTAGATTATTTAAGTGAAGAATTCAAAATATCTCTTCGGAGAGTTATTTTATTAGTATAGTCTGCTAAATTTAAAAACAAATCATTCTTCATATATCTTTACACATTGAAGTTAAAGTTCAAGCTCTTGTTGACAATGTACAACTAAACAGAAACTATGACTCACCAGAATCTGCAATGGATTAGAGTTCATATGGTTTGCCTTATGTTTTTGGCAAGTATTTATGACTCTCCAAAGACTGGATTATGGAGTTTAAGAACCAAGTTTAAAATAGGGATGGGTCTTCTAGTTTATTGATCTCTTAAGATGGCTTTATTATTAATAATAATAAATCAGTTCCAACAAACTTCCTTGTTAATGTATCTATTCTTACCTCTTCCTTAGTGGTATTTTATAAAAATTCTCTTCTTTGAGAGAAGAGTGGAAAAGGAGACTGTTTTGACTGGAAATTGACTGGACTTTGGGAAAGGAATGTTATGTCATTGCAATCACTTTCTTGGCATTTACCATAATACAGTATATCAGGCTAAGGTTCTTTCTGTGGATGCAACCAAGAATTATTCTCGAAGAGGATTTATTAGAAGATTATCTGGGATTCGTGGAATACATGAGAGACTAGAAAAATTAATTTGGAAATGGACAGTGAGGCAGCTCCAGAGTCTGGTAAGCAAGAACCCCAATAAGACCAAGAGCAGTCCGATCATGATCTTACCATGTAGATGTCATTGAAGCCCTAATGTTTTCATTGTTTTCTGCTAATGATTCTGCTAAATATCACTGTCTTTCTCCCATTGCTAAAGATTCAAATTCCAAAGAAAAGCTTTCTGAAAATTTTTGCTTGGCTTACCAACCTATTTATTTAGTTAAGGGTAAGGGCAGGGGTCTATCTTTTCACTACAGTTCCAGCAAGCTATATTTCAGTCGGAATGTCACATTTCTCAAAAGCAAATTGAATGCCAGTTGGGAAATGGACTCTGAACAACGAAAAGACAAAAATGCTTTCTTCATGATGGAATGAACACTAGAATAAAGCTGCGAATATGGAAAGACAAAGTGAGTCTTTCTTCTTATTTTGCTGAAAGGGTGGGTTATGGACTTATGGACTATCTCTTATTATGAGTATTAAAAACATAGGCTATGGGGCCATAGCATTGAGTCATGAACTTGCTCCAAGAAAAATATAGAATCAATATTAAAACCTGAATATTAATTTAAAATAGATGTAAGATAAGGATGACTCTTATTACCACTATCAATATTGCTTTAGATATTCTGACTAATAAAGTACAGCAAAGAATACACATAGGAATCATAACTATTGGAAAGGAGATAAAATTTAGCATTGTTTGAGGATAATATGACTATAGAATAGAAGCCCAAACAAATCAACTGAAAAACTAAAATCAATTTTACTGTATACCAGCAATAATAGTTACACAGAAAACATAATGGCTTAAAAAAACATTTATTCACAATAGGAAAAACACACATACACAAAAGTACAAAATGTCTAGGAATAATTTCAAGAGCAATGTGTGGGAGCAAATGGAGAACACCACAGAAACTTGTTGTAAGGTACAGAAAACTATCTAAATGCTTTTGTTCCCTTTTTAGAATCCCACAAAATGGTCTCAGGTGAAAAAAAGTCAAGGTAGTTTTTGACACTAGGAGTAATTAATGACAATTTGTCTTACCATACACTAAATGAAAAGGTAACTCATATGTTTTAAATGTACCAGAACCAAAATCTAGTCAGATCAATGAAACAAAACATATAGTCTTGAAATATAATGTGATAGCTAGCAGGATTTAACATATCCTCAGAGATCATCGGGTTGGTGAACACATGTTTGTATGCAAGAAGGTGCCTTTTAATTTCATTTAAAATTAGCTGCCTTACCCTAACCTGCTCATGAGCATGAGTCACTGTTAGTGAATAAATAAATCTGCATCCCTGGGGTTCCTCCTCATGCAACAGACTACTTGAAGCTTGTATGAGAAACAATTCAATTGGAAATCAATGCTTAATCATTTAGAATGTTTGCCCATTCCCTAACATACGATGTTAGGGAATCTTATTTGAAACTTATTTGTTCCTTTTTTTCCTTTCTGTAGATATGTTCTTAACAGGCATGGCATGTCTCCTCCAATTATACCTCTTGTTAATCCTTCATGTTTAGCTGCACTGATGAATGGCTGCTTCTCTTTCGGTACAGCCTGGAGCCCAAGAAGTGCATTTGTTTTACTTCCTAGAGCTTGTATTTTGAGTCTTGCCATACCAGGCACGACCTTGAAATACGGTGAAATCCTTTGAGACCCTTTCATAAATTTCAGTAGCAGGTAACAGACAGAAACTTGGTTTAATTTCCATTATTTAAAAAAAAGGAAATTGAAATCTAAGTGATCAATAATAGAAAAATGGTTTAAAAAATCTTTGTGCATCCATACAATGTAACATTATAAAAGGTACCAAAAAATATGTGCTTAAGAATTTTAAGTTTTTTTCAGGAGGTGAGCTATGAGTTATATCTTTATTTTCATTTTGCTTCTGTATGATATTTTATTTTTTCCTTATTTTCCAAATTTTCTGCAAGTATGAGAGTCAAGAAGACTTATTATAAAAAGATAAAAATAAAGATATTTTAAAATTGGGATATATATTAATAAGAATTCATTATTTGATTTTACAAAAAGACATATATATTTGAGCAAATGGATGACAAAGTCATTCTAATTTGCATTCCCAAATGCAGCCCTATAATTTCCACCATCAAACAACTGTCAATTCCTGGCAGTTCAGGTAAGGGCAGGAAATGTTCTTAATTTAGGGCCTTAAATTCTGGACTTGCAAAGCTTCTGTGTAATAGTAAGAATGACAAAGATTACGTTTACTATATCCCAAATAGGAAGCAAAATATAATCATCATATGTCACTGTCCATTCTTTGGCTCAAATATTTGATGGAGGACCCTGCAATTGGTGCATGTGGTTGATTATGTTGTGTTCAAAAATATGATCACTGGCTGTTTTGCAAAACAGTAAACAGTAAATATAATAATTCTATGGATGTGATTCTAAAAATAGTTTATGCCTACAAGAATCTTTTTGGAAAATTTTACCAAATAGAATCATCTTCAGTGCTTTTCTGAACCAGGGATAGAAAAATGCATAAATCATTGGATTGAAAGTAGAGTTTAAGTAGCCAAACCAAATCAATGTATCATTTAAGGTGGGTGGAATGGCATAGTCCAGGAAAGGGTCCATGACCATGCAGACAAAGAAAGGACACCAGCATATTAGGAAAACTCCCATCACAATCCCTAAAGTCTTTGCAGCTTTCCTTTCTTTGTTTCGTGACATTCTATTTTTCTCTTCCAATCCAGATGCATCATTAATTGATCTTGCCTGTCCCTGAGCTATGAAATATATTCTGGAATAGACACACAACATAATAGATCCAGGTATATAGAAAGAAGTCATAAAGGCCAGTACCCCAGATGTTTTGCTAAAGAAAACAGAGCAACCTCCTCTGCAGCGAATGTATCTGTAATATATCTCTTCAGCTCCTTTGAAGTTTAGCTCCAGAAAGATCATTCCAAATGCAAAAAGAGCGGGGACACTCCAACTAACGAAGATCATCACAAAAATAACCAAGACACTGATCTTGGCTTTGTATCTCAGTGGGTCACACACAGCATAGTAGCGGTCAATGGAAATGAAGGACAAGTGGAAAATGGATGCTGAGCTCAGCATAATGTCTGTGCTGGTGTGAATTTTACAGAAGACTTCTCCAAAGTACCAGCCATGCTCAACAGATCTCACCATGCTATAAGGCATGACCAGGAACCCCAGAAGAAAATCCACGGTGGCCATGGAATGAATGAGCCAGTTCGTTGGGGTATGAAGTTGCCTGAAGTGTGATATGGAAATAATGACTATCAGATTGCCAATGAGTGTGGTCAGAATTATGAGCACCATCAAACTGTAAAGGGAGGCACGGACATCATTTGACCAGTTGCTTTTCACACAAGAAATATTAATTATATTGTGGTAAAAGGACATCATTCCTGAGGAATGTCCACCAGTTTATTTCTTCCTTTGTGTGTTGAGGAATCTTTCTTCAAAATCCATACTCGGGTTAGAGTTTCTTCTTTGCTTTTCATATACCTACTCCAGAAACCCGGGAGGGAAAAAAAAGAGAGAGAGAGAGAATCATTGGCACTTTGATTCCTTTCACTTCTAACACATTTACCCATTACTTCTTGATAAAAAATATTTTAGAAACAGCTTTATTTTTCTAAGTTAGTTCCACAGTCCAGTTCAATAATTTTTTAAACATCTACTTGATGTCAGATACTGTGCTAGATATGAAAAGCTAAATTATTAGATTGAAGTATATGAAATTGCAACTTTTTTAGGTCAGAGGAGGTCAAATGATGAATTCTTTATATGCTTCAATCTACAGAAATAGTCTTTGTTCAAAAGAAAGTCTTGTAGCAGAGCTTTATATTCTAAAGGGTAGATATAAATTCCCAGAAATTTTAGAATTAAAATTTTAGAAATTTTATAAAAAAAGTTAAATATTTTAAATGTGCCTCTTGTGCACAGGTAATACCCACCAGTGCCTGATTTTGCACTTGAAAATATATGTTATTTCTTATTTCATAATGAATTGCAATGGAAATTACATATCTTTACTACCAGTTTGCAAAGTACTCAAACATAATATTCCAAGTGTTACATCATTTAACATTTCACATCTACAATATAAACACTGTTCCTTATAAGGAAGACATCACATGTTTTGTTAGTATTTATATATAATTATAGTGTATATATTTATATATAATTATAGTGAATTATACTGGTAAGAAGTCGAGGCTTAGTTCATGAAACCATTAAAGATGGAATATGACCTGAGGTCTCAATGAAACTGGTGCAGTTTCATTTTTACCAATCCGTATTTTCTTTCCATGACAGAAAGGACCAACTCAGATGAATTAGTTGCAAGAACATTAAACTTTTAGCTTTCATATAAGAACATTGGCTGTCTTAAAAAGTGGTACCCACTAGTGAAGTATTATACTGTGGCCCAAAGTATTAGGGATTTTAAATATAGAGACCAAAGTCTATGGTAAGTAATGACGTGACACAGAGAAAAGATGACTGAGGTGAGAAACTCAGGGAATCTGGGCTTTCATGTGGGCTGTGGGCACTGCACTGGAGCCTGTTTTGGTTTTGTTTTTTTAAGCTCTGAAACTGATATAAAATTTTTTTTCATGCAATCCCAATTTATAAAACAAATTAAAATAAAATCTTGTTAAAACAGACATGGCACTTTCTTCCTCCTCATGCCTCATTAAAGAACCCAAGCCTCCATGAAACCGAGTTTAAAAATGTCCCCTTTGGAATTGTTGCAAGGAACACAAAGTACCAGAGACACCACTACAAGCATGAATTCTACAGAGAACACAATGACTCTAAACCCATCTTTTTCAATAACACTGAATGTAAATGGACTAAATGCTCCAATCAAAAGACATAGGGTATCAGAATGAATAAAAAAACAAGATCCATCTATTTGCTGTCTACAAAAGACTCATTTTAGACCTGAGGAGACCTTCAGATTGAAAGTGAGGGGATGGAGAAATATCTATCATGCTATTGGAAGTCAAAAGAAAGCTGGAGTAGCCATACTCATATCGGACAAACTGGACTTTAAAGTAAAGGCAGTAACAAGAGATGAAGAAGGGCATTATATAATAATTACAGGCTTTATCCATCAGGAAGAACTAACAATTATAAATGTCTACACACTGAATTTGGAAGCACCCAAATACATAAAACAATTCATCACAAACATAAGCAATCTTATTGAAAAGAATGTGCTAATGGCAGGAGACTTTAATATTCCACATACAGCAATGAATAGATCAACTAGACAGAAAATCGCTAAAGAAACAATGGATCTGAATGACACATTGA
This sequence comes from Cryptoprocta ferox, assembly GCA_028646485.1. Taxonomy (NCBI): domain Eukaryota; kingdom Metazoa; phylum Chordata; class Mammalia; order Carnivora; family Eupleridae; genus Cryptoprocta; species Cryptoprocta ferox. The sequence goes on along the minus strand of CM053577.1, from coordinate 30,890,736 downwards.
ACCAGATGGACTTGACAGATATGTTTAGAACTCTACATCCCGAAGCTATGGAATTCACTTTCTTCTCAAGTGCACATGGTACATATTCCAAGATAGACCACATACTGGGTCACAAAGCAGCCCTCAACAAATATAAAAGAATTTAGATCATGCCATGCACGGTTTCAGATCACAATGCTATGAAACTTGAAATCAACCACAGGAAAAAGTCTGGAAAACCTCCTAAAGTGTGGAGGTTAAAGAACACCCTAGTAAAGAACGAATGGGTCAACCAGGAAATTAGAGAAGAAATTAAAAAATAGATGGAAACAAATGAAAATGAAAATACAACAATCCAAACTCTTTGGGATGCAGCAAAGGCAGTCTTGGGAGGAAAATACATTGCAATCCAGGCCTATCTTAAGAAACTAGAAAAAGCACAAATACAAAATCTAACAGCACACCTAAAAGAATTAGTAGCAGACCAGCAAGAACACCCCAAACCCAGCAGAAGAAGAGAAATAATAAAGATCAGGGCAGAGATAAACAATATAGAATCTAAGAAAAACAGTTGGAACAGATCAATGAAACCAAGAGTTGGTTTTTTGAAAAAATAAACAAAATTGATAAACTTCTAGCGAGGCTTCTCAAAAAGAAAAGAGAGAGCACCCAAATAGACAGAATCACGAATGAAAATGGATTATTACAACCAATCCCTCAGAAATACAAGCAATTATCAGGGAATGCTATGAAAAATCTTATGCCAATAAACTGGACAACCTAGAAGAAATGGACAAATTTCTAAACACACACAGACATTACCAAAACTCAAATGGGAAGAGATGAAAATCCGAATAGACCCATAACTAGTGAGGAAATTGAATCAGTTTTCAAAATCTCCCAACAAATAAGAGCCCTGGACCAGATGGCTTCCTGGGGAATTCTACCAGACATTTAAATCTGAGTTAATACCCATTCTTCTCAAGCTGTTCCAAAAAATAGAAACGGAATGAAAACTTCCAGACTCATTCTAGGAAGCCAGCATCACTTCGATTCCCAAACCAGACAGAGACCCGACAAAAAAAGAGAACTACAGGCCAATATCCCTGATGAATACGGATGCATAAATCCTCAACAAGATACTAGCAAATCGAATTCAACAGCACATAAAAAGAATTATCCACCATGATTAAGTGGGATTCATTCCTGGGTTACAGGGCTGGTTCAATATTCGGAAATCAATCAATGTGACATATCACATTAACAAAAGAAAAGATAAGAATCATATGATCCTGTCAATAGATGCAGAAAAAGCATTTGACAAAATACAGCATCCTTTCTTAGTAAAAACCCTCAAGAAAGTCGGGATAGAAGAAACTTACTTAAATATCATGAAAGCCATTTATGAAAAGCCCACAGCTCATATCATCCTCAATGGGGAAAAACTGAGAGCTTTCCCCCTGAGATCAGGAACACAACAGGGATGTCCACTCTCACCACTGTTGTTTAACATAGTGCTGGAAGTCCTGGCATCAGCAATCAGACAACAAAAGGAAATAAAAGACATCAGAATTGGCAAGATGAAGTCAAACTTTCACTTTTCACAGATGACATGATACTCTACATGGAAAATCCGACAGACTCCACCAAAAGTCTGCTAGAACTGATCCATGAATTCAGCAAAGTCACAGGGTACAAAATCAACATACAGAAATCAGTTGTATTTTTATACATCAATAATGAAGCGACAGAAAGAGAAATCAAGAAACAGATCCCATTCACAATTGCACCAAAAACCATAAAATACCTAGGAATAAACCTAACCAAAGATGTAAAATATCTGTATGCTGAAAACTATAGAAAATTTATGAAGGAAATTGAAGAAGACACAAAGAATTGGAAAAACCTTCCATGCTCATGGATTGGAAGAATAAATATTGTTAAACTGTCAATACTCCCGAAAGCAATCTACACATTCAATGCAATACCAATCAAAATTGCACCAGCATTCTTCTCAAAGCTACAAAAACTATCCCAAAATTTGAATGGAACCACAAAAGACCCTGAATAGCCAAAGTCATATTGAAGAAGAAAACCAAAATGGGAGGCATCACAATCCCAGACTTTAGCCTCTACTACAAAGCGGTAATCATCAAGACAGTATGCTATTGGCACAAAAACAGACACATAGACCAATAGGATAGAACAGAGAACCCAGAATTGGACCCACAAATGTGTGGCCAATTAATCTTTGACAAAGCAAGAAAGAGTATCCAATAGAAAAAAGACAGCTTCTTTAACAGATGGTGCTGAGAGAACTGGACAGCAACATGCAGAAGAATGAAACTAGACCACTTTCTTACACCATACACAAAAATAAACTCAAAATGGATGAAGGACCTGAACGTGAGACAAGAACCCATCCAAACCCTAGAGGAGAAAGCAGGAAACAACCTCCTTGACCTCAGCCACAGCACTTACTTGATACATCTCCAAAGGCAAGGGAATCAAGAGCAAAAATGAACTATTGGCACCTCATCAAGATAAAAAGCTTCTGCACAGCAAAGGAAACAATCAAGAAAACTAATAGACAACCCACAGAATGGGAAAAGATAGTTGCAAATGACATATCGGATAAAGGGCTAGTATCCAAAATCTATAAGGAACTCACTAAACTCCACATCCAAAAAACAAATAATCCAGTGAAGAAATGGGCAGAAGACATGAACAGACACTTCTCCAAAGAAGACATGCATATGGCCAACAGACACATGAAATGATGCTCAACGTCACTCATCATCAGGGAAATATAAATCAAAACCACACTGAGATAGCACCTCACGCCGGTCAGAGTGGCTAAAATGAACAAATCAGGAGACTATCGATGCTGGCAAGGAGTGGAGAAAGGAGCACCTTCTTACACTGTTGGTGGGAATGTAAACTGGTGCAGCCACTCTGGAAAACAGTGTGGAGGTTCCTCAAAATATTAACAATAGAACTCCCCTATGACCCAGCAATAGCACTGCTGGGGATTTACCCAAGGGATACAGGAGTGCT
>CM053577.1:30700312-30887200 GCA_028646485.1 Cryptoprocta ferox | reverse complement strand
AGGTAAACCATGAGAGACTCTTGAATACTGAGAACAAACTGAGGGCTGATGGGGGAAGGAGAGAAGGGAAGGGGGGTGATGGGCATGGAGGAGGGCACTTGTTGGGATGCACACTGGGTGTTACATGGAAAACAACTTGACAATAAACTATAATTTTTAAAAAAGGCCCCTTTGTTTCTATATGATTCTACAATTCTCAGCTAAATGTTGGAATTTTCTATATATTTTGAAATATATATGTATAATTGAATGTATATATACACAGAGAGAGGGAGAGAAGTATGTGAATTTCTGCTGTCAGTGAACCACCTGTCACTAGGTTGAAATGCTAGAAAATAGCAACAAGCCTTAGAATTCCAGGAGTCTGCCTTCCTTTCCATCTCCTGCCATTTCCCTCTGGGCTGACAGTTTATATCAAGACTACATAGAAATCTAAATGTATCCAGGGGTGCCTGGGTGCCTCAGTTGGTTAAACACCTGACTTTGGCTCAGCTCAGATCATGATCCCACGGTTTGCAGGTTTGAGCCCTGTGCTAGGCTCTGTGCTGACAGCTCAGAGCCTGAAGCCTGTTTCAGATTCCATGTTTCCCTCTCTCTCTCTCTGACCCTCCCCTGTTTGTTCTCTCTCTCTCTCTCTCTCTCTCTCTCTCTCTCTCTCTCCCTCCCTCTCTCTCTTTCTCAAAAATAAATTTAAAAATTTAAAAATCTAAATATATCCATAACTAGAATTGGAGGCATACAACATTTAGGTACTTAAATGCATGTTTTAATAAATTTGAAACTCCCTCAATTCCTTCCTGCCTCTGTTCCCAGAAAGAAACATATTTATACCAAACCAATTTGTAAAATGCATTTCAACAGACACCCAGGCCTATTCCATGACAGAACAAACAGCAAGTTAAAACTACTTAGGTTATTTGAACTCACTAATATTTGAATTATAATTAAGACTTCACTAAAAGAATGTTGGATTTTTACTATGTAATTTAAATGTGCACCCAACTACACTCTATCACTTAGGTTATAAATCTTCTACTTAGACTTTTTTTCTACTTCCCCCTTTTCCTTCCTTCTTTTACTTATGCCTTTGACATATTAAAGGAATCAAGCAACACATCCTAGTCACTGTTTAGAAATGTTTGCTAATTAATTTCTGCCAGTCAAAATAACATTCCTACCTAATATGCTGAATAGGGATTCAGAGTCTAGAAAGACATGGAGGGGGGGGACAAACTTGCTGTTCAATTTTCGAATATGAAATTCATAGAAGATGGAAAAATCATCTGACAACTTTGTGTGCTTTGCTCTTTGTGCATCAAAATGTTCGGTTCCTAGATAAAAAACAAACGACGCAGAAGCTTCCTTCTCATATTTGTACATACTGGTTTCAGAGAAATGGAGTATATCTTGGAAATTGTTGATAAATTAATGACACTTCAGTAGAAAAATTTTCCTGCTCTCACAGTTTGTGAGTTTAAGCCCCCAACAGGCTCTGTGCTGACAGTGCAGATTCTCTCTCCCTCTCTCTGCCCTTCCCCCACTCGCGCTGTCTCTGTCTCTCTCAAAATAAATAAAAAATAAAAACAATAAAGGAGCTGTGCTGACAGCTCAGAGCCTGGAGCCTGCTTCAGATTCTGTGTCTCCCCTCTCTCTCTGTCCCTCCCCTGCTCGTGCTCCATCTCTCTCTCTCTCTCAAAAATAAATAAACATTGAAAAACAATTAAAATGTTTTTCTTGCTCATCTTAAAGAATATTATACATAATTTATGGCAAGTATATATTAAAGTGTTATAATTTGCTTTTAAATAGATTTAATTGCTTAAATAAAGGGCCGATGAAGATATAATGAGTTAAATGCTTACCTAAGAACATGACACAATAGTATTTTTGTTTCTTTCCTTCCAGCTCTAAGAATTTAGCTAGCTAGAAATAATTATTATTTGTATATACAAATAATGCAAATTACACCTACAATAGTAGTATGTAAAGTTAATAAATCTCTTTGATTAGCTAACGAAACAAACAATTCTGTTCAAATTATTTGGTCACCTAATGTTTGAAAATGGCATATGAATTAAAAATATACTGATAGTAGTAATAGTTTAGAATAGATCTATCTAGCATGATAAGAACTCAGTGGTAGAGTGCTCCCACTTCCCAGTGAAAGACCATCAGCACTAATCTCACCATGCCCTTGGTCCCTGGTTCCAACTCTAACTGCCCAGTCTCTGTTCTGTACAACTCCCTAATCTGAACCCATCTGCCATACTCATAAAACCCTTCCAGTGTGCTTTCTGGAGCTCATGGTCATCACCCTACTCCTCAAACTCTTCAAACTCTTCTTGATTATTTCCCTCACTTTGTTCTAACCAAAACTATGTCTCCCCTGAGTATACCTCATCCCCTGGAGCCTGTCAAAGGTGGCTGTTTTCTCTCCTGCATCCTTAATCCCCTTTGTACCACACAGCTTAGAGGAAAAGTAAATTCCTCTCTCATTCACTGCCATTGCAGATCGTTGTGACTCCATCCTTCCTAAACACCACCCCTTGAAAATTTGAAGTTCTATATTCAAACTATACCTCCTCCGTTTGTAGACATCTACAGACTCCCAAGTCATTTCTCTTTATTTCTTGAAAAGATTAGCTCCTGACCTACTGCCATGCTTTCCAAGGTTACTCCTGCCAAAATTCTTGATAATTTAATGTCACATAATGATCCACTAATGAACTTCCAGCTCCTTGACCCTTTGTCTTCCAACAAGTATGCCCCGCATTCCATTTCATCTCAAACTCCCATGGCCATGCCCTAGAATTTGTCTTCATCAGAAATGAAGTCATTCCAAAATATTAACTTCAAGCTCCACACTCTGTCTTCCTAATCCATGCCCTAGTGCTCTTCTTTTAACACTTTTTCAACCCTCTTGAAGCCCTTCATTAATTTATTTTATCATCGTTTCACTATTCCTCATTCACTCAGGCTCATCCCTTTACCCAGTTTAGATTCCAACATTTTTTGGCATTGTCTTAAACTCCTTCTCATTAACATACTTTCCTGGCTAAACCTGAACCTTTGTCCTATCCAGTTCTCCTCTTGCTCTGCTACTGCATTCATGCAGCTGAGTGTGGTGGAGAAAAACACACAAGGAGGCTCCTGTTAAATTCATGACAAGTATGGACCATTAGAACTGCTCAAGAATCTTACCCCTTGTTCTATTAATTTTGTTCTCCCACTCTCTGAGATGACTGTTTCACACCTGCTCCCTCCTTCTATCTCAGATACCTTCTCTCTCATCTTGATTTTCTGATGGCCTTGATCCTGTTTCACTGAAAAAAACACACCCGATCCGGAGAGAATGTCTACACTGCACCTCTTCAATACCCCCCAGCCTACATCTGTTTATATACTTAATCCTCCATTTTATTAATGCAAATAACCGACAATGTCCCATCGTACATGCCCCATAAGCATCTCTTCATACTTGTTCAAGGACGTAACCTCCAATTCTCCTTTCTTCCCTGCCTCTTTAGTATTTCCCTTCTAAATAATTACCTGCAGTATTCAAATATGTAGGATTCTTCCATGAAAAGAATAAATTCCACAAAAAGCAATTATTTTTAAATCCACTCTTCTAAGTATCACTTTATTTCTCCCCTTTACGAGAGAGAAAAGAAAAGCAAAACCTCTTCAAAAGAGTCATTTCCACTCCCTGTCTTGCATTCTTCTCCTACTAACCTGTTTTTATTATTATTTGAGAGAGAAAGAGAAAGAAAGTTTGGGGGGGTGGGGAGAGAGAACCTTAAGCAGGCTCCATGCTCAGTGCAGAGCCCATTAACCTGGGATCATGGCCTGAGCCGAAAATCAAGAGTCTGACGCTCAAATAACTGAACCACCCAGGTGCCCCTCCTATTAACCTTTTGACTACACTCTCAAGAGACTTTTATTGTCAACACTTCATTAAAAGCTTTTTTCTTCAGCTAAGACAGCAGAAGAGATGATTTATTGTACATGCGTTACATTCAGCCACAGATGAAAATGGAATTAGTCCTGAAAGTCAAGGGTCCTGGGCAAAGGATCAAAAGGGACTGTTTTGGTAGGAGAAAGGTGGGTTTCTCAAAGGTGGTCCTTGCGATCAACTGATGATGGATGTCTAGATCCATTGAATCAAGTTCTAGAAAGTAGGCATGCAGGCTAATAATTTGTACAAGCATCCCTGGCCTCTGGCATTCCTTATTTCTGTTCCTGTGACTTCCATGGGTGCACAAGCTAGCAGTTTACTTGGACCTCTGCCTCATCTTTCTTCTTTTTCGCTTCAGCCTGCTCAACCACTGTTTCTTCCACGTGGCTCTGTGGCGCAGAGGTTTCCAAGAAGATGGCACTGATGCTGAAAGTGCAAAACAATTTTTAATCATGTTGTCCACTGTTACTAAACCCACTGATAAATGCTTAGGTTTCATCTACTCATCATGCTCAGTATCCCAAAGTACTTCTTGAAACAATTTATTTCCTTGGCTCCCCGTTCACCACTCTTAAAGTTCTGATACCTCACTGGTTACTTTTTTCAGTCTTCATTGCTAGTTCTTCCTCAATTCACTTGCCCCAAGGCAAGTCTTTGACGATTTTCTCTACTTAACAGCTCCTTGGGTGATTTGTTACAGTCTCCTGGCTTTAATCTAATCTATATGATGATGAGTCTCAAATAAATACCTCCAGCCATGACCTCCTCTTTGTACTCTGGACAAACATCTCCTGCTTCCCAGAGGGTATAACCACGGACTGTGTTTAAAACCTCATATCTTCACAACATGTCTCCAGCTTCTCTTCCTTCCTACACCTCTAGAAAATGCCGATTCACTCTTGAAAATCCTCAAGTCCTAATCCTTGAAGTAATCATTGACTACTCTCTCTTACACTCAACAATATAGCCAATCCATTAGTAAATATTTTGACACTTCACTGAAAATATATCCATAATTGGACCAGTTCTCATGGTCCAAGCCACCAACCACTGTCAAATTAATAGCCTCACAGCTGGTTTCCTGATTCTTTTCTTTTTTCCTTTCCTTTATTTCACTTGAGTACATAGCTTCTAAGCCAAGGAGTAGATTGGTTTCTTCCTCACCACTCTTTCATACAAAGTAAAGAATATGAATGAATTCTGTGAAAGGTGTGGAAAGTATGTTTGACAGACGATGTTAAGCAGAGGAGAAATTCATTCTGTTTGCCATCAGTTGTAAAAAATAGTTATAAAGTCAAACGAGAGGAGTCCCACTGTGCTCTTTGAAAAGATAATCATGAAGAATAGGGTGGAAAAGTCATAGCTTTTAAAAATAAAACTGTTGGGGCACCTGGGTGACTCGGTTAAGCATCCAACTTCAGCTCAGGTCATGATCTCATGGTTCGTGGGTTTGAGCCCCACATTGGGCTCTGTGCTGATAGCTCAGAGCCTAGAGCTCACTTCAGATTCTGTCTTCCTCTCTCTCTCTCTCTCTCTCTGCCCCTTCCTCACTTGCACTCTGTCTCTCTTTCAAAGAAAAATAATAAACATTAAACAAAATTAAGCTGCAATCCCTAGTGTCCAGGTGAACAGAACTAGCGAGAAGCAGAAGTTACACAAGTTTAGATGAGGAATTTCTCAGCACTCCCAAACACTACAGGAGTGAGTCACCTGACTCCAAGGCACATTTAGAGAGATATCAAAATCTCTTGCCCCAAGGAAACTGGCAGCTGTTCAAGGAAACAATAGTAAAATGACCTGGAGTTACAACAGTGCAGAATCTTCTGGTATGTCCTTGAAATGTACAAGCCAAATAGAAATACAAAAGCAGTTTCCAAAGAGAAAGTGTAGAGCAGTTTAATTACCAGGGAATTCAAAGCAAGGATGACTTGATCCTTAAAGGAAACTAAGAATGAAGTGCTGCCCTTGGCCCAGATAGAAGCCAGTCTCAATGCTTTGTTTGCTTCTTTGGATTTATTTAAGTGACTTTCTGTTTCTTCTAGATGGTAACTTTGTAGTTAATACATAATGCAAAATTAGGAATAGAGATATAAAACCTTGTAACCCAGGATTTCATTTTTGTTCTAGAACTTTCTATGGCTATTCTGTACTTGGTTTTGTAAGAAAAACTTTGAAGTATATAATACTCTGACTAATTTGAGGAAGGGGATTTAAAAGTAACATGGACCTGGGACATCTGGGTGGCTCAGTAGATTAAGCATCTGAGTCTTAATTTTGCCTCAGAGCCTGATCTCAGTTTGTGAGCTCAAGCCCCACATCAGGCTGCATGCTGACAGTGCAGAGCCTGCTTGGGATCCTCTCTCTCCCTCTCTCTTTCTGCCCCTCCCACACTTGCTCTCTCTCTCTCTCTCTCTCTTTCTCAATAAATAAATAAACATTTAAATTAAAAATGAAAAGAAAAGAAAAACTACTCTAGAAGCAGAAAAATGAGAACTTTAAATGAAATTTAGCTAACACCCAAGAAGATCAAATTAGAGCATGGAAAAAAAGTTCTGAAAACAGGAGAAATTATCTCAGGTATTTTAAAAATCCATAAAGAAGTAATAAAAGAGAACAATCACAACTGAAGACCAAATCACTGACCTTGTGAATCAAGTGGAAGAATATTACGTACATTAAGCTAAAATACAAAAAAATAGAAATTCACACATTTGTTTTCATAAATATTGGCTAAATGCCTTCCCTCTGTCAGATACTAGGTGCTGGGGTGAACAGACACAACAAAACTTCCTGCCCTTGAGGAACTTACATTCCAGTGGGGGGTGGGGGGCACAGACAATAAATGTTCTCAATAAATACAAGGTTAGATTGCAACAGTTACTAAAGAGAAAAAATAAAGCAGAGAAGAGGGAACTGCAATGTTTGGGGAGAGGATTGAACTTCAGGATAAGATAGCCATGGAAAACAAATAAAAAGCTGACTGAATAAAATATCTGAAGGAACTGAGGAGCCAACCACATGGATATGTAGGGGAAGAGCAATCTAGGGAGGGGATACAGCAGGCTCAAAAGTCCTGAGATGGGAAAATGCTTAGTGTGTTTGCAAAATTAGCAGATGTCAATGGGGTTAGAGCAAAGCCAGCAAAACAGGGAAAAACAGATGGGGAAGCCAAGGACGCTGTACAGGGCTACACTGAATATGGCGTAACAGGTCACAGTTAAGAATTTTAGCTTTGTTTGCCCTTGAGTGAAAAAGGAAGGCACTGGAGGGTTTTGAACCCAGCAATATGAGATGACAGGTTCTGATAGATCCACCCTGGCTACTGTGCTGAGAACAGAGGCAGAGGGTAAGGACAAGGATGAGGAGACGATTAGGAAGCTGTCGCTCTAACCTGGGGAGGAAAGATGATGGTTTGGACATAGCAGGGGTAGTGAGTGTGGAGAGTAGTGGTCAAGTTTGGAAATGTTCTAAAGATACAGCAGGCAGGATTTGCACATCGACTGAGTGTAGGCTGGGAGGAAGTTATCAGGGAAATAGCAAGGCTTTTGTTTGAGCAGCTTGAAGGTGGAGGGTCCCATTTATGGAGATGAAAAAGATGGCAATTGGAGAAGGGCAAGAAACAGGAGGAAATCAGGAGTTGGGTTTCGAATTCATGAAATTGGAGCTGTGTGCAGAAGAGTGTGGTCTTTCAAGTCCAGGCAAGTTGGGCAAGTCACCTATTCTGTGCCCTTGGACAGGCTATCCAAACTCTTGGGCCTGTAGTTTTCTTATGCAAAAAAGAAAAAAAAATCCATTTTCTGAGCTTTTATGAGGCTGAAATGAGTTAACATTTGTAAAGTGTTTATTTCCAATAGCATCCTGTGCATAGTTTATCAAATAGGTAAACATCCAAGAGGAATGTTATAGACATGTTAAAGGAATATATAAAAAGTATCAGGAAACTCTTACAAGAATATACATATTTTTAAATCAACATTAAAAAGGTACTTTCTAAATGGTCACTATAGGCAGAGAGAAAAGAATGGGAAAAGGGGGATAAACAGGGAAAAAAATGAGATGAAATGGAACAAAGAAGGGGAGTGTGTCATAAGGGAATGGGCTGTTTTATTCATTGCTATAGCCCCAGGGCCTGGGAAATGTCTAGAACATTGAACATGAAAATGAATAAAGGATTGAATGAATGAATAAGTGAAATAAGGAGTTCATTAATTCAATATCTCTGTGCCCCCTGGGGCCAATATAAATTAGGACACAAACACTTAGCTTGGTTCTGATTTCAAAGATAAAGAAGAAAATCTTCCTTCATTATGGAAGGAATTACACATTGCAGGTGTTAACATATGTCTAAAACTCATCAAATTGTATATATTAAATGTGTGTGGTTCTTTGCATATCAATTATATCTCAACAATGCTGCTTAAACACACACACACACACACACACACACACACACAGAAGAAAAGATGATTGGGCTAGCATAGGATTTATTTGTAATTTTGGAAGCCAGAGGGCAGTGGGATAAGTTTAGAAACTCTTAAGGAAATAGGATGGCAACTCAACAATCCTATATGCAGCCAAAACAGTAGTCAGATGAAGGCAAAAGAAACACAGCAAATATGCATTTATGACCACCTTCTGAGAAACTCTAGAAAGTACTCTAACAATATAAAAATAAAAGCAAAACAAAAATTCTAAATAGCAAAAGATGAAGAATAAAAGCAACAACAGTGAGTAACATTATTTAAACTAAAATTTAGTGTAAATCAAAAAGGACTATGATCATGTAACACAATGTAATGCTTATTAAAAAGGGATTTTGAAACGAAAATATATGTATTCCAAGAAAACTTAATGTTAACCTGGAACTTAAATTTGCAGCTCTCTCAATATCTCCCAGTTGTTTTCAAGTTGGTCAGGGACAGGCGAAGGGAAATTTCTTGACAAGATGACAAGATGTATAGCTAATCATTTATTTGGCAAGTTTCTCTAGCAGTATTTTTTTAAATTAAAATGCCCATGTTGTTCAACCCGGCAGTAGTTTTTGTAACAGCAACAAAAGTAAGAACTAAAATAGCCTGAACTTCTAGCAGACATACACACAATAGTAGATATGATAGATGTTCAATAAGATATTAAATTAAATGATTTGGAGACATAGAAAGATGGCAATGATATCTTGTCAAGTAAAGAAAAACAAATATTTGCAAAAATACTACTTGTAGGGACACAGACACACACAGACACATCACACACACACACAAACACACACATATTTGTATAAGCATGGAAAATAAATATGGAATGGTACACTCCAAATGCTCATTATCATTTACTCAGAGATGGTGAGATTGAAGCTCAAAATAAAACAAAAAATTAAAAAAATTACATAACAAAAAAGACAAATAATACCGAATTTTAGCAAAAAATTTTTCCTGGGTGGTGAGAGAACAGAAAAGTTTTACCTTCTTCTCTATAATTTCCACATATTTCAAGTTTTCTACTATGAGAGTGTTTTACTTTTATAACCAGAAAAGAAGTATTTAATAAAATTAAATGTATTATCTATGAATTGCTTCAAACAAAACTCTAACCAAACTTAAAAAAAAAACTCTTGGTGAGTAATTATTAACAAATTATGCAATTTGTGCTTCTTGTGCTTATATAATTCTTTACATGAGTTATTTATTCACATTAGTCTTACATTAAAATTAAATTTCTGGAATGAGCCCATATCCTGTTTTTGTTCTATACAAATTTAGAATAAAATTAGAAAGAAGCCTGATAATGATTTTATTCCAAAAATATGTTTGCAGGTCTGTAATTTATCCAGTATTCCTTATTAAGATACTAAACATATTTTTGGAAAACATTTATTTTAAAGGAAAGAAAGAAATAGGGGGTAGGAGAAACAATTTTTTCAAATATTTAAGTCATGAGTCTTGAGAAGGTGACATCACTGGAGCAATCTTTTCCATCATAAAGAAACAGGAAGCATGGCAAATTCCATTTGTTTGTTTATGGATCCACACAGACTGATAGATATGAGAAAAAGCAATCTTCAGCAATATTATGAGAAGGTTAATAAACTATACTGGAAAATTTTTCTGCTATGTAGAATTGTATAAGATAATATGTATTAGATTTAGGTCATTATAACTAAAAACTTCTTAAATTAATCAACCTAATAAATGGCATGTAGACACACACACACACACACACGCGCGCTGAAGAGTAAAGTCATTTGGCAAAGGGCCAGGATTTTTCCCACCAAATAATATTTGTGCAAATAAGATTTTAGTTCCATAATTGAGCATATAGTAACAATAACCTACGATTTAATTTAAAACCCTATAAAAAAATCTCTGTGAGGATTATTTGTATAATGCTAACACTAGCCAACACACACAGAAGGAATTTCCTTCTTCATTTATAAGAAACAGAGATAAAAAAATCATGTTTCAACTTTTCAGGTTTCCTAGATTTTCATAGGTAAATTTTTCATAAAAGTGAAACATTTTAAAAGCACGTCAGGCATACTCTTTAAAAATATATAGCTATTTTTTAACTTCTCTTACTAACTCAGGTTTCAAGAAACTAAATTACAGAAACCTTGTTAACTTTTCTATTAAATAATCCTAAATTTTAATGTATGAGTAAGTACCAAACTGTTGATAACTTTCATGGCTGTCACAATTTTCTCAGTAAAAGATTATCTAGGGGGTGCCTGGGTGGCTCAGTCAGTTAGGCTTTCGACTTCGGCTCAGGTCAGGATCTCACTATGGGTTCGAGCCCCACGTAGGGCTCTGTACCGACAGCTCGGAGCCTGGAGCCTGCTTCCGGTTCTGTGTCTCCCTCTCTTTCTGCCCCTCCTCTGCTTATGCTCACTCTCACTCTCTCTCACTTTTTCTCTCTCTCTCAAAAATAAATAAATGTTAAAAAAAAAAAAGAAAAAAAAAGATTACCTAGGCCCCCAGGCTAGTACCCATGAGAACTCAGACCTACCTTTTCAGGTGTGACAGGAGTGGATGGGTTCACTGCAGTAACACTGCCTTTGGGAGGAGGCCCTCTCCACGTGTGTCCCTTGAACAGCTGCTGGCTAGAGTCACTGCTACACTACCATAGGCCACAGTGCACATAGACAGATGACGCAAATATTAAAATCTGGAGAAGATAAGCTGATAATAAATCTTTCTGAAACAAGGTAACAGTATATTATTGGTACATATAACTGGGAGGTGCTTTTATTCTAAACCAGCATCAGGAAGCTAGCAGTGAGCAAGCTAACTAGAGAAGGTAAATATTACCATTACGTTTAAAATAATCTCAAACATGGGCCAACAGTAACCACAGTCATGGGTGTTACCAGCATATATATAAAAACACAGATCCATTAAAACTGCCTTAATTGTTGATTGATTTGAAAGAAAAGTACTCCTGTAGGAGACATCTTTACAAAGGAAAGAACTGGCACTAAAAAACCAGTTCAATTTCAAAACAGATAACACACCTGCCAAAGGACTATTTTGAAAAATTAGAATGTACTTAAACCCAATAACATCTTATAGATAGAAAATAAGTTAGAACAATGACTTTCCCAAACTTTGTTTTAACCACAATAGGAAGAAATGTATTTTGTATCATGACTCAGTACACATGTAGGTATGCATCAATAAACAGAAGCAAACATTTTTATTAAGGAACATGCTTACTTCACTCAACCCACTCTGATGTTTTCTATTTTATTTCTTTTTTTTAATTAGTGGGACTTATACCCCAATAATGTTACTAATCACAATTACAGAAACACTGGTTTTGAAGGTAGATGGTCACATATGTTCGGTCCATCAATTTTTTAATTCCTCTATATAAAACTTCAAAAATGGCCCTCTCGCACATGGAGCCAGACCCTTCAATACAGCAAAAGGATTATCTGAACAAGTACAATTTCTCATCCATTTCTATTTGTTCCTCTGCCACAGTAAGTCATAGAATCTTTGTGACCGGGCATTATTGGTCCCAGTTCTTCGCTCTCCTGGCATCTACACCTGTGTATTTTCTTCTTTGAGAATGGAAGCGACTACCCTGTCCTTAGAACTTGAGTTTTGCCACTTTACTTGTTTCAGCCAAAAGAATATGGACAGAAATAAAAGAGTGCCAGTTCTAAGCCTTGTCATTAGGAGAACTCTATATTTATGAATGTCCTCCATGTCCTCCCTCCCATGAGGAGACCAAACCCCAGTGAAGCCCATTGGTCCAGTGAGTTTCGGGGTGGTTTGTTATACAGAATTGTCATGCCAATAAATTACTGTGTGTGGTTTTTCTGAATGAAGCCACTGAGATCTATTACCCTTTTCCCCACCTTGCAGAAACATCGACACAGAGGAACAGTGATACCACATGATGGATCACCTGTGATCTAAACAGCCACTAACAAAAACTGAGATTGCAAAAACAGAAAAAGCATAAAATGAAAATTATGGTTTACATAAGTGAAGTTGACATTTTACCAGGCGATTATAACTCCTGCTTCAGAAATTTCTAGATATTAAAGGTTGGTTCAAGAAATAACATTCGAGTTCACTTCTTACAACAGTGGATAAAAAATATCATTCATGTTTCCAAACATGAGTTCAGTGTTTGCTTGAATCACACATATACCTGTCATTTTGTGAGTGAGTTTTCTTTGCAAAAAAGCACAATGCTTCATGTGTTGGAGTTTATGATACTCTAGGAAATCAGAGATCTTATCTGCTTTGCTCATTACTGTCTCCCTGTCCCCTAAAATAGTGCCTGCAAATCATTTGCTCAGTAAATATTTGTTGGTTGAATGATGATAAATTACTATTTGAGTTAATTCTTCATTTTTAAAGGTTTATAAATCAAAGTATTATATAAATATGGAATTCACATAATTTCACTTGTGTTCATTACAAAACTGCACTGAAAAGTCTTCTTTTCATTTTATGTATTTCATATTCTTTCTTTTAAACTGAACATTTATTTCACTGACAATCAATGGGTGGTAAGCATGCGGGATAAAATATAATTATGATTTTTCCTTCCAGGAATATGTAACTAATGGTGAGTTAAACATGCAAACAGATAAAGTGCAATATAGAAAGTCCTGAATGAAAACAGAAAAGTTGAGTTATGGGAGCACGTAGGAGAGATCTGGAACCCACACATGGTAGCTAGGAAAGATTGCCTGCAGGAGGTCACATATAAGCTGAATCGGAAAGAAGATCACAGAGCACTTCACAAACAGGCTAAATTTAAACTAGAGAAATATATGCAAAGAATTCTTATTTAATCTTAATAAAATAATTTCGTAGTGAACAATTAAAACCTTTTAATCAGTAACAATCGTGTGTTACATTTTTATTATCTTATCCCAGCATCTTTTTTTATTAACAGAAGTGTTTTGACTGTGTACTGCAGGCATTCAAGCTAGTTTCTAATTCCTTCTTGTCACACACACACACACACACACACACACACACACACATTTAAAAAATAGAAATTAGTAAATGTCTTAATTTCTAAGTGAATTCCAAGTTAATGAATAGCTAAATTTATCCCTCTTGTTTTATTTGCAAGGAACAAAACTGAGGTATCTTTGTTTGTATTGAGAATAACTAGTATCATTTTTATAAATGGCATGTTTCTGTGGGTATGTTGATGAGATTTTCAAAATATATTTTTAAAGTTATTTCTATTATATGTAAATAATACTCATTGAGCACTTATTATGAATGGAATTATGCTAATTGCTAAAGTAATATTTTCACTTAACCCTCACAATAACCAAATGGAGTAGAGATCATTATTCCCACTTTATAGGTTATGATGAGTTTGGGAGAATTTAAGTCGCTTTTCCAATGTCATATAACTAGCAAATGGCAAACGCAGAAATCAAGCTAATGTTTCTTTTTTCATTGAGGTAGAATGTAGTTGGCATAAATACTCTTTTCCAATATGATGGAAAAAGATGAGTACTATAGCCAGCACCACAAATAAATCAAATTCTTAGAAAAAATGGTAAGTCATGAAATGCAGAAGCAAGGAGTAAAGTGTCTGCTTTCAGATTCATAGAGGTTTTCCTTACCATATAGGTGAGGAAACAGTAAATTGTTTCTGTAAAGAGCTAGATAGTAAATGCCTGTAGCTTTGAAGGCCACAGGTATGTGGCAACTATTCAATTCTGACACTGTAACACGAAAGTAGTCATAGACGATACATAAATGAGTGGGTGTGTCAGTGTCCAATAAAACTATTTATAGGAAAGAGTTTACTGACTCCTGATATGGACTAGAGAAGAGATATTATGGGGTTTCATATCATCAATCAAAGCAAAATAATGGGAATTCAAAACCATTTTACTGGTAAGATCCTTTTCTCCATTCTGCTAAAAATACAGAAGATAACTAGGGGGGAAATATCACTTGCAGTGGGAAAGAAATCAGTCTATTGAGGCAGAAGCAAGGAAAAGGGAAGACTTTACAATTCCATTTGAGTTTTACATTTGGGGCTGTTTTCTACTGACATAAAAAGAAAGCAAAGTTGTTACAGCAAGCAACTGTAATATAAACCTCTTCATTAGGTTACCATAGGCATGATTAGTTATTACTTGGAAACTATTCCAGAAATGTCTTAGACTTAAGGAGAATCTCTGATATGGGGAGGCTTTCCCTTTCCTAAGCACCCCTAAATTTTTTACCATAAATGTAGCAAAGATTTTTTCTGATGTCTTCCATTATTCTCAGATGCCCTCCCACTTTTTTCCATTTTAGAGCCCATCTTTTCAGTGAGTGGTCATCAATGACCCCAACTTTTCAACAGCAAAACAAATATGGCTGTGCCCAGAGAAGCTTCCATTGAAAGGACTTAAACAAACCAGGTCTTCAATGCATAAAAGAATGTCTCAACTTTTGGAATTTGGGGCAGGTGGGACAAAGATTTTGGTAAAAAGAATGTGGCTTCAAGCCCCTGAAGTCACAGCATAGTCCTGGCATTGTCTAGGACTAGGCCTTTCCTTACATGAGACATGCATATGCTCAGGTAGGCAGCACTACTTCTACTGTGAAAGAAAACTGATCCAGCAAACTGTCATGGCCTCCTGCAAAGTATTCCACATGAATATAAATGTCCTTTACTATAATGTTTATTGATTTTTAGCAAGCAGACCTATGTGTGTTACAGTTAACTCTTGAACAATGCAGGGGTTAGAGGTGCTGACCCCCCCATACAGTTGAAAATCTGTGTATAACTTTTGATTCTCCAGAAACTTAACTATTAATAGCCTATGTTGACTGCAAGCCTTATCGATAGCACAATTAACATATATTTTGCATGTTACATGTATTACACATTGTGTTCTCAAAATAAGCTAGAGAAAAGAAAATGTTATTAAGAAAATCATAAAGAAGGGAAAATACTTTTACTGTTCTATACTGTATTTATAAAAAGATATATATGAGTATAAGTGGACCTACACAGTTCAAACTTGTGTTGTTCAAAGGTCAACTGTATTTGGGTTTCCCAAGCAAGTCTTTATAGCATGAAAGATGCTGCTGTTCTGAAATGAGTATCCAACTGGTTTGGGAATAAGCAATCAATCACTTATGGAGTGCTTCCTGGATGCGAGACCCTGTACTGTCCTACCACCTTGAAAGAGACTGGCGCTCAAGGCAGCTAAGGAATTTAGTCTCACAACAGCAAGTGGCAAAGCCAGAACTCAAAGGCAGATCCAACTCTGAAGTTCCATTTCTCTCTGCTGCCATTTTATTTCTCCCATTGTACAGACAACTAGAAACACTCTGATTTATAAATTGTCTTTGGTGTGCTGAGTTAAAGTGGCTCAATTCCCAGAGCCTGATCACTTCTGGTGACACTGAGACAACTGAGTTTTAGAGCTTATAGTATAGAGAACCAGAGAAGGAATAGAACCTTCCCCCCTCCAAAAAAAAAAAAAAAAAAAAGAAAAGAAAAGAAAAAGAAAAAGAAAAAAGAAAAAGGCAACTTTGTACAATCTATCAATTTCTTGACTTTATTTGCAGACAGTGTATAAGCTAAGTACAGGATATGACAATGATACTTTTCACTAGCCTTGCAAAATCATGAAGCCATCCAAGGGCATGGAATCCAGTAGCTACTGAGGCAAGTGACTCTACAGAAAATTTCATGCAGGTCTCTACATTAGAGCTGAATATATCTAAATATCTTAGCATATCTGAATTATTTGTATCTTTTTTTAATGTTTATTTTTGAGTGAGAGAGAGACAGAATGTGAGTGGGGGAAGGACAGAGAGAGAGGGAGACACCGAATACAAAGCGGGCTGTAGCCTCTGGGCTGTCAGCACAGAGCCCCATATGGGGCTGGAACTCATGAACTGCGTCATGAACTGGGAGATCATGACCCAAGCCGAAGTCTGACGTTTAACCTACTGAGCGACCCAGGTGCCCCTGAAGCATTTATATCTTAAGGGCCTAGTACAGCTCCTGGAATTTAGAAACCCAGCAAGTAATAGTTCTGGAAACTAATAATAATATGGAGGCTAAACAGCAAAGTGATGCTTAAAAAACTGTGCTCAGTTCAGAGCCCTGAGGACAGACCAAATGCTAGCAAGTCTCATAAATCTCTTAAAACCCCTTTCAGAAAATAGGTTGACTGATAAATAAAATCATCCTGATGCCATCAACCTGGAATATTTTTATGAGTTTTAGAGGATTGTCTGTATATCTATTCTTTGGCCACCACAAATAGAAGAATGAAATGTAAGTGGCATTCAGCTTATCTATTTTAAGAAGCCTATTTTCTCTTTTCAAACCTATCCTAAGACATGTCACCTTGAAATGTTAATTTCCTATTGACCTTGAATCTCTGACCCAGATATTATATTCACTGCCTATAGAAGGCAGCCTTTGGGTTTTTATACCAGATCTCTACTCCTCAGGGCCCCAGAATGGAGTGACCCAGTATAAAGTAACTTCATCTCTTTTACCTTTTTTGTTTGTTTGTTTTCCCCACGGGAGGGGAGAGGAGGAATAAACTAGGGCAGCAATTTACAATAGTGAATTCCCCATAGTGTGCTGCTCAGAACCTTCTCTCACATTTTAGGATCTTGAAGAAGACCCTGAACATACTGCTCGTGTGGGCACAGCTGATGTTTGGTCCATGTCAGTGGTAATAAAGAGAAATAATAAGGAGGAAGAGGAAGGGAAAGAGCAGTGGTGAAGGAGGAAGAGAAAGAAGAGGAGGAAACATGGAAGGAGGAGAAAAAAGAGAAAGGGGAAGAGAAGAGAAAGGGGAGGAGGAAGAACTTACTGAACCTAGACCAGTCACTGGGCGAAGGGCATTACATAAAATCTCTGGTTTATTCCCATTATCCTCCAAATAGCTGGATAGGGAAAAACTGAGATAATTACTACATTAATGAAAATTTCAGCTAACATCTATCTATGGATAGGTGGGCAGGGGAATCTTAATAATTACAAGCTAAGCAAGATGAAATTATAACAAAGTAAATAGTAATATCAGAACATTTTCAAAATAGTATTGGTAATTGTCTTAATAACTAACATCATTATAGTATATTTTTATCAAGTCTCTGAAGATAACTCTCACATCTTTATTTCAGTTAAAATTAACTTATATATGTGCCTAAGGAATAATTTCAGGCTATCAGATTTTATTTTATTTTTTGCCATTGTGTTTTTATAATCCACCTCTACAACAGCTACTTTCCTGTAACCAGGTACACAATGGCAGGCTTTTCAATCCATTTTTACTCATATTCCAACAGCAAATAAGCCCTCAGTAATTATCTTTGATAGAGCAAGATGAAATTTTATCATAGATGGAAAGAAAAAAATCAGCTGGTTCACAATGAATTTCAGTTAAATCAACATCATAATCTGTTAGAAGAGTATTTTGTGATGCTAATATTTTCATAACTCTATTCACAGTTTATCCAATCAACATGTCTACAAAGCACATTGCCCAAACATTAACTTTTTATTAGGTAATCTACCACCATACTGACAGGTGGGCCTTGTTTGCCTTGGCAGGTGTTCAAAGTTTCTAGAAGGTATTGATAGCTAAATAGCTACTAACACTGATAAGAGCTCAAGCTATATTTCTGTGGCTAGACCACCATATGGAACTAATTTCAAAATAGAAAGATTAAAAGAGTTCACTCTTCTGTTAACACATAGTCATTGATACTTCTAAACTTACCTCTCAAGACTGAAAAATTCCCACTCTTTATTTTGACAATCTTCTTCCAATTTTTCAAGGCAAATTTTTATTCTCCATGCCACGTCAACAAATGTGACCAACTAAGTTCAATCTTTGCTCCAGGATATATATATGCTTTAATATTAATCGTGTACTTTCACCTTAGCCCTCATGCTGCATTCTGTCAAAGTCTGTGGCTATTAAAGCTGTAAGACCATGTAGAATGTGGCGTACCTTTCCTGTAAAGGTAAGGATGCAATTAAAATCTGGCTTTGGTAATCACTAAGCAAAGGGGTGCCTGGGTGGCTTAGTTGGTTAGGTGTCCAACTCTTGATTTCGGCTCAGGCCACGATTTCACAATTCGTGAGTTCGAGCCTGCATCAGGCTCTGTGCTTACAGGATGGAACCTGCTTGGGATTCTCTCTCACCCTCTCTCTCTCTGCCCCTCTCCTGCTCTCTCTCTCTCTCTCTCTCTCTCAAAAAATAAGTAAATATTCAAATTTTTAAAAATATTCTTAAAAAATAATAACAATCACTAAGCAAATAATCAGCGTCCAGCATTTCAATCAACAAGATTAACACCGAATCTTTCAGAAAGCCACAGTCTAGTGTGGTTGTGTAAGAAACCAATAGTAACCTGGAATACTAGAAAAAGCATTGGACATAAAATTAAAAGATTCTGGTTTGAGAATCTGATACGCATAAGTAAGAAGAATAGAAAACAACACTTTGCTCTCTAAGGTAAAAAATGAAAAAAAAAGTACCTACTTTGTGAAATAACAGAAAATGTAATTGAAAATGTTTTGTAAAGTAAGAAACACTATATGTAAGACATTACTGATACCTTTACAGACTCTGGGGAAGAAGATACAAGTGAAGTTGCCTTCAGATTAATGGAAAGGGCAAGTAAAGTTTGAAGAAAGTGGTCATCTTGGCTTGCAATTGGCAGACACATGGGGCTGACAATGAAGTACGGGGTAGGTGGCAAGAATTATAGTCTCACTATATGTTGTAGAATAATAGAATGATAAATAGCAGCACTGGTGACTCATGGCAGACATTTATTGGGTGATTTATATATGTTAAAGTGGAAAAAGAATGTAAGATGCATGCCTTTGAAGACTTATGTTAAGTGATAGACATTACTAGTGCTAGTCAATATTTATGAATCCCTTCCCTTTCCTTGGACACACAGGGAAATTGTACTTCCCATGCATTTAAATTTGGCAAGTCCATAGGACTTGCTTTGGACAATAAAATACAAATGGAAATGACAAGTATCACTAGATGAAAGCATTTTTTTTAATGTTTATTCATTTTTGAGAGAGAGAAAGAGCACACATGAGTGGAGGAGGGGCAGAGACTGTGGTGGGGGACAGAAGATCCAAAGTGGGCTCCCCACTGACAGCACCGAGCCCAATGTGGGGCTCAAACTTACAAACCATGAGATCATGACCTGAGCCGGAGTCAGATGCCCAACCGACTGAGCCACCCAGGTGCCCCTAGATGAAAGCATTTAAAACATAGGGTGCAATTTCTCCGCTTTTTTTTTTCTCTTTTATCATGCTCCAGAAATTATGGGAGCATTGGTAATAAGGAAACGACACATAATGAAAAAGCCTGAGGTTCTGAGCTTTGACACGGAGGCTAGCTGCCCTGGAGTAGACTTTGAGTGAGAAATAAATTTTCATCTTATTAAGCCAGGAGATTTTTGGTTTTACTTATTACTAGACCACAAGCTAGCCTACCCTGACTATATACATAGTAAAGAGAAAGTAGAGCACAGTGAAAGAAATTTGGTGTTATACTGTCTGTACTTAAAACACTAAACTTATTGATTATGACAGCATGTTACCTAAGCATTACTAGTGGATATAGGTATTTTCTCAATCTAAGACTCGGTGATTACAGAAACAAAAATTAAGGTAATTCATTTGGAATATGCCCAAGACATCCAGAATAGAGAACTGGAGGAAAGTGGGGAATGTGAGGTTAATTTTTCAGTATAAGAGCAATGTGATAGATTTCAGAGCAGCTTTTGACATTGATAATGACTTTCTAGTTGATTTTTGCCATATTCCTCTTGATATTCAGACCACTTCAATTGTTATTTTCCATTTGTTTTATATTTTTATAGATTATTAGAAAAAAAATCCTTGCTGATTCAAAAAGAAAAAAACAGTTAATACGTTGATGTTCTTAAGACCATTTTTCCTAGTAGTGTCATTTCATGAATTAATGATTCTGGAACTAATGCTGTTTATTCTGTTCCTTTTTAATGTATATTCTTTTATAAAATAGACTTCTAAGAAGTGAATGTAAAAGTCACAGGTGTATATCAGGAGAAGATAATGTCATCACAAATGAGTTAATCCAACCAATTTAAATTTTACCCAGAGCAGAAATCATTAAATTATTTAATCTTTAGTATAGAAGATAATTGTAGAAAACTCTTTGTACAATACTTTTCAGATATAAATATTGGGAATATATTTTGAAAGTCATATTACATATATAGCAAAAATAAAAGGAAACAATCCTTTGTTTTAAAATTGTATAGAAAATACATATAAATATGAATATATACTTACCTTAATAGCCAGCATCCCAGATGACCTGCAAAGATCCTTGCCTCTTGATATTCTTACCTTCGTGTGATTCTTTCCCACATTGTACCACTGTTGGTCTGTGTGACGAATAGCATATGGCAGAAGTGATGTCACTTCCAAAATTAGGCTATAAAAGACTGAAACTTCCACCCTTCCATATAGATATAGATATATAAATATAGATATAGATGATGTAGATAGATATAGATATAACCTGTCTATCTATCTAGTCACTTACTCTAGGAGACTCCAGCCTTTCTGTGAAAATTTTCAGGCAGCCCATGCGTAAGAAACAAAGGGCCCAGCCAAGCTTCCAGCAAGGAGCCAAGGCCCATCAACAACCATATAAGTGATCTTGGACGCGGAGTTTTCAACCCCAGCAGAACTTAAGATGATTGTAACCCTGGGGCAGGTTCATTACAACTTTAGGAGAGACCTTAAGCCAGAAAACCCATTTAAGCCATTCCCAGATCCTGACTTCTAGAAACTATGTTAGATAATAAATGTTTGTGGTTTTAAGCTGTTACATTGACAGTAATTTGTTATGCTACGAAGGATATGTAATATATTTGTCAAAATGGAATACCAAAGAAGCACTTAGGGTTTATTGAAGGCTTTAATATTTTAAACATATCACCATTACAATAATTTTCTTCTTTAACTTAAAATTGTGTGAAGTATTGAGTTTTGCCATGATGATTGCTGTCCCTAAATACATAGGGGTTTATTTTCTAATAGGCCCTTTTTAAAAAGCAGTTAATGTCACCCAAAAGTATAAGATAAATTTTACTCAAATATTTATTGGATGGTGTAGTATTTTTTTGGAAAAGCATCTACCACAAAAATGTTTATTTCAAATGATATGTTGCTGGTTTGGATCACTGTTCTCCTTTGCAGAAGGGTGTGTTTTGCTTTTTGTTTTGTTTTGTTTTTAATTTTTTTAATGTTTATTTATTTATAAAAGAGTGAGCGTGAACGAGTGGGGGAGGGGCAGAGAGAGAGGGAGACACAGAATCTGAAGCAGACTCCAGGCTCTGAGCTGTCAGCACAGAGCCCGATGTGGGGCTCAAACCCACGAACCATGGGATCATGACCTTAGCCGAAGACGCCCAACCAACTGAGCCACCCAGGTGCCCAAGAAGGGCATGCCTTGTATAGTGTGGGGCTGATTTCAGGGCTATGTGGATAGTCTACCGGTTGAGAGATGATTTTGACTTAAACGATGTTCTTAGTTTCACTAAGTTGTATCAACAGATTCCTCTGTTACTGTAAAGGCATATTTAAGGACAGATTAATTCCATGATTTCATCAGTGTGACTTTCTGGTTTCCGAACATCCAGACCATCTGATGGCTTCAGTATCAGTTCATCAACAATTCTTCTCTAAGAGTACCTAGTTGAGTATAAGGGAACAAGGCTAGCTGGATATTCTCAACTAGGTAACCATTCTGTTTAAGCTTCTATTTATGATGGAAATGGAGAGGAGAGGGGATTGGAATTTGTATTAGTTTGCTAGGGCTGCCATAATAAAGTACCACAGATTAGTTTAAACAACAAACATTTATTTTCGAGATTCTGGAGGCCAGAAATCCAAATCGAACTGTCAATAAGGTTGATTTCTTCTGAGGGCCTTTCTCCTCGGCTTGTTAATGGCCATCTTCCTTTATGTCTTCACATAGTTTCCACTTTGTGCATGTCTATGTCCTAATCTCCTCTTCTTATAAGAATACCAGTCATATTGGATTAGGGCCCACCCTAATGACATCATTTTACCTCTTAAAAGACTTTATCTTCAAATACAATCACATTCTGAGGTATGGAATTCAGAGTTCAATATATGAATTTGACTGGGAACATAATTCAGCCTATAAGATACCTGAAATATATTATTTAGATAAAAAACTAAAAGACAAAATAAGTAAAGTCATTAGAACACTTAAGCAGAGCTAAAAAAAACTCAGATATGTGTTATAGTACAAGTAGCAATGAATTCATATTTATTATGTGACAAGGCTCAGAAACTGTATAAAAAGTAATATAAGATTCAATAGCAACAAAACAGTTAATCATGGAGAATTTCTCCATGGAGCCTGGTTGGGAATCATTGGAGACCATCATGCAAAAAGGCTACCACAGTAAGAGAGGGGGTGGTTACATCATAATCATGAAGTTGATAACAAATGATATCTTTAAATGAGGAAGTATCAAAAATTGCTCCCTGGACCATTCAGATGAGATCAGGCGTGTTCAGGATTGTATGGCCATAGATAGGACAATTCAAATTCATCAAGGTATAAAGAGATTAAGGAGCATAAATTTGAGCATTGGTCTTGAAATTGGGTTGTTTGTATTAAAAGAGTATTACAAATGTTTTATGCAGAGGAAATAAATATCACAGTTAAAAAGCACATCAAAACTGTTGTAAAATACATGCGTCCGTGTTAAAGAAATGCATAGCGAAAGAGTAATCAGATCTGGGTATGGATGTAGTAAATATCATTTTTTAAAAAGTAAATTCATTGCTTGTAATGTTTAAGAAAAATCATCCTAAGACAAGCTAGTAAGCTGGTCACAGGTGAAATTATCAGATAGTATATTCATATGAGGAGTGCTTAGTTGATCTCCAGGAAAAATTTGACAATAAAAACTAATATGCTTTCTCCCAGGAATTTTAGAGCATAACCAAATCCAACGAAAGACTTTGTGATGTGGTAGCTTACAGTGAATGGATATTAATCATGTTTATAAAAATTATCTTCATTTATTTGGGGTATTAGTCTACTTAGCACATTTGGTCATAAGTTAAGGTAATTGTGTGTGTGTGTGTGTGTGTGTGTGTGTGTGTGTTTGTGCTGGTATATAATACAAAGCAAATAAAGATATTCTATTTCTCTTTTTGTGAAAGAATTATAAGGAAGACACAGGCAGTTTGCTCACTAAATTGCTTGAAAGGTTTTTAATACTAACATCTGTACTCACTTAATACTTCAGAGCAGGAGTAAACAAATTTTTTTTGTAAAGGGCCAAGCAGTAAATATTTGCGGCTTTTCTGGCCATAGAGTCTGTGTCATAACTATCCAACTTTGCCACCATCGCATAAAAACAGCTATCAACAATAGTTAAGTAAATGTGGCTGTGTTCAATAAAGCTTTAGGTATCCAGACTAAAATTTGAACTTCAGATCATTTTCATGTATCACAAAATATTATTATTCTTGGGATTCTTCTTTCTTTTTCAACCATTTAGAAACATAAAAAACTTTCTTAGTCACAGGCAATGCAAAAACTGATCGCAGGCCGGATTTGGTAAATGTTTGCTTTAGAGCCACCTTATTAATATGCTTACAGGCTGACAAGGTAGGCAAAACACTAAAGAGACACTGAAAACCACAGAAAACATGAAGGCCCTCTAACAGATTGCTAGGAGTAAGCCCAGCAGCCTTCTAGAATACCTCATTGCTGGGTATCAAGCCAAAGCCAATTAGCTAATGTTGAATTCATTGATTTTCTTTTTTTTAATTTTTTTTAACACTTATTCATTTTTGAGAGACAGAGAGAGACAGAACGTGAGAGGGGAAGGGACAGAGAGAGAAGGAGACATAGAATCTGAAGCAGGCTCCAGGCTGTGAGCTGTCAGCACAGAGCACAACACGGGGCTTGAACTCATGGACTGCAAGATCATGACCTGAGCTGAAGTCAGATGCTTAACAGACTGAGGCACCCAAGCGCCCCAAATTCATTGATTTTCTAACTGAAATATGCAGAGTGACTGAACCATCGGAAACTGTTTGCACTTTAGAAAATCAGAAGTGATATAATTTTAGTAATAAATATATCGTGCATGGTTTTCCTGTGACAGACACACACAGTTGTGATAGTTAGCACATGTGCAGTCTTTTCCATGATCAAGTAACTGGTCAAAGGACTTTAAATGTATTTACTTTTTTTCTCACCAAAAATCCCTAAAATGTGGATATAATTGTTACTCTCATTTTATGGATTTTACCTTTCAAAATAGTGTCACTGTGCATCTGGCTTCTATTATCTGGTGTGTGTCTGTGTGTGTGTGTGTCTGTGTGTCCATCTAAAAACAGAGAAATATATATATATATATAAATAATTGTATTCACTTGTATAAAAGACCATGACCACTCATCAAAAGCCCAGATCCATCCTTCTGTTCTTAGCCATTATTTTTTAAATCATGCAAAATAAAAAAGGGAAAATAGAAATATTCTACCAACCGAATGAGCACACAATCAACGCTACAACTACAAGCATTACTCCTGGTGCTTGTGCCCTGAGGTCTGATGAAGCCTTTAATATCCAGTCCTTCTCATACAACCTCCCAAACAGAGTTACGGTCAAGACAGGTCCAGACGGCGGCTTCACGCTAAACAAGCGTCCATCACTTGACACCTAATTAAAGCACAGAGAAGTTAACTGGGTCTCCCTGGAAGGTATATAACCCCACAACACACTTTTAAAATTCAGTGCAAATGGATGAAGAAGCAATAAAAATAATGGCTAACTTCTCTTCTGTTAGAAATTTTGAAATGGTACAGGTCACAGGAAAAATTGGAGGTATGGAATTGGCATGGATTCATTTATTATTGAAATGGTTATAATCAATATCTTATAATTTGTTTATTTGAGGAAGCATTCCATGAGTTAACAAGCATAAAGCAATGGGTTTGGGAGTATCTAAGAGAAATCTAATGCTCTCAGACAAAATAGGCTCTTTCAAGTGGACAGAAGGGAGTGACTGAGGGGGTTGAGCTGAGCCTCCGTCATCCCTGGCATTTGCTCGCCACAGCTCCCCAACGTGTTCATTGTCCCCAGTGCCCCACAGTGGCTGTTCCTACAAGGAAAGTGAAGTAAGAGTGGAACCAGCAGGAAAGTCAGGGGAAGAATGTGACTCCGCAGAGCTTACGTGGTAAGGAACTATTTCCAGCCTTTAAAAAAAAAGTTTGCTTTCTTAACAATTTCAGCCACTGTCAGATTCTCTCTCCTTGGCTTTTCTTTCCTTCTTTTTCTCCTGTGATCACTGAGGGTCTTTACATGCACAATGAAAGGAATTCCTTTTAACTTTGCTAGGCTATCACTGCCCATGATGTGAAGGAGTTCCCCCTGGTGGGACTGGTCCTGAAACCCTTCTAGAGTCTTCTTCCTACTCAACAGACCCTAAACAGCCAGCCTCCTCCCAGTAGTCTCCATAATGATATATATATATATCAAATATATATATTATATATATTTTTTTATTCTCAAGGACACACTAATTATTATACTAAGAATTTCCAGCAAGAAATTCAACCCGCTCAGTATCTTTCCTGATTCCTAAGCACAACTTTATCCTTTCCAAATGGATATTTTTGTGATATTTGCAAACACTTGAGTAGGTTTTGTACTCAAAAATTGCTTCCTCTTACATGACATGAATTGTCAATATTAAGCAAAGATTCTTACCTGAAATTCTCCAGGTGCAAGCTGATTGTCGCTCAGCAATACCTCGGGAAAGACATATCGGGTTCCAAAAGTGCCACTGAGGGAAAACATTTCAAACCTGGTGGAAGCCATTTCAACTGCATCACCACAAGTGCCTAAGTTCGGTGTTTTACACTTCAGCAGAGTACAAATCTAGGAGAGTAAATGCAAACCAGTAAGTCTTAAGAAAGCCAACTGATGAACCCTTCTGACCTAGAAATAATGCCTCTGCAATGCCTAGGCCCTTTTGTTAAAATGAATAATGTTATTTTTCATTCGATTAATTCAGTTCATTGACAGACAGCTAATTCAACTAGTAATAAAAATAAAGGACTTCAGACCCTAATACTTTCTGCAATTCACGGTCAAACAGGTTAGAGCTCATAAAGAAACAATCAGACCCTTGGTCTATAGCCATGAACAACTATTCCCTCATTGTTTCCAAGCTGGCAAAGCTTTTAATAATTGACTTCCATTTTTTTCAAAAGGTTAAATCTAGTTTAATCTCTACGATTTTGCCTATTTTCCACAATAAAAGAACTTTAAAGTTGGAATGAACCCTAGAGTTGATCTAGAGGCAATCCCCGTGACTTGGAAAAGTCACACACTTTATATCTGAGCAAGAACTGAAACAGTTCTCACTATGCTACACAGTTATACTCTATTCTACTCTACTACGTAATCATCTGAATGTAAAATCTAAGTATGTGAATCATCTCACCATGCAGACGCAAAGTCCCCAAAAGGAAGATCCATATTCACTGAACCTGTACTGCATCTTCCAAACCTTATTTCAAGCCACCTTCACCTCCTGCCTGACTAAAGCCACAGTTTTAACTGGTCTTCCTGTTTCTACTTTTGAAGTCAGAGAGTAAGAGCTTTAGAGCAAGTATGTTAAAACGGGACACAAACAGCTTTCAGATAAAGAAAGTATGAATACATGGTTCTGTTCTATTCCTTTGTTATCTTACTAAAGGCAACCTTAGTTTTTTGTTTGTTTTAAGACATAAATCCGTAAGGATAGGAGAACAGGAGGCTAGAGCATGGCTTAATGTTGGAAGCTGGGGTGGTTGATGCAAAAGTAGCCACTGACTTCGTAGACCAAAAGACAGCCAAGTCCTAATCTGGCAATAAGAGAGCCACGAATCAACCCTTTCTACACTGCAGAAAGCTCAGAAGTTTCCATCACTGGGAGCACCAGGTACCTCAGGAGCTGGTAAAGTTGTGGTGGCTAACATAAGAAAAATTGGTAGAAAGTTGTGGGGGATGCCTCAGATACTGAGTCCCCTGCCATGGATGGGCAACTCTTCGTCCCTTATTCCAGTAAAAGATGGGGCTTTTATTTCCAGAGAGGGTAAGGTGGATGATTTTTAGTAGAGGTTTTGAAAAACCTGGTTGAAGGGGATTACATGAATGAAATTTGCTAAACGATGAGATCATTCCCCTCCACCTCGGATGCGTCGGGCAAGGTGATTGCTCCCAGCTGACTCCCTACATGCTGTCAGCAGCGACTTTACCCTTCAGAAATAAAATTGTCAGATAAATACAGGACAGGAGCCCAATTTAAATTTGAAATTTAAATAAACTAACAGTACCCAAAGTGGTTTTTAGTATATAAGTATGTCCCAAATATTGCATGGGACAATCTTATATTTTTTTTTAATATTTGTTGTTTATCTAAACTATGAATCTACTAGAACATTCTGTATTTTAACTTGCTAAATTAGGTAACATTATTCAGGAAGGGAATTACAAGAATTTTAAAACCTGCAAAACCTGACCCATCCCAAGAGAAGTCCCCAAATATACTTATGCAGGGATTCCCCTCACAAAATGCCTGGCTAGATTACTCTACTTTGAAGCTTAAAATGGGCAAGTATCACTCATATGCTCTGTCTTTCAGTTAGTTTTTGGTAAAGTTAAAAGGTTACTGTATTTATGATGAAAGCTTCTAACATGAAATAGAGAGCAAAACAGGCAGATAAAAAAAAAACTTTAGGGAAAAAGAGACTATTTAAGGAGAAGAAGCTTTAAGAAAAAAAATTTCTGTGGGGCACCTGGGTGGCTCAGTCAGTTAATCGTCTGACTCTTGATTTTGGCTCAGGTCATGATCTCATAGCTCCTGAGATTGAGCCCCCTTTCAGACTCTGCACTGACAGTGCAGAGCCTGCTTGGGATTCTCTCTCTTCCATCTCTCTGTACCTTTCCTGCTCACCCTTGTTCTCTCTCTCTCTCTCTTTCTCTCTCAAAATAAATGAATAAACATTTAAAAGAAAGAAAACAAGAAAAAAATTTCCTTAATAGTCTTAGAGAGATAAAATACTGTATCCACAAAACACATCAGCAGAGGGGAAAAAATTCATGAAGCAAAAAAATAGTCCTTGAAAAATAAAAACATGTCAACAAAATAAAAGACTCAATGCAAGGTTTGAAAGATCAAGAGGAGAAAAACTCTCAGAAAGTAAATGGAAAAAAAATAGCAAAGAAAAGATTTTAAAAAATTAGAGGACAACTTCAAAAAACACATGATTCCAAAGATAGGAGTTCCAGAAGGGGAAAACATGGATGGGAGGAAATTCTAAAAGGTTTCTGAGGAAACAGTAGGAAGAGGGATACACACACACAAAGGACCAAAAATCAAAATAACTCAAGAATTCTCAGTAGCA
Organism: Cryptoprocta ferox; assembly: GCA_028646485.1. Lineage (NCBI taxonomy): Eukaryota > Metazoa > Chordata > Mammalia > Carnivora > Eupleridae > Cryptoprocta > Cryptoprocta ferox. The sequence goes on along the minus strand of CM053577.1, from coordinate 30,858,249 downwards.
ATACAATGGCCTTGAATTTTATACCTAGGGAAATCCTGCATCAAATATGAAAGGAAAGGCATTTTCAGACTTGTAAGTTGAAAACTTACAGTCTCTTCCAGGAACTTAACAACAACAGCAATAAAGGGGGTGTGTGGTACTGTGTAAGAAAATATAGTAAGAAATATATATTTGGTCTTTTTCTAGTGCCTGGCAAGAAAAGCCCTAAAACCCTTGGGATTTCCTTAGTGGTAAGAGGTGAAATATGAAAGGAGAGGCTTTTGTTACTTATAACAAGCCTCTTTCAACCACACCTGAGTTCATGTTAATGAGGAGATTTTTGGAGAGCCTTAAATAACCACAGGATGCAAACTGGTGACCAGGGAAATCAACCACCTGGTTAGAGAGTTGAAATTTTCAGACTCACCATCCCCATACCTGTATCTGCAGAGGGAAGGAGAGCTGGAGGCTAAATTTATCACCAATCATCAATAATTTGATCAATCATGTCCATGAAATTAAGCCTCCATAAAAATCCCTAAAGTATAGGGTTCAGAGATATTTTAGGTTGGTGAACAATTCAGACGGGAAGGTGGCACACCCCAAACTCCATGGGGACAGAAACTGCTATGCTTGGGATACTTCCAGACCTTACCCTATGTATCTCTTGATCTGGCTGTTCATTTGTATTCTTTAAAATATCCTCTGTAACAAATTTTTAGTAGTACAAAAAGCATTATACCGGGTTCTATGAGCCATTCCATAAAATTAGCAAACCCAAGGCAGCCCTGATTTACAGTCAGTCAGATCAGAAGCACAGGTGACAACCTGGACTTGTGATTGGAGTCTCAAATGGGGAGGGGACCATTCTTGTAGGACTGCGGTCTTAGCCCCTGGTAGATGGTATCAGATGACTAAATTTCAGAAGAAACAGCTAAAAGATTCGAAAGTCTTTGCCTTTAGAAAGAAGGATGAGATGGATTAGGGAAGAAACCAGTGTTTTACAAGACTTTAGTGCTGTCTTCTTAAGGCGTGCCCATGGGTCACTTTACTTTTAGTGAAATGAAGAAAGAAGTGATGGAACCAATCCAGGTGGTAGGAAGGGATATCCTCTGGCATATGAGAGGGACTAAAGAAAAAAGGAATTGAATCAGGAGCTGCTTGCAGTGGAGCCAGTGTTCATGTGAGTAAAACCTGGTCGTATAGGCCTGATAATTAAAACAAAATGTTACGTTATTTTTATTAACAAACAATAATAATAATAAAATTTAATATTTATTGAGGACTTTCTATGTGCTAGGCATGGTGCTAATTCTTTACATTTATTTATTTATTTATTTGTTTGTTTGTTTGTTTATTTATTTTTAAGGTGTATTCCTAATTTTGAGAGAGAGAGAGAGAGAGAGAGAGAGAGAGAGAGAGAGAGATTAAGTACAAGCAGGGAAGAGGCAGAGAGAAAGGAGGACAGCGCAGAGCCAGACGTGAGTCTCAAACTCACGACCTGTGAAATCATGACCTGAGCCAAAATGAAGAGTTGGATGCTTAACTGACTTAGCCACCCAGGTGCCCCTCTTTAGATTTATTTATTGAATCAAAGTTCCCAAAAAATGCTATAAAGAATTATCATCATCATCATCATCATCATCGTTACTCCCCTCCTCTGTCCTCCAGTTTTGTGGTTTAATTGTCCGTGGTGCTTTCCTTTAGTGGCATTTGTCACAGCTAAAATTAGCTAGTGGTTTCCTTAGTTGTCTCTTCAGTGCCTGTGTCCCCACTAGCATCAAGCTCTATGAAGATAGTGACTATATCTGTCTTGCTCATCCTAATATCCTCAGGCTGTACCAAGTGCTTGAACACAGAAAGCATTATGTAAATATTTGGCAAATGCAAATGAATCCACATGTTATTGATGAGGAACCAGAGATTTAAAGAGGTTGGCCCAGTGACCACTACACGGTAAAGAAGGGATTTACCCAGAATTTCTGACTCCAGAATTTATGCGCTCGCCATGTTATAGTCCTAATTTCTTACCCTGTTGGGAAATAGTTTCACATTCTAGAAGGCAGAGGCTGGATTTGGAGGACTCTTACCTTGGTGGGAGGAGATGGAGAGAACAAAGGGCACAGAAAGTAATCTGAAGAGGAAGATCTCTCAGGTTATATGGGGTAAAGGGAATGAACTTCCTTCATTTAGTCTATTCCTTCTTTATTCATGGGTTTACTCGATGATTCTTTAAAATATGTAGGCTGCTCCTTCTCCTTCTCCTACTCTCCTATAAACACTGCTACAAATCTTTACCCAATCTTTTACCATCCTCTACTCTAGCAAATACTACAAGCATCTTCTTTCCCCACATCCTTATAATTCATTTTAGAACACTTGGAAAATCTCCGTGGCAAGACGCAGAGTTATTGTACCCTCATCTCCTTTTCTTTGTCTTCTCGTCTTAGTTAAGAACTAGATTTTGGTGTTATAAAGATTTTTCTGGCATTAATTATCACTACAGTTAGACTGTAAAAGCTTATGAATATAATCCAATACCCAAATCCCTCATCGTTAATCCAAGACCAAACTTCTCTGAAAATAAAGGTTTTTGTAGCACATTGGACACTGACACCTAACTTAAACTAACATAAGGCCATCATGTTTTTATTTAAGCTATTTAGGGTGAATAGTTCCATGTTTTCCAGCAGACATATTAACACGCTTTATCTGGGGTGCTGCTCCAGACTTTGCTGGTGGTATCAGGTACCACGGCTCCAGCTGAATGTCCCATAAATACTTTGAAACCACAATATTCAAAGCTGAACTGAGAATCTCTCCACTGCCACTCAGTCTGCTCCCCCTCTAGCATCCTGACCTGTCAGAAACATACATTCACCCAGCTACTCTTATTGGAAACCTGGCATTCTAGCCCCTTCATTCTGCTTTCCTGTTCTATATCAAATTAGCTACTAAGTTTAGTCTTCTCCTTATTGCCAGGCTCCATACCCTGCTCTTATTCCTACTGACATAATCTTGAGACAGGTTTGAATAGGACCATTATAATAATCTAACTAGTCTTTGTGCCCTCATTCCCCCCTCCACGGTGCTGCAACAGTCATCTATGCAACAGCAGATCTGATCACATCATTCTCTTGCTGAACACCTTCCCACAGAAGACTGTCACCCAGATAATAAAGTCCAATCCTTAGGCATGACAGGCAAGATCCTGCCAAATGTGATCCTGCCTCTAGGCTCATGTTCCACCAATCCTTGTTTCTTACATTATGCCTTAGTAACACTGACCTGCATACACTACTTCTTGACACATCCTCACCCTTGCTCATACTCTCCACTCCACCTGGAATTTCCTCCCACTTTTTCATCTGGATAATAGCATAAGGTTAAGCTCATACATCATGTCTCCAGAAACTTCCCTGAATCTCCAAATTAGGCTAGGTACAGCTCCTCAGTATTCCTACAACAAAATGTGCATTCTATGTTCTATCACATCCCATCTTGTACTGACCTTATCTGTTCCTGTGTCTTTTCCCCCTACTAAGTTCTTCAAAAGGTGGGCCTTGACTTATTCATCTTCATATCATTAGCATTGAATATATACCTACTATGTAGTAGGCACTCAACAAGTGTCCAGATGAAGATGCATTAATAGAGTGCTTATCATGCAGTAAACAACATGTTGCACAGTGGGTACAGTTCCAGCACTTAAAGGGTTTTCAGTCTCAAAGAAGTACATGCATAATTTCACATAATATGTCCTTGATAAAGCCGAGCATTGGATGTCTGAGGTACTTAGCACAGGTGGAAGGGTGGGCGTGGTGCTACCGGAAGTGTCAGGGCAGCCCTCGTGGTGAAGATAACACCCGAAAAGCACCATGAATGGTGAGTAGGTGGGGCCACCATAGATAAAGGAGACAACCTGTGCAAACATCTAGAGGGTCTGCAGATGCCGGCACACTGGGGATGAGGAAACGTCTCAACATGAGAGGAACCCAGGGCGCATGTGGGTAGAAATGAGAAAAGAGAACAGCTCTGGAAGAGGTACATATCAAGAATTTCTGAGTATCTTTTTGGTGAGGTATTTGATTTGCTAGGTAGAAGACAGTGAGGCATTTTAAGCAAGAGTGGCAAATAATCAGAAATGGCTTTTAGTAATTGTTATAATTAGAGTATAGGAAGTGGATGGGATGGAGCTAAAACTGTCAACAGGAAGCCCTGTTCAGAGGATGTTGCAACAATCTGGGTGAAATAAGATGGGAGCCAGATCAAGGAAGAGGAGGGCAGAATTCGAGGAACATGAAAGTTGCTTGTTCCTAGTGGAAGACCCCATAGGTCTTCCTTTGATGTCGAAGGCTGTGCAATACCAAATCTCTGCAGCATTAAACTACTCTATGCATGTGTCAGAGGGCAACTCTATATGTCTCCAGGCCACACTTAATATCGAGTCCTTAAGTGAAAAAAAAAAAGTAGAAGGTGCCTCAGTGGCTAAGTCGGTTGAGTCTCCGACTTTGGCTCAGGTCATGATCTTACAGTTCATTGAGTCTGAGCCTCCTGTTGAGCTCTGTGCTGACAGCTCAGAGCCTGGAGGGAGCCTGCTTCGGATTCTGTGTGTGTGTGTGTGTGTCTCTCTCTCTCTGCCCCTCTCTACTTGTGCTCTGTCGATCTCACTCTCAAAAACAAATAAACATTTAAAAAAATAAAAAATAAAAATAAAAAGCTTTAGTGAACATATCAAGAGAATGAGTATGTTTGTTCAAGGAAGAAATATTGGAGGTTAATCATCCATTAAAGTCACCTGTAATTTGATTATTGTATCATTTTAAATGTGGGTACTGTAAATCAATCTGCCTTTTTCCAGTCAGTTTAAAATTGGACTGACATCTAGGATTGCAAATTTTAGTAAATAAAAATTCAGGATGCCCAATTAAATTTGAATTCCAGGTAAGCAACACAATTTTTAGTGTACATACAGCCTCAAAACTGGGACACATATTTTTCTTGAAGTGGGACACATTTACAATAAAACAAGTCATTGTTTATCTGAAAGTCAAATTCAACTGGGTGTCCTGTATTTTGTCTGGTTAACTCCTCTGCCAGCAAAACAAGCATTACCTGTAGGTAATAATTCCCTTCAACAATATGTAGTCCATCAAATGCCCCTAGGGCGTAAACTTCATCTGGTTTCTTCTCAGACATCTTGTAGCTCAAATGGCAGCAGAGTTCTTTCTGACAAACTGTGTAATTTCCTGTGACTCTTGTCAGCTCCAAGAAGGTGAATTCATCAAAAAAGGCAGTACTTTTAAATTCCTGATTTCCTGTTGAGAATGCTTTTATACTACTGGCATAAGAAGCCCAATTCACCATTACAGGGTGGTGTGAAGAAGAATCCAGTCGTGAGATGAGGAGTTTTCCTTCCTTTGTCTTCATATCATAATGAAATGCTCTTGGAGAGTCAGGTGCATAGATGCCACTTCCTGAAAGTGATGTTGGAAATGGCATTTGACATAGAGAAGTGAAAAAGGATTGCATGTTGCTATTTTTATTTTAAACTCACATGAACATTTAGTCGTCTAAGCTAACTATTTTATTAATTTCAGTAAAATATACTGAGAAGAACAGCAGGTGAGAGGAAATTCAACAGAGCTTGATACCAAGAAGCCGATAAGAGAAACTTTCAGGTTGGAAGTGGTAGATTTTGAAGAAAAGAAAGTGTGCCTATAAGTTGAATAAAACTAAACAAATCTACAAAACAATTTAGATTAAAATTGACTGTACAGTATGTCACCAGCTAGATATGCAAAAAATGAGTTGGAAAACATTGTATTAAGGAGTACATGTTAGCTAGAAAAAATATTATTATTATTTTACTTTTTTGATTACATAAAGTTTGTAAATCTTAGAGATTACACATTACCTGTCATCCTCTTGTGGGGGTAGTGTATATTGGCTGCAAGGAAGTTGACCCCCATGCCCATTGCCCAAGCTGAGTGGAATTCAATAGCCGATAAATGTGGCAAAACATTCATCCATGCTGTCGGGAAGACTATAGTATCCACATGGAAATCTTTCACCAGAGTAACAGCAGGATCATGGAAGAGTATATCAAAGCACGTGAAAATGCCAAATCTTCCAAAGATGGTGTCAAAAGTTACAACCTCAGGCTTCTTTGGTACATTGAATTGATTTTCACCCATGAAAAGATTGTGCTGTAATAAACAGAAGATGAAGGGGGTAAAGTCTCTTTTCAGAAGTTGAACTGGGTGTTACTGTGTCTGAAAAAGTGCAAGCCAACATCTCTTAGTGACAATTTCATCCATAACCACCGTCTTCACAGGGAAAATGTGTTAGAGAATCGAAATTACTACAGCTGATAGTAGACTTTGGTTCAATCTCTACATTTTATAGATATATAGAAGGGAATCCTTATTTGTTAAGACCCTATTGAATCTTACAAGACATAGGAATGAAATAGATAACTTCTATTTGCCAGGAATACTTAACTATTTTCCGTGGACAAAATTGCTCCTTTCTCTTCAAAACCAAAAGTATCTGGTAGGTAACTTTTTGTTCTAGTCTTGACCCATTGCCAAGGCATGTCTTTAAAAAGACAAAGTCTAAAAGGCAAAATTATATTTCAATGCAGGTACCTCCTGCTGATTCTCACATGCTTCCAAAGATACATTCCTCGTGTTCCTAAATGCATAGAAAACTTCTTGAACCTCTTTATAGGAGCTTACCATTAGCTTACCTAATCATTGTTTTCTATGCTTTGTCTCTACTCTGCTTCTAAAGCATGCTTATTATCAACACCAATGATTTTTTCCCTTTTTGTCCACTTTATTTTGTTTAACATTCAGTAACTGAACTGTGTGCAAATGAATTTTACCTTATGGTAACGTGCCACCAGCTTTCCCTGAGAATCAAACACCACATCAGTGTTGTATTGGTAACGACCATCGGGGGGACACTGGGGGTCACTGGCATTGCATGGTTTCTTGTCCCCAATATTTGCTACAACGTAGATAGAGTTGTCCTTGGCCAGGCAGCTGAGTCTTTCTTGCACTGGGGTGTAGCCAAACCTAATATGTGTTCATTGGATGAGGAAAACAAAAATTAAGCTTTTCTTTTAATAAAATTCAGTATTATATTGCCTGAAACTACTATGTGACATACACAAAACTAAATTCTAAATAATATAATAGAAGGGAAGCATTAAAACAAGAATAGATTTTGGAGAAGTACATGTTTGTGGGAATTTAGTTGTAGAAAACTATTCTAGGATAAGATTCTAGTCATGTTTTTTTTCTTCATAGCATTTGTCATCATCTATAATCATGTATTCATTATGTGTTTATCTTATGATGTGTTTCACATCTCATAGATATTTTGGGGCAAAGATATACATCTTATGTTCACTAACCCTGGCAGAAAAGAGGTATTAAAAAATATTTCAACTAAAACAAAAACAACTTGTAATTAGGAGAATTTGGGGAAGATGGCAGAGTATAAAGCACCAGGAATCCATCCTTCCATGTAAATAATATTTGTGCTGGCAGAATCTAACTGAAATTCTGGAGTCTATTCCAAGGGTTGTAAGTTCAGGGGGAAGGCCTGGAAGGCAAATTATAGTTTGTTTCAGTCAATTTCAGCTCTTATCTAGGCAGTGGCTACCCATGCTCTACAACACCCCTAACCCCATGGCAGGCAGCCTGCAAGTATTCCTGGAACACCGTGTAGGTAGTTTACAAGATCAGGTTGGGCAATAGAAACCCTGTCCTCCAAATATCAGGGAACCATATTCTGATCACTAATAATTGCTTCTTATCCTGGAGGTGCAGACACAAGGACAGGTAGCTATTGTTACATCTCCACCACTACATTGTTGTAAGCCCTTACCCCACTGGCTGAAATAATTTCTAGAGAATTTAAAGAGCCAGAGTCTTCTTCTTTCCCCTTTCCTTAATTTTGCTTTTTTTTTTTCCCCCTTCGAGAATCAGACATTGAAGGACTAGGATATACAAAAGCAATCACATATATAGGAGATTTTAGAAAGTCACCAAACATGCCCAGGGAAAAACAAAGGCTAAGACAAGGCTTCAAAAGATAAATTTATACCTCAAGCTTATGCCTAATACAGAAACACCTAAAGCAATCAAAACAAATAAACAAGCAAAAGGCAGTAAACCCTGGGGAAGGGGGAAATTTTGATTTACAGAATTATCACATTTTAAGATTCAAATATCAACTTGTCAGGGCATCTGGGTGGCTCAGTCAGTAGAGCGTCCAACTTCGGCTCAGGTCATGATCTCATGGTTCATGAGTTCGAGTCCCACATTGGGCTCTGTGCTGACAGCTCAGAGCCTGGAGCTGCTTCAGATTCTGTGTCTCCCTCTTTCTCTGCCCCTCCTCAGTTCACGCTCTCTCTCAAAAATAAATAAACATTAAAAAAATTAAGAAAAAAAACAAATATCAACTTGTCAACAAAAAAAAGTCATAAAGCATACAAATTAACAGAAAAGTATGTCCCTATTCAAAGGAAAATAAGAATAAACCTACAGAAACTATCCTTGAGAAAGACCAGATGGCAAACCTACTGGACAAAGACAAAAACAATGGTCTTAAAGATGTTCAAAGAACTAAAGGCAAATGCGGAGCAAGTGAAGAAAATAATGTATGAACAAAATGGAAATATCAATAAAGAGATGGAAAACCTAAAATAAACCAAAAAGAAATTCTGGAGCTGAAAATTACAATGTTTAAAATAAAAAATTTACTAAAGGGATTCAGAGATGGATCTGAGTTGGCAGAAGAAAGAATCAATAAACTAAAGGTAAGGCAATTGAAATGATCAAGTTGAAAGAATGGAAAGAGAAAAAGATGTAAACAAGGCCTAAGGGAGCTGTAGGACACCACCAAGTGGACAAATATACACCTTCTAGGAATCTAAGAAGAGTGAGATAAAGGAGAGATTATTTGAAGAAATAATGTCCAAAAACTTTTCAAATTTGATTAAAACATGACTATAGAGACCCAAAAAGTTAAATGGTCTCCAAGAAGGATGAACTCAAAGACACCCATATCAACACACATTCTAATCAAACTGTCAAAAGACAAAGACAAAATAAGAATGTTGAAAGCCACAAGAGATAAGCGATTGATAACATATAAGCAATCCTCAATAAGATTATCACAGTTTTTAATCAGACACTTTAGAGGCCAGAAAGCAGGGGGCCAATATATTTAAAGCACAGAAAAAAAGAAAGAAAGAAAGAAAGAAAGAAAGAAAGAAAGAAAGAAAGAAAGGAAGAAGGAAGGAAGGAAGGAAGGAAGGAAGGAAGGAAGGAAAGGAGGAAGGAAAGAAACTTTCAACTAAGAATCCTATATTCAGCAACACTATCCTTCAAATGTGAGGGGAAAAGTAAAACATTCTATGCTAATATCTGACATAATTGACTTTAAATTAAAAAAAAATTATAAGAGACAGAGAAGAACATTATATATTAATATTTACAATACAACAGAGAACTCTTAAAATTCAACAACAACAACAACAACAACAACAACAAAAACCTGATTTAAAAATGGGCAAAAGACTTAAATAGACTTTTCTCAAAAAAAAAATGGCCATACAAATGGCCAATATTAGCAGTAGATCTATTCCTTTTTTGATAAAAACTCTCAGGAAAGTAGGGATTAAAACATCATACCTCAAGATCTTAAAAGCCATATATGAAAGACCCACCACTAATATCATCCTCAATGAGGAAAAACTGAGTGCTTCCCCCCTAAGGTTCGGAACATGACAGGGATATCCACTCTCACCATTGTTATTCAACATAGTGTTGGAAGTCCTAGCCTCAGCAATCAGACAACACAAAGGAATAAAAGTCACCCAAATTGGCAAGGAGGAAGTCAGACTTTTACTCTTTGCAGACGACATGATAGTTTATATGGAAAACCCAAAATATTCCACCAAAAACTGCTAGACCTGATCCATGAATTTAGCAAAGTTTCAGGATATAAAATCAATGCACAGAAGTTAGTTGCATTCCTATATGCCAATAATCAAGCAGCAGAAAGAGACATCAAGGAATTGGTCCCATTTACAATTGCACCAAAACCCATACAATACCTAGGAGTAAACCAAAGCAAAGAGGTGAAAAATCTATACACTGAAAACTATAGAAAGCTTATGAAAGAAATTGAAGAAGACACACACAAAAAATGGAAAATATTCTATGCTCATAGATTGGAAGAACAAGTATTGTTAAAATGTCGGTATTACCCAAGGCAATGTACATATTCAAGGCAATCCCTATCTAAATGGGAAAGGGGCATTAAGGAAGACACTTGGGATGAGCACTGGGTGATATACATAGGGGATGAATCACTGGATTCTACTCCTGAAATCATTATTGCACTATATGCTAACTAACTTAGATGTAAATTAAACAATAAATACATACATACATACATACATAAAATTTTTTTAAAAGGAATTAAAAAAGAGATGTTATATTTTGTTAAAAGCTTTTTCTGCATCTAATGTGATGTATCATATTGATTGACTTGCAGCTATAGAACCAGCCCTGCATCTCAGAATAAATCCCACTTGATCGTGGTGAATAATTCTTCTAATGTATTGTTTGATGTGGTTTGCTAGTACCTTGTTGAGAATTTCTGCATACATGTTCATGCAAAAATGTTAATGGGGTCTTTGTCTGGTTTTGGAATCAAACTAATGCTGGCCTCCTAGATGACTTTGGAAGTTTTCCTTCCGTTTCTATTTTTTGGGACAGCTTCAAAAGAATAGGTGTTAGTTCTCTAAATGTTTGATAGAATTCCCCTGGAAAGCCATCCAGCCCTGGACTTTTGTTTATTGGGAGATTTTTGATTACTGATTCACTTTCTTTACTGGTTATGGATCTGTTCAAATTTTCTATTTTTCCCTGCTTCAGTTTTGGCAGTTTATGTTTCTAGGAATTTGTCCAGTTCTTCCAGATTGCCAAATTTGTTAGCATATAATTGTTCATGACATTCTATTATTATTGTTTGCATTCCTGTGGTGTTGGTTGTGATCTCTCCTCTTTCATTTGTGATTTTATTAATTTGGGTCCTTTCTTTTTTCTTTTTGATCAATCTGGCTAGGGGGTTATCAATTTTGTTAATTCTTTCAAAGAGTCAGCTCCTGGTTTCATTGATCTGTTCTACTGGTTTTTTTTTTTTTTTTTAAAATATTATTGATTTCTGCTATAATCTTTACTATTTCCATTCTTCTGCTGGTTTTGGGCTTAATTTGCTCTTCTTTTTCCAAATCTTTTAGGTATAAGGTTAGGTTGTGTATTTGAGACCTTTCTTCCTTCTTCAGGAAGGCCTGGATTGCTATGTACTTCCCTCTTATGACCAAAATCTTTCCTGCATCCCATAGGTTTTGGGCTGTCATGTTTTCATTTTCATTGGCTTCCATATACTTTTAAATTTCCTCTTTCATTTATTGGTTAACCCATTTATTCTTTAGTAGGATGTTCTTTAATCTCCAAGTATTCAGAGTCTTCCCAATTTTTTTCCTGTGGTTGATTTCAAGTTTCATAGTGTGGTGGTTTGAAAATATGCAAGGTATAATCTCGATCTTTTTGTACTTGTTGAGGGATGATTTGTGTCCCAGGAAGTGATCTATTCTGGAGAATGTTCCATGTGCACTCAAGAAGAATGTATATTCTGCTGCTTTAGGATGAAATCTCAATATATCTGTTAAGTCCATCTGGTCCAGTGTGTCATTCAAAGCCATTTTTCCCTTGTTGATTTTCTGTTTATATGATCTGTCCATTGCTATAAGTGGAGTGTTGAAGTCGCCTACTATTATGGTATTATTATCAATGAGTTTCTTTATGTTTGTGATTAATTGATTTATATATTTGGGTGCTTCATATTGGAGGCATAAATATTTGCAATTGTTACATCTTCTTGGTGGATAGACCTCTTAATTATGATATAATGCCTTTCTTCATCTCGTTACAATATTTATTTTAAAATCTAGTTTGTCTGATATAAGTATGGCTACTCCAGCTTTCTTTTGATGACCATCAGCATGATAGATGGTTCTCCATCCCCTTACTTTCAATCTGCAGGTGTCTTTAGGTCTATAATGAGTCTCTTGTAAGCAACATATAGATGGGTCTTGTTTTCTTATCCACTCTGATACCCTATATAGTTTAATTGGAGCGTTTAGTCCATTGACATTTAGAATGAGTACTGAAAGATACGAATTTAGTGCCATTGTGTTTCCTGTAGCATTGGTGTTTCTGGTGATGTTCTCTTGTCCTTTCTAGTCTTTGTTGCTTTGGGTCTTTTTTGTTGGGTTTGGTCTTTTCTCCACTCACAGAGTCCCCCTTAAAATTTCTTACAGGGCTGGTTTAGTGGTCGCAAACTCTTTTTAGTTTTCGTTTGTCTGGGAAACTCTTTATCTCTCCTATTTTGAATGACAGGCTTTCTGGATAAAGAATTCTTGGCTGCATATATCCTGCAGCACATTGAATATATCCTGTCAGTTGTTTCTGTGGATAGGTTTGCTGTGCACCTGATCTATCTTCCCTTATAGGTTAAGGACTTTTTTTCCCCTTGCTGCTTTCATAATTCTTTCCTTGTCTGTGTATTTTGTGAATTTGACTACAGTATGCCTTGGTTATGGTTGACTTTTGTTGAATCTAATGGGAGTTTTCTGTGCTTCTTAGATTTTGATGTCTGTGACCTTCCTCAGATTAGAAAAGTTTTCCACTATAATTTGCTCACATAAGTTTTTTCTGCCCCCTTTTCTCTCCATCTTTTGGGACTCCTATAATTTGGATGTTATCCCTTGTTGATAAATCACTGAGTTCTCTAATTGTATCATGATATTTTGCCTTTGTTTCCCTCCTTTTTTTCTGCTTCATTATTCTCCATAATTTTATCTTCTCTACTGTAGATTCGCTGCTCTGCTTCATCCATCCTTGCAGTCAATGGCATTCTTCCAAAATTGCATCTTGGTTATAGCATTTTTAATCTCATTCCGACTAGATTTTATTTCTTTTATCTCTGCAGACAGGGATTCTATGCTTTCTTCAAAAGCAGCTAATATTCCTATTATTGTGGCTCTAAATTCTAGTTCAGACATCTTGCTTATATCTGTATTGACTAAGCCCCTGGCTCTCATTTCTTCCTGTCTGTCTTGGGTGAATGCCTTCATTTTGTCATTTGGAAGAAGAAAAAATTAATAAAATTAAAATTAAAAAATTAAAAACAAAACAAAAAAAATCAAATAAAGGAAGCTATATCCTAGGTGTGTTTTGGTCTGCTTGTTGAAAGAAGTTGAATATAATAGAGAAGAAAAGGGAAAGAAAAGGGGGAAAAAGGTAAGAAAAAATTAAAAAATAATATATATATAATAGAATAAAATGAAGTAGAATAAAAATTTTTTAAATAAAAAATAATGTAAAAAAATAAAAATAAATGTTTCTCTTTCTATATCCAAGAAAGGGATGAAAAGAAAGAAAAAAAGAAAACAATTTAAGCAAGAACAGAAGCAAAGAAAAGGAAGAAATAAATGAACCAGCAAACAGAATGAAACTGAATGAAGTTACGTCCAGTTTCCCATAGAACTGAAACTATGAAGCCTTCTATAGTCTGTACACTAAGTAGGTGGAGTGTCTTGTGTTAGTCTTCTAGGGGATGTGCTTGGAGGGTGTAGTTGGGCAGGGCTTGGTGTAACAGCTCCGTTCTCCACTAGGTGGTGCTGCTTAGCTTACTGGGGTGGATCAGTGTGGAGTGCATGCACATGTGCACATGCATATGTGCAGGAAAGGTGGAAATGGCTTTGCCCAGCTCCCTAATCTCTGGAACAGGAAATTTGCATTCTCACCGACCTGCAATCAAGCATCCCTCCTTTGTCTCAGGCCTCTGTCCATTTCCCACCTCTACCCTGTCCGTGTCCAAGCTGTCCGCCTGCCAGGCAACACCACTCTCCAGAGTTTTATCACAGATGGGGTTCTGTTTCAAAACCCCACACTTCAGAGACCCCTGTGGCTTGGATCCATGCTGACTCTCTGGGAGAGGGTCTCACTAAGCAATGGCCAGGTGTTGGGTTGCCCCAGAAAATGTTTGTGGGATCATGCAACAGCAGAGGTTCAGAGATTATGGCAAATCAAAACACACAGCTGGTGCCAAGTTTCACTGCCCTCTGGAGTCTTTGTCCCAATACCAGCAAATGCTGCTCTCCAGTGTCCGCTGGGACCTTTGCCTATGGGGAGGCCATATGGCCTCTACCAAATCCTCTCAAGCAAGGGAACCACTTCTCCCATGTGGCATGTGGACCCCTCAGACCCTGCTGCCTGCTGCTGGGGATTCGCCCTACTTCCTCACCAGAGTACCACCAGGCACGGAGCTCCGAAACTTCAGACTCTGTGCTCCATTGTTTATAGAATCCTGGTGATATTGAAATACTCTCCTTTCTTCCCATCAATAGTTTGGGGAACAGATTTCTTGTTCAGGCCACTGTGAGTGTTTTCACTCTTTCTGTCTTTCTCTCCAGCAACTCTTCAGAGGAGTGATTTTCTTGCACAATCCTGATGTGCTGCACTCTCCCCCTTTCTCTTCCTCTGTTCTCTCTCTGCAAAAAAGCTCTTACCCTCTATGGCTTTTCTCTCCCCCAGGTCACCTCTCTGCACCATGCACTTGCCAAGTTCTGTGGCTCAAGTTATGGAGATTGTTGTGTTAATCCTCAGATAAATTTCTTAGGTATTCAAAATGGTTTGGTGCTGATCTAGCTGTGTTTCAGAAACAAAATAAGCTCAGGTCTCCAGGCTGCTCCTGTGATTTGATTTTCATCAGAGATGCTTGGCCAGATTATCATTTCCCTTTGTGTTTCAGAGACTTGTCACAAGATGCAGAGCTTCTGCTTGTTTCAAGTAGACCTGTCCTGGTCTTCACTGGGCTTTTCTTCCCAGGAAGTCTCCGCCCACTGGCAACACCAATTTCAAGGAGAATTTCCCCCATGTTTTCTTCTAGGAGCTTTATTGTTTAGGTCTTATGTTTAAGTCTTTAACCCTTTTTGAGTTAAGTTTTGTGAATGGTGTAAGATAAAGGTTAAATTTTATTCTTTTGCCTGTGAATATACAGTTTTCCCAACACCATTTACTGAAGAGACTGTCCTCTCCCCATTGAGTATTCCTGGTTCCTAAGTCAAATATTAGTTGACCATATACACATGGTTTATTTCTGGGCTCTGGAGTCTGTTCAACTGGTCTATGTGTTTGTTTCTATGTCAATAAAACAATACAGTAAATTTTTATTGCTATAGCTTTGTAATATAGTTTGAAATCAGGAAGTGTGATGCCTCTGGCTTTGTTCTTTCTCAAGATTTCTTTGGCGATTTGGAGCCATCAGTTGTTCCATAAAAATTTCAGGATTTCTTTTCTATTTATATGAAAAATACAGTTTGAATTTTGATAAAGATTGCATTGAATCTATAGATGGCTTTGAGTAGTATGGACATTTTAACAATATTAATTCTTTCAATTCATGAACACAGTATATCTTTTCATTTATTTGTGTCATCTTCAACTTCTGTCCTTAATATCTACTAGTTTTTGGTGTACAGGTCTTTCCTTTCCTTTATTAAATTTATTCCTAAGTATTTTATTATATTTTTAAATTTTTTTAATGTTTATTTATTTTTCAGAGACACAGAGAGACTGAGTGCGAGTGGGGGAGGGGCAGAGAGAGGGAGACACGGAATCCGAAGTAGTATCCAGGTTCTGAGCTGTCAGCACAGAGCCCCGAACTCACGAACGGTGAGATCATGACCTGAGCTGAAGTCGGATGCTCAACTGACTGAGCCACCCAGGCACCCCAGTATTTTATTATTTTTGATGCTTTGCAAATGAGACTATTTTATTTCTTTTTCAGATAGTTCATTATTATTATATAGAAATCCTACTGATTTTTTGTACATTGATCTTATATCCTTCCACTTTACTGAATTAATTTATTATCTCTAACAGTTTCTGGTGAAGTCCTTAGGATTTTCTTTATGCAAGACGACATCATCAGCAAACAGAAACAATTTTACTTCTTCCTTTCCTATTTGGATGCCATTTATTTCCCTTTCTTGCCTAATTGCTCTGGCTAAGACTTCCAGTACTAATTGAATAGGAGTATTCATACTGTCTTTTCTTGATCTTAGAGGGAAAATTCAAACTTCATCACTGAGTATGATGTTGGCCGTGGGCTTGCTATTCATTATGTTGAGATATGTTCCTTTTACACCCACTTTGTTGAAAGTTTCTAAAATGAAAGTATGTTGAATTTTGTCAAATGCCTTTTCTGTATCTATTGAAATAATGTGATTTTTATATTTCATTCTATTAATGTGGTGTATCACATGTTTTGATTACATATATTGAAACGTTCTTGCATCCCAGGGACAAATTCCACTTAATCATGGTCTATGATCCTTTCAATATGCCATCAAATTTGATTTGCTAGTATTTTGGTAAGAAGTTTTACATCTACATTCATCAGGGATATTGGCCTATAGTTTTATTTTACTGTGGTATCCTTATCTAACTCTGGCATTAAGGTAATATAGGCCTCATAAAATGAGTTTGGGACTGTTCTCTCTTCTTAAATTTTTTAGATGAGTTTCAGATGGATTGGCATTAATTCTCTTTTAATAGTTTGATAGAATTTGCCTATGAGCCATCTGGTCCTGGGCTCTCCTTCACTGAGAGTTTTTTGATTACTGATCCAATATCCTTACTCATTATTAGTATGTTCAGATTTTCTATTTCTTCCTGATTTGGCCTTGGTACGTTTCCTGTTTCTAGAAATCTATGAATTTATTCTAAGTTGTCCAATTTGTTGGCATATAATTGTTCATAGTAGTCTCTTATGATCTTTAGTATTTCTGTGATATTATATAAACATTATGTCTCCTCTTTCATTTCTAAAAATACGGCATGCTGCAGGAATTTGCACGTTATCCTTGCACAAGGGCCACAAGGTTTTGTGTTTTGTTAGGTAAAAAAGAGTTCTGGAGGTGGATGATGGTGATGGTTGAATAAGAATATGAATAGACTTAATACCACTGACTACACATTTAAAAATGTTAAGATGGTAAACTTTGTGTTATGTGTATTTTACCACAATAAAAAATATTAGAAAAAAATAACCTTTTGGATGTAACAAAAAGGGAAATCTTGTTCAGGGAACGAGTCAATCTGGTTGGAGCAGAGGCATCTTTAAGGAAGAAAAGGGAAGGGGAAATTTAAAAAGATGCATTTGGGGTCATAAAAGATAAAGCTCAGCACAAGAAGCTAAAAACCTTATTTTAAATTTAATTGACAGAAAGTTATCATTAAAGGTTTTGAGGACAGAAGTAACATGACCTGAATTATTTTTAAGATAATAGGGCATTAGGGTGTAGGATGTACTAGAATGGTGAGGGGCTAAATGTAGGGAATTTTAGGAAGCTGTTGCAATAGTTCAGGTTAAAAGCAACAAGGGTTGGGCTAGGTTGGTGCTAGACAGTATGGAAAACTGGAAATACTGGAACTTTTGATAATGTTTGATTTTTTTATTCTTTATCATGTTACAAATAGTTGTCCCAGTAAACCAATTAAAATGCAATCTTCAAAAGTGAGACCTCAGAATATATAACATAGAGCCATATTTATTCTTTATTGGCACAACCTTTAAATAACAAATGCTTAATACTAGGTTATTGAAGAATAGCTGAGAAGGGTAAAATTACTGGTGAATGAATGGGAATTTGGTGCCATCTGCTGGCAATAGTAAAAGCTTTCTTTGAGTAGCAAATCTAGACTATTAGATCTATAAACAAATTGGTACAATTAATATAAGCAATTATCTACAAAATATATCTTTGAAAAATACCAATAAGGATAAGAAACCACATCAAAAATTATTGTTTTAATGCATTGATATAAAGAATGACTATTTGATAGTTGTTCTCCCTTGTTTGCTTCAATGAATCTCTGAATGACATAGATGTAAACACAACACATTGAACCACTTGAAACATATTTAGTCCAAGTGATTTCAGATCTCCACAAATGGTAGAATAGTACATTGAAATAGAAGCCTGGTGTCTGGGATTTCTTAAAAAATCCCAGTTACATGTTTCCCTCCTGTCTATTAATCTTGAAAGTACATCATATATTCTAGTGTATGTACATTTAAACTACATTTTTTGGACTCTTTGCTGTATCCAGGAAAGGCTCCAAAATGCTTTATTAGAAAACACACCCATATGACCTACTCCCTCACTTCTTCCAAGTCTCTGTTTAGATGTTACCATGAAGCCAACTGATGACCATGCTTGCCGCCGTATTTACCGGCCCTGCTTCTGTTTTCCTTCCATAACATTTATCTTTACTGCGTGGCATAGATAAGTAGTGAGATAATAGATAACTAAATAGATATTATCTTTTTTTTTTCATTGACTATCTCCCCACACTATAATATAAACTCCAGGAAGACAGAGAGTTTTAATCTATTTTGTCCACTCTACTATCCAGAATAGTGCCTGTACATAATAAGTACACACACAAAAAGTTGAATAAATGAATGAAGGCAAGGAATGGATATGTCATTAGTTGATGGAAAAAAATCTGGGCAACCAGATTTCTTGAAATGGAATGCATGGAAGGATCTTCTGGGGATTTCCAAGAGGCCCTTGGAAATGTGGTTCTAGGAAAATGTCATTCAGAAGCAAGTGAAGTCGATACCTAATGGAAGTGAACACAGAGTGCTTGCCCTTTAAAAAGTGAAAATCTGGCATTGTATCATGATGATACAATGAAATATGAAGAAAGTAGATGATTAAGAATAAATAATACTGAACTTTGTCAAAATCAAGGTGTCTCTATAAGCAGTTACAGTAGTTAGTTTGCATGGTTTTGAGAGCATTTCCAAAACAGGAGTTCCTAATGATGTTGGCAACAGTGACTTTGGAAGGAAGTGAATTAACAGAGATAATTCTCTTAGATACATAAGGTATTGCTTTGCTTACATTAAAAGAACTAGTGCTACTTTCATCATACATCATATTTCCTTAGTCTACACCAGACTTAAACCACTCACACAGTTCTATGACACCAATAATTACCTTAAGCTCTCAGGATTTCATTCACATTAACCTCCTTTAGCTATCTTATTAACTTAAAGGGAAATTTTTTATCTTAAACTAACATGAGACTCTTTTTGCCATTTTCTCACAGTTTTTTCAAATTACAGTGCCCACATGGGGAAACAATTTTTTGTTCACTGGTCAGTGACTAGAGTTTGATTCTGGTTCTCCCATTAACCAACTACCCTTGTAAACCATAAGCAAGTTATGCTATTGTCTCTCCAGATTCATTCTCTCAATGAAAATATATTCACACTCAAGTTGGTGGTTTCTATGAGACCTTTCAACACTGAGCTCTGTGATTTCACAATTCATATTCACTTCCCTAATAAATGTATCCACAGGAGATGAAAAATAATAAAATAATCTTGAACTTCAAGTTGATAGTGAATCTTATGCATAAATCTTCTACAAAGTTCTCCCTGGTAAAGTAAGTTCATGTTCATGATTGAATTGTCCACCATCTGTTTCTTTACCTGTTGGGATTATTACAAGGGATCCAGTTCACCCGAGGGTCTGGGATATCCTCCAAGTATGGGTAGATAGTTTCCCTGTTAAAATTCCAACCATAGATACCATCTTCTGGAGTCACAATTATATGTGCACCCTGTGAAAAATGTACCTTAATTAAAAATTTCTCAATTAAGGAAACGATCCAAGAGAGGTCTGTAAGAGGACCTGCGCAACTGAGTGGACAAGAAACAACCGTCCAGGCTTTTTTTTTCCTTTCAATCTTAATCCTTTGTTTTCTTTATTTTTATAATTTATTTTCTTGGCCCAGCCATTTTTATTGCCTAATCCCACTGTTGCCGTTTCTATACAACTTTCTCATTCTTCCATAAACGTCAATAGGTTTACATGTTTGCCATCCACAGCAGTTAACTGTAAACCGAGTTCTTCTCAAAATCACTTCCCTTCTCTGGACTTCAGTCAGATGTTGTGTCTGAGTGTCACCTGATTGATTTATACTCAAAGTCTTGGTTTTACTTCCTCCTCCATTCCAGCCTTCCCTTCTCCATATCCTGAGTCTGACTTCTCAGAATGAGGGCACTCAGACACTGGTTGCCTGAAGTGTGCCAAGCCCAGAGGTACACCCTGTGCTAACCAGGGCACCTTCAGATGGGAGAGTCACCCTGAAAGCTGCTGCAGACTTTAAGAAAATGGCTGGACTAAGGTTTGAAAAAGAACCTCAGAATTCTTAATAACCTTTAAAATATGTGTATATATAAGGATGTGTATTGATGTAAGTGTAAGATGCAATGTGTAAGTTATATGTATGTATTCATGACTCATCATACTTTACATATCCCTCCTCTACACCTGATCTACGAATATCTTATTTAAAGCATACCATTCAAACCACACTTAAACTTAACCCTTCCTTGAACTCAAGGACTTACTATGCATTAACACATATACTTTTATCTTGTAATTAGAATGAAGTATGGAGTACATAATGCATATTAAGTAATTTGCAACTTTTATTTTGATGTTATCAACTAACCTGAAAACCTGCACACACTTCAGAGCACAGAAGTGTACCAAGGCTGCTAATACTGTAAAACACAGCACCCGGTCCTGACCCATGTATTCTCCACCCTTCATGTGCAGCAAAAGGACAGGAGCAAAGTTATGGAATTCATGGCAAGTTCCTCAAAGGTCTGCTGCAACTTGATGATGAAGCCATTCTTTTCTTAACTTTGTCTCACTCGAGGAAACATAATAGTATCCTGGCTGCAATAAATTTGAGAAAGAGGTAGGACTCTGATTGTAAAGCAAAAGTTGTTGGCTACCCTGACACATATGTCATCCAAAAGTATAACTGAACTTGACAGTGACCCTGTCTCCTAAGACCCCACTTTTCCTCTAATATAGCACACTTGAGAGATGGTACCTGTTTTGCTGCTGAAGCGATTGCTCCCTCCAAAAGATCCAGATTTCGGTTCATTAATGCCAATGCCTCTTCTCGGGACACGGGTATTAGGGTAGCGTTAGGCAATATCACTGCATGTTCATAAACAGCTGCAATAAAGGTATCCAGGGAGCTGACTTTTAAGACACAGGAAACTGAAATTGCCACATAAGCCAGCAACATGCTGAAGTCCAATGACGGCTGATAAACAGAGCGAGTCCTGATATGTATAGAGAGAAAACACAATGAATCATGTGATTCCCAGGACTTAGTCCCTTAAAAGCAAATTACAAAATCTACTATAAGCAAGCCTTATGGTTTTACATCACAGACAAAGATGCAAACAAATCTTACATAACATAGGATTCTTATTGTAGGGATTGTGAAGATCTAATAAGAAAGCGTATGTTTCCTTGTCATAACAAAGGACAAGAAACTGGGCAGTTTAAACAACAGAAACTTAACACTCTCACAGTTCTAGAGGCAAGAAGTTTCAGAGGAAAACAGAGCTGGTTCTTCCTGAGGGCGACAAGGGAAGGCAAGATCTCTCTCTGTGTAGACGGCTATCTTCTCCCTGTGTCTACACATGATATTCTCTCTGTGTGCACATCTGAGTCCAAATTTCCCCTTTTGATGAGGACAGCGTCATTAGATTTAGTGCCCACCTTACTCCATAATGACCTAATCTTAACCTATATCTGAAACAATCTTACTTCTAAATGAGGTCACATTCTAAGGTATAGGTGGTTGGAGCCAGAACTGATATGATCATGTTAACTGTCATTGACTAACTGTCAGGTGCTCCAGCAAATAACCAAGGTAAGCGGTTTTCCTACTCTTTAGACCAAGAGAAATAAATCTGTGAGGAATTGACAGGACAAAGAAAACTTAACTTTGGGAGCTTCAATTAGTAAGGACTTCTAAATAGAATCTGGGCTGGGGTCGTAAATTACATACAAAGTAAATAAGGGTTGTTTATACAGTTTTTTTGGCTCTAAATTTCCTATCTTCGGTAATAAGGATCTCTCTACCTCCTGAGAGAGGCTACCTTTCAAATGGGAGATTTATTTCTTGTTTTCTGGAGATAAAGGTTGGGGGGGAGTGTCAGAGTTGGTTCTGTTTTGTTATGTTTTGTTTTGTTTTGTTTGCATTGGTTGTTTCTTAAGTCACTTTTGTTTAAAATAATCAATATGCCAGGGAAAATGGGTGATGGGCATTGAGAAGGGCACTTGTTGGGATGAGCCCTGGGTGTTGTATGTAAGCGATGAACCAGGGGAACCTACCCCAAAAACCAAAAGCACACTTTACACACTGTATGTTAGCCAATTTGACAATAAATTATAATTAATTAATTAATTAATTAAAACTGGGAAAACATAACTAAAAAATAAAAATTAAAAAATACATAAAATAATCAATATGTCGAAGTGGTCACATTTTGGGTGGCCTGTTCTTTGCCCCTACATGTTCCTCCTCCGAAACTTCCCTAAAAGTTTCATGCATTCAAAGTTGAGCTGGAAGATTGCTTTATCACATTAAACAGTCTTTTAGTTCTGACAATGGGTTAGTTTAATTAAATGAATTTTAGAAGGCTGTGATGCTTGTGTATTTTCAAAGTTAAGCCTATGGTTCATATAATCATGTAGTAAATAAGAGACATTTTTATGGAAACAAAAGAAAAACAATGGTTAAGATTAGATAAATTATAAAACTGATTTTGAGTTCTGAGCGTAGCCTGTTAAAAAGATTTCTAGATGGCAGGCTAAAAGCATCTTCAAATAGGGTTAGGGCAGGCAGTGTCAATTTGGCAGATGCCTTTGGTAAGTACATCAAGTGTCTCTGGTGACCTTTCTGAGGGACCCACAGAGCAACAGGCATGAAGATTGTCTATACATGAGCTGTCTGTGGTGGTTTCTCTGAAGTGTACATCAAGTTGCTTATATTTAGTTTGTGAGGCTTCAGAAAAAGGAGAATTTATTTACAAAATGATTCCAAGTCAAAATGATGGGAAAAAAATGGAAATGTTAATTCAGAGTTGTAGCCAGACATTGAAGGAAACTAGAAAAAAATCAAGATCTAGTCTCATTTTTTCTTTAAAGTTTATGTGTTTATTTAGAGACAGACAGAGAGAGAGCACAAGCAGGGAAGGGGCCAAGAGAAGAGGGGACAGAGGATCCAAAGGGGGCTTCTGTGAGAATAGCACAGAGCCTGATATGAGGCTTGAACTCACGAACCGGAAGATCATGACTTGAGCCGAAGTCAGATGCTTAACTGACTGAGCCACCCAGACACCCCATGGATCTAGTCTTATTTATAATGAACTGTTTTAGAATCTAATATCCACAAAGGTGTGTTACTGAAACATAATTTTTCTCCTTATAAGCACCCTCATTTTACCAAAGATAGTCAAATCAAGACTGATTTGTCTATAAAATTAACCTAGTTCAAAAAAATAAAAACTTGGCCTGATTAATTATAAAGTTTCAGCAAGAATAGCAATTGATCATATAGACTCTTTTAAATCTGCTTTGCTGGGACTTTTCATAAAGAATCTCTAGATTGAACTTTTCACAGCCTCTCAAGGCCAGAAGCCAAGCCAAATATTTGCCATCAGACTTTGCATTTAATATTTATAGATTTAGATTAATTCTTCTCTTCTTGAGGTTCTCAAAATATCCTGAGGTTCCTGAACCTGCCAAGAAGTGACCTTCTCTACCGGTAAGGTTGTGGGCAACCCCATAAGCAAGGTATTGGGCTGTTTTCCCAGAGTTTTATTGGCTCCATATAATTAACGTTAGTTCCTTAAAGTTGTCTGGTCATATCTAAGTTTTTGCAGGTCTCCCTCGAATATAACATTCCAGTCAAAACCTCAGTAAAACAATCAGTGTTTCCAATTATGTTCTGTTACAAGGAGAACAGATTCTTATTGACCTTATGCATATGGGTACATTGCCATGAAAATATAAGGATATTCACTGAAAATTCTGAAGGGATCAGTTAGAAAGAAAAAGGTATACATTTTAATTTGTTGAAAAGGTTTTTTGTCAAATTTCTATAGGTCATAATTCATTTAAGAGAAAGTTTCCCTAAATCTGGAAAGCAAAACCTTAAAAAATCAGCAATGTTTCAAACCAAAAAAGCCATAAAAAAGTATAATCATCCTCAGTTCACTTAGTCTCATGATATTAAATTTTTGTTCTGCTTGAATTCAGTTTTCCCACTAGCTCCAGAAATTCTTACCAAGTTTTGTTTTATCGTCTTAAGGTTATTAAAAACCTGTATTCTGGGGCACCTCAGTGGCTCAGTCGATTAAATGTCCAGCTTCAGCTCAGGTCATGATCTTATGGTCCATGAGTTTGAGCTCTGACAGCTCAGAGCCTGGAACCTGCTTCGGACTCTGTGTCTCCCTCTCTCTGCCCCTCCCCTGCTTGCACTCTGTCTGTCTGTCTCTCTCTTTCAAAAGTAAACATTTTTTTAAAATTTGTTTAAAGCCTTAAAAACAAAAAAACAGAAAACCTACACTCAGAGTTCTTTCCATGAGTCTCACTGGAGATAAAACACATGTGTAGGAAACTGTTGTAAAAGCATCTGAGAAAAAGTATAACTGTCTATAAATGATAAAGGGCTTAAAAATCCATGATTAAAGATCTGATTAGAATTCATTACAATGTAATGGGCAAGGAAATTTGGTTATTTTTGTGACACCATAACATTTTAAGATAATAACATACCAGGACATATCAGATTTATAGGCATTTCATACAATTTCCAGCATACTGACTTTAGTAGCATATATCTATACAAATATAAGACAGTTTAGTATTACTTGTTTGACAATACTTCCTTTGTAATTTAACATACCAAGCAAACCTAATTAGTTTAATATCTCTCTTTTATGATAAAAACAGGATCACTCAAATATTCCAGGGGCCCTCTGGAAGATTTCAATTAGCTTGTAGTCAGAAGACTTTATTTTACAGTTTGATTTTGGGGGGTGCCTGGCTGGTTCAGTTGGAAGAGTGTATGACTCTTGATCTCAGAGTAGTGAGTTCAAGCCCCATGTTGGGTGTAGAGCTAACTTAAAAATAAAATCTTAAAAAATTTTTGATTTTGGGAAGCTCATCAAAAAATATCAAAAGTTTCAAACATTTAATGAAAGAACGATCACAGATCATTATAAAACTATTTAATTATCAATTTAACCAAAGTGACAATAAAAGATTTTAAAGGCAAATACAGAGGGTTACATAGTTGTAAACAAATCTTAGCTCTTTTAATATTAAGAAGACTCAGTTTTCTTGAATGATCAAAAATTTGATAAAAACAAAACATAAAATCTTTTTCTAGGCAGATTACATTAGAGGTAAAGAAAATTTTGACTACAATTTCTAATGAAAAGAAATCATTCACCTAAGAAGCTTTTTTAACAGAGAAAAAAAACCAAATTCTTTCTATCAGTGTACTCTTGATATTAAAACTTATTCTTAAATAAATTCATTTATTTAATAAATAAAATCTTAGCCATTTATAATTTTTTTAAATTTATTTGAGAGAGAGAGAAAAAAAGACAGAGCATGCAAGTGGCACAGAGAAAGAGGGAGAGAGAGAATCCCAGTCAGGCCTTGTACGGTCAATGCCAAGCCAGACACTGGGCTTGATCTCACAGTTTGTGAGATCATGACCTCAGCCGAAATCTATAGTCTGACACTTAACCAGCTGAGTCACCCAGGTGCCCTAATTTTTAGCAGCTTTAATCACATATATTAATTACAAATTTTAACCCTTAGAAACTTCAATTCCTAGTGAAAACTAAGTAGTAAAAAATGTGAATTGTCTATTTCTCCAGCATTTAAAAAAATTTTTTTTGATGTTTATTATTTACATTTTGAGAGAGAGAAAGAGAGAGAGAGAGAATCTGAAGCAGGCTCCAGGCTCTGAGATGTCAGCACAGAGCCCAACACGGGGCTCAAACTCACAAACCGTGAGATCATGACCTGAGCCGAAGTTGGACGCCCAACCGACTGAGCCACCCAGGCACCCCACTCCAGCATTTTTTAGATTGGCAAATTTCTGAATATATTTCATAGCTTCTAGAAACATGTGCTTCTTCATAGTACAATCTTTTAACAAAGCACAAAACATGTTTACTAACAGACCCAAATTTATTTTTAGTTTCTCTGTAATGAAGAAACTAGAAGTAGATAAACCTATGTTTAGTATTTAATGTTTATTATCTTATCTTAATGTTTATTATTTTATCTTATTTGGAAATGACCCAGATATTCAATGAATTCAGCCTAACTTATCACTTAGCAAAACTTCAAGGTTTCAACTTGCCAAAAAGATTTGGGGAAACTACTTTAAAAGTTTACCTAAAAACCTTTTAAATTATATATCTTTTCAATTTACTTGTTCTTAACACTTAATGCTTAGATTACCCATAAAAACTATAAGAGACATCAAAGTCTCCCCAAACTAATTATATTTTTAAAACATTTTACAACAGAGATAGTATCCACTTATTTGACTTGAACTAAACTGAGGCAGAATAAAAGTTTTAGTTTTAATGGTGATAATTTTAAAGACATGTGTATTTGAATTAAACCAACAACCTTACATTACCTTTAACACTGAATATTTTCCCAGATCATACGAACTTGAAAATAAGTGCTTGCCTTTAAACCAACTAAATAGGGCTCTTTTACAAATTAATTTTAGTAATACTATCCATATGTAGAAAAATATCTCACACTTACAACATAAGTATTGTTAAAAAGAAAACCACAGGCCTAAAATGGAATTACTGAGGTTAAGGATTCAAGTCAGTAAACCAAGACTTAATAACTAAACTAACTGCAGTTTCAATTCCCCAGGAATGCAACATTTAACCAGTCAACATGGAATTTTCCGGTCAGCACAAGAAGTTTATTGATAGACTCCTTCCATTTCCCTTAGGAGGGCAATATTGCCTACGACAATGGATTCTTTGCTAATAATTATCTTTTTCCACTCCATCCCTACTTTCACAAACAGTTCCTTTTCTGTGGGACTTTGGAGTTTCTTTCTAATTGTTGGATGGGATGCTGTCCAGTTCATGAAATGATTAATAAAGCCAATTAGATCTTTAAAATTTACCCTGTTGGATTTTGTTACTTAACAATATGGACATATATACAAACATACAGATGTAGACAAAGATCTTAGAGTTTTTGTTTTGTGGCGAGAACATTATAGGCCTGATTTTTATATACCTTTTCTCTCTCTCTTTTTCTTCCTTCTGATGAGAAACAATTTTTTTAGAGTTTGTATTTCAAAGAATGGCTTTTAGGTAGAAAATTTATGGGGCACCTGGGTGGCTCAGTAGGTTGAGCTTCCGACTTCGGCTCAGGTCATGATCTCATGGTTGGTGGGTTCGAGCCCCGCATCGGGCTCTGTGCTGACCGCTAGCTCAGAGCCTGGAGCCTGCTTTGGATTCTGTGTCTCTTTCTCTGTCTGCCCCTCCCCTGTTCACGCTCTGTCTCTCTCTGTTTCTCAAAAATAAATAAAATGTAAAAAAATAAAAATAAAAGAAAGAAAATTTATATCACAAAGGCATAGAGAAAGCATCCAAATTTTCTCCAAGGTGGAGTTTTGGGGACATATTGTCCTCTTATCAGAGATGCTAGAGCCTGGGCATAAGAGCCATTTTAGTAGTTTGTATTTTTAAAAGACCTCTTCCCTCTCTGCCTTTTTCCTTCAGTCTCAGGCAATTGTGGGCTGTGTTTACATTTCAGTGATATGATAAAAATTGATAATTTTAAGGGACAGAGAAAGAATACAAGTTCATTTGTTTCGTTTTGCTTTTCAAAGAAATGTGGGCTAACCGCTATTTAAAAATTTGTTTCTTTTCTTAGGACAATTTTGCTCCAATATCCTGATCTTTTTCTATAAGCATTTTGAGAGGAATAGGCAAGATTTTGAGATTAGTAAAAATAGGTGGGCTTTGACTTGTTTTTAGAGTTGCATTTCTAGTTTTGTAGAGACTTGTAAGATAAAGACACTTGTTTTTAATTTCCCCAAAGATTTGGATTGCACCCTAAATATCAAGGTATTGAACTGCCTTTTTTCTTTTTTTGAGTGAGACAGACTGTGCAAAGGAGCGAAGGGCGGAGAGAGAGAAGGAGAAAGAGAGACAGAGAGGGAGAATCTCATGAGGGGCAGAGAGAGAGAAGGAGAAGAGAGAGAGAAGGAGAGAGAGAAGCGGGGCTCACCTGAAGCAGGACTCGAACTTGTGAACTGTGAGATCACACCCTGAGCCAAAGTTAGATGCTTAACTGATTGAGCTACCCAGGCACCCATCCTGTCTTTTTAACTATACTCTATATATTTATATCAGAGATGTTTAACTAAAATAAAAATCAAAAGCTTTATGCCTTTGTAAACTCTGTATAAAGCATTTTAATAAAAGCCTTTTTTTCCCTTAAGTACATAATTTAACCTTGAGCTTTTATTATATTAAGCCTTGAAAATCAGCCTTCCACTGATTAATTGAAGGAGGGCCTAGGAGAAATTCTGGTCATCTGCTTCCTCTGTGAAGAGGGGCAGAATTCCAGGGGGCCTTCAGGCATAGCTAATCACCAACCACAGTATATAATCATGAGCTGAAAGAAACTTCCCTTAGCAACCAGCCAAGTTCTCTGTAAGTGGGGTTGTGACTAGCCATTAAGCTAATTTCTCTAAATTTGGTAAGATCTTTTCTTTTAAATATTAGTAGGCTTCATGCCCAGTGTGGAGCCCAATGCAGGGCTTGAACTCATGACCCTGAGATCAAGACCTGAGCTGAGATCAAGAGTCCGATGCTTAACTGACTTAACAGGCAACCCGTTAGGGTCTTTTGAAAGTGGAGGGAAGGGGGCATTATAACTTAAAAGATCTGCTGCTGTTCAAGGGACAGGAATTCTCTATGTTTATTGGGGGCAGGGGTGGGGCTGGGGTGTCTAACATATATCTGCCAAGGTCATTGCATAGAAATGCCTAAAGTTAGCAGAGGCTGATGAGAGCAAAGCAAGCCCTACTGCCTGTCTCAGGTGTTTCTGCTACATTTACTGCTTGGCATTCAGCATTTATGGAGTCATTTGTATACTTTGAACTTGTGACTAAGCTGGAACACTGTCCACAAATCTTGTAGGGAGAGGAAAGTTTAATTTTTGTTCTTTGTCTTGTCAGGAGTCCTCAGGCTAGTCTTCTACTAATAAGACAATTGAGAGCTCACTATAAATTTTTTTTTAATTTAGCTAATTAAATGATTCATCTTCTGGTCATTGATGAATAAGATCTTACTATTAATAGTGACTCAAACCAATAAGCCTTTCTGTGGCTTACCCAAAGATACAAAAGGCATCCTTACAGAGGGCATAGTCGATGAAGTCGCCACTCTACACTCAAGAATAGCCTAAGAAAGCAAAGGCCTTTGGGGACAGTTAGTAATAATGACATGGTGTATCAGGTGTTTCCAGTCTCCCACAAAGGTGCAAATCTTCCTGTCACAGACCCACTAATTTGTGTCAGTAGGCAATTGCTGCCAGAATGGGATTTTTCTAGCACTTAACCAGCAATGAAAAGTTCAGAGGACAAAAGCCCTTATGGTCTAAAACGTCTTACGACAAATTCCCCTGAGAGTTGCCACAGCTGGACAAAGAGTGTGGTCCCTGTCAGTGGGTGTCTTGGATCCCCACTCTATTCAACTGGCCACCTAAGTGCACCCCAACAAAGGCAGCCTCCAGATGCCAGAGCGAATGTTTTCATTGGTCACAAAGCCAAGCTCTTAGCACATAGACCAAGATGAAAGGAAAACCCTCATCCGGTTTTTACACAGGGGATTCACAGCAAAGTACGTCCAAACTGACACTGTCTGATGAGAGACTGTGAACTCATCACTCAGTGAGGCCAGCTCATACAGCAGCCTGGTAGGGTCTATGCTTGAGTTCTGCTCTTTGGTAGAACTTTTAAGAAAAATAACAAAAAAGACAGACCAAGGAAAACAAAGACCACCTCTGAGAGGAAAAGGATCACTGACCAAACAGTACTCTACCAAATTTTACCAAGAGTCACTAAACGTAAGGAACTAGTTCCACAAATATTTTCTCCTGCTAATCTGAGAGAGAGAGAGAGAGAGAGAGAGAGAGAGAGAGAGAGAGAGAGAGGCAGGCTGTCATCACTCTCACTCCACCAGACCTCACAAATTCCAAGAGGCTGACATGGTAAGAAACCTTACCTTCTGCCGGCTGTATGTCAGATCTCCCAAGATCTCAAAGCTGCAGAATCTTCGGAGCAAATATCCAGCGGAAGTTGATCCAGCTGGCCACGCCAACCGTAGGGGAGGAACACCCTCTTCTTTCAAGGATTTCCAGCTGGTCTAAGAATTAAATGGACATGAGACAGATTAACAGGAGGGGGTGCAGAAAGGCAGAGCTTTAATATGCGCACACAGAAGCCGAGTAATGAAACTGAGTCCTAAAGAAATTACCAAGGCCGACAGTTTTTATACTTTTAGACAAAGAAGCAATAAATCTGTGAGGAATCGACAGGACAAAGAAAACATAACTTTGGAAGCTTCAATTAGTAAGGAATTCTAAACAGAATTTGGGCTAGGGTAGTAAATTGAATAAAGAGTAACAGCATTTTTGGCTCTAAATTTCCTCTCTCTGGTGATAAGAATCTATTTACCTCCAGGCACAGAGACTACCTTCTACACAAGAGATCTGCTGTCTTGTTTTCTCAAGACAAGGAGGAGTCAGAGTGTTCTTTTTGCATTAGCTGTTTCTTAAGTAAGTTATATTTAAAATAATCCGTATGCCAAAGTGGCACATTTTGGAGGAGACCTGCCCTTGGCCTGAACAAAACATTTTTTAAGCTTATTTATTTATTTTGAGGCGGGGAGGAGAAAACAAGCAGGGGAGGGACAGAGAACCCCAAGCAGACTCTGTACCATCAGCATGGAGCAGGGCTTGAACTCACAAATCATTAGATCGTGACCTGAGTGGAAATCAAGTGTTGGATGCTTAAACAACTGAGCCACCCAGGTGCCGCTTCCCCACCACCCCTCCCAACAAAACGTTTAGGTGGAGAGAAGCCTTGATTAATACCACCAGACTTCCAACCAAAACTCCAAGGATGGAGACGATCGCCTCCTGAGAGGGAAAATGTGACATTCCACTGCCTGGAGTTGGAATAAGACCTACAGTATCTGGGGCTTCACTGACAGCAGCCAAGGTAGCAAACCCCAAAAGGAACTCAGCAAATCTTGCCCAGCCCAAGTAGAAAGAACCAGAAACAGGAAAAAGGAGAGGAGAACAAAGACTGAATGGGTGGGCACCGCCTCTTGCATTTCTCTATGTGCCCAATACCCAGCACAGTACCCGGTACACAAAAGACCTAATAAATGTATCATTTAAGGAATTGCCCCAATACTGCCACCAACTTGCCATAGAACTTTAGATAATTTTCTGTCCTCATCAGTTATCTCTTCCGTTTTTGCAGCTAATTCAGTTGATCCAGTTGGTCCAAGGGAAGTCAATGCAAGAGACCATGATTTAATAAAGAGTGCCTATGTAATGAAGAGGTTTGGAGAGCTTTGGGGTTGGTGAACACATAGAGGTGTATGGAGACTGGCACGCTTGAAGAGGGCATGGAAACTCTGCACCCTTTCCCCATACCTTGCCCTGTGCATCCCTTCCATCTCTCTGTTCCTGAGTTATATCCTTTTTAATTAAACTAATGTTAAAAAAAAAAAACCCACAGGCCCCAAAAGAGCATCACTTAGGTCCCCAAGTCAGTAAACCAAGATGTAACACCTAACCTGTATGTAATTGCAACACCCCAAGGATGTAACCATTCATCAGTCAACATGGAATTTCCTGGTCAGTTCTGGAAAATTTACTGATAGGCTCCTACCACTACCCTTAGGAAGACAACCTTGCCTAAATGATGCATTTCTTGCTAATAAATTCCTTTTTTCTTTTTTTTTATGCCTTTTCTCTCCCTTTAAAAAGTGTCACCTGCACAACCCCCAAGACCTGACCCTCACTCCCCACCTGCTTGTACTCACCAACCTTTGTCCCACATTTTTCTGTAAGCTCTTCTTTCCAGCTTATCTCCTAACTCAGGTAAACAGAAACCAAAAGCACTCCTCAGGCAATAGTGACTGCCTGGACAAGTTCTCCAGCCAGCCAAGACAAACAAGACCAGTTTAAGCTTAACCCCTGTCTTGCACCTGCACAGATGGACCATAGAATGACCAACAACTACCTTTACCTCATTATAATACTAAAATCTCTGTGCAAGGAAGAGCATAGGCCTCATTTACATAACACACAATGCGAGTGTAGGCATGCTTCTCTAAGGCATGTGCATGACCTTATGACCAGCCCTACATACAAAGGGGAGACTTCCTAATCTAAATATTCACCCTGAACTTAAATAAAGAGAATCCATTCACCCACTGCATTGGAAGCCATTCCCTGTAATGTCCTTATTTGCTGCAAATAAGTCTTTCTTTGTGTGACAACTCAATCCAGTGCAATTTCTGACTCACCAAGGAGTAAACATAACGTTGGTTCAGTTACAAAACCTGTCTCTTGTTTATCCCAGAGGAGTTCCCATCTATTTGCTAGATGGAATGTTACCTGACTCATGAATCATTTAATAAAGCCAATGAGATCTTCAAATTTACTTGGCTGAATTGTTTGTTTTGTTTTGTTTTGTTTTAACAGATTTGGGGGCACTGTCAGGATCTGAAGCACAATTCTGACTGTGTTTGGGAGCAATGAGAAACACAGGTATAATGCTCTGTGAACACTTCTGAGTTCACTGTCTTCCTTCTTCTGAGGGCTGTTGGAAAGTCCCTCTCAGTGAAGCTCTGCTCTTTTTGCATTCAAGCTCCTGACATAATTGACTTTCCAGTCCAGGGTTAACAGGTAGGTCTAGACAGACAGTAGGTTCTAATGGAGTGCCAGTCCTTAGCCCTTTGATTAGTCTGCAATTCCACATTGGGATTCCTTCTTAATTTCCACCCGGAAGTCCCCATTTACTTGGATTTCCTGGTTTAGTCCTTTCCCCAGTTCCAGTCTGCAGTCTCCATAATGAATTCTGCTGGTTTAGTCCACAATGGGAATTGCTAATGGTGGGTACAGACTTCTTTTGGCCAGTCCACAGTGACACCTTTTGTTTACTGCTGGGCATTAAGTTGCCCATTTTGTTTGTCTTGTTTCTTATAAACAAACACTTAGCTAATGGGGTTCTTAAAATCAGAAGAGTCAAGCGTGTCACGTTCTGGCACACCTGCTTATTTTATGTCTAAAAACTATAATGGTGGGGGCCGTGATTATCTACTGAAATGGTAAAATTTTAATGAAAACAACATAGAATTATGATTGCCATGATGAAGAACGTTTCAATTAGATAAGGCCATCTAAGTAGTACACTTGAGAGCAAAGGTTCCCAAAGTAAACAGAATGGGATATCTGTTTTAATTGTCAAGCAGAAGCCTCCAAAAAGTTTTAAAATTTCAAAATAGTTTCATTGAAAGATCCATTGCATAAAGGATAATGAAAAATTAAATATATATGAGCTACCTGCCGGGAGCAAGGTCAGGCTGTCCCAAGATGGGCCATTTTGGCATGAAAATTATTTTGAGTCAAAAGCAATCAAAATTCAGCAAATTCAGGAAAACTCTTTACCTCCCCCTCAACTGCCTGCATCAGGAAAACAGGTATTAAAAGAGATTTTGCTTTTTCTAATAAATCTATCTGCACAATAGGGCAAGCTTTATTTTCCAAACATGTCTTCAACTTCCTGCTGATGATCTTTCTTCCCTTTGTATCTTTTGGAATTTCATGCCTGTGTGGATTCCCTGTATGTATGAAATTAAATTTGATTTTCTCCTGTCATTTGTCTCATATCAATTTGATTCTTAGTCCAGCTAGAAGGACCTTGAATAGCAGAGGAAATTCTTCCTCCTCAACACATCTTTACAGTAAAATCGTAAATACACATCAACACATCAATACAGTAAAATCGTGGTTTGTGAGCATAATTCATTCTGGAAACATATTTGTAATCCAAAGCACGAATATATCAAAGCAAATTTCCCCATAAGAAATAATGGAAACTCAGATGATTGGTTCCATAATCCAAAAATATTCATATAAAAATGATTACAATTCTGTAAAAAATACAAAATAATAAATAAAATACAAAATATAAAGAAAAATAAACAAATTAACCTGCACTTACCTTTGAAAACCCTAGTGACTGGTTTGAGGGAGACAAGAGAGAGGAGGGTTATTGCGTAGGATGTCTTTCACTTTCACTAACAGATGTTGACTACCATACAGTATTAATAAACTCTTGTCATATACTGTATTTAATGTAACTGGCAATAAGGCAGCAGAGAAAAGGGTCTATATCTGCAAGCAGCTTGACCTTGAATGAAGCAAAGCATTCCTAGGCTTACTCTTATATGGAAAAGTAAAGGACTGTCCATTGTTGTTATGAAGTGATAAAAATCACACTAGTGCCAGTTGGGTGCACCTTCTAATGTTCTGAAAAACCAGTGATTTCTGGTTCTGAGCCAAACACCTCAGCCTGATACTGAGCATCCAAGCATGGGAGACCTTTATCCATAATCCCACAGATAGAAAGAAGGAGAGAGAAGAACCATTGGCTCAGTTGTGATCATGTGGCATTTGGCATCACGTACTCCTCATACTATAAGACACTGCTTGTTATCAACTTAAAATTTATTAGAAATGTTTGCTTGTCTTGTAGAACACTCACAGAACACGTTACTTGCAATACAAGGTTTTACTGTATTAGATTTTAATACGGCTTCTTATAAACTGAACCAGATTCTGATTTCTTCTAGTGTCCTCCAATGTCTGGTTACAACTCTCCAAACTGACAGTTTTTTTTCTCACCTTTCTGACCTGAAATCATTTAAAAACTAAAACTGCCCTTTTTTCTGAAGCTCTACAAACTGAATATAAAAAACTTGGTATAAATTTTAAAGAAATCATCACAATAGCTCATGTATAAACAATCCTCATGTTTCTTGTTCTGTGGGCCACTCAAAAAGGTAGCCTGAAGGGCACCTGGGGGGCTCAGTTGGTTAAGTGTCAGACTTCAGCTCAGGTCATGATCTCATGGTTTGTGAGTCGAACCCCATGTCAGGATGTGTGCTGGCAGCTCAGAGCCTGGAGCCAGCCTCGGATTCTGTGCCTCCCTCGCTCTCTGCCCCACCCCCACTCACACTCCATCTCTGTCTCTCTCAAATATAAATAAACATAAAAAATTAAAAAAAAAGGATAGCCTGATATGTAGAAATCTTCTTGATTGGCTACCCTCAAAACTCAGAAATTGGTTCATAATTTGATATTTGATATAAATGTTAAGCATTGTTTTTCTTTTGTTTCCATAAAAATATCTCTTATTTAATACCTGATTGTTTAAACCAAAGGCCACACTTTGAGAACATACTTATATCACGACCTCCTGAAATGAGTTTAACTAAACTGACCTATTGTCAGGACTTAGAGGCTGGTTTGAAAATATGAAATAATCTACCAACTCAATTTTTTAATGTGTGAAACTTCAGGAAAGTTTCAGAGGAAGGGACTATAGGGCAAATGGAAGGCTGCCCCAAGAAGGGCCATTTTGACATGAAGACTACTTTGATCTAAAGACACATCCAGATTGAAAGTGAGATGATAGAGCACCATCTATTATGCTAATGGACATCAACAGAAACCTGGAGTAGCCATAGTTACATCAGACAAACTAGATTTTTTAAGCAGGACTGTAACAAGAGATAAAGAAGGGCATTATATCATAATAAATGGGTCTCTCCAACAAGAAGATCTAGTAATTATAAATATTTGTGCCCCCAACATGATAGCACCCAAATATGTAAATCAATTAATCACAAACATAAAGAAATTCATTGGTAATGATACAATAATAGTAGGAGACTTTAACACCCCATTTACAGCAATGGGCAGACCATCTAAAAAGAAAATCAACAAGGGAACAGTGGCTTTGAATGCCACATTGGATCAAATGGATTTACAATTACGTTCAGAACATTTCATCCTAAAGCAGCAGAATACACATTCTTTTCGAGTGCACATGGAACATTCTCCAGAACAGATCACATACTGATTCACAAATCAGGCCTCAGCAATTACAAAAAGATTGAGATCATACCATGCATATTTTCAGACCACAGTGCTATGAAACAAGTCAAACACAAGAAAAAATTTGGAAAGATCACAAATACATGGAGGTTAAAGTACATCTTACTAAAGAATGAATGGGTTAATCAGGAAATTAAAGAAGAAATAAAAAAAAATACATGGAAGCAAATGAAAATGAAAATATGAAAGTTCAGAACCTTTCAGATGCGGCAAAGGAGGTCATAAGAGGGAAGTATATAACAATCCAGGCCTATTTCATAAAGCCTAAAGCCAGCAAAAGAAGGGAAATAATAAAAATAGAGCAGAAATAAGTTATATAGAAACAAAAAAATCAGTAGAAAAGATCAATGGAACTAAGAGCTGGTTCTTTGAAAGAATTAATAAAATTGATGAACCTCTGGCCAGACTTATCAAAAAGAAAAGAGAAAGGACCAAATAAATAAAATCATGAATGAAAGAGGAGAGATCACAACCAACACCACAGAAATGCAAACAATTATAAGAAAATGTTATGAAAAATTATATGCCAACAAATTGAGCAATCTGGAAGAAATAGATAAATTCTAAGAAACATACAAACTACCAAAGCTGAAACAGGAAGACATAGAAAAGTTGAACAGATCCATTACCATCAAAGAAAGTGAATCAGTAATCACAATCTCCCAATAAACAAAAGTCCAGGGCCAGATGGCTTCTCAGGAGAATTCTACCAGACATTTAAGAAGAGTTAATACCCATTCTTCTCAAACCGATCCAAAAAAAGAAATGGAAGGAAAACTTCCAAACTCATTCTACAAGGGCAACACTACCTTGATTCCAAAACTAAAGACCCCACTAAAAAGGAGAATTACAGACAGCAAAAATTCTCAGCTAGATACTAGCAAATCAAATCCAACCATACATTAAAAGATTCCTAGGCAACAGGGGTGGTTCAATATTCAAAAATTGTTTAATGTGATACACCACATTAATAAAAGAAAGGATAAGTACCATAGAATCCCCTCAATAGATGCAGAAAAAAGTGTTTGACAAAATACAACATCCATTCTTGATTAAAACCCTCAACAACATAGGAATAAATGGACACACTTCAACATCATATAGGCCATATATGATAGACCCACAGCTAATACTATCTTCAATGAGAAAAAAATGGGATGTTTTCCTCTATAGTCAGGAACAGGACAGGGATGTCCACTCTCACCATATTTAACAAAGTATTGGAGGTCTTAGCCTCAGCAATCAGACAACAAAAAGAAATAAAAGACATTTGAATCAGCAAGGAAGAAGTCAAACTTTCACTATTTGCAGATGACATGATATTCTATGTAGAAAACTCAAAGACTCCACCAAGAAATTGCTAGAACTAATACATGAATTCAGCAAAATTTCAGTATATAAAATCAATGTACAGAAATCTGTTGTGGGGCGCCTGGGTGGCTCAGTCGGTTAAGCATCCGGCTTCGGCTCAGGTCATGATCTCACAGTTCGTGGGTTCGAGCCCCGTGTCGGGCTTTGTGCTGACAGCTCAGAGCCTGGAGCCTGCTTCGGATTCTGTATCTCCCTCTCTCTCTGCCCCTCCCCTGCTTGAGCTGTCTCTCTCTGTCTCTCAAAAATAAATAAAAAACATAAAAAAAATTAAAAAAAAGAAATCTGTTGCATTCAACGTGGATGGAACTGGAGGGTATTATGCTAAGTGAAATAAGTCAGTCAAAGAAAGACAGATATCATATGATTTCACTCACATATCAAATTTGAAAAACTTAACAGAAGACCATTGGGGAAGGGAAGAAAAATAAGATACAAACAGAGAAGGAGGGAAACCATTCAAAGAGTCTTAAATACAGAGAACAAACTGAAGGTTGATGCGGTTGGAGGTTGGGGGTTGGGAAAAATGGGTGATGGACATTGAAGAGGGGACTTGTTGGAATGAGCACTGGGTGTTGTATGTAAGTGACGAATCATGGAATCTACTCCTGAAGCCAAGACCACATTGTATGTTAGCTAACTTGACAATAAAGAAAAAAGAAAGAAAGAAAGAAAGAAAGAAAGAAAGAAAGAAAGAAAGAAAGGAAAAGAAACCTGTTGCATTGCTATACATCAATAATGAAGCAGTAGAAAAAGAAATCAAGGAATCAATCCCATTTACAATTACACCAAAAACTGTAAGATACCTAGGAATAAACCTAACCAAAGGTTTGGAATCTGTACTCTAAAAACTATAGAACACTTATGAAAGAAATTGAAGAGGACACAAAGAAATGGAAAAATATTCCGTGCACATGGATCAAAAGAAGAAACATTGTCAAATGTCTATACTACCCAAAGCAATCTACATATTTAATGCAATGCCTATCAAAATACCACCAGCATTTTTTTACGAGCTAGAACACAAAATACTAAAATTTGTATGGAACCACAAAAGACCCCAAAGAGCAAAAGCAATTTTGAAAAAGAAAAGCAAAGCAGAAGGCATCACGATTCTGGACTTCAAGCTATATTACAAAGCTGTATTCATCAAGACAGTATGGCACTGGCACAAAAACAGACACATAGATTAATGAAACAAAATAGGAAACCCAGAAATATAGTTGATTCACACTATATGGTCAACTAATCCTTGACAAAGCAGGAAAGAATATCCAATGGAAGAAAGGCAGTCTCTTCAACAAGTGATGTTGGGAAAATTGGACAGCAACATGCAGAAGAATGAACCTGGACTACTTTCTCACACCATACACAAAAATAAATTCAAAATGGATGAAAGACCTAAATGTGAGACAGGAAACCATCAAAATCCTAGAGGAGAACACAGGCAGCAACCTCTTTGATCTTGGCCATAGCAACTTCTTTTTTTTTATGTTTATTTTTGAGACAGAGAGAGACAGAATGTGAGCAGGGGAGGGGCAGAGAGAGAGGGAGACACAGAATCCAAAGCAGGCTCCAGGTTGTCAGCGTAGAGCCTGATGTGGGGCTTGAACCCTCAAGACATGAGATCATGACCAGAGTTGAAGTCAGATGCTCAACGGACTGAGCCACCCAGGTGCCCCCATAGCAACTTCTTACTAGACACATCTCCAGAAGCAAAGGGAAACAAAAGCAGACATGAACTACTGGGCCTTCATCAAGATAAAAAGCCTCTGCTCAGGGAAGGAAACAATCAACAAAACTAAAAGGCAGCCTATGGAATGGGAGAAGATATTTGCAAATGACATATCTGATAAAGGGTTAGTATCTAAAATCTGTAAAGAACTTACCAAACTCAACACCCAAAAGACAAACAACCCAGTTAAGAAATGGGCATAAGACATGAATAGACATTCTTCCAAAGAAGACATCCAGGGGCGCCTGGGTGGCTCAGTCGGTTAAGCATCTGACTTGGGCTCAGGTCATGATCTCACAGTTCGTGGGTTCGAGCCCCGTGTCAGGCTCTGTTGCTGACCGCTCAGAGCCTGGAGCCTGCTTTGGATTCTGTATCTCCCTGTCTCTTTGCCCCTTCCCACACTCTTGCTCTGTCTCTCTCTCAAAAATAAATAAATAAACATTAAAAAAAAAAAAACAAAGAAGACATTCAGATGGGTAACAGACACATGAAAAGATGCTTAACATCACTCATCATCAGGAAAATACAGATAGAAACCATGATGAGATACCACCTCACACCTGACATAATGGCTAAAATTAACACCACAAGAAACAACAGGTATTGCCATGAATGTGGATAAAGGGAACCCTGTTACACTGTTGGTGGGAATACAAACTGGTGCAGTGTGAAAAACAGTATGGAGGTTCCCTAAGAAACTAAAAATAGAACTACCTTATGATCCAACAATTGCACTATTAGATATTTACCCAAAGGATACAAAAATACAGATTCAAAGGGGTACATGACCCCAATATTTAAAACAGTATTATCAACAATAGCCAAACTATGGAAAAAGCCCAAATGTCCACTGACTGATGAATGGATAAAGAAATGGTATATCCATATACAGTGAAATAGTATTCAGCTATCAAAAAGAATGAAATCTTGCCATTTGCAATGATGTGGATGGAGCTAGAGTATATTATGCTAAGTGGAATAAGTCAGTCAGAGAAAGACAATACCGTATGAGTTCACTCATGTGTGGAATTTAAGAAACAAGACAGATGAACATAGGGGAAAGAAGGGGAAAAAAGGGAAAGGGGGAGACAAACCATAGAGACTCTTAGCTTTAGAGAACAAACTGAGGGTTGCTGGAGGGGGGGTTCCATGGGATGGGCTAGATGGGTGATGGGTATTAAGGAGGACACTTGCTGGGATGAGCACTGGGTGTTGTATGTGATGAATCACTACATTCTACTCTTGAAGTCAATATTACACTATATGTTAGGTAACTAGAATTTAATAAAAATTTGATGAAAAGAAAGTAATCAAAATCCAGCAGATTCAGGAAAAGCTCTTTACCTCCTCCACAACTGCCTAAAAAGAATCTAGATAGAGGATCTGCTCCAGGAAGAGAGCTATCACCATAGATAACTATGTTTTGACATGAACTAGGTGTGGCAGACAGGAAGAAACCTAGCAAGACTTGTTTAATCTAAGTCCTGTATGTCTCACATTTTCTTAGAGGCCTACAAACATTTGTTTACCAACCATTTACTCTTTCTTATCTCCCCGTGAATTGTGTTTCTTCCGTCTACAGTCCCAGACACCACACTCTTCTCCTTACTTCACAATGACATACATACCTCATCTTGCCTATCTTTGGAATTTCCGTGTGCGTGTGAATTCCCAGTACATATGGAATTAAATTCTATTTTTTTCCTGTTAATTTGTCTCATGTGAGCTTGATTCCTAATCTGGCTAGATGGGTCCTGAAAGGAATGGGAAATTCTTGCTCCCTGACTATCTACAACGAAAGACAATTAGACTGATGTAACTCTTATGGTTCATCTCTATCCTCCTCTGAGTACTCATTCTACTAATCCTCTGTCTAAATTGTCTTCGCACTCTGGAAAGACTACATAATTGTAAGCAAAAGTCTGTCAGCTTAATGCTTTTACAGACACTCCTGTATCTACTTTCAAAGAAGGGACTCCATAGGGGACCATCCCGGAGTTAAAGAAACTGAGGAATTTTCTGGTAAACTGCTACATTCTTCCCTTAAACAGCTAAGTGGAAACTCTGGTGGATACCAGAGCCTTCAGAGGGGATCCTGGAAAAACTGTCAAAAGCCAGTGAAAGATGAAAATTCTTACCAGAATCAGTTCTTCTGAATCCCTGTCTGTGATGCCCAGTCCAGGGAGAAAAAGAAAATCTCACTGTTGTCCCTTCATTTCCAAATGTAAATCCATTGTGTATTGTTCTTTTATCTCCAAGGGATAGGAATTGCCTTCTTACTTGTCTCATTTTGCATAAGTAGGCTTGGCTTTCTGCCTGCCTGGTACATGCAAGTTGTTTCTTTCTTTTTGCTATCTGTGGGAGTGAATCTGGATTTGAGGAAGATAGTATCCTTTGCACTCTCTTTGGGGGCCCGTTGGACATCCATGGGATGTTTTTCAATACTGCCAGAAATATTTAAAATTAAAACTATGTACCCATGCAGCATTATTTACAATAGCCAACTTATGGAGGTAACCCAAGTGTCCGTCGATTGATGAACACAATAAATGTTACTCAGCCATAAAAAACAATGACATTTGCCCCAAAATGGATGAATCCACAGGGTATAATGCTAACTGAAATAAGTCAGTCAGAGAAAGACAAATACTATGTGATTTCAC
Organism: Cryptoprocta ferox; assembly: GCA_028646485.1. Taxonomy (NCBI): domain Eukaryota; kingdom Metazoa; phylum Chordata; class Mammalia; order Carnivora; family Eupleridae; genus Cryptoprocta; species Cryptoprocta ferox. The sequence continues at coordinate 30,816,176 of CM053577.1, read as the reverse complement.
TCATGTGGAATTTAAGAAACAAAACAAACAAAGATAAAAAAAAGAGAGAAAAAACAGCAAAAAAAAAAAAAAAAAAAAAAAAAAACAACCAAACCCAGACTTGTAAATATAGAGAACAAATTTATGGTTACCAGAGGGGAGCTGTGTGGAGAGATAGGTGAAATAGATAAAGGGGATTGAGAGTACGCATATCATGATGAGCACCTAGTAATGTACAGAATTGTTGAATCACTGTACTGTATACATGAAACAAATAGAACACTATGTGCTAATTATACTGGAATTAAAAAAAAACAAAACTATGTACCCAGAGGGAATGCAAAAATAAAAAAAAAAAAGAAGAGGATAATGTCATAGCATAGATGGATTAACCTATAATGTCATTTAATTTGTAACCCAATTCTTTGAGGAATTGAAAACAGCACTCTTATCTTACAAATCTTTTACAAAACAAAAGTCAGTCTACAGGCAATTCAAAATTCACCTATTCTTTTACCAATCCCAAAACTTCCCTTGTTTATCTAAAAAAGAAGCCTTATAAATTATTGGCCTTAGAAAATCAAAGTCCTTCTTGGAAGAACTCACTTTTTTTCTCTTCCCCTTGATGTTATACATCTTACATGTCTTTGCAATGTAAACGTAGCCCACAATTATCTGAGACTGAAGGGGAAAAAGAAAGAAAAAGAAAAAGAGTCTTTTTAAAAATAAACTGCCAGTGCCTCCGTTGGTTAACTGTCCAACTCTTGATTTCGACTCAGGTCATGATCTCATGGTTTGTGAGTTGGAGCCCCATGTCAGGCTCTGCACTGAGAATGTGGAGCCTGCTTGAGATTCTCTCTCTCTCTCTCTCTCTCTCTCAAAAAAAAAAATTAAAATTAACTTGTAAAAGGGCTCTTGTGACCAGACTCTAGCACAGCTTTCTTAAGATTAATTCTAGGAACAAGTACAAATGTTAAAAATCTCCACAAATATTTGTACCAAAATTAAATTTCAAAAGAGCTCTAGTTGGTTTGAACAACAGTGCTAATAAGGACTGACCATTCTAAACCTCTCAAAAAGATAGAAACTAACCCAAATGCTTTTTTTTCAAGTTCATGTGATCCAGGAAAATATTCAGTAAGAAAGCTTGTTTAAGGTTGATGGTTTCATTAAAATAAACATGTCTTTAGAGTTATCAGCAATAAAATTAAAACTTTTATTCTGCCTAGGTTTACTTAAATACCTATAAATCAATATTATCCCTGTTACAGAATATTTAAAAGAGAAATAGCTTGGAGGAGCACCTGGGTGGCTCAGTTGGGTGGGCATGAGACTCTTGGTTTTGGCTTAGGTCATGATTCCAGGGTCATGGGATCAAGCCCCATGTCAGGCTCCATGTTGAGCATGAAGCCTGCTTAAGATTATCTATCTCACTCTTGTCTGCCCTTCTTCCAGATTGTGCTCTGTCTCTCTCTCTAAAAGAATAAAAAATAAAATAAAATAATTAATGAAAAAGAAAAATAACTTGGAAGACTGACTGACTTTAATGTATCGCAGAGCTTTTATGAATACCTAAGCATAAATTGTTAAGAACAAGTATATTGAATACACATAACTAAAATTAAAAAAATTAAACTAATGTTTTAAATAATTTTCTTATATCTTATTGGTAACCTAGAACCTTAAAATCTTGCTGAGTTAGGTTAAATGATGAGTTAAGTTAAATTTGTTAAATATCAAGGCACCAGGGTAGCTCAGTCCATTAAGTGTCTGACTCTTGATCTCACCTCAAGTCTTGATCTCAGGGTCATGAGTTCAAGCTCTGCATTGAGTTCCATGCTGGGCATGGAGCATATGTACATACATACATATATACATACATATGTACATACATACATAAATTCATTAAATATCTAGATCACTTCCAAATAAAACAAAATACTAAAACATTAATTACTAAACATAGGTTTATGTAATTTTGACTTCTAGTTGCAGAGAAACTAAATGATGTCCTGATCTGTTCATGCTCCACTGGAAAATTTAAAAAGGCATATGCTTCTAAAACTTATGAAATATATTCATAAAAGTGCAAATCTAGAGAATTGTGGTAAAACAGACAGCTCACAATTACTACTTAATTTTCATTAGAAATTAAGGTTTCTAAGACTTAAAAATTCTAATAAATGTAATTTATTAGACCACTAGAAATAATAAGGGAAAAAAACTTTGTATGCCAAGAAAACAAGATGGATGTTTTTGGTAAGAAAAAATTATGAGATGCAGAGATACATTTTTGTTGAGGGAAAAAAAGTAGTTTTGTCCTAAACTGAGGCTGGCTATTTAAAGAAAGAAAACTTAGGACAAATCTGAGTTTAAAAAAAAAAGAAAATTATAGAAGGTTTATAAAAAAGAAATCTTTGGAAAGAGCTTTCAATATGTGATCAAGCTGCCTTCCATGACAAGGCTGCAGCAACAGAATCTATAATGATTGTAGCACATCAGGATGAGGTCCATTCTGCTTCTGATGATACTCATTGCCAGACTTTGCCATCCTGATATCCCTCTAACAATGGCAACAGTCTGCTTCTGAATCAGAGAAATTGAGGTGGGAAAACAATGGCTGTAAATTAAACGAATAGTTAGGGCCATGGGAAACCCAAGATGCTTGTTTGGTTTTTGCCAGGTCTTTGACAAACCGCATTTTTTTTTTTATTTTTTGCATTCCTTCAACCACTGTAGTACATTTAAGATGACTCAAATTATAAATAGACATTAGTGGGAAAACCTCTATAAAATTGCAAAAACAGTCTACCAAAATGCCTAACCTGTCTGATCTATAACTCTGAAAAAGCTGATTTTGTCTCCAGTGTCCATCTCCCCGTAGACTCTTTGAACACCTACAGCGAGACGTCATTCAATTGCCACTTCGTATGGGTTATTAATATATCTTTGTCACTGTATGTATGTTTTTCAGAGAAGCTGAAGCTCTCATGGGATGGGGGTTGGGTGCTGCTAAAAACTGTGTTTTCCACTTGAAGTATACCTTCTATAATCTCCAGTGATCAAGACACCCACTTCACTGGGTGAAACATATGAGCCTTAATGAAAACCTTGCAAACCTCTTGGATTCTATCAATATATAACCTCCTGCTGATTCCTTGCTGTCTCATGCTAGTATGGCCACCACTACTGTGAGTCTCTAATGCCTTATGTTCAAGTCTATCATCAATAGGGTAAAGAAGCTTTCCTGGGTCCCAATTCAGTGGATCCTGTTGGTCACAGTTTAGAGCCTGGTGATTGAATATTCTGAATATGTCATCAGAGGAAGACCTCTAGCCCCATTAGAAAGAAGAACCAAGTGTTCCTGACCACTGACACAGCTACAAAACTAGAAGATATAGAGCCATGGGTACATATTGCACAGGTTAAGAAGACTCAATCTGACACCTGGTCCTGGAGACATTGGAGACCTCTGAATCAAAGTGACAGGGAAGAGAAGTAGCTGAGGTAGACTCCTTCTACCCAAGATGTTGAGTTTGGTAAGTTCTTTATAGATTTTAGATACTAACCCTTTATCAGATATGTCATTGGCAAATATCTTCTCCCATTCCATAGGCTTCCTTTTAGTTTTGTTGGTTGTTTCCTTCACTGTGCAGAGGCTTTTTATCTTGATGAAGTCCCAGTAATTCATGTCTGCCTTTGTTTCCCTTTGCCTCTAGAGATGTGTCTAGTAAGAAGTTGCTATGGCCCAGGACAAAGAGGTTGGTACCTATGTTCTCTTGTAGGTTTTTGATGGTTTCCTGTCTCACATTTAGGTCTTTCGTCCATTTTGAACTTATTTTTGTCTATGGTGTAAGAAAGTGGTCCAGTTTCATTCTTCTGCATGTTGCTATCCAGTTTTCCCAACACCCCTTGTTGAAGAGACTGTCATTCTTCCATTGGATATTCTTTTCTGCTTTGTCAAAGATTAGTTGACCAATATAGTTGTGGGTCCATTTCTGGGTTTTCTATTCTGTTCCACTGATCTATGTGTCTGTTTTTGTGCCAGTACCATACTGTCTTGATGATTACAGCTTTGTAATATAGCTTAAAGTCTGGAATCATGATGCCTCCTGCTTTGCTTTGTCTGGTTTTGGAATCAAGTAAAGCTGGCCTCTTATAGTGAGTTTAGAACAGAGGTTTTCCTTCTATTTCTATTTTTCAGAACAGTTTGATCTTTGGAACATTCTTTAAATGTCTGGTAGAATTCCTCTGGGAAACCATCTGGTCCTGAACTTTTGCTTCTTGGGAAAGTTTTAATTAATGATTCACTTTCTTTGCTGGTAATGGATCTGTTCAAACTTTCCATTTCTTCCTGTTTGGGGAATTTGTATGTTTCTTGGAATTTATCCATTTCTTCCAGATTGCCCAATTTGTTGGCATATAATTTGTCATAATATTTTCTTGTAATTGTTTTTCTGTGGTGTTGCTTGTGATCTCTCCTCTTTCATTCATGATTTTATTTATTTGGGTCCTTTTTCTTTCCTTTTTGATAGTCTGGCTAGGGGTTTATCAATTTTATTAACTCTTTCAAAGAACCAGCTCCTAGTTTCATAATCTGTTCTACTGTGTTTTTTTCTTATTTTTTTCATTTCTATATCATTTATTTCCACTCTAATCTTATTATTTCCTTTCTGCTGAGTTTAGGTCTTATTTGCTGTTCCTTTTCTAGCTCCTTTAAGTGTAAGGTTAAGTTGTGTATATGAGACTTTTCTTACTTCTTGGGGTAGGGCTACTGGAGTTTTTAATAATAGCAGTATGGTTTTAAGACAGGAAAAAGACTGGAGAGCTAAATTGCAGGGAGAAATCCAAGCTCAAATATTGGCTGCCACTATCACAGATTCACCACAATCCAGACTAAGCAGGAGCCAAAGAAAAAGCAGGTATCAGACACAGGACCAGGTAATATCCCATGCTAGAAGTGTGACCAGATCAGACACTGGAGAAAGGAATGTCCAAACAAATGCTCTCCATTAGGGCCATGTCCTGTCTGTGAGAAAGAAGGACATTGGAAGAGAGACCATCCTTGTCTCCAGAGAAAAAGGAAGACAAGAACCCACTTTCTGCACAAGTGCAAGAATATGAAGAACTCACATGATGAAGTTCTGAGGCTGGTCTGGCTCCCTTTGATATCAGGATGACTGAGCCCCAGGTTACCCTGGATGTGGAAGGTAATTTTATTAATTTCCTTATTGACACAGAAGACACTTAACTCTGCTCTTATTTAGCACTCAGGTCCTACTTTTATTTCTAACCATAAAATTTTTGGCCTAGAAGGGGAAACCAAAACATGCTATCAGACAATGCCTTTTACTTGTAAATACAAAAGTCAATTGGTTACTCATATTTTTCTAGTCCTTCTGTCTTGTCTCACTCCATTAACTTGGATGAAGTTAATGTATAAACTAGGAGGCAGTTTGCTCTTACTAAAGAGGATGGCTTCTTCTCTTTAACACTTGGAGAATTAAAACCTTACCTTGATATCCCTTCTAATATTTGGAAGGATGTAAATCCACAGGTCTGAGATTGCAAGGTCCCATGATGGGCTCTTAAAGCCCAACCAAGTAAAATGACCTTAAAAGGACTCAACAACTATACCTCATAAATAATATCCTGTAAAACTGGAGGCAAAAGCTGGTTACAAACATTTGTTGAAAAGTTTCTCAAGCATGATATTTTAAGACCCTGTCAATCTCCTTATAATACTCCAATTTTACCAGTAAAAAAAGCCAAATGGGAACTATTGAATGGTACAAGACATAAGAACTATAAATGAAGCAATTTTACCTATTCATCCATAGTTCCAAATCCATATATTATTCTCACCCAGGCCCCTGGCGATGCTAACTGGTTTACAATACTTGACTTAAAAGCTGTTTTTTGTTTTTTTGTTTTGTTTTTGTTTTTTTGTTTTGTTTTGGTTTTTTTTTTAGAGACACCTGGGTTGCTCAGTTGGTTAAGCGTTCAACTTTGGCTCAGGTCATGATCTCCCAATTTGTGGGTTTGAGCCCTGCGTTGGGCTCTGTGCTGACAGCTCAGTTCCTGGGTAATTCCTGGGTGGTTCCTGGGTGGATCCTGGGTGGTTTGTGGGTGGTTTGTGGGTGATTTTTGGGTGGTTTGTGGGTTTGAGCCCTGCATCGGGCCTTGCACTGACAGCTCAGGCCTGCAGCCTGGAGCCTGTTTCAGATTCTGTGTCTCCCTCTGTCTCACTGTCCCTCCCCTGCTTATGTTCTTTCTCTCTCTCTCTGTCAAAAATAAGTTAACATTTTAAAAAATAATAAAAAATAAAATAAAAACCTCCTTTACATCCCTCTGAGAGCAAAATCACAGCCACTATTTGCTTTTGAATGGACCTCACCTTGAAGACCACAGGCTACTCAATCAACATGGACAGTTTTGATGCAGGGATTTAGAGACAGTCTTTACCTTCTCAAGGACTGCACTTAACAAAGATCTTTGTGATATATCCTCCCCTCAAGGAACAATAATGTGATATGTGGATGATATTCTAAACTGTAGTCCCACAGAAGAAATGTCTGATAGTAATTCTATAATCTTGCTTAATTTATTGGCAGATGGGGGTATTGCATCTTCCATAAGAAGGCACAAATATCTAAACAGAAGGTACAATATCTGGGATATGTATTAACACCAGGTCACTGGACACTGTTTACTGACAGGAAAAGGGCCATATTAGATCGTGAGTCCCCAGTACAAAGAAGCAACTCCATACTTTCCTAGACATGGGAAGTTTTTGTGACCTATGGATTCCTGGATTTGAGCTCTTAAACACACCATTGTATGATTTAGTGACTAAAGCCCAGCAGACAGCCTTTCAAGCACTAAAAACTAAGGTTTTGTCAGCCCCAGCTTTGGCTTTACCAAATTTAGAAAAATCTCTTCCTTTATATGTAGCAGAAAAATAGGGACAAGTTTTGGGAGTCCTTATCAAGAAATTAGGAAATAAAATAAGACCAGTGGGCTATCTTTCAAAGATATTTGAGAATGTAGCACAAGGGTGGCCGTCTTGTCTTCGAGCAGTGTCTGCAACAGCCCTCTGGGTGGAAGAAGCTTCGAAACTTACTGTGGGACAGTCCTTGACAGTGATGACCTCACATTAGGCCCAGAGTGTCCTAGAGACCAAAGGCCACCAATGGATAACAGGAGGCCAACTTACTAGATACCAGGCTATGCTTTTAGATGATCCTAAAATAAAACTTAAACCTGTCAAACTTTAAACCCAGCTACCTTGATTTCTGGACCTGACCATCATACTTCTATGCTAGAACATGACAGCTCAGAAATTATCAAACTTGTTTATTCTAGAAGACCAGTATAAAAGATTCCCCTATTGAAAATGAAGATGATGGTTGATTTACTGATGGCAGGAGCTTCATGGATAAGGGAGAAAGTAATGCTGGATATGCTATAGTGATCTTAATTTAAATCATTTAGGCAAAAGCCCTTCCAGTGGGTACCTCTGTCCAAAAGGCTGAATGAATAGCACTTACCCATGCTCTTCAATTGGCAAAAGCCCTAAAAATTAATATTTATACTAACTCTAAATATGCTTTCCTGGTGCTACATGTCGATAGGGCAATTTGGAAGGAAGGAGATTTTTATCAAGTCATAATTCCCCAATCAAATATTAGCCTGAAATAATCACCCTTTTTGAGGCTGTACACCTACCTAAGGATGAAACTGTAATTCACCTAGAGGACATCAAAAGGGTATGAATTTAGAGTCTAAAGGAAACAATTTGGCAGATCATTCAGCCAAGCGGGCAGCACAAAATGAACATATACCAGTCTTCATTCTAATACAATCCATAACTCCAGTCTACTCAGACCAAGAAATTCACATAGTCCAGGAATGAGGATATTTTTTAAAAAATACACGGGACTAGCTTATCAATAACAAGGGGAAAATCTTCATACCCAAAAATAACCAGTGAAAAGTAGTACAGGGTTTATAGCAGGCTACTCATGTGGGCAAAAATGCTTTAGAACATTTAATTAAAAATATATTTGATGATTTGGGTATCTGGTGGCTCAGTGGGTAAAGTGTCTGACCATCAGCTCAGGTCATGATTTCGTGGTTCACGGGTTCAAGCCCTATATCAGGCCCTGTGCTGACAGCTCAGACCCTTGAGCCTGCTTCAGATTCTGTGCCTCCCTCTCTCTCTCTCTATCCCTCCACCACTCACGTTCTCTCTCTCTCTCTCTCTCTGAAAAATAAAATAACCATTAAATATATATATATATATATATATATATATGATGGAATAAATTTAACAACTACTATGAAATAGGTCTGTAGATCCTGTATTGTTTGTGCATGCATAAATCTGGAAGGTGCAGTCTTTCAAACCAGTCTGAAGACTTGAACATACCCAGGAAAGGACTGGCAGCTTGATTTCACACAAATGCTTCCTTGCAAAGGCTCTAAGTTCTTACTGGTGTTTGTTGATACTTTCCCTGGATGAGTCAAGGCATTTCCATGTAAAACTGAAAGAGCCACAAAAGTAACCAAGGTCTTGTTGTGAGACATTATTCCTAGATTTGGCCTTCCATGATCCCTTCAAAGTGACAGTGGCCTTTCTTTTACTGCACAAATAACTCAACAAATAGCATGAGCTTTAAAAATTATATATTTTTTATATTCAGCCTGGCATCCACAATTCTCTGGAAAGGTAGGGAAAGCTAATCATACTTCAATTTTTTTTTATGTTGATTTTTTTTTTTTTTTTGAGAGAAAAAGAGAACATGAGCAGGGGTGGTACAGAGTGAGAGAGGTTGAGAGAGAGAATCCCAAGCAGGCTCCATGCTGTCAGTGCAGAGCCCGATCTGGAGCTCTATCTTGCCTTGAGGTCATGACCTGAGCCAAAATCAAGAGTTGGATGCTCAACCAACAAAGCCACCCAGGTGCCCCAAGCTAATCACACTTTAAAACAATACCTTGCTAAATTTAGACTGGAGATCTAGGAAACTTGGGTTACTTTCTTACTGATAGGACTTCTCAGAATGAGGACTGCTCCAAAACAGCCTATATGACTAAGCCATTTTGAGTTATTATATGGAAAACCATTTCTTACAGTGGACCTGTTGTTAGATGAAGATTATAATACTTTATTAAATTACTCACTTGAGGCTGGTTTAACTCATAAATTACTTAATAAATATACTGAATGTATGATCCCCGAATCTGATTTAACTTGACCAAAAGCTTACCCCATGCAAGCCCCAGAGACATGGTTTATTTAAAAGATTGGAAGTCAAACATAGCGGAGGACTTAAACCCCAAGTCCATATCAGATCATATTATGTACTCCCACTGCAATTAAATTAAAGGGACACTCTTCCTGGACTCGAAAATGTAGAATAACACCTGTAACTCCTTCATAGGAAACGATGAACAAGCTAACGTGATTTCTTACTTTTGTAGACTTGTAGAAGATCTCAAATGATGACGAAGGTTGTATAATTTCTCTTTGTTCTCTGTTCACCAATTATAATAGACAATTCCTTTCTACAATAGGCACAACATTATACTGGACTTCAGAATCAAACAAACAGATTGTTGGATATGTGGAGTTTTGCCCATATAAAGCATCTCTGGGTTACCCTGATAGGCTTCCCCTTTTCAAGGCACTGATTGGCACTCCTTATACACTTATATTTTAGATATAATACATAATCCTAACACTAGCATATATTGTGATAATTCTATCAATAGACATAATGTTTCTTCTTGGCCCATAATCAGTATGACTTAGAACTTTCCAGATCATAACCAAACTTTTTCATACCCTAAAACTATCAAGGTTTTAATTGAATTCACAAGTCCACTAGTTAATGCCCATCAAGGACTGCCTAGATTACAAAATTCTACTTATCAATTTACCCAGGATGGTATGTATGCCAAATCTGGGATGAATATTTATGGCTCACCCCCCTTCACTAGACAACTCAGTCAAAAGGCAAGTTTACACTGGAAACAAAGAAACAATACATATGATACCTGGACAAATAGCACATGACATTTGGGATGACTATCTCTAGAAATATGTTCTCAACCCATTGTATCCCAGGTTACTGATTGGTTTGCTTCTGATTGGCTTGCTACTGATTGGACAAGGTAGACCAGAATTAGATGGCAGCTCCAAATGGAATCCAATGGTTATGTTGATCTAACCTAGGGCCCTGACTTCCTCCAGGATGGGTAATAGGTCATTGCCCCTTGAGTTTTGCTTGGATTCATGGGTGTATTATCAAAACCATCACAACCCTGGCTAATCTTCCAAATTTAAAACAACAATGGACAGGATCAATACTTCACCAATATTATCATGTCCATCTTTGTTCCATCAATGGCACTAGAGAATGTCATTTGGCATATGGAAGCCCTTAATAAATAAACTGTAAAACTCACAAAACAGTTTTTCCTTACTCAATGCTGACATTACACAGATGTGTAATGTCACATTAAAATTAAATAGCCTTACATGTTTTAACAGCTGCACAAATAGTTACATGTGCCATTATCAAAACGGAATGTAGTGTATATATTCCATATTTTTAAAGATATATTCCAAATTATCATAAAAATGTAAGATTACATTTCCATATCATAAAAGATATGAATCCCCAAATTGGCACTTTACATAATCCTTCCCTCTCCTTTAATGATTGCTTAAACTCCTGGACTGAAGGAAAATTTTTGTTGATGACCAAAGGTCTCTTTATTAGGTTTATTTTTCTCATAATAATATTAATCTTAATTTGTGGTCTCTTCTGGTGTCTCCCTGCCTGGTGCCTAGACTCCTTCACTTCCATAACTTCAAGCAGACAGATGATCCTTTCTACTCAAGGAGATTCATATATGTTGTCTCCCTTGGATTTAACTGCCTCTGCCTTTTGTAACTCCTTTATATAAATTCCCCAAGTGACCAATGTTGACACATAGGTAGGGCCATCTCTACACAGGAAAAAGTAACAGAAGACAAGACCTTCCACCTCAGCAATCTTAAAGATTTAAGGGTCAAAATTGTTTGGGGGTGGGAGGGGAGTAGGGGGCAGGGAATAATGAAGAGAACAAAGGCAAAAGAAATGTAAATAAAATTAAATTTCCTTACAACTTGCAGCCCATTGATAAACACTTGAGACAGGAAGAGTGTGACATTCCTCAAGGAACTCACAGTTGCCTTAATGTTAATGCTTTGCTAGAGACTAAAAGCAACCTTATCTTGACGATAGCCAGACCTCCAGGATCCTGTAAGTCTTCTTTAATGTACAGAAATCCCTGTATGTTAAACTCCAAAATATATAATCAGTCACACCTCACAATCACAAGTGCAGCTCTTTCTGCCCATGGGTCCTGTCCCCTGCTTTAATGAAAGCACCTTTCTGCACCAAAAATGTTTCAAGAATTCTTTCTTGACTTTTGTGCTCAATGACCCTGCAGGAGGGACCATGGCTTCAAAGGGCACTCTAAACATTGGGAATTATCCCACTTATAGTCATCATAATAACCTTCCTGGTCCATTATATTCTTTCAAAAGCTTTAAATGCATCAGCAAAGGAACCAAGGATGACTGACTTACAAGACCAATACACAAATATCACAGAGATAAAGGAAAAGGTCATGACCTGTGAATGCCACGCAAAGAATCAACAAAAGCTTTAAGAACTTTCAGAGCAGTGGCATTAATGCCTTAAATTTTGATCACATCTCTCAGTTAAGCTGAAAGTCTGAGCAAAAGGAGGGGATTGTTAAAAAAAAAAAAATCACAAGCCCAAATGGCATCACTTAAGGCCCCAGGTCAGTGTGATGAGGGAGCATGGGGCAAGCTGAGAGCAAAGTACAGGCTAACAGAACCCCCCCCCCCACCACCAGATGGGATATAAGCGCTATTTCTCAGTTACCCCTGGCTGCCCAAGAACAGAGGAAAGGAAAGAAAGCAAATGGTTGACTGATAGAGATCACGGTCACAAAGGACAGGAGTCTCCTTCAGTTTACAGATAACTTAGTAAACTGCAAGAAAAAGGCAATCTTATCCATAGCCTCATCTCCAGAAACTTATAGATCTGTTTCCTGGAGCCCTAATATCACCCTCATCAAGATGGAAGGGGGTTTAAGTGCTTGCCATGGTGATGCGGGGAAAATAGGCAAACGAAAAAGTAAATTTCCCTTACTGCCTACAGCCCACTGACGAGTCCTTGAAACAGTGACCTCTCTCTAGGAGCTCAGTTGTCTCGATGATGACACTTTGCTGGGGGCACAGGGGAATCTTGGCTTAACATTATCCCAACCCCCAGGATCCTGTAAGTCTACTTTAACATATAAAAATTCCTTTAGAGACTTCCTTTATCTCAACTCCCCCAAGATACATATTGGCAATCATACTCCAAGGTTATGACCCACTGATATACATCTGAAGGGTCTCATGGCTGAGGTTATACTAAACGGTAATAAATGATGTTTTCCTAACAGCAGCTAACCTTGCTTCCAAAATACCTTAGAGACTTAATCTATTCCTGACCCCCTCTCAACCTGGTGGTATACAGTCAGTTACCGATCACAACCCCAGTGCAGCTCTTTCTACCAAGGGGGCTATCCCCGTGCTTTAATAAATTCATCTTTTTGCACCACAGACATCTTCAAGAATTTTTCCTTGGCCATTGGCTCTGGACCACCCCCAAACCCCATCAAGTAAACCAAGACTTACTACCTAACCTAACTGCAATTGCAACACCCCAAATGTTACCCCATGTAAACTGTAACAAGTCAACATCAAATTTCCTGGTCAATTCTAGACCAGGAGTGGAGTAGTAAGTACTACTTACTAGAAGGGCAACTTGGCCTAAACAATACATTCCTTGCTAATAAATTCCTTTCTTCTCCTTCTCCTCCTCCTTTCTTTCTTTCTTTTTTTTTTTTTTTAATGCCCTTTCTCTGTCTTTAAATACCTTTCTCTTGTTTAGCTCAGGGGACTTCCGTCCACTTGTAATGAGATGCTGCCTGCCTGATTCATGAATCATTTCACAAAACCAGTTATACCTTCAAATTGACTAGGTTGAATTTTGTTTTTTAACACTGGTAATCTGGTAAGTAAAATGTTTCTGAGTTCTATGAGCCACTAGGGCAAATTAATGAAACTGAAGGAGGGCTTCCCTGGACTCTCCTTTGTATAGCTAGTCAGTCAGAAGCACAGGTGACAATCTGGGCTTGACGTCTAAAGTGTGGAAAGGGTAGTTTTATGGGGCTAAGCCCCTCATCTGTGGGGCCCAACACTATCTCTAGGTATAGAGATACCTACTCAGAATCGAGTTGAATTGTAGGACCTCCAGCTGGTGTCAGACAACTGCTTAAGGGTGTGGGAACCACCTCCCCCACATCAGAATTGGTGTCAGAATTGTAGGTGGTGATCAGAAGTAGGATCCGAGTCAGAGTTACAGTGCATTATTTTGAAAAAAGATAAGAAATCTGCCTCTGTGTTCCTATCAAATATATATGCCTAGATATTAATATTGTTTTTTTAAATTTTTTAATGTTTATTCATTTTTGAGACAGAGAGACAAAGCATGAGTGGGGGAGGGGCAGAGAGAGAGGGAGACACACAATCGAAAGCAGGCTCCAGGATCTGGGCTGACAGCACAGAACCCTATGCAGGGCTCGAACTCACAGACTGTGAGATCATGACCTGACCCAAAGCTGGATGCCCAACCCACTGAGCCACTCAGGCGCCCCATTAATATTGTTAAAAAGAAGACAGCAGGCCCAAATGGAGTCATTTATTCTAAACCCCATGGAGACTTACTACCTAACCTAATTGGCAGCTTCAGCTTCTCCCAGAAATGTGACCTTTAACCAGACAGGCTGAAATTTCCTGGGCCATATGAGAAATTAATCCTTAACCTCCCCTTGGGAGAGCCACCTTGAATAAAATAATACATTGTTTGAAATAATTTTTCTTTTTCCACTCCCTCTCTGCCTTTAAAAACCTTCCCTTTTCTAAACCTCAATGGAGTTTTTTTTCCCTCACTAGATGAAATGCTGCTGGCCTCATGAATCATGAATAAAGCCAATTTGATCTTTAAATTTACTCCATTGAATTAAGCCAATTTGATCTTTAAATTTACTCCATTGAATTTTTGTTATTTAATATTTACTGACTAGAACACTTTCTATGGACAGGAATCTGATTGATAACAGTTATTTACATTGTAATAAGATATATATTTTTGCCACAGAACTTAATAAAACATCTATTTTTTAAATATCCGTCCTAACCATCATTCTGTGGCTTAAACTGGCTCCCATAAAAAGAAATAATAATTTTTGCTCACCTGTAAATTGTACTCTGCTGACTCAGGAATACTAGCTGAAGCCAGAAGAATGATTGCACTCTCCAAAGAAAGAATTTAGATGAGGAAGGCACTGCTCTGAGGACTGAGTCTATCAGAGCTCCTCATTTATAAGTCATGGTACATACAGTGAGAGGTGGGGGGAGACAAGGGAGAGACAAAAGAGGTCAAAGAAATAAAAAAAACAAGCGGTATTCAAAGATAAGGATCAAAACAACTTCCAGAGAGACAGCTTGCTTGTTGAGTCATGGTGAGCAGGAGAGTTGGAGCCAAGAACCTCACAGGATCTGGTGATTCTGCAGTCCTCATGTTGGAGAAAGGGGGGCAGAGGTCACTTACATAAGATGCACGGGGTGAAGGGTGATGAGGAGGCGGGGGCCACCAGGTACTAATGCAGTCACCAGACAACTGTCTAGGAAAGAGAGGAAAGAAGCCTAGAAAAAGCCAGCACAAGACCATTAGGACAGAAGATGCCCATGTCCCGCATAGAAGATCCGGGGCACTGGTACAATCTTAGGGTCTGAATGTCATAGCCCATGGAGAGTAAATTCAGACATGGCGGGAGCAGAGATCAAGGGCATCGTCTGCCGCCCAGAATATCTCCAGCCTCCTGGAACTGGGTTGAATTAAAAGGAATGGAAATAAACATCTGGGAAAAATCTAGGAGAGCAACTGTCATCTTCTGTGTGAAAAAGATGTCCCCAACCCAGCGTGATCCTCCACCACTCCCACATGAACCAGAAAGCTCCCTGCTCTCCTGTGTATTTCTTCCCAGTGTTAATCAGTGACCAGCTGGAAAAAAAGAGCTCAGGGTTCCAGAAAAGGGTAACTGGGGGAAAGGTGACAGGGTGGCCCTTTCTAAGGAAGCTCCCAGAGTAGCACAGACTGCGACAAATCCAAGGATCCAGGAGGCTTAATCAGGGATGGATACATTTTAGGATGGAATAATTCCAGAAGGGAACAGGGTGTGGTCTGAAGGAGATCATTTTTTTCTTTTTTCTTTCTGTTCTAAGGATCTGATTTCCATACAAATAGAGCTTAAGAGTATAGTAAACAGATACAGAAGAATTTTAATCAGTTAAAAAGTTATTCATAATTTGTTAAAAAGTTATTCATAATTACTTTTCGAGATGCCCTTGTTTTTTTAACTTCCTAAATCTTAACTAGGATCAAAAACCCTCTGCATATTTAATGTGCCCCCTGTGCATTTACAAATGATAGAAAAACATTTGCATACATTAGAGTAGTTAACACAAAAGGAGTTTTCTAAGCCCCTTCCATTTAACTGTATGTTCTACTACCCATACATACACTTACATATACTTACATTGTATCTACGTGGCTCACACATGCAGCTCCCATAAATGAGTTTGTGTTATATCAGATACGGAAATATGTAAAATATGTAAAACACATCCATTGCTTTTTAAATTTTAAGTTTGTTGTTTTGGTCAATTTGTGACATCTCTTCTAAACAGACATGAAGCTTTTGTTTTCCCTCTCCCTTTCTTTGCCAGGGTAATCCTGAAAGTGTGCCAGCGGAAGGGGATCCCTATCATCTCCCGGGTCCTTGCCCTAAGAGCGGAGGATCCTTCTCGAACACTCTTCCGTACAGGGCCATAACTAAGACAGGCAAAGGGGTTCTGCTTCGGCTTCTCAGACGGCCGTCTCATAAAACCTGATCAAAGAAAGCAAAGGATTAACTCCAATGCAGAGCTTTGGTTTCCAGCCCAGAGGCCTTCTCTGATAGCATCACTCTAAAATAGTAACAGGCACACAGGATTTGGTGTCAGCAGACCCACGTGTCAGATCTAAAGGTCGAAGAGTAAAGAGATTTGGGTGAAAGTGCAGCAAATAAACTGTTGCACAGGGGGTTAAAAAATGATGTGTAAAAAAATTCTTTTAGATAGATATGAAACACTATCATTATTACTATCATTATTGCTGTCGTTATAACAACTTCTCAAAATAACATACCCATGAAATAAGCAGTAGGTGCATTGTTTAATACGTTGACCTTGGGCCTTCCACACCACACAAATAAAGAGAACATTAGCTGCTCTCGTCCACAATCTGTATCTTTATTTCTCCATAACCCTACTGTTGCCTTGGATCTCAGCATCACATTTATGTAGAAAAAGTGAATCCTAAGTTCTCTGTCACAGCCTAAAGACATCTAGAACCACAACCTCTCTTCCATATTAAAGCTTCCCATGTCTTTAAACTTCTGCCTATATAATGTGAACCACAGTACTGCAACACTGTGTAATAATTTCAAAGATTTTCGTAATGCCAGTTTACCCCATCTGTTCAAAGAAATGGATCATCCTGAATTCCTCCTACTTCATAGTGTCTTTCAGGAGCAAGTTGACTTAAAACTGAGAATGATCTGTGGGAAAACATAGCGTGTTGCAAATGTGCCATTGAGAGAGAATTCTTCAAACTTGGTGAAAGTTGACCCCACGGGCTCCCCACAAGTTCTCAAGTCAGTGATTTGACACTTCAGTAATGTGCATATCTGTGTAGGCAAAGGAGAGGGAAGTAGTCAGAGATCCTGGAAATATTTCTCCATGAACGACACAATCTCAAGAACTAGAGGAAGAATTGTTAAATTGCATCTGCCAGGGAAGAAGAATTTCCTGTCCCCTTCAAGGTCCTTCGAGCCAGACTGAGAACTGAATGGACACGAGAGAGATTAACAGGAGAAAATCAACTTTAATTTTGTACGTATGGGAATCCACACAGGCATGGAAATTCCAAAGACAGGCCACATGAGGTGCGCATATCATTCGGGAGTAAAGAGAAAGGCATAGGGGTCTGGGACTTCGAAGGGAAGGAATTCAATTTACAGGAAGATGAGCAAGAATAAGCATTTGGCAAACAAATGTTTGCTGGGCTTCTTAGAAACAAAGGGACATGGAGGACTTTGATCAAACAGGCCTCGTGAGGTCCTCCCTGTCTGCCACACCTAGTTCATGTCCTGACATCCTTATCTATGCTCATAGCTGTCTTCCTGAAGCAGATCCTCTATCTAAATTCTTGTAAACAGTGGTAGGGGAGGTAAAGAGCTTTTTCTGACTCTTCTGGCTTTTGATTGCTTTTTAATTCACAATAATCTTCATGCCCAAAAGGCTCTGTTTGGGATGGCCTCCCTTTATCCCCTACACCTCTTAAGCAGTCTCTTCAAACTGGAGGTCATATACTATTAGTGAATCCTAAATCGGTTCAATAGGTCAGGACGAACTCTCTCTCTCTTTTAATAAAGTAAAATTCAATAAATTAGATTTTAAAAGTCAGACTGCCAGTGCTCATAATTATGGCTCTTTCTAATTCGAACTGAATTAATAAGTAAAATATTTGTTTAAATTACAATCACACATCTTGACTGCACTGCATCATTATGTGAAATGAACTTCTGACTCTGGACTCCTGTTGAAGAGAGTTTGGAAAGCACTGCTCTAAAGTAACCTGACACAAAATGAGAACGCATGGAAGTTACAGCCTTTTCAACTTGAATCCGTTTGGCTGAGAACCAATCAACCTGCTCTATGTTTTACCTTGCAGCCAAGAGAAGAAATTCTGTTCTTGCTAAGATTAAACAAATAAAATGTTCTGGGGGGAAAATGTCAGTGATAAATGTAACGTGCTACCAAGTAACTGAATACAGCACACTTTTTAAAGAAATGCAGTAATGATCTAGATGAAAAACTAATAATCCATTCTAACCTATGTCAGTATTTTTTACCTGTAAGTAATATTGACCTTCTACTGTATGCAGTCCATCAAAAGCACCTAGTGCATACACCTCATCTGCTCGTTTCTCAGACACCTTGTAAGTTAAGTGACAACACAGGTCTTTCTGACAAACTGTGTAATTTCCTGTGTTTCTCTTAAGCTCAATGAAGGTGAACTCATCAAAATAAATCATCCCCGGAAAATATGACTGTTCAGACAAGAATGGCTTGGCATTTCTGGCATAAGCACTCCAGTCAACAGCTGCAGGATAGGTGGGTTCACTTCGAGGCCGGGACTTCAGTTCTGACAGCATCAGCTGGCCACTCTCTGTTTCCATGTCATAGTGATACACTTTGACCGCTTCTGGTGTATAGATTCCACTCCCTACGGTGGCACAAGGTAACACAAATATTGGTTGCAAATTTTGCATGGTCACAAACTCATAGAATCATTCCCCGGAGAAATTAGATATGGCTTCATGAAAGCATAAGCACTTTCAGGATAGTTAAGGAGATAGCTTGTTAGCCTGGCATAGTTCCAGTTTGACTCTGTGTCCTCCATAAGGTTCTGCTTGCACTGAAATTATCAATTGGCTTGGGTGGGTTCTCTTTTGTACTTAAACTACCTCTTTTTTAGCCAACTTAACAACAACGAGAAAATTCCCCAAACACAAAGAATAATTTTAGCTCTTTTTTGACCTATCTAACTTATTTGTGTTTAAGTTTCTTCATCTGGATCAACGAATAACCAAGAAGTTAAGAGGGAAGCTTGTATT
Organism: Cryptoprocta ferox; assembly: GCA_028646485.1. Taxonomy (NCBI): domain Eukaryota; kingdom Metazoa; phylum Chordata; class Mammalia; order Carnivora; family Eupleridae; genus Cryptoprocta; species Cryptoprocta ferox. Next base: position 30,797,282 of record CM053577.1, on the reverse strand, counting down.
ACCTCAAACATGGATGCGATGAAAGATAAACGCTAAAGACCTGGTTGAATCTAAAATTATTTTATCACATTAACCACAAAGGTTTATTTCACTATTAATGATGGATGCTGGCAGCAAAGGTTTTTAGATCTGGCTTTTTTTGTTTGTTTGTTTGTCTGTTTGTTTTGTTTATGTGACTTGACTTCTCTTTAACTCCAATGTTCCTTCATGTGAAATTGAGATAATAGTGTTTACCTCCTTCTGTGCTCATGGGGATAATGGTCCTTAAAACATGTTCGTACAGAAACCCATGCTATTATTAATTTTGTGACGTTAGGGTTAATAAAAGAATTATTAAAGAAAAGTGTGGCTTGAAAATCAATGAAGACTTCCTAAGATTGTCACGGCTGCTCACTGCAGGACACATGTGAGTTCCCTGTCACGTGCATGCTGGTGTTGTGGGTTTTCGCAGCAAGCAGGTTGACTCTCATGGCTCTGGCCCGCTCGGAGTGGAAGGGAAGAGCCGACAGAAGGGGAAGCGTGTTGTACCAGGCCACGGGGTACAGAACGCTGTCCACTTGAAACCCATCCACCGCCACCACAGCTGGGTTGTGAGAAAAAATGTCAAAGCAAGTGAAAATGCCAAACTTCCCAAAAGGGGTCTCAAAAGTTGCAAATTCTGAATCCTTGGGGAAATCAAATTGAATTTCGGGTGCAAAAAGATTGTACTTTAACAAAAAGCAAAGGGGAAAATTCATAAGAAAACTACCAAGCAGAGGTGTTTCATATCCATAAAAATTTTTCCCATCCATGTTGATGTGCATATTTAAAACCATTACACATAAATTTGTATAAATCACACCCAGTATACCACTGCCTAGGAGTTTTATTACTATGATGTTAATCAAAAAACTTCACCCTTCCACAGCTAATGAATGAAATCATATCTACAAATGGTATTTAAAAGGTGAATATTTGTCTTAGCATCACAGGTTGAAAATTCGAATCTTACAAATTTCAGTTTTTATCACTGTATTCTTTCAATACCGACAACACTACCTGTATGAAGTATAACGCATGTTAATAAAATTAACTTTGTCATATCTCCCTTTGATACTGCTAGGTTTATATAAGTGAAGTACATTTAAAGTGAATTTAGTCAATGTAATAACCCAAACTTGTTCATCAGTAAGCCCGTGGTAATTTTTTTCCAGCTTGATTATTGCTCCAAAACTCCACTTTGCCTCTGGTCAAGAGTACCTGCTCAGCTACTGTGTACCATTAGGCTTGATGTGTATACATGTGTGGTCTGGCTATACCCCCTCCCCTTCAGTGAGGATTGCTCCCTCCTCCACCCTACACTCTGGTGGCAGCTTGTCCTTCGTCCCGCAGGGATCAGCTCAGGGAAGGCACGTAGCCTAACTGGAGTCAAGGCAGGATGAGGCTTTTGCAGGTTTACTGGGAGTAAACAAATACATTCTTTCTCTGGGTTTTGCTGCTATAGAATGTGAGTATGTCGAGCACTATGTGGCCTCTAAAAGCACAGCCTGAGTAAAAGCTGTAATGAAAGTGAAGAGAGCTAGAGGAATGGCTGATGTCTTTTGAGCCTCTGAGGGACAGACTACATCTGAAACTAGACCTACCCTTCCTATGATTGATAGTTTTTCAGATACATAAGAAAATTCTGTAGGGTTTTTTAAGTAATTTTCATTTGAGGGTTTCTAATGTTGCAGTCAAAAAAGCCCTAATGGAGGGTACCTGGCTAGCTCAGTTGGTAGAGCATGTGACTCTTGATTGCAGGGTCATGAGTTCAAGCCCCATGCTGGGCATAGAGCTTACTTAAATTTAGAAAAGAGAAAAAAAAGAAAAGAAAGGAAAGGAAAGGAAAAGAGAGGAGAGGAAAGGAAAAGAAAAGAGTCCTAATGGAATGAATGACTAAAGCTTAGTCATGGTATGAATGTTAATGAATTGAGACAAAAAACTAACTCTGGTATTAAATCATGGATGAAACAGAATTTCTCCTTCTTTCTCAGAAACTATTAACATCTTTGTGAGACTGTTATCACATTCAGTATTCTGACAAATTCTATTTTATGATTAATTCAAACTTAGAACCCTTATTTGAAACCAAAGTAAATGAAACTCTCTTTTCAACTGAAGCATAATAATTAAGAAATGCATTCATAAAAATTTTCATAGCCATGTTCAACAAATGAGTGTACACACATACCACAAACCAACAAAAGAAGAAATTCTTACCTTATGGTAACGTGCCACCAGCCTACCCTCAGAATCAAACACCACATCAGTGTTGTACTGGTAACGACCATCGGGGGGACACTGAGGGTCACTGGCATTGCATGGCTTCTTGTCCCCAATATTTGCCACAACATAAATGGAGTTGTCCTTGGCCGTGCAGCTGAGACTTTGTTGCACGGGGGTGTAGCCAAACCTGATTTAATAGATCTTGCCTTAAACTTACTGTATTTTAGTGATTTCTAATCTTCCAGAATGATACTTTATTTGCCCATTACTTAGAACACAAGCTAAGCTCTAGGTTAAGAATCAAATCAGAAAAGATCTAAAATTTCACATGCAATATAATCTTCATCCTTATGAAAGTAATGTATTTTATTTTGTTTATTTTTATTGAAATATAGTTGACACACAATATTACATTAGTTTTAGATGTACAGCATAATGATTCGACAGTTCAGTTCTATATGTTGTGCTGTGCTCACCACCAGTGTAGCTACCATCTGTCACCGTACAACACCATGACAATACCATTGACTACATTCCCTATGCTGTGCCTTTCATTCCATGACTAATTCATTCCATAACGAATCCTGTGCCTTCCACTCCCCTTTGCCCATCTTGCCCATCCCCCACCTCCCCTGAAGGCTAACCTATTTTAATGTGCCAGACTCTCAATTGCAGTGTGAGACTGAAGCACTGGAAAGATGGTGGAAGAAGAGGAGAAAGAAGAAAGGGAAAGATTTCTCTTATAAAGTGCTTCCAGGCAGGCAAATGAAGGGCTTGAAATTTAACACACTCTTCTAGTGGCGAGGACCTTTTCTATAATTCTAGCCATAGTCTTACTAGGAAGCAGTAAATAGTGGTCCTATGTCAATCAACTTCTATAGAGAACAAATGCAGCATTATGTACTTGAAATATTTCAGGAAGGAAGGAAGGGAAGGAGGAAGGAAGGGAAGAAGGAGGAAAGGAAGGGAGAGAGGAAGGTAGGAAGGGAGAGGGAGGGAAGGAGGGAGGGAGAGAGAGAGAGAGTAAGGAAGGGAAGGAAGGAAGGGAGGGTAGAAAGGAAGGAGAAAGAAAAGAAAAAAAGAATGAATGAAAGAAAGAAAGAAAGAAAAAGGGAAAGAGAAAGAGGAAGGAAAGGAAAGGAAAGGAAAGGAGGAAGGAAGGAAGGAGGGAAGGAAGGAAAGAAAGAAGGAAGGAAGGAAAAAGGAAAGCAAGCAAGCAAGAAAGCAAGAAAAGAGTTCACTGTGTTGGCTCAGTTTCCTTATCTGTCAATACAACATAACTGCTTTTTTCCTGCCTGAGAGGGTGTTCGTGAGAAACCCTGAGATAAATACAGATTATGCAATTGCTTTTCAAAGTAATGCCAAATCCATCTAGTTTGGGGACAGTAACCCAGAAATAAGAAGGGATTGAGGTGATAAAATAAGTGGAATGATAGCCACCTAAACAGGAAAATTTTACAATATTTGAAAGGCTCTGATCTGAAGGAGGTGAGTCATATATACACAATGATAATATCTAAAATAATAAAGGCAATACAAACACTAAAGTTACAGAGAAACAGACATGCAGAAAAGATAACAATTTTTGCAACCAGAACATTCTATCAAAGGAGTGGATTCACTGGTCACTGATGATTTCAAATACAGTATGGTGCATCCAGGTGCTCTGGGGCTACTCAGTTATCAGGGCTCAGATGGAAATGGCTGGGTTTGATTTCCTGCCATGCTAATTACCAATATGATACCACAAGCCTCCTTTTTCCCCCTCATACATAAAATGGAAATAGTTATAAACTGAGAGAGATAATATATAGAGTGTACCAGGTACTGTTCCTGGAACCAAGTAGATGCTCCATAAAGAAATAATAACCATTATGGATTTTGTAACTACAGAGGGACAACCCAGGAAACTGATGGATTTACTGCTTCTAGATGCCATTTGGGTTCTCTCCATCATCTGTCAGCCTCTCTACAGTTTATCAGTTGACCTAATCTTTGAAAAGAAAAGACAGATTTATGACTATTGTTTCAGACCATTTCTTTTTTTGCCCTCAGGAAAAACAGGACAAAATAGCTAACATTGATATTCATTAAAATCTTCAGTAAAACTATCACCTATTTTCTTTTCCTTCTTTCTTTCTTTCTTTCTTTCTTTCTTTCTTTCTTTCTTTCTTTCTTTCTGCTAAACAATAGGGCATTTTAATATCTTCTATTAGTTCCTCATGGGTAAAGCCCAAGGAAGCATGAGACATGTCAGTATTCTAAATGATAGTATTTAAATACACAAGGATGACCATGTGGCCCTCTATTATCCCCTTTAGGTATAAATCTTACTAAGGAAGAAATGGTGGATTTTGTTAACCAATATTACCATTATATTATTACCATTATATTAAATATTGGATTTCTCTTTTTGTAAGTCAGAGCTTAAAGCTTACCATTTGAACAAATGTCTGCAACACTCAATAATGTTAAAGTTTCATCAGTCACCTTCCCAATTTAAAATAATTCATCTGAGATTAATTATCAGGCTTCAGGACCTCTTTCCCCTAGAAAAGTCAGTATTATCAGGCCAGGCAAATAGAGTGAATTTTAGTATCAGCCTCTTGGATTATTGCAAATAATAAGTTCTTTCTGCTCTGGAAAAAAACCCTCATGATCAAGTAAACATTGAGTTAATGTTAATGTTGTTACCATAACCACAGAGGATGCAACACTCAGAGATTATTTTTCAAAGGTGAAACTCCTGGGGTGAGACTGACTCACACAGTAGAGCTCTTACGTTGCAGCATTGGACTTGACTCCCTAGTCAGTTTCAAATGTCAAAATTATTGAAGACATCCGTTTTCTTGTACAATAGATATAGTTTGAAACAGATGCATGCAAGTTTAAAATTATCAAATTAAATTACTTTTTAATGCATAGATTTTTGCCTTTTAAAGGAATTACATATAAACTATTTTAAAAAGTCAATACACCTAAAATAATTTCATAAATCTGTCTTATGTTTTATACAGATGTTCCCTAAGAAAGTTATGCTGAAATGGGGCACCTGTGGCTCAGTTGGTTAAATGTCCGATTTCGGCTCAGGTCATGATCTCATGGTTCATCAGTTCGAGCCCCGAGACGGGCTCTGTGCTGACAGCTCAGCCTGCTTTGGATTCTGGGTCTCCCTCTCTTTCTGCACCTCCCCTACTCGCGCTCTGTCTCTCAAAAATGAAATAAACATTAGAAAGTTACCCTTAAACTATAGCTATTAATAAGTGCTTAAATTTCTCAAAAACAAGAAAACAAAGATGTTCAGATCCAGTTCTCTTTGTGAAAAAAAGGGAATAGAGACAGCTAACATTGGAGGCAGCACAATTGTGTTTAGATTCTACGTGTATCACTTCACTTGACACTCTTGTCTACTCTGTAAAGGAAGTAGGACAGGAAATTTTATTATCTCAGTTTCATGGACAAAGAAACAGAGATGTGAAACATTTAGGTGCCACACATCACACAGCTAGGAGATGGTACATTGTGGTCTTGGAAACAATGTTTCCTTTTTCAAGTCCTGTGCGATTTCCACCTCCCATACTCATCATACTGCAAATGAGAGTGATATCAGAGCTCTTTGGAAACATAAGTTCATTTCTCTTTTTACCAAAGGAGGCAGATATTCATGGATGAACTTACTTTATTTGGGAACAGAAGTCCTAGCTATTACAACTTTTTCACTTTGTTGAAACCCAACGGAGCGTATTTATTATAAAAACTGTATATACACAGACCATTCATTAAAGAAAGCCACAATAAATAACCGACCAAGAATCATCATCTCAAGCCATCCCAGACGGCACACATTATGAAGAGGCTTGTGGGTCCAGAGCCATAAACTGATTACCAGAAAAGAATACAAGTCAAGGTTAATGAATTTGCTATTTGTATTTTTACAATATCACAATTTTTTGTCCAATAATCAAAGGGTAATGACATTACCTCTGGGGATCTGTACATGGAATCCAATTCACCTTAAGGTCTGGGATATCTTCCAGATAGGGGTAAATGGTCTCTCTTGTGAAAACCCAGCCATAAATTCCATCTTCTGGGGTAACAATGATATGTGTACCCTGGTCGAAACAAGTACGAGCAAAACAGTCTTTCATAAATTCCAAACTCTTTCCAAGTTTCAAATTTCCTTTACCGTATCCCAGCCAGCGTAAGAAAGGACAATACCTGCCTGGCTGCCAGTTGAACTGCGTTCTCCAAAACATCTAAGTTCTTGTTCGTCAGGACCAAGGCTTCTTCTTTTGGAACTCGTATTTCTGTCCTGTTTGGTAAAATGACAGCATGCTCATAAACTGTGGCAATGAACGTGTCCAGTGCACCGACACACGGGACAAAGATGGCAAATATTGCCACATATTTTGGAAAAGAGGATATAATCATCTTTAGAATTTAGTGATCTCTGATAAATTCAGATTCTCATATCTGGCATCACTGGAGAAATTTTTTATGGTAAAGCCCTGCTCTCAACTAGCTATTCACATTTTCTCAGAAACACATTACACAACACATTAAGAAGGAACATTGTGCAAGAAAACTGACAGCCAAAAGTACAAAATCACATTGACTCAAGTGTGCAAGGTTCTTGTTGGCACTGGTTCAGAGGTTTATTCAACTCGAAAAGTGAGATTAGTGAGTGATCAGATGAGTTCATCCCAATCCATAAAACACTGGCTGCTGAACTTTTTAAAAGTTTATTTATTAACTTTGAGAAAGGGAGAGCACATGTATGAGTGGGGTAAGAGAGAGAGAGTGAGAGAGAGAGAGAGAGAGAGAGAAAGAGAGAGAGAGAATCCCAAGCAAGTTTCACTCTATCAGCACAGAGCCTGATGTGGGGCTTAACTCATGAACCATGAGATCATGACCTGAGCAGAACTCTGATGCTTGACCAACTGAGCCACCCAGGTGCCCCTGTTGAACTCTTTTTTAAAATAAAATATATTTTCCTGGTAGCTCAATGTTTCCATTAATAGGACCAATACTCAACTCTTCTAGAACGCACCCAGCATAACAATTTGCTAAGAACTTATATGTGTGTCTGTAACAGACACAGAACAGAGTGTAAGACACGCTCCAGTTTCAACAGAGCTCACAAAAATGCCAAGGGAGAATAGATATGCATGCCTATGATTGGGTTTGTAACCAGTGGTCCTCAATTTTTGCATTATAAAAGGATTTCAGCAGGAAGCACTGTTGCTGGTTTCCCTTGGAAAGACTTCAAAATAATCTGTAATGTAGGAACATCATCTGACCACTTTGCAAAACACAGCTTATAACATGCTCAGTAAGTTAATGAGTGCCCCGTGAGTTGAGTCTCTGGACTTTTCCAGAATCTGCCTAATACTGTAGAGTATTCATCATTATAGAATCCACCCATTAAAAAAAATTTTTTTAATGTTTACTTATTTTTGAGACAGAGTGTGAATGGGGGAGGGTCAGAGAGAGAGGGAGACACATATTCGAAGCAGGCTCCAGGCTCTTAACAGGACTTAAACTCATGAACCGTGAGATCATGACCTGAGCCAAAGTCAGTTGTTCAACAGACTGAGGCACCCAGGCACCCAAATCTGCCCATTTTTTTAAACAAACTCCTCTTCCCTAAATACTTGTAGTAGTACATCATCCAAAATCTCATTTTCAGGAAATGATTTCCTTGTGCCTCTAAAAAGCTAATTATTTTTAAAATATTAGATACAGGTGTCATCTTTTTAACGGGATTCTCAGACATTTTCCTCTCCCTTTGCTCCCGCATATAATTCATTGTAAAGTTTCTTTTAAACATCTCTTCCTCTCCTGGGGCACCTGAGTGGCTCAGTGAGTTGAGTATCTGACTTCGGATCAGGTCATGATCTCCCAGTCAGTGAGTTCGAGCCCCTCGTTGGAATCTGTGCTTACAGCTCAGAGTCTGGAGCCTGCTTCGGATTCCGTGTCTCCCTCTCTCTCTGCCCCTCCCCCATTCATGCTCTGTCTGTCTGCCTCTCTCTCTGTCTCTCTCTCTCTCTCTCTCTCAAAAATAAATAAACACTAACAAAAATAAATTAAAAAATCTATTTATCAAGAGATAAATAGAATAAATATCTCTTCCCATCCTGATTGTTTATGCTAAACCAGATTCTGCTTTTTAACTGAACTTCCTACCTCCCACAATGGCCAAAGCTGTTCATTCGACATGTAGCCACCAGATGAATTTTCTCAGAAGTCTAGCTCCTGTTAACGTCACTTAAATTCCAAAAGGGTCAGTCATTTTCCATTATTTCAAACATTAATTCTTCCAAATGCGGTCCATGCTCCATGAGGGATAAGCAAGTTGAGTTTGCAAGATACACAGATAAATACTTGTAATAGTTACAGATTCACTATCATGTTTATTAGATAATTTATGACTCATAAACCCATGGATAGAAGGGTTTAGGATGAGGCAACATAAAAGATGTCCATTTATCTTAAAAAATTACCAAATAAGTAATAAATGGCATATGGTTAATGCAAAAGTCATAAAGATAATGGCACAATGACATGATTTCCTGAAATCTGGGAAAAGCTGACATTGTTCAAGTTCTCCTACAACCTGGATTTATCTCTATAGCTGCCTTTATGAACTCTTTATTCAGTAAAGTTGAATCATTCCCTGATCTCTGAACACTCCAAGCACTACTCTACCTAGATGATTCTCTGCCCAATTCTCCCTGAAATGTCCTGGCTCATTGTCTAAGTTCTAACTCCATATAGAGTTCTCTCAAACCTACCCCTGGTCCTAAGCAATATTTCTGAACCATCAGAGCACATTTCTCTTGTCCTGGTGAAATGTCTCTCACTGCTTGCTGCTGTCTTGACCTTTAATTTAAATCTAAAGCTGATATTTTGTTGTGTATATGTATGTCTTGTCTTCTGAAAAGATATTAAAAAAGAATCCTGGTGTATCTTTCCAGAATATCCATGTCAAATAATCATCTATAGATGATGCATCCCAACGTTGTGACCCATGGAGGACAGGAAAGTGTCTTGTGGACTGATGAACCTCATCACTCTAGCACACATGTGTGTAAAAGGTGAGGAAGCCCAATACATGAATGATTGTTGAATGAAATATGCTACCTGAAACTTCAGTCTGTTCCATGTTTGGACACTGCAAATTTTTAGAACACCCTTTCTTGCATTAAGATGCAATTTACATCATGTATCTTCTACAGTTTAGAACAATAAATCCAATCCTGCCTCTTGCTTCCTACTTCCAGACTATTAGGTAATTCAAGGAAAGTTCTAAATTCTTTCTTCATTCCTTTGTTTTTCTGATGCATTATCCTTATAAATTCCTTAAGAACAGGGGCCATGTTATGATTCTCTCTGCTGCTTTTGTGGAGGTTTGTACCGTGCTAAGCTTTGTAAATGTTTTCTGATTTGTTAAACTCAATTTCTTGGCCTAGTTTTGGAATGAATCCCCCTTTTTTTAAAGATTATTTTATTTTATTTTATTTATTTTTGAGAGACAGAGAGAGACAGAGTGCAAGCAGAGGTGGGACAGAGAGAGAGGGAGACACAGAATCTGAAGCAGGCTCCAGGCTCTGAGCTGTCAGCACAGAGCCAGACGTGGGGCTTGAACCCATAAAACCATGAGATCATGACCTGAGCTGAAGTCGAACGCTCAACCGACTGAGCCACCCAGGCGCCCCATGAATCCCCCTTTTTTTTTTTACTGTGAGTTCATTTAAAAGAGGTTTTTTTTTTTTTTAAGGTTTACATCTCTATTCTAGAGTCATTAATACTGGTGCTCACTCGCTCTCTCAAGGATTCTTTCTAATCATCTGACATAGAGAAACCAGTAGGTTTTAGAAATTAATATCTTCTGTTTGTTTGGTTTGGTTCTAGAATTTAAAATCTTTCTTTTCCAATAACCTTTTGCCATGATCTGAATATTCCTTTCTTTCTCCCAGTTTCCCCGGTGAGTTTCCATGTGTCCTTTTACCCTGAAATAATGTTCATTAGATGCAAATTCATTTTAGAAAAAAAAAATCTGAGAATGACATAGAAACTCTGTAAAACTGATGGACTGCTTGGTAATGAAAAGGAAACTATTTTCATGTTTCAAATTGAAATGCTATTGTCTTGGTTCACCTGACTGTGTGAATAGAACCAAAAGAAAACATATGAGAATTCCCCTTTACTCGCAGTCTCCAATTCCAGGAAGAGTACGAACTTTTTATTATATTGTAATCAACAGAAACCTGGATTAAATGTTATCAGATATGGTTAGCAATGCCTTTGCCTCATATGTTTGTAAAGAATAGGGATTGTGGGTGTAAGTTATTTAAACAAGGTGTTTGTACATAACCTGAATGACAGTTTGAAATTATTGTAGGATGACGGAGAGTTTTGTATTAAAATAAATATAATTCTGCTTTAAAATATGTAAGGCACAGGGGCACCTGGGTGGCTCAGTCGGTTAAGTGTCCGACTTCAGCTCAGGTCATGATCTCACGGTTGAGCTCAAGCCCCACATCGGGCTCTGTGCTGACAGCTCAGAGCCTGGAGCCTCCTTCAGATTCTGTGTCTCCCCCTCTCTCTGCCCCTCCCATGCTCATGCTTTGTCTTTCTCTGTCTCTCAATAATAAATAAACACTTAAAAAATATGTTAGGCACAAATTTTAAAGAGGAAAAGCACCCTCTCTATCCTTGTACAGTGGGTCCGAAAGATATTTCTTTAGGAATTCTTTTCTCTTACTAATCATCAATTTCTGCCTATTTGGTTATTATAATCAGCAAACAAATATCCCATTATATCTCCTATCTTAAAAAGGAACTCTCTTAATCTGACATCCCCTTACAGTTCCTGCCCCATTCCCCTGCTCCATTTTATAACAAAACTCCTTTACAGGCTTGTGCATATTCTGTTTTAATTCCTTTCCTCCCATCAAGATTCTGCCCCCGTGATTCCACGGTCTTATCAAGATCATTGTTGATCATCATGTGACTAAATCCATTGGTCAATTTTCAGTCCCATCTTACTTGATTTATTGGCGCAGTTGCTGCTACCTCAATCTCAATCTGCTTTCTTCCCTCACACTCTCCTGGTTTTATTCCTTCCTCCTTCTTGGTTTCTGCGTTTGCTTATTTTGTATTTTTTTTTTTTTGTGGATCTGTTTTTCTTTTTATGGTTTCTTCTTATCATCTCAGACCTCTTAGTGTGTCCTGGATCCCAGTTTTTGGAAATCTTCCATTCCTATCTGTACTCACTGCCTGGGTGATTTCATCCATCTAATGGCTTTAAATACCATAAATATACTTTAGTGACTCATGGATTTATAACTCCAGCTCAGACCTCTCCCCTGGACTCCAGATGCCCATGTCCAACAATGTCTGCTCAAAACCTGCATTTGGCTGTATAAAGACACATCAAATCAACATAAACAAAACTGAGCTTTTAATCTTCCCTTCCTGACACTCCTACAGTCTTTCAGATCTCAGTTAATGGCTTTTAGTCCTCTAGTTTTTCAGGCCAAAACCTTTGGAGTTATTGTTACTTCTCACTTTGTCTCTCACTCTACACATGTTCAATCATGAGATGTTTTGCTATCGCAACCCCAATCCAAGCCGCCATCATCTCTGGCCTGGATTATTCCAATACCCACCTACGTGGATTTGGTACCTCTACTTCTACTTCTGCTGCACAGCAATCCTATTAAAATATAAAACAAACTGTGCCACTCCTCTGCTCAAAATCCTTCAATGACATCTCACTTCACGCAGAGTAAAAAGCCAAGTTCTTGCAATGCTTACAAGCCCCACTATAATCCAGGCTCCTGTTACTTTTAACATCAACTCCTACTAATTTCCCCCAGGTTCCTGTGGCTCCAATTGTACTGGTCTCCTTGCTGTTCCTCAAGCATGTCGCCATGGGCTATTCTGCCACCACTACCCTGAGGAGAATTGTCTCCTATATGGCCACACTGCATTTAGAATTTCCCTCTACTCCTTTCTACTCCATCCTCCAAACCACTATCAATTTTTTAAAAACTATTTAACTCATCATAACATTAGCCTCTTAAATCTTTCAATAGGTCTTTCTCTTAGCTTTAGAATAACGTCTACATTTTATTTGTGCTATAGCGATCTGGTCCTTGCCTCATGTTCTTATTGTGTCTCCTTCCTCTTCCTCCTTGACCTGCCCACCCCCACCTCCAAATCTACTGGACTCTTTTTGCAACATGCCATTCTTCCATGTCTTTGTATGTACTACCAAGTCTACCTAAATGCCCATACTGACTTACCCAGCTGGTCTCTGACACCTTTCTTGTCTTTCAAGGTAAAATGGACTCATTCCTGGCCCTGATATTCATCACAGCATTATCATATTCTATGGCTTTTATTATAGCATTAAACTAGATGCTTAAAAATGCCTACCACAGTGTGAAGCATTTTCTAAGTGTTCAAATTTGATTATTACTATGCTAATGAATGATAGTGATGATAATGATGCTGTTTCCTCTTCCGGCCTGTGATCCTTAAGAAAAGAATTTTTGTTCTATTCATTATCACCATCCAGCACAAGGCCTGCCTGACATATAGTAGGCATCCAAAAAGTTCTTTGACTTAAGATCAAAGAGACATATACAAGAATGTTCAGAGAAACTTTATTGATAATGGGAATTAATAGTAATAATAATTGTAATAAATAAATAACCAAAAATTAGAAAACCTAAGCATCTGTTGAACAGGCTAAACCACAGAAACAAAGTCAGGGACAAAGACTGTTGAAAAATGATGACTCAGAGTGAGCTAATGTTGCTTCTTTGTTCAGCTTGTTACTAAGAAATCATATAATCCGTGGCATGTGGTCACAAAGCCTGTGTTCTCACAGATGTGGACCCAAAGTTTATGGCTTCCACAGTCCTTGTGAAGAACACGGCAGACCAGAGGAAGCCAGACAATAGCTTTTTTACTGATGGCCAGGGGAGAGGCCCCAACAGCATGCCTGGAACGACCATTGCCCCACTTCAGCACATTTTGTTTGTTACTACATCATGGAGTTCACCCAAGATTTTAGTGCAGCCAGCCTGGGCAGGCTTGCCCTATTTATCAATAAGAGAAAGGACACATGAAGATTGTTTTCACCGATGTACCAGACAAGATGCAACTAGGGAAACAATCCGTAGCAGTTGTTTTCAGAGAACATAAGGATTTGGTTAAAGAGGTATTTGATGAATGAAAGGGACACCAAGGTAACAAAGAAAGTGACTGCAGAAAGCAGCTACCACTCCTCACGTTGGGGGACAGAGGGAAGGGAAGGCATTAGGGGCTAGAAGCTTTCCAGAGGAGCCTGTGTTGCCGAGGCTCCAACTCCTGAGAAGGGCGTGCTCTCCAGCTGGAGCTGAGGAACCAGAGCCTGAGAGGAGTGTCCCCAGGGAACTAGAACTCAACTCTCTTGAGGGGGCAATGGCTGGTGCCGGTCGTTTTGAAGAAAGGCAATGACACTCGTTCTGAAAGAATGGGAACAAACTGAAAACTAGAAGCACCTGCTAACGGAACAAACTACTGGTCTGCTGCCAGGTGGATGGGACAACACTGATTGGTGAGCAAACAGAAAGAGGCCCTGTCACCCCTCTTCCAACCTTCTGTATTCCTTTAGCGCCCCCTCTGGGCAGAACCTAATAGGGAGCCAGGAGACAAAGGAGAAACATATTCACCTAGTTCTAGCCCAGCATCACAAAGAAGAATACAGAAGGCTAGGTTTGGAGCTGAAAGACAATAGCTTAATAACTAGCACATTCATATAACTGTACACCATACAGCAGTGACAATGGGTGAAATTAGAGAGATGCTCATGTACATGGATTAAGCTCACAATTTCTTACATAGAAATCAGAAATATGCAATATATTTGTATGCAATAAATCTGCATATATACAAAGTTCAAAAGGAGGCAAAAAGAGCCAAGTAGGAATAAGAGCATGTGTAATAAATGACCAGGAAGTCCTGGGAATGATCTAGGAAAATCGTAGGGTAGCGATTTCCCGAGAAAGGACCAGAATGTGATTGGAAGGGAATACAAGGAGTGCCTTCTTCATGACACAAAAGGAGCAGCAGGTCCACAGGTCATTGCTATGCAATCCTTTATACACCTCTGTGTGTCACAAACATTATCATAATGCATTCTTAAATAACGTGCAATGTGTATTTGTTTTTTAAGAAGTGAATGTGTCCTAAGGGAACTCAGACAGGGCTTTGAGATTTGTGAGCCCCAAGTAGCTCTTTCTTTCGGCCCAGTGTGACTTCCTTTGTCTCTTTTCCTCCATGTGACAAAAGCCAAACATTGTCTTTCACGGAGCTACTGCCACCCAGTGTTTTCTGAGGTTATTATATCCAAGATCAGCAGAAAAGTAGTATCACTGCATGGGGCTTTTGCATTTAGAGGTTTTGTGCAACTCATTAGGCAGAATTAGATAAAAGTCACACAAATTAGTTGATAGTAGTTCATTTGATTTGATTATCCAATCCAGTTGATAGTTATTTAACACCAAACGCTGAGAAAGAGAGAGAGAGAGAGGAAGGAGAGAAGGAGGGAAAGAAGGGAGAAGGGGAGGAAGAAAGGAAGGAAGGAAGGAAGGAAGAAAGAAAGGAAGGAGGGAAGGAAGGAAGGAAGGAAATATGAAGGAAGGAAGACACTCTTTGGCTCCCATACTAGAAGGTCTAGTAAAATATTGGTTTCACCTGGCTGGATCTAGGTGCTTAAATGATGTCTTCAGAGCTCTCTGACTCAGCTCTTCTTTGCCCTTATACTTGGAAATGCTCTTCTCAATTTGCAGGGAAGATGGTTCCTAGGGGATCCAGATTTACACATTCTTTGTGCCCTTGATCACAGGAGAGGGTGTTTTTCTAGTTGTTCTATCAAAAGACCTAGGAAGAACTCTCACTGGCCTGGCTTCAATCATGTGTTCAGACTGCATAAATCTCTGGTACAGCGGTCTAGTCTGACTGTCTAGGCCTAGGTGATATACCATACAAAAGGATCACCCCCAACCCAAACTACGTATAATGAGTTCCCTTAAAACAAACACAAACACAGAGGAGATAAGAGTTCTGCCAGAAGCCAGTTTCTGAACTCATAAGTTGAGAAAAAATCTCCTTGTTGTTTGGCCTCAGAGGCAGGTATGACCTTTTAGGCACCCAGATAACAAGAAACCACTCACCATCTCAACACTCCCCCAACCCGAAGACCTTCAAGGGAACCATTCATCAAACCTTTCCGCCCTAAACAACGGACACGTCCTCCCTGGAACAAGAAACAGCTACCAACAAATCACCTTACATAAACATGTAAATACTTCATACCCCCTCAGCCAACGCCATGAAAACGCACTACCCCACTCCCAGGCGCGACTTCCCTGCCCCTTTCCCTATGGACCAGGGAACCTCCCCCGAGAGCGCTCCCAATAAAGGCTTTTTAACTTCCATATCTGCATCGCATCGCGTTCGCTACATTACACTTGTGAGGTAAGGTGGGTTTGCGAGGCCTCCCACTGTCAGATGGCAACCAACTGGCATCTACACCCACTCAACCCCCACTCAATTTCTGCTTGAGCACCGACCCCCAAGGCACCTGACTGACTGATATCAGGAGTGACTTGCCGTCTTATGCTAAAAATATGTGAATTGTACCTTATGAAAAAACTTATTATAGGTGTTTCTTCTTTTGTGATTATGGGAGTAAATATTACATTTCTCAAGAAACCTGTTTTTCTTCCCCTCAAGAAAACAGGTTATTGACTCCTGCTCACAAAAGAACTCTTGCCTTTGCTATGCTAAAAACATTGCCTAGTATTTGAATGCTAAAGATACCTTCCTTCCCCATATGATAAGCATCTAATCACCTACATCAATCACTATTGATAAAGATTATGCATGAGTCTTCTACCAATCTATGTTCTGGGAAATTTTTACATACCAAAGAATTTGTCATCAGAAATCATTGTCTAAGGCAATTGCCACTTCTGTTTTGTACCCCATACATTTTTTCCATAAATAAAGCTGACTCTCTGGTCAGTGCAGAGATGCCTGCCTGGTGATCAGAAAGAAGTCGAGGCTCTCTCGCTCCCTTTCGCCGACACCATCCATCCTTCAGGGAGCCCTGGACCTGCTGGAGCTGGACTCCAGCGGAGTTCTGATAGAAATATTCACTCCAGAAAACTATAAAAGTTTCCAGGTATAATTTCTGATTCCCTTGATCATTTTGGGCTCCTCTTCTGGGTGAATCAAAGCCTCAAACTGCAAGGAAGGCAGAGCAAATTGCATTTCTGAAGACCTTCAAGTACCCTGACATCTATTCCACTTACGCCTTTTTCATTCCTTCTTACACATTTTGTTCTCTTAACGTCTTATACTATCACTTTATCTTCATTTCCAATACATTTGGATTCCTTTCAAATCAATGAGATGTTTAATTGATGAATAGACTCCTAGTCATGAGGCACAAGTTAGAACTTGACAGTGAGGCACACGGGTACTCTCCGACCACACACTTCCTACTTCTGTTTTCCTGTAGTCAATGGGATATTTATATCAGCTGTCTCTCACCAGGAGTAAGTTATAAGCAATTGCTTTTATGTCATCTCCAAATAACAGTGTGCTCACTAATTTACTAACATGTTCTACACGTTGCTAAAATACTTAAATTCCAATTCATATATGGTCATATTGGAGGTGTGATCTGGTCGATTAAATGTTTTTATTTTATCCATTAGGATCTATAGATCTGTTAGGTCCCCAAAACAGAGCAGAAACCTATTCTGGGCACTTAATCTCTCTGTTCTTAGGGATTTTGCAGTTCTTTCAGTACCTGTGTTTTAGGCACTGTGATATATTAGAAATACGTCAGCGATGAGTAAGCATGATGTCAGTCCTGAGAAGCTCACTTTAGTGGTAAGTATATCAAATGATTTTTGTAATAGGAAGTGTATGCTGTTCCACACGAGTACAAAGGAAGCTTTTTTCCACCTATCTATAGATAGTATTGTGTCTTGGATAAGTGTCAGGTTTTTGAGTCACCTGGACTGGGATCAAATAATTAGCTAACAAGTAGTTCTCTATTTATTAGTTGTATCAACCTTGAGGAACTTATCTAGCTCCTGAACTTCAGTGTCCTTATCTGTAAAACGAGGTTACTAGTAAATTACCAATGTCATAAAGGTTGTAAAAATTGATAATGGATGTATGGATGCCTGGGTGGCTCAATCAGTTAAGCGTCCAACACTTGGTTTCAACTCAGGTTATGATCTCACGGTTTGTGAGATCCAGCCCCTGCACTGACAGCAACGATTGAGATTCTCTCCTTCTCCCTCTACTTCTCCCCTCTCTCTCTCTCTCTCTCCAAATAAGTAAATGAACCTTTAAAAGGTTTAAAAAAAGAATTTATAATTGATATAAAGGCATGTAGGCATAAACTATTTTAGGTCTCACATTTTTTTCTTTAAAATCTATGGCTTCCAGGGGTGCCTGGGTGGCTCTGTCGGTTAAGCATCTGACTTCAGCTCAGGTCATTATCTCACAGTTCGAGTTCGAGCCCTGCATTTGGCTCTGTGCTGACAGTTCAGGACCTGGAGCCTGCTTCAGATTCTGTGTCTCCCTCTCTCTCTGACCCCCCACTGCTCCGGTGCTCTCCCTCTCTCCCAAGAATAAATAAACATTAAAAATTTTAAAAAAATCTGTGACTTCCAAAAGGAAGATCTTTCCCAACTCTGCTTCCATATCATAATGGTAAACTTTGGGAGAGTATGGTGCATAAATACCACTGCCTATGAATAGAAATCTTCTAAAAACTAAAACAAAACCAACACTGCCAGATTCCCCATCAGAACTGAGCATGTGATCATGTCGCCATATTAGTCATATTGAAACAGCACACAGGTTTCTAGTTACACTGAATACCTAAGTACTTTCCCTATGCTCTATTGGAGAAAATTAAAATGGACATTTGATGATCTCGTTTCAAATAAACTTTGAACATAATAGAATTATTTGTTACTGTTATTAGCAATTAAACCAAATATAAAAATCTTTGTTTTTGGTAGTTTCTGGAAGGTAGGTTGACATGACTTGTATGGGCCACAAGAAAATGAACTACCATTCCCATAGCCCAAGCCACATGAAATTCAATAGCTGTCCAATGGGACAAGGCATTCATCCAAACTGTGGGAAACTGTATAGTATCCACATGAAAATCTACCACCAGGGTCACAGCAGAATCATGGAAGACTATATTGATGCATATGAAAATACCTCCCTTCAAAGATGGTGTTGAAAGTCACTATCTCTGGCTTTTCAGGGGCATCAAACAGGCTCAGAGTAGAGGTGGTACTGTTACAAATGTAAAGGACAAAATATGAAAAACCTTGTTTATTGATGACATAATTCACAGAAACCCTCCAAAGTTAGTAATAAATTTGGCTATAGTCAATGGCAGGCACTCTATAGGAAGTATATGAATTTGGTGATTGGAAGTAAGTTTCTAAGGAAAACATGGAAAAATGCTGTTTCCCTCTCTCTGTCTCTGTTTCTGTCCCATGCCCCCCACCTTATCCCTATTCCCTCTTCTCAATTAGAAGCCAAATACCTTCCTATAAATCCTAAAGATTATAAGCTTCTTGAAAGCTGAAGAAGCTTTTTTATGTTTCCAGGTATCAGGGATTCAAAGAAGAATAGCGTGTGTTCTTCTGAACAGTAAGTATCTGTTAATCAGATGAGGGATGACACCTTCCTCTTCACCATATGTACCATCCAAGGTAATTTTAGAGACTCTTATCCAGCTTTCAAAATTGCTGCTGAAAATGAACATATTATTAAACTCTCTTTGATTCCTTCCAAGTAAACTTTAAAAACTAACCTAGTTTAACGCAATAGTCAGGGTCAACAGTTTAATAAAATGGTTGGCAAACTAGGGAATGCCAAAGGCTGGGAATGAGACTATTAAAATTTCTCCCTACATTTATTTTCTATATGAAAAATATTAAAAGAAAGTGAAATTTACTAGTATTTTAAGCATTGATGGACAAAGGTACTTTTATTAGGTCCATATGTCAGAGGTCATGGGTCACGAATGGTCTCTAAGGTACCCTGAGGGGAGAGTGAGAGCCTCTTAATTTACACAGGATGACTGCAGATTCCTCACTAGCTTGTCCACACTACCCTGTGCCATCCAGCAGTTTACTTGGGGTTGGTTAAGTGGGTTGACCAACTAGGCTACCATTTTAACTAAATCAACACTTACAGAATGGAAGAATAGCTTAAATTGATTCTTGCAAAGAAAGTGCATTAAAAAATGATATTAATAATGCAAACAGTCTCAAAAACAAGAAAATTGAAGAGCTGACATTTCTATTCCTGGTATGAGACACATTTTTCAGGAGAATATGAAAGTTTACCTATATATAAAAAGAAATTGTCAAAACCCACAAAGCTATGAAGAAAACTTTTTGAAAGTTTTGTTTTACTTATAAATACAAATATATATATATATATATCTCCTGAGGACTCATTAGAATATTTTTTTCCGATAGGGATATATGATCAAAATATTTGAAAATCATTGGCTTAATATCACTCCTTTTGACTGATATTTTATTTTAACTGGAACTTCCAGGAGACTATTTCTCCACTCAAGATTTCGAGGCTACAATTTAAGATGCTTAGAAAAAATATGGGGAGGAAGAGGGCCATTCACACTGATATGCACATCACATCTTCATTTAAAAATTCAGGCTCTCTCCCTTCCCCATTTAGCATAAAATTATGGCATAAGATTATTTTAGTCTTTCAACTCAGATTTTAAAGTAGCAGTTTAAGGATTTGACCTTAACCTATAAAAGGGTAATTAAATTAATTGGTATAGAAAATAAAGAGAAAGATGATTTTTGTGATTTGAAAGATAACGAGGAATTTACCTTCTATGAAACTGACCCATAGAGTTTAGAAACATCTTTGTATCTTTTTGATATTAAATTAAGTTTGATATTAAATTTCCAGATTATAGTCACCTTACTGTCTTTTGTATCAATATAAAAACCACTTGTTTTTTTTTTGCATACCAAAAAAATCTCAGCCCTGGACTATTCCAGCACCTTTATAGTAAGTCTTTGCCTACATTTTCTTCCAGAGTAGTTTTTTTCCAAAATGCTATTTTTTTAATTGCTCACTTTAAAAAAAAAAAAACTCTAGTATTATCATATTATATGGGGAATGAAGATCAAACTCTTTTTTTTAAATGTTTATTTTTGAGAGGGAGATTGAGAGTGTGGGCAGGGGAGGGAAGAGAGAGAAGTAGAATCTGAAGCAGGCTCCAGGCTCCAGGCCCCATGCGGGGCCCAAAACCATGAACTGTGAGATCATGACCTGAGCCGAAGTGGGATGCTTAACCTACTGAGCCACCCAGGTGCCCCTGAAGTATGGTACTTTCAATGGAGACCTTGGAATGTTTCCCCAATACAACCCACTATCTACTTCAGAAATTAATTTATTACTTGACTCCATGAGATTCTCTTCCCCTTAGCTTCTAATCCTAGCAATAAATAATTTGTTTACATATTTTCCCCAAATTTAATAAAACTATTCAGTCATAAATGATTGTTAAATGGTGTCTAGGCACAAATTTTTTAAACAAATGCCAAGATAAATATAACAATATCATATGCCACATCTGTGATAATTCAGGATTTATCATGTTGCTGTGGTGAACATGTACATTTTAGAGAATTGCAGCATTTTTGCATAAACAGTGAGGATATTTAAAACGTCTTC
Source organism: Cryptoprocta ferox (assembly GCA_028646485.1). Classification (NCBI taxonomy): domain Eukaryota; kingdom Metazoa; phylum Chordata; class Mammalia; order Carnivora; family Eupleridae; genus Cryptoprocta; species Cryptoprocta ferox. Next base: position 30,776,207 of record CM053577.1, on the reverse strand, counting down.
CTGGGCACCTGAGTGGCTCAGTTGGTGAAGCATCCAACTCTCAATTGCAGCTCAAGTCATGACAGTTGGTGAGATCAAGTGTTGTGTTGGGCTCTAGGCCAACAGCATGGAGCCTGCTTGAGATTCCCTCTCCTTCCCTCTCTCTCTGCCCCTCCCTTACTCCCATGCACACGTTCTCTCTCTCTCTCTCTCTCTCAAAAATAAATAAACATTTTTTAAAAATTAAAAAAAATATCTCTGGGGTTGACATGGAACTCAATTCACCTGAGGGGCTGGGATATCCTTCAGATAAAGAAAAATGGTTTCCCTGGTAAATTTCCATCCATAAAGTGCATCTTCTGCAGTCACAGTGATTTGAGCATTCTGCTTAAAATAAGTGAAATCAAAATTATTTCTTCATATGTAACATAGTTCAACAGTCCATTCTTCTACTAGCTCTTCTTTCTATCCCATAAATTACCTGGTTAGCTGACTGCTTAATAGCTGTCTCTAGAAACCTATATTCTTGTTCATAAGGAATCGGGCATTTTCTTGAAATACAAGCATTTCTGTTTTATTTGGCAATATAATAGCATGTTCATTTACTGCAACTATAAAAGTATCCAAAGCACTGATGTGCAGAATGATTAGGGCAAAAATTGCCACAGAGATGTGAAGAGAGGAAGTGATCATGGCCAACATCTAATGAGTTCAAAAGTGAAAGCAACATTCATTCAGTACTTACAGAGAGGGAAGCATTGATATAACATAAAACTAACTGCCAGCTAACAGACTCTTATTTTATAATCTTAGGAATATTATGCCTAACGACATTGGTGGAAAAAAACATTGTAGTTCAATGAATACAATCAGAAAATATTACAAGGACTGCACAACATGTACTATTGATAAGATTTGATATTAAATTTCAAAAAAAGCATAAAATTCAAATATAAGACCATTGTACCCTTTTATTGGTAGAAAGAAAATAAATTAACTGTCATATGAAAAATAATAATACAATAAACATTCGATTTATTAAATTACAAAACCTAGTTAACAATTTTTTTCTGCTCTATTCAATGATTTACATCATGATTATTTTTAGAAGAGGAGAACGATTTTAAAATATTTGCTACTAGGAAAATGCACTACGGTGCAGTATCAGGAAGAAAATTCACCCAAATTGACACTCTGGCTTACCTATTAAAGACTGTGTGCTCTATAAAAGCATGATTTTGTGTCTAGTTTATTCACTGCCGAATCCTTAGTGCCCAAAGCACTGATAGTGCAGGTGCTGTTCTCTGGTGTTAGGTCAGAGGAGAAATCAAGGCCACAGCTTAGCTGGCCCCAGCCCTCGGGGAACTAAGCTTAGTTCTTCCTTCCCTCCCTCTTTCTTTCCATTCTGCTCTCCCTCCCTTCTATCCCCCTTCCTTATTTCCTTCTTTCCCTTCCTCCCTCCCCACCTCCTTCCTTTCCCTTCCTCCTTCTCCTCCCTCCCTTCCTTTCTTTTCCTCCTTCCTCCTTTCCTTCCTCTTTCCCTCCCTCCCTCCCTTCCCTCCTTCCAAAGTACATACAAGGGAAGAAGTATATCAGGCCCATGATCATAAAGATAATCTCTGTTATAACTCTGCTAGGACATAACTTTCATTTTGTCAAAGACAAATTAATCACATAGAAGAGTTTTAAGAATATGCTTTCCTAGGATATCCATATTCTCCCTTCCCTGGTCTCAATCCTAACATGCAAGAGATTTTTCTAGTTGTTTTTAGGATTTTTGTTGTTGTTGTTGTTTTAAAAAAAAACCTGGGCCTCTTCGTAAAAGTCATTCAAATACTTTTTGTACAGCATAGTAGAGTAGCAACAAGTAAATTAAATTATTCTGTGCTTTCCCTCATACTGAAATAAAATTCTTGGTAAAGGAAAGGCCTAAGGGCTACAAAAAAGTCTGCTCATATTTTCTGCTTTGAATTGAATTTTCTATTTAAGAAATAACTTCTTAAATAGAACAATAAAAATAATTTTGAGAAAAATGGTCAAGCCCTTTAGTGGAAAATTTTTATGAATTTTTAGCAGATTGTACAACAGATTACTAATATGTGGTTGTACTATATATATAGTTTGTATATAGTTACTATATTAATATAGATCATTGGTATATAATCTATTTCTATATAGTAGATTATGAGTGTCTTTAGAGTTTACAGAGCATATAAACCAAATGCCCACACTTTATAGGAAGGAAGCTGAGGCACAGAGAAGCAGGGTAACTTAGAGAAGGGTGTGCCACTTCTCATTCCTGATTCCAGAATCTTCTCCTTATATCCAAGATATCATGTACGTAACAATGCTCTGATTTAATGTCTACATCCCAGCATCTGAGCACCGGAGCCTTTTAAAGAACTCAATTCAAAGTGACCACTTTAAGGAAACCACACATGAATCTGCTATGTGCTAAATGGGCATTTGAGGTGGTTGATGCCTAGGGAAGACCTGGAAGCTTTTCCATCTCTCCAAGAACTATTTGGATCATGACCTACCTGAACTCACTAATAATATTTCATTATCCCTTTTGCTTGGAAGCAGTCAGGTAAGCTGGCAAAGATGAGTTACAATCTTTTCTTTTTGAGGGTAGGAGCTGAAACAGTCATATCTGTCTTTCATGTCTTAGCATCCCCCAATTTCCCAGATGATGTTCTTTTTTGTGGCTATGAAAGAGAGAAACAGTGTTAAATAGGGTTTTTGGCCACAGGGAGAAGGGGCAATGGCTTCTGATGGGAAGTCAAGACTATGACCAAGTTCCCTCTTTTCTCTGCAGCATTTCAGCATTGTCTCATTACAATTGAGTATGAGTAACAAAAGTAAAGGCATGGAAAACAGCAATTAAAATATAGAAGAATCCTTGAGATAGAAAGAAGAAGGGAATCATCTTTACAAACGTGTCCTACAGAGTCCGTTGCTATTGTTTTAAATCTTCAGAAGTAAACGATTCAAGACATAGAGCTTCCAGACTTTCCCTTTGCATGTTCATAAAAGTGATTAAGTAAAGCTTAACTTCTTCAGTTTAGCTCAGTTATAAAATAACATTACCTGTCAGAGGGAACATTGATTAATCATAATTTACTGCTAAGAGTGCCTACTTTCTGATTTACCATTTTGTGATTAATGGACTTAGTTACGAGGGTGAAAACTACAATCGATTCAAAATTATTTGGTCAGGGCGTCACTATTAAAAAAAACATAAAACTAATTGTGAATCTGATTGTCTCTAAGAACAGTGTTCAGTTGGGCTGGGTTTTACACCTATAATAAGGAATAAGAATAGAAGTATAGTTTCTGCTTTGCACTCCCCTCCTTCGAACCTCTACCTCTCACCTAAGAGTTCAGGTCATCATACCTGCTCCCTAGCCTTCACAAGGTTATTCTGAGAGTCAAAGACACATGAAAGTCCTCTGTAAGATTATGATGAGATCACAAGAATTAACGAAAAGGAGCACCAATTAAGTAAGGCAACGATCCTGCCTGCTTAAAGTTCTTTGTTACGTTCACAGAGCCAATGCTGTTCAGTGAAACAAATCCAGTCCGTTCGGGGTGCTGTGCTGGGGGACAGCTGGGAAGAGGTTGTGGACAGGATATCCTGCCAAGCCAGCTGCACGTCGGTGCCAAGCACAGCAAAGGCACCAAGGCTCCCCGTCACAGGAAGGCAAGGAGCATCTCCAGGCTCTGACACAGGCTACAGGACTTCCTGGTCTGGCCTTTCTCCCAGATACGAGATGATAACGAGTGAGTTAAGAAATAAAGTGCTGGAAACAGCATGTACAATTATTGACAGCATCTCCTCATAGGCAGCAAGGGTGACACATCAAAATAGGAAGCAAGAAAAACAGAAAAATCAGGCCCTTCTTTGAAAACTATTTTCTCTTGATAGTTTCTTTGTCTTGAAGACAAAGAAGATACTCTACCCAAAAAAAAGGAACCTGGATAAAGGACATTTCTGTCCCGTCCCCCCCCCCCCCCTCCACCCCCGCCACTGGATTCTTGGCATGCGTCCTTTGCAAGACAGTTTGAATCTGCCTCTGTGAAAGGAAATGTCTCTTTTGAGCAGAACCAGCCTGAACTTGAGGAGAGCCAGTTTGAACTTTAACCGGTGCTCCTCTGGCCTGGCCAGGCCTCGTGTGGGTGTTCACCTCTTCAGACTGTTAATGCAACTGAAGCCAAGACAGGATCTGAGAGCATAATGACACATGATAGCCTGGGGCTCCCCACATGCCCTACTGGTTGAACAGAACTAAACCACAGGAAGGTGCCACTAGCTGTTTTTGGCCTAAAATAACAGCAAGTTCACGTGGTTCAGCCTGTCCTGCTCCTTTCTGCTCTCAGAAGTTTAGGAAAGGGGGGGTGGGGGTGGGTGCTGAGCTGCAGAGAACAGGTAGCATGCTCCCATACGGAGGGCCCCCACTTCCTCAGAAGAAAAACAGTAAGGCGCTCCCTTGTTGATTTCACGTGCAGATTGCTAACTTTTGTTCAGATCCAAGTCAGCCAAAAGTTTCTTGCATTCACCAACAGAAACCTGTAAAAACTCTCTTGGTTGGTGCTATAGACTGAATGTGTCCCCCCCCTCCCGCCTCCCAAATTCATATGTTGAATCTTGATCCCCAATATGATGGTATTAGGAGGTGGAGCATTTGGGAGGTGATTAAGTCATGAGGGTGACGTCTTCACCAATGGGAGATCTGCTCTTATAAAAGAGACCCCAGAGAGCTCCCTTGCTCTTTCTGCCCCGTGAGGACACAATGAGAAGTTGGCAGTTTGCAGGCAGGAAGCAGGTCCTCACCAGACCTGAAATCTGCAGGGGCCTTGTTCTTGGACTTCCCAGCCTCCAGAACTGTGAGAAATAAATTTCTGTTGCTGCTAAGCCATCTAGTCTACGGTATATTGTTACAGCAGCCTGAACTGGCCAACATGGCTGGATTCAAAGCCGAAACTAAAATCCAAAGGAAATGGATCAAAGTCATTTGTTTAATTGATAAGGCAGTTGAAGAAACATGCATTTGAAAGGATATGATATATGGGGTGCCTGCGTGGCCCAGTCAGTTGAGCATCCGACTTCGGCTCTGGTCACGATCTCCATCTCGCCATCATGGGTTTGAGCCCCTACATCGGGCTCTGTGCTGAGAGCTCAGAGCCTGGAGTCTGCTTTGGATTCTGTGTCTCCCTCTCTCTATGCCCCTTCCCTGCTCAAGCTCTCTCCCTGTCTCTCAAAAAATAAAATAAAATGTTAAAAAAATTTTTTAAAGAAAGGATATGATACAAAAATGAAACTGAACTCTCGGAAACTTACAGAGGAAAAAGGCAGATGAAAAGAGAAAAGTGTCAAGTTGTGGTACATTTATCATTTTGTTGAGCAATACGAAAGTACCACAATAATTTATCATAATTCGCCTTGTTCATTTTCAGAGAGCAAAGACATAGAAAAGCATGTCTGAGGCCTAAGACAACTACTTACAGGTTCTGTCGAAGTGAAGCCTTCCATTCTCCTGGATCCCATCTGCTTGTTTTTTTCCAAAGCCCGGGGCTCCTCCAATCACCCCTTTCAGTTTTGTTTTTCTTTCCAGAGGATTCTGCTTTCTTAGTCAGGGACCAGGAAAGGGAGTATTTATTTTATTCTAGCCTGACAACTCTGATTCTGGGGTTTTCTTTCATAGAGGCCAGGTTTACACTGGCACGATGGGATTGCATGATTTGTACTGATGAAGGCCAAATGGCCAGGAGAAGCAACAGCAATAGAAGCTGGGAGTTTTCTATCTCTGGGCCTATGTTGATTCTTAAATTCATGTTCTATTCTTTCTTTTTAGCACATTATTCTTCTATTGTAACACAGATCTACTCTAGATCTTTCTTCGGGGTGGAGATACAGCATTCTGTATGGTCCTGCATCTAATTACTGTTAACTTAGGTGACATGAATTTTTTCTCACTATAGTTATGAGTCATGATGGTATTGAATAACAATTAAGAAAGCCAGTGGCCGGGGTTTGAATCACTTTCTAGCTGCGTGACTGTGAGCAAGTTACGTGCCACAGTTTTCTTCACCTGCAAAATAGTGATGAACTCCATGATTTTTACTGTTATTATTACTGCCTCTACCAGACAGAGGCTTCATTATGAGGTCAAGGCCCAGTGCATCATTGACCCACATCTTTAACTCCTGTTGGTCAGCGGGCCACCTATTCCTGACTACTAACTAGTTAAAAGAACATTAATCCACATTCTCTATTTTCTCATTGTTCTGTCTCTTTCCACAAAGCCCTTGTTCCATCTCTACTATGTCAACCTGACCAGAATGGTTTCTCCTGAAATTATTCAAGTCCATTTCTACTAGATAATCTTGATGGCTTTCCTTCTAACACTACCACAGAGTCTCCGTCTGATTGACAGCCCTCTATTCGTATTTCTTGCATCATTCTATTTGTTTAAACCTCACACACAGACCAAAAAAAAAAAAAAAGCCTACCAACAAACTGGATTACTCATGCGTTGCTGTGGGGAATGGAAAATGACCCAACCACTCTAGAAAACAGCTTGGCAGCTTCTTGAAAAACTATCCACTGCCTGGCCCTCTCTGGGATGACAGGTAAATCAGGGAGGTGGGGCAGGGTCACTGTGCCTCCTCTATCCTCTTGTTCCCTGCTCTGAAAAAGGAGACAGGACAGTGTGGAGAATTTAGAGACCCTAATATAGAAACTCTATAGGAGGTGTTTCTTATGGGCCACACCAATAACTAAAGTGACAATGTGCCAAGACAGAGAAGAAAAGCTGCAGTTTTGTGTTTGTCTGCTTTGAACACCCAGAATCCCAATCTTATGTCATAGCTCTGCTACATGGAATTCATTTACATGGATGATCAATGAAAGTGAAATATCTGTTTGGGAGTTCTCGTGCTTCTGAATCAACTAACCATAGTCTTGAAAGCTGTGTGAAGACAAATTCACTAACTACAGGAATGAGGAAGTTGTCAGCAGATCTTACTGTTCCAGGCAGTTTTTTTCCAATTAATAATAATGCTGCTTTACCTCAAGAATGTTTTCTTTAAAAAATGTGCAGTGGTGTGCATGTAATCTAATGTGGCAGTTACCTTACCGTGAGATGACTGGGTTGCTTCCTAAGAGACATCCTTGTTCCCTCACCACCATGTTCCGGATACAGAGACTGGATCTCTTAGGAATGGACTCGTTAACAACCAAGTGACTCTGATTTTTATCACACAAATAGAAGAGACAAAAGCCAACCAGTTATACTGATAGAACAAAAAACAATAGAGGAAATGAATATAGCCCAAAGTTCTGAAAGTGTACAAAGGAAAGGTATTAGTATTATGTTTAAGTGAAATAGTTATCTACACTGGTTTTAAATCTCTTAAAAGAAAAAAGAGGGGAGCCTGGGTGGCTCAGTTGGCTAAGTGTTTGACTTTGGCTCGGGTCATGATCTCTCAGTCAGTGGGTTCGGGCGCCGCATCTGAGGTGGCAGCTCAGAGACCTGAGCCTGCTTCGGATTCTGTGTCTCCTCTCTCTCTGCCCCTCCCCCGCTCACTCTCTGCTCTGTCTCTGTCTTAAAAATGGATAAATTAAAAAAATGCTTTTTTTAAATAAAAGAAAGAAAAAAGAAAGCTCTATCTGAATTCATCCAACAACTGATCTTATATCTGTCGCTTTTGAAATACATAATAACGTGACAACTCATTTGGTATTCAAATTTATCTTGAATGACAAAAACTTTAAAACGATTTATTTTGTATTTGTATTTGTCACGCTATTGTTGAACCATTGTCAACAAGAAATACACTTTGAGTTGTTTTACTGCTGATGATGAAATTACACTAAACTGTAAATCACAAGTTATTACCATGCTTTCCTAGATCATTCCCTATAACTCCAACTATAAATAGGCTGGGATTAGAAGTGAAGCTGTGAATTTTCTGGAAGAAACTAGTGCAGATATTTAAAAGTTGCAAGTTTTCCTAATGAAGACTAAATAACTAGACTTTAGTTTCTACTCATACCTCAGAAAATATATTTTTTTCAGTTGAACTATGTTGTTTCTGAGCCTTACTCTGCTGTGGGTTTATCTGATAAATTGAGGACATATGACAGTGATACCAAAGGAAAGGTAACTGTCATAGTAGTTCTCTTTAGATCATTTCCTTTTGATATGATTGAATGCAAATAAAGATATCTGCTTCTTTATTTCTCATTTATTAACTGCATTTAATGAAAACTAGTTGGCTACGTAGCATTATTATCCACCTCTTTTGCCACCTGGATTTGAGAGGGTATATTTAACATATTAAATCTCAATAAATTAATAAACAAGTAAAAAGGATATTACATTAAAGTATGATATTTAACATTTATTGTCTAAATCAAATTCCCTATGTGAAATAAATGGGTTATTTGGGGCAAAAATTAAGTATCATGAAATCCAGCAGTTATATTCCTGGGATTTATCCCAGAGAAGTAAAGATTTATGTTCACAAAAAAGAACCCTGTACATGAATGTTCATAGCAACTTTGTGTTTATAACCATAAAATGGAAATAATCCAGATGTCCTTAAGTGGATGAATAAACATACTGTATATTTCCTATGATGGAATACTACTCATCAATAGACAGAAATTAACTACTGATATGTACATGATCTAAAGAGCATTTGGCTGAATGAGAAAAAACAATCCCCAAAGGTAACATACTATAGGATTCCATTTACACAACGTTCTTGAAATGATGAAATTATAGAACTGGAAACAGATTAGTGTTTGCCTAGGATTAAGGAGGGCGTGAGGGTGAGAGGGAAGTGGGCATGCCTATAAAACGACAACATGAAGGATGGGACTGTTCTGTATCTTGACTCTATCTTGGTTTTATTTTATTTTATATTTTTAATGTTTTATTTATTTTTGAGAGAGAGAGAGAGAGAGAGAGAGACAGTGTGAGCAGGGGAGAGTCAGAGAGAGAGGGAGACACAGAATCCGAAGACAGTCTTCAGATTCTGAGCTGTCAGCACAGAGCCTGAAGCAGGGTTCGAACCCACCAACCCTGAGATCATGACCTGAGCTGAAGTCCGATGCTTAACCGACTGAGCCACCCAGGTGCCCCGACTCTATCTTGGTTTTAATACTGTACTGTCCTGTTGCAAGATGTTACCACTGGGGGAACCTGGGTATAGGGTAAATATGGTCTCCATGTTATTTCTGTGTATTATTTCAACTGCATGTGAACCAGCAATTATCAAGGGGGAAAAAAAGTTTCAGAAAAACGATTTGCGAATTTTTATTTGCCCTTTTTATTTTATTTTCCTTTTGGGTTAATTTGCATGTCATATATATATTATTTATTATTCTACATTCACTCTCATTAAAAACAAGGTTTCCTTTAACTGGACACCTTTCTTAAATTTAGAGGAATACAGATATATAAAAATATAAACACACATACAGTGATTTCCCTTATAGTTTTGACCTAACTTTTGATCAAAGTTCCTCTCTCTTTTCTCATATATTTAACTTTTTGGTGATCTATTCTAGTACCTGCAAAATCATAAAATGAGAAAGTGGCAAAGTTGGTTTTGTATAAAGTGTCTGTAAATACACAGGTAGACGGCGGCGTGTATTGAAAGGTACGTGTTTGGGAACGGGGGCAGAAACCTCTCACCAGAAAGCTTGGAATCTTTGCGTTGACCTTGAACTCCAACAGTGAACAGCGCTGGCGGTCCAGAGCTTTGCTCCGTGGCAGGCGAGCCCCGCGACCCCGGTCGCCGCAGGATCGATCGCCACGGTGATTTAATAGCGGCCCCGTGCGGCAGCGGCGGGGAACTGCAGGTACTCAGCGTCAAACTCGGCCCCTGGGCAGAAACTCGGGTGCAGTGTGGGTCAGGGGCACACTCCATCCTGGTTCTATTCCGGGAAGTGGGGCGCAGGGGGCTGGGTGACCGGCCACTCCATCTCGCATGCACTGGACCACCCTCTGGAGTGCTCACAACGGAGGGACTTCGGGGGAGGAGGGCAATGAAGAGTTCATGGGATTTGTGAAGGTTCAACTTTGGCAATTAAAGCCAATTTTCCACAACGTGGTTGCTCTCCATCATCCTTTCAATTTTTTTCGCTCTGGTGGTGTTAAAGAGCATCCCACCATGGGTTGTTTTTCCCCTTCAGGATGTTGTTTGTTCTTATTCTTCCCCATCTCACTTTCCCCATCTCCACCCACTTCCTCAAGCCAAGACCTTGAGTCACCCCTAGATTCCTCTCTCCCCTCCCTCTACAGGAGCAGGTCCTGTTGTCTCCCCTTCCAAACACATCTTTTACCCTCCATCTCCACCACCACCTCCGTGGTCCAAACTACTAATGTCTGTCTTTAGAAGCTCCCATAGATCTCCCTCCATCGCTGCTAATCCGTATCCCTGCTCATATCCACACCTAGAGACAACGACCCTCCTGAAACATGAATCAAATTCTGGCATCCCCTGTGGAGAGCTGGCTCCTTTCTACCTCCCCAACCTCCTCTGTTTTCTAGATTTCAGCCACGTGGGCCACAGTGTCGTCTTGACCATGTCAAACCCTTTTGCGCGGGCTAGGGAAGGCTCTCCCTCGGGATGACTGCCTCATTCTCATCCTTCACGTCTCACTTCAAATGTCTCACCTCCATGGAGAGGCCTTATCTAAATTAGGACCCCACACCTAATTACTCCAGCCACTTTCTCTTTCTTATCACCATGTTTTTCCCTTACTAGCAACTCTGTAAGATAATGGGAGATTCTGGTATTTATTTATAGTGTGTCCATTCCACTGGAATATAAGTTCCAAAAGGCAGGGATTGTGTTTATTTTGATCACGGTTAAATTCCTAGCACGTCGCAGACTGTCAGTTTAGAGAAGTCATTCAATAAATATTTTTGAATTAATATATTTCTTCTATTAAAAAAAAGGGGTAAACATGGCTACTACACCATGGAAACACATCAGGAGGTATGAGAATTACACAGTAGGGATTCACCCACTTAAAGCAACAGGATGGATTTTACATGAAGTCAGACAAACTCCTTCCCTAAAATATAATAAGCAATCCTGTGGACTTACTTGCTTTGGGAATGGGATACATCTACCAGAAGTAGGTTTTGGAAAAATAAAACAACAAAAAACAAAAAACAGATGGTAGATCTGAAATAGGGACATTAAGGGAAGTGAGCAATGTTAAACTATTATTTATAAATCCAGATCATAATTCAAAGTATGTTACAAAAGTGAAAATCTAAAGTAAGGTTATTCTTATAACTTTCACACAAACAAAACTTCTAAAAGAGCTGAGGGCCTGGGAATACAACTTTTGCATGGGAGGCAGGAATTCTACCTTTTGAAAAGAGCAAAAATCTTAGCCCCCAGAGAAAGCATGCCTTTTAAAAACTGATTTCACAGTAACTATTCTATTCTATACATTTTAAATAATCTTTATATTACTTTTAGGCATATCAAATTCATTCATTTATTTCCCTGTTAATAAAGAAAAGGTACATTCACAGAATTAGTGCATTTAGAAAAAAAAGTAAACAGAGGAAACAGGAGACCTGGAGTCAGTAACCTCTTCAAAGACAAATTTGATCACCTAAAAACAAAAACTTTTGCTGATTTTCAACTGCTCCTCTCATACTTAATGTTTCACATATGGCCAGCTTTTCAGGAAAGCCCAACACAGGATTATCCAAAAATACGTTGAGACTTTCAGGATGCTGGTGTAGGGTCTGTGGAGTTTGATGTGGAATAGTAAGAAAACCCTTTCAACTTGGATGTTCAAGGCCAGGAGCATCGGTCTCCCCATGGGTATCCATCCCAGATTCTTAAGGCTAGATTTCGTCGGGTAAGAGAGCAGTTCGTTCTTCTTCTGTGCCGAGGATATTCTGGAGTTTAGATCTGCGTTGAAGAGATAAAGAGGAGAACCTTAATATTTCTCATCTCAAAAAAACCCGGTACCTACATCTCTACCTTTCCCCCTAAATGGATCTACCAAGTGATGAGGCTTACAGTGCTCAGAAATCTGCTGACTGAAGGATGAGTGTAAAATGGTTATTTCTTTTCCACTCCCCCGGGCTGAATTTTTTTTCTTTGTTTTTTTTAATGTTTGTTTATTTTTGAGAGAGAGAAAGAGAGAGAGTGTGTGAACAGGGGAGGAGCAGAGAAAGAGAGAGAGGGAGACACAGAATCTGAAGCAGGCTCCAGGCTCTGAGCTGGCAGCACAGAGCCCTAGGCAGGGCTTGAACTCACAAACCACGAGATCATGACCTGAAGTGAAGTCGGATGCTTAACCGACTGAGCCACCCAGGCGCCCTGACTTTTCTTTTTTTTTAATGTTTATTTTGAGAGAGAGAGAGTGCACAAGTAGGGGAGGGTCAGAGAGAGAGAAAGACTCAAGTAGGGGAGAGTCAGAGAGAGAGAAAGAGAAAGAAAGAGAGAGAGAGAGAGAGATAGAGAGAATACCAAAGAGGCTCCACGAATCAGCGCAGAGCCCACTAGGGGCTCAAACTCACGATCCCAACTGTGAGATCATGACCTGAGCCAAAATCAAGAGTCTGATGCTTAACCAACTGAGCCACCCAGGTCCTTAAAAGGCTGACTTTTTTTTTAAAACATATATTTATTATTGAGAAACAGAGAGAGACAGAGCATGAGCAGGGGAGGGGCAGAGAGAAGGGGAGACACAGACTCTGAAGCAGGCTCCAGGCTCTGAACTGTCAGCACAGAGCCCGACGTGGGGCTCAAATCCAACAAACTGCAAGATCATGACCTGAGCTGAAGTTGGACGCTTAACCGACTGAGCCACCCAGATGCCCCAAAAGGCTGACTTTTAAAGGGAAAAACAAAAGCTCAAGAATCGACCATACCTTCTTCTCTGGGAGTGCTCCCACAGGTAAAACAAGCCCATCACTAACCCCTGTAACACAATTAAAGGAACGAGTAATGCCAATGCTCTAAGTCACACTTCTCCACAAACGTAAGGAAGATGAAAACAAAAGACTGACTACTCACACTTGTCAGAGCCCAAAGACCTTGCACAGCAGCTGCCCATTCAAAACCAATTTTCTCATACAAAAATCCACCCAGTGTGGGTCCTATAAAAGCACTAACAATGAAAAGAAGAAAGCGTATTAAGTAGTGTAAAAAAAAATTATTTCCTAATAGCTGCAGGATCCCTGAATCATAGATCTTCATTAAATTGAAACTGTAAGTACTAAAGACAGAAGCCAATTACTGGGTGGACCACTGGGTGTGACAAAACAATGCTACCTGATAATGATGACGTTTAAATCTTTTCAAACAATCCTAAAATTGTAACTGCTTCTAAAAAGTTGGTGTCTTACATAAAAATTTAAAAATGGTGACATGCACGCAAAAGAATCCTCATATTATTCTATTTTTCTCAATAATTGTATTGAAAATAACTTAAGTCTGCACGTATTTACTGGGATAGTTTACAGCTCCAGCATACAGTTAGTCCTCAGGACTAGCAAAGAATAAAGACGAAACAAATGAGTGAAAGGTACTGAGACATGCTCCTGTTAAAGGAAGTTAGAAAGATCACTTAAGACAAAATATATGGGGACCACTTTGATTAGGAATTAAACTGCTGGTATAACCAACCTTGGAGTCAGAGGATGTGGGTTAGGACTCCAGCTCTGCCCTAAATGAATTAGGTGCCTTTGGGCAACTCATCAGACCTCTCGGTGTCAATTTCTTCATGCAAATGCAGATAGTATTTTCCATCTTGTAGGTCTGAATGAAATGGCTACTCACCCAACTGACCACATGGCACTGAAGAGACCCGACACAAGTCCCAAGGTACTTAATCCTTCTTCAAATCCATTTTCACTGCAAAGAGACAAGAGTTGATCTGTTATGAATAGGGAAACCTGCATGAAAGCAAAGAACAATGTGTGACAGATAAAAGAGACTGGGAATAATCTGGGGGCGGCTGGGTGGCTCAGTTGGTTAAATGGCTGACTTCGGCTTAGGTCATGATCTCATGGATTGTGAGTTCAAGCCCCACATCGGGTTCTGTGCTGCCATCTCAGAGCCCAGACAGAGCCTGCTTCAGATTCTGCGTCTCCCTCTCTTTGCCCCTCCCCAGCTCCCGCTCTGTCTCTCAAAAATGAATAAATGTTAAAAAAAAGAGAGAGAGAGAGAGAGAGACTGAGAATAATCTGAACAAAACCAACAGACAAAACACTTTGTTTCTAAGATAAAAGCTAATCTAATTTGAAGGAATTTTCAGTTATGTTTACTCCATGGTTTTCTAAAAATAATTTTACTGCATATCTAAAATAGGATATTAAGAATCATGACCCATGTGCATGAAGTCTCATAAAAATATATAATTAAGAAATTCTTTTCTTTAAATGTTTTATTTATTTTTGAGGGAGAGAGCGTGAGCAGGGGAGGGGTAAAGAGAGGGAGACAGAGGATCAGAGGCGGACTCCCTCCTGACAGCAGCAAGCCCATGTAGGGCTTGAACTCATGAACCCATGAGATCATGACCAGAGCCAAGGTCGGATGCTAAACTGACTGAGCAAATCAGGTCCCCCTAATTAAGAAAGTAAATGACATGAACATGCAAAGAGAATAATGGGCAACTTCTAGAAAACACTGAGGCCACTCCCTATTCCTCAGAAAACTGCTGAATCGACCCCGCTGCTATTTCCCTGCTCCAGTTCACGTGGAGTTCTTCATCATCATGCCTCATAAACAACACTGATGGCCAAGTGACAAAGGCCTGGTTCTTTGGTCTTCTTCCTATTTCCAGCATAGAGCCCTTAACACCCTTGGAATTTCCTAAGTGACTCAAACAATTTCAAGTACCTTTTGTTATGTTAATGTGATGACTTCTATTGGCTGGTCACCCAGAGTCAACCATGTGATTAGAGGGGTTAGAAGTTCCCAAACCCAGAACCGACCCCCCCCCACCTCTGAAGAGACGCCAGTGGCTGGAGATGGAATCAATGGCCGATGGTGAGTGATTAATCAATCATGGGTGTGTAGGTGTCCAGAAAACCCCCAAAAGGACAGGATGAGAGAGGTACCTAGGTGGTAAACCAGAACCTCTCCACATGCCAGTGTGCCAGGGCCCCCAAACCCACAAGGGCAGAAGTTCCTTTGTTCAGGTTACTCAACGTGTCTTTTCATCTGGCTGTTGATTCATATCTTTTAATCTCTTTTGTAACAAACCATTAAATCTAATGAGTACACTGGATTCCGGAGTTCTGTGAGTCACTCTAGTAAATTAGTTGAACTTAAGGAGGTCATCAAGGGAACCTCTGATTGACAGGCCAGTCGGTCAGAAGCACACGTAACAACTGGACTTGCAACTAGCACGTGAAGCAGAGGGCAGTCGGTGGGACGGAGCCTTCACCTGTGGGATCTGATGGGATCGCCAGATGGATAGACTCAGAAGGGAGGTGCGTTGTAGGACACCTCGCTGGTTTTGGAGAATTGCTTGGTGGTGTGGGAGGTGTGCCCCCCTCCCTCCACCCTGCCCTGGAAATGGGACTAGAATCCTTTTACCTGGTCACTGTATGCCCTGTATGGACCTTCTCCATGAGAAGGAAACAACACTGAGGCCTTTCCACTGTGCTTTAGCTTTTCAAGTGTATCTGTTCCTAGGCATCAACCAAGCCAAGCCTCCATCCACAACTCATTTTACCTATCATTGTATTAATATTACTATATACAGTAAAACCTTGAATTGCAAGTAACTTGTTCTGTGAGTGTTCTGCAAGACGATCAAACATTTCTACCAAATTTTAACTTAATGACTAAGAGTAGAATGTGATGCCGAATGTCACATGATCACAACTGAGGAAATGATTCTTCTCTCTCTCTCTCTCTCTCACTGCGGGATTGTGGGTGATCACCAATGCAGTGTCACATTTCCTCAAAATCCTCAAAAGGAGGCAAAGGCAAGTGTCATTCAATAGGTTTCTTGTTAAAGTTGCACAAAAAGAAAAAGATTCTGTTGAGCCAATAGATAACAGTGATCCTGTTAGTGACAGTGAAAGTCATCCTACACAATAACCCTCCTCTCTCTTACCTCCCTCACTCGAGCCTTGAAGGTTTTCAAAGAGAAGTGCAGGTTAATTTGTTTATTTTTCTTTATACTTTATATTTTGTTATTTTGTATGTATTACAGTACTGTAATCACTTTTATATGAATATTTTTGGGTTGTGAAACGAATCATCTGAGTTCCCATCATTTCTTAAGGGGAAATTCGCTTTGATATACAAGTGCTTTGGATTATAAGCATGTTTCTGGAACAAATTATGGTCACAAACTAAGATTTTAGTGTATTTTCATTTAAATTGCAGTTTTATTGCATATAGTATTTGTATCAGAATATTGTGTGACATAAAATCATGAAGATTTGGTCTTGTAAAAAAAAGAAATCCAACATTCCTACAAAATTGAGAAAGTCAAGAAAGCCTGCGACGCTCACTGCTATCTGCAACACAGCCCCTCAAGCTCAGAAGTGACTTACTATGCGCAGCCAAGAATCTCCGGGAAGGTTGGAATTATACTCATTCCAGCAGAGATGCCATTCAAGACTAATATCAGCACCAGCAGCCAGAGCTGACTGCAAAAGAATTTTGGAAAAAGAAACAAAACAAAATGACATTAGCATGTTGATAAGACACAGAGCTCAAGTTAAGGAGGGCAGGCTGAATCCCAGACAAGCTTGCTTCAGACTGGCCTCATTCCCATCTGATCCCACTTCATTCAGAGACAGCACCCTCTAGCTCCTCCCACTTTGAGGGGGGTAGGGGATCAATTCACCAGGATACCTCAATTTCTTTGGTCACACATGTCACATGCCTTCTATGACCATACGAAATCTTTTCAAAATTGGTTAAATGTTAATGCCGCTCCTTCAATCACTTGGCTTTGAAATTCAATTGGCAGAAAAAAATGGTATAGAAGGGAAGTAGTAAAGAAGGGACAGGAAACTAACTTGCTCCATTTCTTGCACTGTGCTAGTTACTTAACATCCATTACCCCATTGAATCCTTGCAGCAATATTCTGCCAAGTAAGCACCATTATCAGCTCCTTTTTGGAGATAAGAAAACGGAGGCTCTTGGAAGCTAAATGATTTGCCCAAGTTCACATACCTAGTAAGTGGCAAAGCAGAATATGACCCAAATGTGAAGGACTCCGAGATCCTTGCTCTTTCCATGTCACACTTTATCCCCCAGCATCAGCTGAAAAGCTCTAAGCTCCCTTTATTTTAGCAAATAAAGTATCTTTAACAAGCTCTAATGATCTAATGAGCAGGTACTATATGCTAAGAATGATAAAGAAACAAACAAAAAAAAAGATTTGATCCCAGCCTCAAGGATTGAGGAGTAGAAAAAACAAAAACACATTTTAAGAACTATCAGCCAAAGGGAGGCAGCAACAAATGCTTTTTTAAAAATAACGTACAAACAAGCGTGCAATTGAAACACAAAGGGAGAAGCATTTTTCGCATTTCATATAGATGTGATGCATTTCTATTGGCTTGTACCAGTGTCAGCTCCTAGGAAGGGAGAATATTGCCAGTCCAACCAACAATGCAACATAGTCCTAAAGCAAGATAATGATTTAAATGATAAGGTTCAAAATACGAAACTATACCAGCATCACACAAAAAATTCTTAAATAATTCTTAATGCTATTCAGCCAAAAATACAGAAGAAGGAAAAAAATTTACCTTTGAATGTGCAAGATTGGGATAGGTCCTAAGAGCATGTAGCATCCTGCTGTGATTATGTTTCCCCAAACCAGAAACCACTTCCTGAGATGCTGGTAAAGAGAAGAGAGTCCGAAAAAACCCTGAGAGGTAAAGCCCCTCCATCATCAAAGCATATGCACAAAAATCATTGAAGAACACAAACCATGACATTTAAAAATCCAAATACATTGCAGAAAATGAAATTTTACATTGAAGAGAAAATAGGTAGATGGTAAACAGAAAAGCAAGCCAATATACCCCAAGATAGGGAGTTTCAAAGGACAAGGATTCCTTGGGAAGGGAGTGTATTGTAGATTTTACACATGATGAACTATCCCCAAAGTAACAGTTTAAAAAGCAGTCATCTCGGGGCACCCGGATGGCTCCATCGGTGAAGCGTCTGACTTCGGCTCAGGTCATGATCTCATGGTTGGTGAGTTCGAGCCCCGTGTCAGGCTCTGTGCTGACAGCTCAGAGTCTGGAGCCTGTTTTGGATTCTTTGTCTCCCTCTCTCTCTCTCTCTCTCTCTCTCTGCCTCCTCTCACTCACGTTCCGTCTCTCTCTCTCTCTCAAAAAATAAATAAACATTTTTAAAAAATTAAAAATAAAAACCATCTGGCAGATTTAAATAGATACGGTACCTGAAAAATTCACATTATTTAAAAAGCACCCAATGAAATTATCCCTTTTAAACTACTTGAATGCAGGCTGAAAATTCTAGGCATAAAATACCTGCGCAGTTATATAAGACTGTCTTAAAAGAAGCTCCACTGTTTAAGACACTTGCTTTTTGTCACCTGGATTACTATTTAATCTCCATGCAGTTTAGGTCTTGATAAGTATTTATGCAAGTTTAATGAAGAGGGTAATGCAAACAAGTAAAAAGCACTAAAGCCACAGAAGCTTTGGATCTGGTTAATAGTACTTCCTAGTACTGTATACCAGGAATCTGGAGTGAATGGTTTAGACCTAAGCAAAGGAGAGCAGAAGGGAATTTCTCTCAGGATAGCTATAGAATCACCAGTGTACATCTATGTAGCCACTCCTTTCATTCCCACAGAAAAAAAAGTAAATTATCTCCTCTGAATCTGACTATGTCCTAACTACCTCTGGGACTCTGCCCTAATTATTTTATATTTTTTTAATGCTTATTTATTTTTGAGAGAGAAAGTGTGAGCGGGGTGAGGGCAGAGAGAGAATCCCAAGAAGGCTCCACACTGTCAGTACAGAGCCCGATGTGGGGCTCGAACTCACAATCCACGATATCATGACCTGAGCCGAAATCAAGAGTCAGACGTTCCACTGACTGAGCCACCCAAGCGCCCCCTGCCCTAATTATTAAGGCCGATCCATGTATTTTGTACCAAGTGAGTTTTTTCCTTTAGAGCGTCTAATCCAATAGTTTTTCAATAGTCTTGTTAGCACAGACCCCATGTTCCCCAGAAGAAGCAATTAAAAGTGAATGTTCTCAGAGTGATGGCAGGTTGGAAGGCACTGGAACCCCTCCATCAACTCCAAAAACTGAATATAGTAGAATTTAAATGTTCTCATCCCCTCAAATAAAATAAAAAAAAGAGAGAGATAATATAGAGGTAATGGATGTGTTAATTAACTCGACAGAGGACATCCTTTCACAATGTACTCGGATCTCGAATCACCGTGATACACACTTTAAACATCTTACAATTTTATTTCTCAATTAAACAGTAATAAGCTAAAATTTTTTTAATTGAATGTCAATTCTAATCAATGGACCTCTAGAGTTCCAGAAGCACGGCTGGAAAGCCCACCAGTCTAAATATACAAAGGTGTTTCTCAAATGTAGATGAAGTGTACGTACCGGTAGTTTATCACTTAGTAAACCAAACAGTGGTGAAGAAATGGAGTAGGATAGTGCCAAACCCAGGAATACCAGTCCCACATAGCCAGCTGGTAAATTAAACTGTAAAATAATTTTTTTATTAGAGTTGCATCATTAAGTTATGTTTTAAATAACCAAAAATTTTTTTAAAAAGTTGATTTCTTTGAGAGAGAGAAGAGAACGAACAAGTGGGGGAAGGGCAGAGAGAGAGGGAGACAGAGAATCCCGAAGAGGCTCCATGCTGTCAGTACAGAGACCAGAGCAGGGCTGGAACTCACAAACCGTGAGATCATGACCTGAACCGAAATCAAGAGCTGGACGCTTAACTGACTGAGCCACCCACGTGCCCCCAAACATAAACCTTTTCTGCCCACTTCTTCAGCTCTTGTTATCTATCATGAGCCCACTATTAACACTTGGCCAATTTTTCCTAATTTTTAAATGGATTACTTTTTCTCTACGAGGGGAAAAAAATCTAACCAGAGTCCTAACCAGATATCAAAAGTCCTAGATATCTTATTTTGCAGCATATGATACTGTATATATAATTTTGTTTCTATGAATCATAGTATTTTTATGTTTAAACCAGTGCTGCATAAACTTTGTGTGTATTAGGATGACCCAGATAACTTAATTTAATGTTTATTTATTTATTTATTTATTTAGATAGAGCGTGGGAGCAGGGGAGGGGCAGAGAGAGAGGGAGAGAGAGAAAATCACAAACAGAGCCAGACACGGGGCTTGAACCTTGAGATCATGACTGAACAGAAATCAAAAGTCGGTTACTTAACTGAATGAGACACCTAGGCACCGCCTGGAGAACTTGTTAAAACAGTTTCTTAGTTGGATCCAAGTGCTAACATGTCTTGGCTCAAGGGATGGGGGAAAAAAAGGTTCTTAGATTTCAGCCCTAGAATTTCTGATTCAAAAGGTATGAGATGGGGCCAGAGAATCTGATTTCTTTTTTTTTTTTTAAGGATAATTCTTTTTTTTTTTTATGTTTATTCATTTGTGAGAGAAACAGAGCACCAGCGGGGAGGGTCAGAGAGAGAAGGAGTCACAGAATCTGAAACAGGCTCCAGGCTCTGAGCGGTCAGCACAGAGCCCGACGCAGGGCTCGAACCCACAAACCGTGAGATCAAGACCTGAGCCGAAGTCGGTGCTCAACTGAACTGAGCCACCCAGGCGCCCCTGGACAATCTGATTTCTAATAAGCAACCAGGTGATGCTTACTGTCCATGGACTGAAATACACTGGTGTGAAAAACATGAAGGATAGGATCTATTCTATTCGTTTCAAAGGGATGTTAATATCTAATTTAAAGAATTACATGGTATGACACTTTACAAAAGGCTCTTAAAACAGTAAGTTGCATCACTCTGTGATACTGTTATGATTACCAGCATGATACAAACACCTTTCTTTGGTTAACTAAGTTGTTTTCGTTTCCTTAATTTCCTTAACTGATTTTCTTAAGTAAGCCTGTGAGATTTATATAGGAGTCCATATACGTTTCAACAATTTGATGACAAATTAGTCCTTTAAAGATACTAGGAGGAAGAAAGAAAGTCAAATGTGTGTCTTCTTCCGATTTTATAACTTGTCAAAACAGCGTGGAGCCCTCCCGGCGTAAAAGGCTGGGTGACCAACGACTGGACAGGGGACTGCCAATTCAAACAACTGATGAGAAGTCAGAAGAATGGCAATAGGATAAAAAACTTTCTATAGGAAAACAGGAAAATTCAAAGATGTATTTCTGAGTGTATTTAGAAAATGACACTTGTAACAATTTCTTATGAAGTAGACATGAGCAGCTTGGATTTACCGGACATTGGCTAAGTAGGCAGAAATTCTTAAGAGGATACAAAAAAATGACTCCTGGAGAGATACACTGTTGATGGTGTGACTGGAACGTGTCCTCATAAACACAAAATACGTTTCTTGTTACCTCATGGATGCTCACTGCTTAAGCAAGATATTATATTATTTTCTAAATCTTGGGCAAGGCACCAAAATGACAGTGTCCACGTGTATCTTTTTGGGTATTTTACAAACACAAAACTGTTCCTAGGGACTTTGAGGAGTTGTGTTTCTGGTAACTGTGCTTTTTTAATGCTAGTACCTCACATAAAGTCAGCAAGGGCTGCAATTAGATTTCTGCCTTTATAAACATGTCAATCCTTAACTATAATTAACTACCAGAGTTGGTAATGTACTTTATCACATTATTGATCATCTTTTTCTCAGAAATATCTAAGAGCGGGGCACCTGGGTGGTTCAGTCAGTTAAGCCTCTGACTCTTCAGCTCAGGTCATTATCCCAGGGTCATGGGATCGAACCCCGCACTGGGCCCCATTTCAGGCTCTGCACTGAGCATGGAACCTGCTTAAGATTCTCTCTCTCCCTCTGCCCCCTCCTTCATTCGTGCTCTCCTTCTCTCTCTAAAATAAAAAAAAAAAAAAGAAATATCTAAGAGCAAATCTCTACAACAAACTCTTACATTCAGCATTTATTTTCCAGCACTAAAAAAAAAAGAGAGGGAGAAAGACTCTTATCCCAGATTAATATATTCCATAGTCATTCAATTATATGTAATAGCCTAAAAAGTAAGTGGACCCACAGGAGATTTGTTAGTGAAGAACATTAAATGAGCTGCGGAGTACCCCAAATGCCTCACTGGAATTCAAACAAGTAGAGGAAAAGTGTCTTTGTCGAGCAGCTAGGATGATACCCAAGCCAGACGTGTGATGACTCAAGCAAGACCCTGAAAAGGAGACCAATGTTTGGGCCACTTGGTGAAAAGCTTTTTTCATTTGCCCTGAATCAGACCCCTGGTGAAAGGGATGGCACAGAGTGAGAGGATGGCCTTTGTTGGGGTGTAGTTTTCAGTCTGTCTCCTTCTCACAGCCACTCGGAGGTCTTTCTACAGAGGGGGTCCCCAGAGCAAGCACCACCTTCTACAGTGCGGAGCTCTCTGACAAGCCGGCTACTCACCTTCTCCAGAACAAAGAGAGACAGAGTAGGATCAAGGAAGCCAAAACATGAGCTGAGGGAGTTGATGACGAAGGCTATAAGTGCAACCTTGGGCAACGTGATGAGTTTCCAGAATGAGTGTTCCCCAGGATCAGAGTCTTTGAGGAAAAAATTCAAAAAAAGAGTAATTAAAATTTTAACCTATTTTGAAAAGTTAAAATTAGTAAGGCCATCTTTTATCCGGTAGTCAAAAGAACTGCACCTCTGAGTTTGCCTAAAATTGCATAGCGTCTGTATTTGCGTATAAATGATTCAAACCTAGAAGCCACATTCAGTCTTCTTAAAAGCAATTTCTCAAATTTGTAAAGAATCAACTGGAATCAGAGTGTGAGGAGGAGAGGGGTAGTCTTAGGTTATAGGTTATAACTTGGAAGCAAGTGAGGCCTCCCCCCAATGGGACAGAGAATATGTAAAGTTAGATTTGGTGCATGGAAAAAGCTAGAAGCTTTATCAAGGAATAATGTATGCGTGCGGAGGAGGACTCTGAGTTCATCAAAGAGCACAAGACTTTTTTTTTTTTTTTTCTGATAGCAAAGAAAACACCAGATTGAGAAGGGTGCTACTGAATCATGCATAAATTACATGGGCATTCAAGGTCAACTGACTACGGACCTCACTTCTAGCATCCCGCTTGCAGTAACCCAGATTCTTCACCGTTCCCAGCAACAGGAACTGTTGTTTCCAAGCCTCCAGTCACATGCTATGACTCCTTTCTTTTCTCCTGCTAATTTTTCAAATTCTATTCATTCTGTAAGGTCTGGCTCTGGCCCTAATTATTCCACAAATCTTAACCTTCCTCTGTTTCCTACTCCACTTGTGGTCTGTACCATACCTCTTAGCACCTAAACCGCATTTCATTTTACA
The DNA here is from genome assembly GCA_028646485.1 of Cryptoprocta ferox. Taxonomy (NCBI): domain Eukaryota; kingdom Metazoa; phylum Chordata; class Mammalia; order Carnivora; family Eupleridae; genus Cryptoprocta; species Cryptoprocta ferox. The sequence goes on along the minus strand of CM053577.1, from coordinate 30,752,671 downwards.
TTGTTTACTATTGTTTGGTGATTTTCCTATCTTCCAGTTAATTTACTGAGTGAAATCTTTCCCAGGAGTCAGGTACCATGCAAAATGCCAGGCAGACAAAGGCAAAGAAGACGAGCTCAGACCCTGTTGTCACAGAGACGTTACAGTAAGGAGTGGAGAGAAAAAGGATGGAACCAGGAGGGAACCTTTCGAAGCACAGGAGATAGTGGATTTAAAAAAAAAAAGCAAAAACAAAAAACCAAAACAGGGAAAGCCATATAAAGAAGGTGTTCCTCAGTAGTAATATCTAAGTTGGTGGCCAAAGCATGAGCTTAAGATGAGCAAGCAAAGAAGGAGGAAAGAATAATCCAGGCACATTATTCCAGGAATGGTATGTTCCAAGACTCAGAAGTGAGGAAAACTATTCTGTGTTTGAGGAAATGAAAGAGAAGAAGCAAAGCCGGAGGATGGAGATTGGCATGGGGACACCAGCATGGTGGAGAGAGATCATACTGCAGAATCATGTTTATGCAAGACTTTGTAAAATAAGCTAATAGGCCTGAGAAATCACTACATATTCTAAACAAGGGGTAGGAATGAGATTTGTGGTTTCAAGAGAACTCTCCATGGCCTTGTGGAGAATGGAGACAAGAGGACCAGTTAGGAGGCTGTTAGAGTGCCAGGCCAGAGATGATATTGGCCAGGTTTGGGGAAGGAAGATCTTTGAGGGTGAGGATTAGCACCTGTATCTTCTCATTTCTCCAAAAACACCCACCATCCTTCATTACTTAATTCGTGGTGAATAATGATCCAGTATGGAACAAATTCAAAGAAGCGCAAAGATTGCTCAAGTAATTTAAAGTGCTACATTTAGACTTTGTCAGGATACAAGGGATAAAGTTTAACCACGATGTCAGTTTCTTAATTATCAGCTGAATATTCAATGGTGAACCAAATGTGAGCACAGTCCATGACGCTCAACTACAGAACGTGCGCAGTTAGACTGAGAAAGGGGACTGGGTCGGTGCAGTAGGGCCGGCAAGGGGACTCCATTTGGTGAGCATTTTGAATTGTTTATTAAAGATGTTCATTAGTCCCCTTTAAGATATAAATTATGAAAGATCAACTTGAATTGGTTATATTTATTTGCATATAAAAGGTATTATGGATTCATGCTAGAAGGTAAATCATTATGGCAGAAATGGTCCCCTTCTCTAAAATCCAAAGTGGGAAAAATGAGAAATCACAATGAGAGTATGTAAGAGCGTCCATAACAACAAACACATAATGAGTTTAATTAAACTGGTGCAGAAGCCCAAGTAATGAAAACCTAGGGTGGTATCTGCTTTAAGAGACAGATGGGGAGCTCTTCCAAGCTATTCTCTCTGCTCCCCACAATTCTGACATATTCTTTTAGAGAGACATGACTTCCTGGTTGACCTCACCTGATATAGCTACTGGTAGGGGTGAGGAAGCAGGGAACCCGCAGGTGTGAAGGGGCAGGAAGCATGCTGATCACTACAGCACCAGTTACTCAGCTTTTAGTCCAATGATCGAGAAGCTTCAGAAAGATTTCCCAGAAGAGGTAATACAAATTACATTTTGAAGGATGAGGAGGGGTTAGAGCAGATGAGAAGGAGAGAGATTTCCGATCATGTGACTCCTCTACTGAGATCTCACAACAGCTTCCTCATAGCTTTCAGGATAAAGCTCACATTTCACAGATTTTCAGATTTTTAATAAGGCGATTGGCACCTCCATGACTTTTTTTTTTAGAATTATTTCTTTAGAGCAGTGCAGAAGCGGGGACTTGATAAGCAGACACAAAGGATGAGAGAGAGGGAGGGACCAAAGTTGACTCTAGAACCATGTTGGCTATGAGTCTAGAACGAGGTAAAGGAGTGGGGTGAACTTGCAGGACACAAAAGTTTGCCAATATCATCAACGTAAAAGAAAATTTAATTTTTTAGCTTCTATCCAAAAGCTCTCCCAAAATACTAATTTTATTTTGTTTTTTATTTTTTTAATGACTGAACTATTTTTTTTAATGTATATCTATTCATTTTTGAGAGAAAGAAAGAGAGTACATGTGTGAGTCAGGGAGGGACAGAGAAAGAGAGGGAGAGAGAATCCCATGCAGGCTCTGTGCTCAGAATGGAGCCTGATGCGGGGCTTGATCCCACACCCTGGGATCATGACCTGAGCTGACATCAAGAGTTGGATGCTCAACTGACTGAGCCAGCCAGGTGCCCCCCCAAAACACTAATTTTAAAAAGTACTCCTTAATGAGAACACTTAAATCTACATTTACAGGCTTTACATTATCAATCTCAGAGATATTAATACCAGTTTTTTCCATTCAATCTAAATATCTATTCATTCCATAGATAAACAAAGTTTCCCAAAAAGTTTGTTCATAAAAATATAGCTAACTGGGGCTTTGGTAAGTTCAATGAAAATGCTGGGAGATTTTACTTGAGGAATAACAGAAATGAAGAGAAATGACTGCCGAGTAACTAGGCTGGTGACAATCAGAGGGGGCTGCAAAAGACTGTGCGGGGAGGGAGGAGATGAGGGGAGCAGGCCAGGCCTCCAGGAGAAACAGATGTTGGTGCCAGTCCAGTGCCTAATCACACAAGTTCTAAATACCCTGCCCTACCATTAATTAATAAACAACATCTTTCCCTCTATATAGCGCAGTAAAGGGGAAATATGACTCTTTTCCTCACTCCACGAGAATGTGACCTGGTGTCGGTTTCTTGATTATCAGTCCAATGTTTATCTGTGAACCAAGCAACGAGGATGCTCAACCACGGAAACCACCGTCTTACGAGTACAGGCACCGCCCCATGTTTCAGCATGGTGGTGCCTCTCTAGAAACATTCTCTGGCTTGCTCCTCTCTAGCCTTCAAGTTAACTCTCTAGCTCTGTTCCCTTCGTCATCTGATAAGGGTAAACTGCCAACTATGTCACTAGGCAATCTTGCTTACAGTAAAAATAACTCTTGCCTGGTAAATGTCATCTGTACCAAAGAAACTATACATGAACCATGGATTCCTGATGAGGACACCATGCTTTGTGCCTCCCTGAGTGTGCTGACTCTTGTACCGGGCATGTCCCTCGTGGTGACCCTGGCAGCGATGTCCATGGAGCTGGTACAGGATAGGTTGACTCTTATGCAGCATGAAGGTCTGAAGCCAGGGTGACCCCCATTACTGCCTGGTGTGGCTCTGTGTCCTTGTACCTGGGCTGTGTTGCACAGGTAGCTGTGAGGACCACTGGGAAGAAGGTCTGGCCTTGCCTCCCATCTAATGGCCTTCCAGGAAGACAGTGCCATGCGTGACCCTGGGTAACGTCATTCTGAATATTTAACTAAGTCCAAGAACACCTCTGGTGGACGCTTTATATGGTGATGTTTTATGACGAGAAATTAAATATTTGTTAGTTCTAAAGGTCAGGAAAAAAATTGTAATACACAGAAATTCATATAAACTGCTTACAGCAACATTTCCGAAAAGATGAACAGCTCTTTCAGGATGCACTAGAAATCTACTATTGAGTACACAAGATAAAAATGAGTATTGTTAACTCGGTCCCCTATAAAGTTATAAAAATACTTAAGTTTAAGATCCGTAAAGTGAGGAATAAATGCAGTCTTACCATAATTAGGTAAAATGTACATGTTGAGTGGCACCATCAGCAGAACTATGCATCCCAGAAGGATAAAAGGCACCTCGTAGCCGAAGGATTGATACAAGAAGCCACCTAAAGGGGGCCCTAACACTAGTCCCAGGCCAGAAAAAATCTCAAGACTTCCCTAAAAATGGGGGAATAAAAAGAGAATTGAGTCAACACAGTTTGTTTGAAGAATTAACAAATAAAGATTTAATGGACACTATCTGAAAAAAACTATCCACTTCACAATTTACAAACCCAAACCCAAGATGACCCAAAACATTAAACGTGCATATTGAAATCAAAGAAATGCTAGAAAAATAAAATATGGGAGTTTTTTTTTCTATGGTGGGGACGGTTTTTGAATTATGACATACAACTCAGAAGACACAAAAGATTCATCAATCTGATTATATGAAAATATGAAAAAACTATGGATGGTTAAGCACATCAAAAGACAAATGAAGAATAGTAAAAAAAAAAAAATACTGACAAAGGACTAATTTCCCCAAATATATCAAAAGAGCTAATACTAATTAATGGGGGGAAAATGAACCACCCAAAAGGAAAATGAGCAAATACTACAAATAGACTATTGACACATAAAACAAAATACAAATACCTCTCAGGCTTGTAAAAGAAAGATCACCCTCACTTTTAAAAGAAGTAAACGGTTAAGCCCCGAGAGACCAATTTTTACCCATCACCTATAAATACTCCGCTGCCAAGAAAGTGAGGAAAGAGGCATGTTTGTACATGCTGGTGAGTGAACACAGGAGGGTAATTTGGCAAATCTATCAACAGTACAAACGCACATACTCTCTGACCCAGAATGCCATTCCGGGAATTTAATTTATACAGGGAGCCATAAAGATGTGACATGGTGTATGTACAAGCTTACGTGTTATTGCAGTGTTTGCACCAGCAAAAGATGTACATGATCTAAATATTCATTGACAATTGGAAGAAACTATGGATGTGTGTTACCTCCTCCATATAGTGACGCACTATATGCTGCTACTAAAGGGAAGTAAAAAGCAAGAAACTCTTCCATATAGGCATAGAAGGACCTCCGAGATGGTTTCATTGTCAGTATATCAGCAAGGTTCTAAACAGTGTAGAGAGTATGTTACCACTGGTGTAAAGAAAACAAAGGGGGAAGGAGTCATGCCCTACGTGTGTGTGTCCGTGTGTGCATGCGCGTGCATACATGTTCATACACACGTGGAATTCCTCTAGAAGGAACCTACAATCCCCATTGCCTTCTGGGAGAATGATGTTGGACTGGGTGCCTGGACAATAGGTGTGTCTGTGAAGCTTGAGGAAAAGTAATATATAGAATACATTCTCTAAATTCTGTATTTCCTTTTATAACTTTTGAATTTTGTACCATATAAAATGCTCTTGTTAAAATAAACAAAACAGTACTACATAAAATATTTTACTATTTAAAAAACTCTTACAGAAATTGTGCCCCTTTTAAATCAATCTACTCTTTAGGGGTGTTTGTTTAACACTGTGGCTTACACCCTCACATCCTCAGACCTCAGAAAGGATGCAAAAGTAGTCCACTGATAACTTTCAATTTCATAATGAATAGAGGAATTCTACATTTAATCACAATGAAGCCATCCAGATCTACCACTGTGTTAGGTGTGTCAGCTTTTGGCCACAATTTTTATACAGAAACTTGGTATGGCAACATTAATTTCCCCTGTTGATCAGGAGATCAACTGGACTGCTGCTGTCATCATAGGAGTTTCTTGGGCAGCACCTTCCAGTGTGTTCCACAGAACAGCAGTTCTTTAGGAGTTAAAAAGCGTTTCCATAGTCAAATTGAGTTGGGGAAAATTAAAAATATCTTTACTACAGAATTTCTCAAAGTCTTAACACACTCATGTGAACTGGACGTGTCTAAGTTGGAAGACAGCATATGTCTATGCCAAACATTTTACCCACGAAACCTTATTTTACAGAGCATGTCAATGGACATGTGTTCTCCAGAACCCTTTCTGAGAAATGTTATGTCTGGGAAATATGAGCAGTATACCTATTACAGTGGCAACCGCTGTGTGCCAAATGGCTACAGAACCTAAAATAAACCTAAGCAGCTAGTTAGCCAGCTATAGATATAGATATTTAATTAAAATGGGAATAAATAATGATCTATACAGCAAATTGTGTACTTAATGGCCAAAACTATAGTATTAATATGGGTACATGAGGAAATTGTTGGTACTAAGCTGATTAGGCCTTGAGGTCTAGAGGACAATTATTTGTTGTGAGGGCTGCATTTGGTCTAATACACAAACCACAGGTCCTTCACAAATGCATGGGTCCAGAGGAGACAGGCATGAGAGAGCCTGCTTGGGGTGAAGGAGGCAGTAGCCAGATGCCCATCTGGTACGTCACTAATGCCAGGTGTCTAGTCACCTAGCCAATATATAATGTTAATACAATGCTATCATGTTCTGGGTTTGGGGGAATATAAGAAGGCACTTGACAAACAGCACAGAACCATATAAGGACTTCAGGATCTCTAAGATTCTTTCCATGAATCTGGGAAAAGTAGAGGAAGGACATTAGTATATAATGGCCACTAGGGACGACTTTTCTAAAGCAAAGGAATGCTTCTGGCAGCTCAGCCACAATCTGGGCTACAGAGAGACAACAAAATACTACTAGGGAGGTTTTTTTTTTTTTTTTTTTAATGGTAAAAAGATTATTTAGTTTGAACGAAATTTACCCTTCAAAATGCTTATTCAGGGGATTCTAAACCCAGGAAGAGACCTAAATAAGACTAATGGTATGTTCGCTGACAGCCCACTGCTGGAAGTAGTAATTGGGGTAAAAGGTGACCAAAACACAGAAAATAGAGAAAAAAAAAAGCGGTCTAGAAGAACGGATTTCAGCTTTAGCTTGGAAAGGTAAACAAATATTTTAGTCTACACTAAAAGGAAAACAGGAAAAATGTATACAATACATACCAACACCGTGGCCACATTGTTTGGAAAAGCCTTTGCAAGAATAGAAAAAGACGCAGTTATTGCTGCCGCAAAGCTGACTGCATCTGCTATTCTCACTAGAAAACACATAGCAATAAACATTGGTCCTTCTGGAACTTGGTCCAACACACTAAAAAAGAACAAGACAATTCTCAAATGCCAAGTTGGTTTTTAGGGGTTTTTTTTTTCCTTTGTTTTTGTTTTTTTTTCCTTTTTGTCTCTACTCATCGAAAAGAGTAGTATCTCACCCAGGTATTATAATAAATCTCTTTAGACTATGAATTTTTAAATTGCTTTGTTATACAGAGGGAATTTCCTTTTTGGAGGGGTAACAATTTGATTCATAATGACAGATTAGTCCCCCTTTTCTGCTGATGTAATTGGCTGTCTAAATGATAATACTAAATCAGCTTCTCTGAAATATGTAGAATCACTCTGACCAGAACATATACCAAGGAAAGACTTCTAAGTTTCAGGTATCCCTCAGTGGTGGAACTTGAAAAAAAAAAAAAAAAAAAAAAGGCAGGAAAATAGAAGACCACGCCCCTTCCCCTGCAAAAAATTGAAAAAGGAAAAAAACCCAAACACTTTGTTTGACATGAAGGCTTCCTCAGCTTACTTTATCATAATCATATGGAATTCTTCATTCTTCTATGTTCCCCAAGAAGCAAGCTGTGTAGGCTCTTCTATATTATTTGCCACTACGCTGCTGGTTTAAAGGTTCTTAATCTTAAAAACTTCCATAGCTATTTTGCCTCTATTTTCCCTTTTCCTGGAAATAGCAATGGAGGGAACCATTCTGAAGTGAGCACATGACTCAAGCCTGGCCAATCAGAGACCCCCTCCCCTACATTAACCTTGATGCAGGGATAGGTCACCCACGAAGATCAGGCCAGGGGTTCCACCCTGTGAATCTCCCAGAAGCTTGGGAAAAGTGGCATTCTCTTCCTATGGGAGCCGCTGGGGAATTCTTGACAACATAAGGGGACAGCTTGTCCAAGAACAAAGCACAACAAGAGGAAAGTGAAACTAGGAGCTTGAGAGAGATTTCCGATGACATTATTTTAACATGTGTATTCTGATATTCTTCAGCTGATTCTTTATTGCACTTTTTCTGCTCAAGCTAATATGTATCTGTGACTCAGAAAAGTAAGTTAAGTTTCTGTCACTCCCTCTCATAGGAGTCCTAATGAACAGATTCAGAAGCCACTTGATGGTAAGCCCTTAGAAGACTCTTTCTGAGTCCCATCCTCTAAATCACCCAGTAGTTACATGCTGAGTACTCAACAATCAATGGGACTGACGGATTTAAAGAATCCATTAACATTTTAAACTGAAGATAAATTATGAAATCTGTTCAAGCTCCCAAACATATCAGAGCATGACTTACCCAAAGAGAACTGTAACTCCTCCTGAGACAAACATTCCTGCTACAAACATAAATTTTGCTCCAATATGTACAAGCTATAACAAATGTCAGAGAAGAGTGGTAAATTGATGACTGTTACAAGTCTACATCCACATAAACACAAATCCACTGTATCAGGAAATATAAGATGTGGAAAATATATATACAGTTAATATAATATTGTAATAATTCTTTAGTAGAATGACAACATACATTGCTTATAAACATGGAAGCAAAAAATCAATCAACCCATTATGATAGGTGAAATAAGCCAGTCAGAGAAAGACAAATAGCATATGATTTCACTTAATTGTGGAATTTAAGAAACAAATGAGCAAAGAGAATAAAAAAGAAAGAAGCAAACCAAGAAACAGACTCTTAACTATAGAAAACAAACTGATGGTTATCAGAACGAGGTGGGTGGGGGGATGGGTAAAAGAGGTAAAGGGGATCATGGAGTACATTTGTTGTGATGAGCACCGGGTGTTGCATGGAAGTGTTGAAGCACTATACTGCACACCTGAAACTAATATTACACTGAGGTTAACTAACTGAAATTAAAATAAAAACTTTAAAAAAATCAACCAACCCTATGAATGGAGTGATCAACAGGGGCATAATTCATAAAACATAATGGTGGTTATTTCTGAATCCATGGAAATTCTACACTTATAAATCAGAAGAGCTCATTACACAACTTTTAAAAATTAAAATGTTCATATGAACTTCAATACTTACATATTTTCCAAATACCAAAGATGCCAGCAAGTCAAACAAAGCATAACAGCCAAAGATCATACCGGTAACAGTGTTGCTGGCTCCTTTCTTTTCGGCCTTTAAAGAAACAAAAAAGGAAACAAAGTTTGAAAGACAAATTAGCATCAGTGTGGGAAAATGGAGCTATTAGATCAGAGCATTGTTTTCCTATAACCTTTATCTGTGTAGCAATTGTCAAAGATTATTATTTTAAAATAAGCAGGATGGGGAAGGAAGGGAAACTATAGTAAAACCTAGTCTCTGACATGAAAATTATTCACTCACCTCACCCATAGAGAATTGTTAGCTTTACAATCTTGAGAAAGAAAAACAAAGCTGCAACCTACTTCATGATTTCAAAAATAAATTGCAGAGCTGAAGTAATTAAAACAACATAAATACAAACATATGAAACAGATTAGAGACCTTAAAAATAAACCTACACATATATGATCAGTTGATCTTCCACAAGGGTGTCAAGGACACACAATGAAGAAAAGATAGTCTCTTTGACAAATGCGCTGGGGAAACTAGATATACAGCAACAAAAGAATGAAGTCGGATCCCTGTCTTACACCCCTCACAAAATCAACTCAAAAAGACTTCAACGTCAGACCTGAAACTGTCAAACTCCTCAAAGAAAATATGGGAGAGGGGTTGCTTCTTGACATTGGTCTTGGCAATGATTTCTTGGATTTGACACCAAAAGCTCAGGCAATAAAACTGAAAGTAGACAGATGGGCTGAGAAGTCAGCTATCCATAAGCCAAGGAGAGAAGCCTGAACAGACTCTTCCCTCACAGTCCTCAGGAGGCACTAACCCTGTGAACACCTTCACCCCAGCCTGGTGGTTCCAGAAGCCCCCCAGTTTGGTACTTTGTTCTGGCAGCACTAGCAAACCAAAACAGGTACTTCAGAGGGAAGGTATCATCAAAGGAGTCAATAAAGATGTAGGAAGAACGTGCACTGGTCAAGTCACATTATCCATGTTCTTTTCTTAATAGATCTGATAAGTATTCCAGAGTCTGGCTTTATTTATATAATGGCTTCACAACTAACATTTATTGGACCCCCCACGATGGGCCAGAATCTCTATTATGAAGTGCTGTTTTACATGGTTTCTAACAACAGTGAAATAAAGGATATATTTTTAGCGGCCCCATTTCATAGATGAGGACACAGACTTGCAGAGTTTATTGGGTCACATAAGCCATGAAGGTTTCCAATCTTGAGCAGCTTCCCACATTCACCGTGGAGATGGGATGGTGACTTCAGATGTCCTAGAATCACATTCCATGGCAGCAGCTAAATATTTCTTGTGGAATGTGGATCCCGCTTCACATTCATAAGCAAGAATAGCTATTAAAAGCAATTTCTGGTTCACATGTTATCCTGTGACAAAGAAACAGGATGCCAGAAAAAGGATGAGTAGGAACAGGAATCCTACTCCAGAATTTAAGAAGGGCCCTGTTTTCCCTTTGCCTGATTAGCTCTGGCTAAAAGGAAGGATAACCAGGCATGCAGGAGGAAGGGTGAGTTTTCCCAGTGCATTTGTCAACCACAAGGTTCTAACCCACTCTTTGTATCTAGACCTTTGAAAGTTAGAGCACTCTCTCCCTGCCTCTGTCTTCTTTCCTTCAGCCTTCCCTCCTGTAAGCAAAAACAAACAAACAAAACAAAAAAAAAAACCTAAATCAAAAACTTAAAAGTATAGCATAGTGAATATAGTCAATATTACTGTAATAACTTTGGGGGCGCCTGGGTGCCTCAGTCGGTTAAGCGTCGACTTTGGCTCACGTCATGATCTCGCAGTTCCAGAGTTCGAGCCCCGCATCAGGCTCCATGCTGAAAGTGTGCAGCCTGCTTGGGATTCTCTGTCTCTCTCTCTCTCAATCAAAATAAATAAATAAACTTTAAAAAAAATAATACCGTAATAACTTTATATGTTGACAGATGGTAACTACACTTACCATGGTGAGCACTGCATAATATACAGAATTGTCCATCCACTATGTCGTAGATGTGAAACTAACATTATACGTCAACATTTTGTCAATTTTTTAAAGGGACTGGAAAAATTATTAATAAAATCAAAAGACACACATCTGTAGTCTGGTTTTCCTTTGTGTGCGTTCCACCAAGCAGAAGCTAACATCAGTTGCTCTAATGCCCTGCTGAAGGTTGAGTCAGCTACCAAGATTTTACCCAGGAAATGCCCTGCTAACTGGGCATTGTTCTACTCACTCCAGTTCCCCTATGCCCTAACTATGGAGGCTCCACCCATCATTATATTTTCCAAATCCCAAAACTGATCAGTCTAGTCTGTCTTGTTCTGATAACTTCTCATGGACATTTCCAGCATACATGCAAGGACCCCTGCATTCCGGCTCCACTGCCTCCTCAGACCTGCTGCCTCTTGCACCTCACTCCATCTCGGGCCCAAGCCACATCAAGTCATCTGCTTTCCCCAAGAACATGCTATTTACTGTGCCAATCCCATGACTATCTCAAGTGACTTCTTTCCTAGAACACCCTTGCCTCTGTTGTTCACCTTGAGAGCTACATTTCTCAAGACCAATGTTTTTTCATATTTTCTGACTCCCAACAGATAGGCAAGAGAGGGGCATTTTCCTGATCTTTTTTCTTTCCTAATGCATCCAGTGCCTGCATGCTCTAGAGTGGGGGACTATTACCCCTCCCACTCCCACTCAGTAAATAGAACCGAGTTGGGCCAGTCACTAAACTTCTGAGTCCTGTCTTCATTGACACCATGACAACATTTTCACTACTCTGCCTATCTTATGGAGTAGCTGCAGAGACCAAATGGGATAAACTAAAACTAAAGAAGCACTGTATGGGTACAGAGTCACATTGCTCCTTTAGCAGAGAAGCCTCTTCCATTCTCCTGGGTAACACACAGAATGAAGGATGGGGTGCCTGGATGGCTCAGTCGGTTAAGTGTCTGACTCTTTATTTAAGCTCAGGTCATGATCTCACAATCGTGGGATCAAGCCCCTTGTTGGGCTCTGTGCTGAGCATGGAGGCTGCTCGGGATTCCCTCTCTCCCCCCTCTCTACCTTTCCCCAGCTCACTCTAAATAAATAAATAAATAAATAAATATTCTAAAAAATAAAAAATAAAACACGTGAGCATATCATCTCCATGCAACCAAGCCAATACCATTCCTTTCATGCTACGGCCCCCTCATCTCCAGATTCCAGGCAGATTCTCTAGGGGTTAATTCCCTTTGAGTCTGTGCCATGAACTATAAACTCTAACACCACATAAAAGGCAATGATTAAAAATCACTAGTTGGTATTAACCAGAATTCTTCCTTGGCACAAACCATTGCTACTAGATTCCGTCAGAAATTCTAATCAGAAAAAAGGGAATTTAGTGGACCATGTCTTCCTAATTCCAAAAATATTAATAAGCGAAAAACTCCAGGAGACAAACTTCCTGTCTCAGCACAGACGTTTTGCAGTAACACTAAAATCTCAGTTACTCAAAGCACCCCCTTTGTTTCAGTTGCAGAAACCAAAGATTTATAAAACTGCATGATACGCAAAGTAATCTTCAGAAGGTCAGTTATATTTAGGTGAGTTATTTCCCAAGTGGATATTCTTTCTGACTGGATTTTTTAAAATCTGGTATCAAATATTCCACCAGAAGTCTTTCTACTTACTAAAGTTCCATGCATCATCTTTACTAAATTGCAGAGTTTTGCATTTTACATACTGTAAAACGAAATAATTCAAAGGGCTTTTTTAAAAATTGGAGCTCAGGGGCGCCTGGGTGGTTCAGTCGGTTAAGCGGCCAACTTTGGCTCAGGTCATGATCTCACGGTTCGTGGGTTCGAGCCCCGCATCAGGCTCTGTGCCAACAGCTCAGAGCCTGGAGCCTGCTTCAGATTCTGTGTCTCCCTCTCTCTCTGCCCCTCCCCCATTCATGCTCTGTTTCTCTCTGTCTCAATAATAAATAAAAACATTTAAAAAAATAAATAAAATAAAATAAATACAAATTGGAATTCATAAAAATATAAAAACGTCTCACCTCCTTGGGGAAAAAGGGTCCAAGGATAGAATAGCACATCATAGAACCCAAGTTAATGGAAGCTGCCGATATCAGCACAAAAAGCTGTTCTCTTGAAAGTTGTCTGGATGTCTCTCTTGTACCTCCTCGAGGGTCACCACCTTAAATGCAAACATGCTACAATTACAGGTGTGTAACTGGGATACTGATCAAAGTTCACAAATGTCCCTTCTGAGTAATCTGAAGATGACATATGCTGAGCTAAGGGCTATTTTGAATATAACACATAAAATGTCACACAAATCTTGTATGACACTGCCATTTGGAAAACATCTCCTTTTCAGGGCAGAATTTATCAAACCATCTGAAAGCTGTGTTGCCTTCACTGTTTCTTCCACCTTCAATAAATTCCTTCAAGAAGGATGAAGCAACAAGGTAATGTCCAAAGGGTGCTACTCTCTAAAGTATAATGTAAGTTCTCAAGTCACTAGCTTCATACGCTACCTGGACTCAATAATGTTCTAAGCATGTCACCTTGGCTATTCATTAAGCATTCTGGAGTAGTATAGAAGTCAAGTGAAGAGTGAGTGGGAGAAAACAAGCTAAAACATTCAACTGGCAAACGAAGTCTTACAGTGGTGTGCTCCTGGAAAGACAAGTCCCACAAATCCGTAAATCAATACATATTTTACACTAATAACTGGCTTTTTGCACCGATTATTTTCACACTTATTCCCAAAGCTAAATCTTCATTTAACTCAAAGACAACGGGTCAATTACTCAGTTTCAAATATTCAGCAACTCTATCAGTCGTTTTTACATTCAATGGTTTGAAAAAAAAAAGAAATTTAAAGAAGAAGACTATACTTGGTTTGCTCTGCTTTTCAGAGGTTGAAACTGCAGTCCAGGGGAAAAAAAAGAAAGGAAGAAATCTGTGCAAGATGAGGAAGTCTCAAGAATCTTTGTAAAACTTCTGGAGTAGATGAGGAAGGGAAGTGAGGGAAAGTTAAAAGGGGAGGAACAACAAGGGAATGTTTACCTTTGTCTAATGGCATACTAATTTGAATGCATTTCCAAACACATGGTATTTATAAAAGCAGCGCTACACAGGAGAACTCTCTCCCAGGCCCTGAACCTTAACCCCTTGCAGAGACAGAAGAAACTCTAACCCGAACCCTACCCTCAGGCCTCAGCCCTTCCTAATCTCTTCGAACAAACCAAGCTAAAGGTAATTCAATTGTGGGTAAAGGAGACAGGAACCAAGCCACCGAGGGATGTCCGTCCGCGCCGCTCTAGGTCACCTCCGGGGAGGCGTGGGCCCTCGGGGTCCCCCGGCGCGTCCATGCGCGATGCGCGGTGCACGGTGCGCCCACTCCGGCGCCGGGGCTCCTGGGTCCAAGCCCGCGCTTCGGACTTGACCTCGCACGAGCGGACGATTCGGCGGCGCCTGTTCAGCCCGACCCACGCATCATCGATTCCCCGCGGGCTGCGCTGGGCCGGGAGCTGCCCGCGCGGCCTAAGAGGACACCTAGGTGATCGGGGAGGCGGGGCGGGGGCGGAGCGGGGGCGGGGGCGGGGCGGGGGCGGGGCGGGGCGGCGCTTTTTTTTTTTTTTTCCCCCCCCTAAAGACACAGGCTACCACAGTAACTCGCGCCCTTGGATGGGCTGTACTTTTTCATTCTGTTTGGGGTGGGGTGGGGAAAGGCTAATCTACATTCTGGGTAGCTGAACCCCCTAGTTTAAAATGAATAAAATGTATTTCTACTAAATTTAAGAAAGGAGGCTTATATAGGCACAGAAGAGCTACAGTTCCTTAACTGAAAGGTGCTAATGTGAATTAAGAAAATGAGTCCTCAGTCGGTTAAGTGTCGACCTGGGCTCAGGTCAGTCCGACTTGGGCGCAGGTCTTGATCTCACAGCTCGTGAGTTCTAGCCCCGAGTTGGGCTCTAGGCTGACAGCTCAGAGCCCGGAGCATACTTCAGAGTCTGTGTCTCCTTCTCTCTCTGCCCCTGCCCTGGTCGCTCGCTCGCGCTCTCTCTTCTCTCTCTCTCAAAAATAAATAAACATTAAGAGAAAGAAAACAAAAAACAAAAAAGAAAAAACTAGTCCTCATCAACTCCAAACACGGTGTTTATAAAAGCAGCTCTACAGAGGAGAAAAGTCTTGAGAGAACTCTCTCTCCCAGACCCTGAACTTTAACCCCTTGCAGAGAAGAAGAAACTCTAACCAAACCCCACTCTCAGGACCCAGCCTTTTTGAATCTCTTCAAAACAAACCAAGCTAAAGGTAATTCAATTGTGGGTAAAGAGGACATGATCCACGCCACCGAGGGATGTCTGTCTGCGCCACTCTGGGTCACCTCTGGATGAGTAAGTGATGTGGTGGTTGTATTCCCTGAAGTTATACACCTAGTAAACTGGAAATTAATTAACTGGATTAACTGACGTGAAGCACCCAGAGTACAAAAAGATTTGCAAGAAGTCTGGTGAATATTGAGGAAGCATGGTTGGCAGTACCCTGCGGAGGCAGATGGGACCGGAGTTCCAATACTTACTGGCTGTTGGTGACTTTGGGCAACAAGGTCTATTTCTCCATCTGCACAACTGGGGTACTGATGCCTGACTTGTAGGTGGCTGTGAGCACTAGTGATAAGGTCTGTAAAGTGCTTGGCGCTGGACCACGAAAGCTGCCACCTGACTGTCACCATCACAACACTCCCCGCACACACCACACACCACCCAACACACACTGAGGCATCACTTATCTTCACCTTATTTACTACTTGGGAAAAGCCAACTATCTGGGAAATTCTTGATTTGGGGCCAGGATAAAATTTAAAAGACTATGGAATTACCACCTTGTTCCAGGCACGGTGAATTTCAAGATAAGGAAGCCCCCACCAGCCTCAAGTAGCCTACCTCCATCTAGCAGGTAAAACAGACATTGATCAATAATTTATTATGATGCAATGAATTCTGTAATAGAAGCATATTAGCAGAACATTTACTTTGGCTCGATGAGTCCAGGAGTGCTTCCTGA
Source organism: Cryptoprocta ferox (assembly GCA_028646485.1). Classification (NCBI taxonomy): domain Eukaryota; kingdom Metazoa; phylum Chordata; class Mammalia; order Carnivora; family Eupleridae; genus Cryptoprocta; species Cryptoprocta ferox. Next base: position 30,736,777 of record CM053577.1, on the reverse strand, counting down.
GGGAGAGAGGTTACCTTGGGTCTTGAAGTTTATGCAAAAATTCCTGGGTAGGTAAGGAGAGCCTCAGAGCCATACTAAACAGAAGGATTGGCATTAGCAAGGTTCCTTCAAGTGGCTTTCTAGAATCTTGAACCCCTGCTGGCTTCTCCAATCAACATTCCCTCTCCAATCTAATGCCGAACTGTAAAGGAGAGTTTTTTGCATTATTTCTTTGATGACTACTTTTCCTTTTTTGTTCTCTCTGGATTGCTCTTTACGCAGATATTGGGTCATCTAGACTGGCCCTCTTATTTCTTTTTTTTTTTTTTCTCTTCTACTTTTAATCTCTTACTGTTCTTGGTCCATCTGATAGGAGTTTCCCCCAACTTTATCTTTCAGTCTTGCAGCTGAATTTTTCATTTCTGTTGCCATTTATTTCTATCTCCATTCCTCTCGGCCCCCTATCAGGCAGTCATTCTTGCATCCTTTAAGATTTTATTTTTGAGAATCTCTACACCCTACATGGAGATTGAATTTATAATCCTGAGATTAAGAGTCCCATGCTCTACCAACTGAGCCATTCTCATATATTTAATACAGATCTTTTTTGTTTGTATATATTTTCATAAAATGTGTATTCTTGTTTTGCATCCATCTACTTTTCATTTATATAAAGGATATTGTGTATATATTCATATTCCTAACTTTCTCTCCACTTGTAATCTCTACTTCCTACCTTCCCTCCATATGATCAGTATTACAGGTTAATATATTATCATATTAGTGTTCTGTGGTTGCTGCCACAAATTACTACAAACCTGGTGGCTTAAAACAACACAGTCCTGTAGGCCAGAAGTTCAACACCAGTTTCACTGAGCCAAAGTCCAAAATGCTCTCCTCATCTCAATATCTTTAATTTAATCACATCTGCATGGACTTTTTTTTTTCTTCCAAATAAGGTAATGTTTACAAGTTCCAGAGATTGAGATGGGAGCCACTTATTAGCCTACCACAAGTAGCCACTCACATTTTTATATACTCATAATAACCATATGGACACATATGGAACTTAAAAAAATTTTTTTTACAAACTAAAATGGAATAGTTTATACCAATGGAATGCTATTCCCTCAGATAAATTCATTCTTGAGCTTTTTATTGGATACGGAAATACGGGGAGAGACTTGTTATCTTTCAGCCTCTTCAGGACATGTTTCTACTGCTTTTGGTCCCCATGATTTCTCAAGAGAAATCAGTATAATTTTGCATGTTACATCCTTGTTCTTTTCCTGGCTGCTTTTTGTTTTTATTTTATTTGTTTAAATTAATTAATTTTTTTTTTTGAGAGGGAGAGAGAGAGAGAGAGAGAGAGATAGCACGAGTGGGGGAGGAGCAGAAAGAGAGGGAGGCACAGAATCCAAAGCAGGCTCCAGGCTCCGAGCTATCAGCACAGAGTCTGATGCAGGGCCCGAACTCATGAACTGCAAGATAGTGACCTGAGCCAAAGTCGGTGCTCAACCGACTGAGCCACCCAGGTGCCCCTTCCTGGCTCCTTTTTGGAATTTTCTTTTTATCTTTGAGTTTTAGTAATTCACTTATACGTGTCTAGGTATGTGTGTATTTGTATTTATACTTCTTGGAGTTCACTGAGCTTCTTGAATCTGTAAATGTATGTATTTCATAATACTTTGGAAGCTCTTGGACATTATTTTTTCAAATATTTTTTTCTATTTCATTCTTTTGCCTCCTAGCACTCCAATTGCATATGTGTTGGAAATATGCATATAACTATATAAATGTTAGAATTTTTTATTTTGTCCCACAGATCATTGCAGCTCTATTAAATTTTTCTCTCTGTTCTTCATGTTGGATGATTTCAGACTGATCTAGCTGAAAATTCATTGAGTCCTTCTTTGGTCATCTTCAGTCTACTGCTAGCCCTTCCAGTAAATGTCTCACATCTTATTTTTCAATTCTCAAATTTCTATTTGATCCAAAGTTTGTACTTTTGCTATTTGCTCATTCACTGTGAGAATTATTATTATTTTTTACATTCTGGAGCACATTTTTAATAGATGCTTTAAAATGCTTGTCCGCTATTTTAAAATTTTGATTATTTTGTTTGGTTGTTTGTTTTTGCTCCATGCCAGCACAGAGCCCAATGTGGGATGTTACCTCACTACCCTGAGATGAAGACCTGAGCTGATATCAAGAGTCAGACACAAAACTGACGGAGCCACCAAGGTGCCCTGGCATTTTATTTTTGGACTCAGTTTCCATATTGCCTTTTTTCTTATGCATGAGTCATGTTTTCCTGTTTCTTAGTTTATGTAATAACTTCATATCCTATCAAGGACATCATGAGTGGTACATCACAGGGACTCTGGATTCTGTTGTATTTTTTCCAATAATAGTGATCTTTTTAAAAATGTCACCAAGAGTTCACCTCCCTTGACTCAAACCCTGTACCTGTTTCCCCAGTGGGAAGCAGCTGAAATTGCCATGCGTTTTGGTTAGCCCTGGTTACGTTGCTGAGTCTGCCCCATGTATGTGTAGTTCAAAAGCCAGCCAGAGATTTAGGCAGAGTTAATATGCAGAATATTGGCCTCCCCCTTTCTGAGTCTCTTTAGGATTTTCCTCTCCTCTCCATTTTCAGTAGCTGTGGTTGTTCTAAACTCTGCCCTCTGGTTTTTCAGGAAATAAAACTGACAAATTTTGATGATTAGTTGCCCCATGGGGCACTGACTGGGGTCTGCCTTTATACTAGAAGCCATAAAAATCGGAATTTAGCCAAAGCTATTCTTTTTTTCAAGTGTTGGTCACCACCACCCTCACACCCCACACTAGTTCTACCTTTACCTTTGGTTACTGTTCAATATCTTTAGGTAGCTGTTTAAAATTTTTTTAGGCTTACATTTGTTTTCTGCAAGATGTTTAGTCTTGCAAACCTCCTAGTAGTTATGTTGCATTTTATTAAGCTAATAACCTGTGATGGGTTGGGTGAAAAATCCCCATATAGTCAGTTAGTTTGAAAAGCACTGCCTTATGAGACTTTTCAATGAACATGCTTTCTAGCCCTAATACAAAAAAAAAGCAACAACCATCATTTACAAATAAAGACGTCATCTATAACTTGGATACAGAGGAGGGAAGTTGGCATCAGCTATAGCTCAGTGTCATGTGCTGAAGTCATATGATTTCAGATTATGAAAACAGCAGACCACATAAAGGTTCAACATTTATTAGAAGTTAAAATTATTGTTTCAAGATGATGACATAGAATGTCCAAACCAAAAGAGTCTTTAAGAACATCTCATCCTATTACATTTTTCAGATGAGGTACTTGAGGATCAGAGACTGAAAGTATTTTGACCAAAGCTACAGAGTCAGATAATGATAGAGAGGAGAATGGACATAACTAATTTTTGAATCATCGGTCTGCCCTTTAACTTTATTGTTGGTGTTAGAACTGGTTATGTAAACCGTTTTTTTTTTTCTCTTTAATATATAGCTCTAGTTCTAAGGACAGGAGTGGTCCTGTTTTTATTCCAATGGTTCTCTAATAAAAACTGCAGTTGTGAAACACAGTGTAGAGCATCAGAACCCATTTTTCAAATTAAATCTTACACAGGTAACAGCAGAAGTAGTCTAGAGAAAGTAGCATTGGGGTCTGGAGTCCTACACACTCTGGTCCTCTTTGTATCCTGAGTGAAGATATTTAATGTTAATTTAGGGTCTGCTCTATTGGCCACTACTCTTTTTCATTTATAAATTTCCTGTGTTGCTGGTTTATAGTTAGATTATTCATCAACTTTAATTATCTCTAATTATCTTCTTCAGTATGCTTAATTCCCACAAATTCTGCATCAGCCTTGTAGCAAGCAGCTACAGCATGCAAGCAACTCTGGGAAGCAATAAACACAAGGACTGAGAAAACATTTTTAGTAAGACTTAGGAAAAGTTAGATGAGAATCGCACAAAACCCTCCCAATATATAAGCTATTAACATGGGCTTCATACTTAGCTTTTCAATCACCTAGCCTCATTCTTCCCTATCACTACTTCTCTCCTTAATAAACTAGGTTTTCCAATTAAAGGCCTCACATATTAACTTTACAAACAACTACCTACAGTCTTTATGAATTCATCCCATGCTTATTCATCTAGTTCCGTATTGTCTTTTTTATTCTCTTCCCTCTTACCAACGTTTCTTTCTCCTTTGATTTTTTTCCCTTGATATACTAGGATTCTATCTTCTTTGGCCCAAACCTTTCTTCAGCTACAACAAATTTTCTGCAGTTAAGTTTAAAACTGCATGCTATGTAAGCCAAGACTAGACCTATACATTCCTGAACTACAGCAGGATAATATTTCCTAACTTTTCTCCCATTTCTTAGCTCTCATTTCCATCCATTGGGCTTTTCTTCTACCCCCAAAGGTGGTGACATTTTTAAAGTTTTCAAATTGGGGCGCCTGGGTGGCTCAGTCGGTTAAGCGTCCGACTTCGGCTCAGGTCATGATCTCATGGTTTGTGGGTTCAAGCCCCGGGTCATGCTCTGTGCTGACCACTAGCTCAGAGCCTGGAGCCTGTCTTCAGATTCTGTGTCTCCCTCTCTCTCTGATCCTCCCCTGCTCACTCTCTCTCTCTCTCTCTCTCAAAATAAATAAAACATTAAAAAGATTAAAAAAATAAAAAATAAGGTTTTCAAATTACTAGTGGTTTCCTGGGATGCCCCAGGCCTCCAACTAATTCATAAGAGATGTTAATTTATGCCTGTAGTTTCCACGTGGCTTTCTTTTAGGTATGCCATCTACACAGCTACTTCTTTAAACTTTCTTCATTAGATGTGTTCATTTCAGTACACATTAGTTTAGTGATTCCAACATGCAAGTCATTCTACTAAAGCAGGAGAAAATAATATTTAAGAACCTTTCCATATTTAGTATTTTCAGATGAAGTTCTCTATAAGATAATAACTGTAGTGGCAAACACTTTAAACAACCATCCCATGTAATCCTCACAACAATATTACAGTATTATCACAATTGGGCTGGCTCAGAAAAGTAATTTGCTCAAGGCAACAAAGTGAGTTGAAATTTGGACTCAGCTCAGCTGGTCCCCACCACTCCACGATATACAATCTTTAATGTGCCCTGGCCCAGCTTTGCTTCCCAGCTCTGGTCTCCCAAGTAAGCTTGTTGCACTTCAACTCAAAGATCTTTGCTACCATTTAATCTGTCCTACATCTCTTCCTTCTTTGACATCTGTTATCCACTGAATTGTTCCCTCAAAATACATATGTTCAAGTCCTAATCTCCAGCACCTCAAGTCAATACCCTACTTGGAAATAGGGCTGTTCTAGATATAATTAGTTAAGATGAGGTCATACCAGAATAGGGTGGGCCCTTAATTCAAGATAACTAGTATCCTTATAAAAATGAAAAATTTGGGGGTGCCCGGGTAGCTCTGTTGGTTAAGCTTCTGAGTCTTGATCTCAGTCCAGGTCTTGGTCTGAGGATCATGAGTTCAAGCCCTGTGTTGGGCTCCACACTAGGTGTGAAGCCTACTTTAAAAAAGAAAAGAAAATTTTGGACACGTAGACAAGGAGACCATCCTGTGAATATTGGTGTTTCATGCTGCCCCAGCCAAGGAACACCAAGATTTCTGGCAAACCTCCAGAAACAAGGAGAAAGGCATGAACAGTTTCCCCCTCACAGCCCTAGAAGGAAGCAACTCTGCAGACACCTGATTTCAGACTGCTTGCCTTAAGAACTGTGACATGATAACTTTCCGTGGTTTAAGTCACTCAGCTTTTGATAGTTTGTTATGGCAGCTGTGGCAAACTAATACAGCATCTACACTTAGATCCAGAACCCAAATTTTTACTGCTTTTTTCTGCCCAACACTGCAATATTCTCTTTCTCTGGCTATCCAACTTTTTAGTACAATGAAGTAGAACCAGCCACATCGTTCCCAACTTGAGATGTGAAGAGTCATCACTGACTTCTGTGATCTCTCATCCACATTTGGGCAATCATCCGAATGGATGAAGGGTTGGAAGCATGAGCTTTGAAGTCCACTGGACTTGTCTCACATTATCTGCTCACAGTAAATGTGGTGCTTGCACTTATCAAATGCCTAATAATTGCTGACAGTGATAGTGAAAAGATAGGATACAACAGGCAGAGAGGGAAAGATTAAGACCTAAGGCCCCGGGGTGCCTGGGTGGTTCAGTTGGTTAAGCGTCCGACCCGACTTCAGCTCAGGTCATGATCTTGCGGTGTGCTGGTTTGAGCCCCGCAACGGGCTCTGTGCTGACAGCTCAGAGCCTGGAGCCTGTTTCGGATTCTGTGTCTCCCTCTCTGACCCTCCCCTGCTGGTGCTCTGTCTCCTTCTGTCTCAAAAAATAAATAAACTATAGAAAAAATTAAAAAAAAAAAAGACCTAAGGTCCCTGCAGGGGGAAAAACACAAATTTTAGAACAAAGGTCCCTGCAGGGAGAAAGACACAAAATTTGGACAACGCTGAGTGTATGACCACAGCAAACCCCCCTCAGGCATGAGGGTCCTCTCAAGAATGTAACAGACACCACCTACTCCCCCTCAAGTTTCCCTCAGAAATCTGACAAAAGACCTGGCTAAAAGTAAGACCACAACCTGTGTGACCCACAAGGAAAGGTATGGGCCCCTCATACAATGGAAACCCAGCACCACTTATCAAGCCAATAAGAGTAATTGCAGAAAGGAACAAGGGGGAAGGGAAGGGAAGGGCGGGCAACCACAGTTTATAAAACAAGGACTCTTTAGCCTACAGTCCTGGGCATTCACTTTCCAATGTCCCCTGTCTGTAAAGAGAGCTTTCCTACTTCTCTTCCTTTCTTATATCTTTTCTTCTACTCTTAATAAACTTTTGCCTATTGCTCTTTTTATTCTGTGTCCACTTCTTCATTCTTCAAAGTTGCAAGACAACGAACGCCGGGTATTGACATAAAAAGTCCTGTAACAACAGGTTTGGGGACTGATCAGGAGAGGAAGTTCAAAAAAAAAAAAAAAAAGTAAAAAAGACTACTGATTGTACGCGGCCGTATTTCACGTATTTGCCTTTTGAAATGGGGGCAGAAGAATGACCAATCAATGCAAAATTCAAATTGTTGCCTCCGGGAAAAGTCTCAGTTTCTCTCAGTTTCGGGGTTTTCAGATTCCACTCCTAACTCCCCCAGGCCGGCATGGCGAAATTAATGCCGGATTTCTTAAAGACTACGTTCTCTCCTTACTGTATTACGAACCCAGTGTCTGTTGTTTAGCACATCGTAGGCATTTTAAATGCACCTAATAAAATGCACCTACTGAATCCCGATTTGCGTTGGTTTATGAATTTAGGGAACAATCTAGCATTAAAAAAAAAAAAACAAAAAAACAACAAAACCTAACATAGAACAAACTGCATTTAGAGACTAACCAACGACCTAATCAGAGGTTCAACTTTAGTAACACAACGCCGGGAAACACAACACAGTACTTAGTAGTGAAAACGCGCTGGCTCTCGTTTCACAACAAACGAGGATCACGCACAAAACGACACATTCGCAGACATTTAGAGTAACTTAGAAGCGATGAGAATGCGTGCGGCGCAGGAAGGCCCAGTTAATGGGGGTCGACAGGAAATTGTACTGACTTAACGAGGGAGGTAAGGCTCCACACGCAGAGGCCCGCTTGGCCCTTCTCGCGCTCCGTAGAACGAGCTCTCTGGGCCCCCGTAGGCCACGCCCCCGGCGGGGAAGGATGATGTGAGGCTGCCCGCGTTGGTGCCTGTTGCGCGTAACCAATGACCGGCCGCGCAGAGTCAGAAGTCTAGGAATACTCTTGTCTCGGATTGGCCTCAATCCGGAAATAGAAATTCCCTCGGCCCGGCACCACCAGAGCTACCTCTTTCATGAAAGGGAGTGCACATGCGCCTAGGGTGGGTCCTGGGAAGCCCTTAAATACCGTCATGCGGGCGCGGACGACCTCTTTCCCTGCCGCCGCCGAGTCGCGCGGAGGCGGAGGCTCGGGGTGAGTTGAACGGGTTTGGGGTAGTGGTTGTGGCACTTTGGGCCGGGACTGGGCCTACCCCGAGCTGTTTAGTCAACTGGTGTCTTAGTCTTTTTAGAAAGGACTTATTGTTTATTTATTTTTCCTTTTTTCGTATTACAGTGCGGTCAAGATTCGGCTCCATCCGTAACCCACCGCCATGGCCGAGGAAGGGTGAGCCCAGGGTCGAAGTCGTGGGGAGGGAAAGGCGTGGGCAGCGACCCTGCTGTGCAGTCTCGGGGTCAGCGGCGGCGCCCAAAGGGCTTTTGTGATTGTTGAGTCCAAGCCGTCCGGTGGTTTGGGGGGAATTTAGTGATGGTTTTGAATTGCTCTTTTTCAGCATTGCTGCTGGAGGTGTAATGGACGTGAATACTGCTTTACAAGAGGTGCTGAAGACCGCCCTCATCCACGATGGCCTAGCACGTGGAATTCGCGAAGCTGCCAAAGCCTTAGACAAGTACGTGTATCAGTCTCAGTACTGTGGGTTGTTGGAACCGGAACAAAACTGCAGCCAAGGGAAGAAAGCGTGAAGTTCATGGTGTTAGCACAAAAGTTGTGAATGGCATCCGTTCTACAGGAAACCTAGGAAAAGGTATCAGAACTCGGATCTATGTAGCCCACTTCCAGTTCGTGGGTGTGTTTGGCGTGGGAGTGAGCGCTTTATTAAAGCGAGACTACAGCGTTTGAATGATGACTTTGAATTGTCGGATACCCCTTCACTCTTTCTATGAGTGAAACACAATAGTCTGACAAACCTGTAGATTGTGGGGCCAGTTTTACGTTAAAGGACAGATCGGTGTCCTCGTTAAGTTACACCAGTGAATTTCAAGGCAACGTTTGGAAGCATCTGGACTTTTAAATGATTTTAGAAAGTAAACGTAGAAATCAACTCAACGTAAGCGTGAAATACTTGTAAAAACATCCGTTTAGTTTCCTGGTTGTTTAAATTGGCAAGACGGCTATGTGTTCACTCTTTGAGCTAGAATCCGTGCACTTTGGGAATTTCGAATGGCCGAGTTAGATGTTGAAGTTCGTTTAATTCAGGAACCCAGACAGGCCTCTTGAACCCAGTGGAAGTAGCCCTGCCTGTTGGAAGGTGAGAACCCCCTGCACTCTTGGCACAGCGGAAGTGCTGCACAGTATAGTTTCTAGGCCAGTGACCGGTAACTCTAATATTGGTAGCCTGTTTCACCCTTTAAATGCATAAGTGGCTTGCAGGAAAGGATTTTACTTTGGCCACAAATAGGTAAACTGGTTCTATGTAAATTTAGTATTTTTAGGGAGTTACTGCGGGCCTGGTGGTTTTGCAGATGGAGGACTGTGTCTGCTTCTCAAGAGGTTTCTCAGACTGAGGCAGTTGTCTTCTCCAGCGGGTGTGCTGCTTGTGTTGCCAGTGTAGCCATTGCAGAGATTACGAGTGTCAGTAGCGGACTCAGACTTGAGTTTTCGTTTCTGTTGGATTTTGCGTTTCAGGCGCCAAGCCCATCTTTGTGTGCTTGCCTCCAACTGTGATGAGCCGATGTATGTCAAGTTGGTGGAGGCCCTTTGTGCTGAGCACCAGATCAACCTCATTAAGGTACGTTGTCCATTTATCTGAATTGAGAGATACTTTAGCTTAATGAAAATTAGGCCAGTTAGGGTCATGTTTGGGTTAAAGCTATTGATACCAGAGCAAATTTACAAAAAATGGGTCGTTGCTTTCTGATGGTGTGAAAATCATTGCATAAATTTGCTATTTGGGGCTATGCTAAAGCTGGTTTATGGAAATGTTTCCTTCCTGCAGAATGGGTTGCTAATTGGTATTGGTGGAGAGAAAAGTGGAGTGTTCACAGGTGATTTTGGTGCTGTACATGATGACAACTGGCTCCCTCTACTGAACTGCTGTGAGGAACCTGCCATGTCACCCTGTCTGACTACAGCCACCTTACGTTTTACTGATTGTTTGTAGCATTCATGTGAGCCAACATGGTGATTTTTTTCTTTAATTCCCTCCAATAGGTTGATGACAACAAGAAACTAGGGGAATGGGTTGGCCTCTGTAAAATTGACAGAGAGGGAAAACCCCGTAAAGTGGTTGGTTGCAGTTGTGTGGTGGTTAAGGTAAGTCCATTTTTATCTCTGGATTGAAGGTTGTGCGGGGAAACTGCATAATTCTGTTTTTGAGTTTTAATTGTTAAAAAGTCCAGAACCTCATAAGGAAAAAGACGTGTGATTTTCAACAAAATCAGTTTTCTGCTTTTCAGAAAAAGAAAATGGGCTTAATTAAGCCGGCCAATGAATCTGCTTAGCTGAATGTGTTTCTGCAGAAATTTTAAAAAATGCTGGCAATAGTAATGCCATGTTACGAGCCTTAAAGACATTGAAGTCATTAAGGTCCCTGAAAATGGCTACAAGAGATTTTAATGATGGGAAACGTTTTCATAAGACATGAACTATTTTTGTAAAACTTCACCGTAGCTGATGCTAACAATTTGGTAGAGTTTCTAAATGTTGGTCAAAAAACTTGCTTTTTATTTTTTAGGACTATGGCAAAGAGTCTCAGGCCAAGGATGTCATCGAGGAATATTTCAAATGCAAGAAATGAACAAATAAAAACTTGATTCTTGTTCTTCACCTGTTTTTCTTTATTTGGGGCAGTAGAATAAGGTCTCTGTTGGTAAAAGGACAAAAGATAATCATTGTAAAATTAGCCAGGTCACTGGAAGCCTACTCCAACCAGTAAGTAACTTCAGTGTTGACAACTGAAAACAGAATGACCTAAGTAAAGTTAGCCTTCCAGTGTTAGTTTTGACAGCCATGGTTTCTGGGGCGTGGGGTGCACATTTCTCACAACTGAGACTAGAACAGCCTAGGACCTGGAGAAGTGGACTGAGGCTGGTCAAGGCTGGGTGTTTCTTTATAGCTCTTGACAGCAGATTGAAGTTCACACTAAGTGTTCAGCACGGAAGCAGGATATGCTTCAATATACTCGGGTCCCAGTCTGCAGGGGGAGAGTTAGTGATGACCCATGTATTTTGATAAGCCTGGAGCAAGTCGATTGTGTTGGTATGAGCATGAATTACTGAGCCAGGTAGGATCATGGATATTTTGTCATCCGAATCCCATGTAAATTGTTGTCTGGGGATACTTGGAACTTCCCTCCTGTAGTTTCCCAGTATTGCCATACAGTTATGGGAGCCCTTGTAAACTGAACTGGAGCCAGGTCTGTTTGTTTTTTTTTAAGTTTAGAAGACAAGCCGGGCAGGGGCAGAGGGAATCCCAAGCAGGCCCCACACTGTTGTGATGCCCTGAGCCCCCCAGGTGCCCCGGATGTGGTTTTGAATGCTCACTTGTGCGGTGTTTTTCTTTTATGCTGGGAATTTACGGGGTTAAGCCCTTGACTAAGGTCTACCTTCGTTTACATCTGTAACTGGTATCCTTAAAAGGCTGGTTGTCTTTTCCATGTGTCTACAATGGAGTGAATGGCCTCAGATGGAAGGTTCTTGATCTGATTAATTGGTAAATCATCATGGTTAGTTTCCTTAGTGTAGCATGGGGTGAGTCTGCTAACAACCAGATCTATCTGGTATTAAGGAGAGGGATTTATATTTGCTTTGAATTCTGGCTTACGTCAACTTCTGAAGCACACTTCTTTCTGCATCTGGCGCTGTTGGCACTGTTGATGGAGTAGGAAAAACCCTAGCTTTCACATCTTATGTTTGATGTTTATGTGAAGTGTAGTTCATGTGAAGAAAATGGTTGTATTTGAGTACAGCACTCTGCATTTCTGGTTTTTTTTTCCCTGATGCTAATCTGCATATTCTGTCCCACTGACTTAAATGACTTTTTTTTTTTTTTTGGTATTTCCATACTCCCTGTCCCTTCAGCTGGAAAACATAGTCCGGTATCTCAGGAATATTCTATCCTTTATCCTGCACCTTCTAAGTACTACCTTACTGTGTATAGCCCTTAAAAACCTTAATAAAGATGGTTTCCATCCTCCTCCCTCTTTTTTTTGGTTTTCTGTCCTCAGCTAAAATGTCAGTGTAGTCCCCAAGACCTCTTTCTGGTCAAATCCAGTAGCTTCACACCCTTCCTCTTGACCTCTTGCTGGCATTTTCTAGAATGATTTTGTCCATATTTAAACCTTGGCCACACTCTTAATCCTCAGCCCCTTTTGCTTCTTTCCATTGTAACAGCCAGAATTTGGCAGTGGTCCTGTTTACCTTCGTGCAGCCTTCCTGGGACATCCTCCCACTCCTGTAGCTTCTCTAGATTCCTTTTGTTCCCATTGAATTTTTATTGATTTGTTTAGATAAATGGTGTACACTAGGGGGCATCCCATCAACACCCATTTGTACCTCAAGTTTTGTGTGCCTCTATGAACTTCCTCTTAAAATGTTTTCAGCTAGAAGAACATAGTTATTGAATGGTGTATATGACACTGCACCAAGGATTGGCGTCTATGCGGAGATCTCGGGCATCCTCAGCTCCCGCATCTACCTTGTATAGGTACAGTAGACTCTTCAAGTGATTGCAATAGTCTTCTCAAGGAACTACTGTGAGTCACTGCTAGCTTCAATTAGTCCACACAGCCCTCCGGTTTGTAGTTCGTCTGTGAGCTCATTCTGCCTGAAGAGCAGTTTGCTCTACCTGGCAGTGTCCTGCTCATCAAAACCCAGTTGAAATGTAACAGGTGTGGCTTGTCTGTACCTTACATGGGATTCACAAGGGAGCTCAGCCATGGTGAGCTGCCAAGCATATGTCTTCAATTTGTGCGCTCAGAATCTTGAGGACTACATGGACCCAAACATACCTGAGCCAGGCACTTTACACTAGTTTCATGCTCTCGTGGTCAGTGACACATTTTGTTCGCTGTGGCTATGAGAAACCTCCAAGCCAAATACTCCATTTTCTTTGTCCTTAGCTTTTTTATTTTTGCTGCTTCTGATTTTATTAAAGTTGCTTTTACATGTATTTTTGGTAAGTGAAAATGCTTTTTTAATGAATCAGGGTATCCACAAAGGAATTGCAAAAGAGCCAAATTAAGTTGGTGTGTGTTAAAAACAGGAATCTTCATTTTCAGCTGGATTGTAGAGGCAGTGGAACCCTTACGTAGGCAGAGTTGTTAACAAGTCCTAAAAAGTGGAAATAATTGGTTAAGGCCAATGTAGCCCATAAAATGGAGGTGAATTTTTTTTTCTTTTTAGATGAGTGTACAGAGTTAGGTTCAAGGGATATGTTAAGTACAAGCAAGCTTTTAGTTTTCTCTTTCTGTACTCCTGAGACCCTTGGGAGAGGAGGGTGAGGATATTTAGCCAAGGAGAGGAAACAAGATCACAGCTTTCAACACTCCAGACTGAATTATGTGACGGCTGAGAAGGGCAAGACATTGTCTTCCCAGTCAGGGTCCTCCGCTCAATCCACAAGCCAGAGCATAATTTATAGTAAGTTCCAGCAAGAGCAATGGAGGCATGATGGCTGGGCTAAGGAGGTGTCCCAACACTGAGGCTACCGGGCTCTCTTATCTTCCTGTATGGAACCCATTGAGTGAGGTTTGTCTCCTTGCCAGTGGCCAGGTGCTGGGGCCAGAGGGGTCACCTCTTTCAGAAGGTGATTGGTATTTGGGACATGAGGCATGTATTAATGCATGAGAGTGTTCAGAAGGATTCAGACTGGTGCTTGCTCCCCAGGCAAAAAAATTGTGAGTCCTTTTTAAAAAACAAGGTTAATGTTGCAGATGGCGTAAGCACACCTAAATTCAAACTGCATTATCCCAAGCAAGTTGTTGAAGCCAGCTTTTTATCTAAAACCTGTGCAATCTAATCACAGCCTGCTGCTTAAAGTTGGAGTACAATCCGGCTTTTCCTTGGAAAGTTTCAAAAGTGAGGGAGCAGGGGGAGCCTGAGGATTCTGTATCTACCCAATACCCAAAAGGGACAATCTTAGCTCACTACTGATTTACACAAAGGATCCCTTGAGGGTATTTCTTTGCTTTTGTTCTCCGGCTCCCTGGTCACTGACCATCGTCCCCACATTCCTCATTTGATTTCCACAGCAAATTGGCTTTGGAAAGGGCAAGTGCCAGAGAAGAGACAGAAGTACTTTTATAGGTAGAAACTCCATCTCTTTCAAGTCTCATGAACAAAACTGGATTGTGAAATACGCAAAGGTGGAGACACTGGCGATCAGTCATCCTGTGACCCTGCCAACCCAAGAGGTCCCGTTAACCTTTCGGGTTTTTGATGATAAAGGGAGAGAATAATTATAAAGCATCCATTGAGAATGCCCTTAGTTAAGAGCACACCTTTATTGACCGATTAACAAAGGAAAGAGTAATTATAGCTATTAGTATATTTACCGCAGGGTTATTGGAAATACTTTTGTGGGTTGAATGAGGGGAATGATTAAGAGGTGTTTCAATTACACAATGGGATATTTTGGTGCCATAAAAACGGACAATACGGAAGGACGTTTGCTAATATATTTTTAAAGCAATATTCAAAATGCATGATAGGACCACATTTTGCAAAGAAAGTAAAGGAATATATACATCAAGGTTTCTGAAAAGGTGGGTATTTTGGTTTACCTTTTGCTTATTTTTTTCATTCAACGTGTTGCTTTTGTAGTAAGAAAACATATTTACATGAAATGATGGTATAGGGTTCTCTTGGCATTAACATTAAGTACCGCTAATATAAAATTTTTAAAAAGTTACTGTTCTGTGAACAAGCGCATTTATTTACTTGTCTAGTAAAAGAGTCGGGTAAAACACAACAGGTTGAAAAGGCTGACCTCAGACTTAACCAGCAGAGGACCGTAGGAAGCTGGTGCCTGATGAGGGATGAATGGGAGAACAAGCCAGAACTACCCAGGGTGCTCGCTACTGCAGCACATATATCGAAGTTTGAACAACACAGAGATGAGCACGACCCCTGCACAGTGATGACGCACTAATTTGGGAAGCAGCACTAACTACAGCAGGCTCCCTGTAGGAAAAGATTCTTCTCCCACTCTTGGAAGATCAGTGGGGTTTAGTTTACTACTCCTGGTAGCATTTGCTCTTTGCCTTGCTATTGCAGAATCCACAGACCCTAGCTGGGGGGTCGTTATGTGCTGGGAGGCTGTCAGGAGAGGTGACCGTGGTTATTTTATGTACAACTAAGAAACTGAAACTCTGCAACCCATTCCTAGAGGAAAAAGTTTTGGTCCATAATTGTATGCTTTTGTTAGACTCCTTTCTCTTCCACTACACTGAGGTCTGTCGAGAGCTACCTGTTTCAGAGCTGGCGTGTTTCAGGCCTATTTGGGAAAATGGGCATCATTTGGGATTATCAAGGCAGCAGATATATTTTGGAGATTACAGTCCACAGAGTAACTCAGGAGAAGCATTGACTTTGTTCCCTGCTGTAACTCTGGGGCCTTGATTAGTGCTTGCTGCAGTAGGCCCTCCGATGTTTTCGGTCGTATGAACAGATTTGACTATCAGTCTAGTTAGTGAGTTAGGTAGGTAGGTAGGTAGGTAGGTAGGTAGGTAGTGAGGTTTCTTCTCAGGCTTAAACTCCCCAGCCTCTTTTGAAACTTGAATTTCTCATGTTCCTTTTTTTTCTAGCAACAGTAGTGAATCTCTCAAGGGAGGCCTCTTTTAGACTAGAACGGTGCCAAGCTGTCTCAGCCTGCCTTCTCTCCAGCTCCACTCTAGGGAGCAGGGCAGAGAAATGGACCCTATCACAATATGGGGTACAGAGCTCTAAGACTCTGAGAAATCGTTATAAAGGCCACTTTGAGACCTGGGAACAGTAAAAAGCATGTGAATTCAGTGAAACTATTTTTACATTGCAATGATTTCTTTTTGAAGCCTATTTATTAAGACACATGCCAACAGCACAGTATTGTACAAGTGATGTGAATTAAACCTTACACAAATGTAGTATTTGTCTTTTTATTTTTCCTTCTCTCAACTCAGCTGCCCCCAACTAAAATTTACAAATGGATATAAAAATCCTGTTTGTACCTGGTTGGCTTGTTAGAGAAACACTGAATGAAGGGCCTGTGATATTTCATAGCCCTGCCACCAGATTAAAAGGAGCAAAATGCACATAAAGAAAGAAATAGCTATGAGATTCATAAGGGGGAAATAAAATATTAATATACAAAAGGCTACAAATTAAAAGCCCTGTCTTCACTTTTGGATTTGATGCTTGGATATACTTGGTGAGTTGCAGGGGTCAGCAGATGTTTGGCTAAGTGGGCGCCTGTTGTGACTTGCTGGGAGGTGCTTCCCCACACGTGGATTATAAAATGATGCAGTTACGCCAGTATTTCAGAAGGGAGCCCATGTGTAATTTTTAAGAAGAAATTAGAACCTTTCCTACTCTGACCCACAAGCTGCGTTTTGGAAGGCGGCGATGCTCACTGTACCACCAACACCACGCCACAGGCTGGATTTTGAAATCATCCAGTTCGAAATTTTATATTCTAAATTTTCATAAAATCTAGAAATTTTACTCTAAAGCATGAAAATGATAGCACATATCACGCGAGCCATGCTGAAATGCAGACGCAGGATTCAGAACTTTATCTGGAGAGCAATCAACGTATATTAAATCTTGCAGATTTTTAAGTAGCTGTGATCGAGGCATAAAACTCACACTTGTTATGACCTTGATTGTTGCCTAGAGTTGTCACGTGAAGCACGCCTCCTTCAAAGCATTCCAGGTAGCATGGCGGCCATCTGGAGTGCTGTTGGAAATAGCTGTCCTGGAGTGCTGTTGGAGTGCTGTCCTGGAGTGCAGGACAGATGCAGGTTTGGCTAACATTCAGTTACAGTTTGCAACTATCGTGTTGGGTGGCAGTAAAAATAAAACAGGTAAGAAATGAGCTGGTCTTCAAAGAGGCTTCTCTGTTTTAGTAAAACTGCCTTTCTCCTGTCCTAGCTTGAGAACAATGGGCAACGGTTCCTGTAATGAAGCAGAAACCTGCCCGAACAGTGAGTCCCAGTACTTTCTCGCATAATGACAATTTGAAAGTAGGTGTTCATTTTATTTGAGGCAAATAAAGGCGACATTTTGAAAGCAAGCTGTATTTCGGTGGGGGTGGGGTGCGGGTAGAGGAGAAGAAAGAGGAAGGAGGGGAAGGAACAGGGGAGAAGAGACAGAAGAAAATAGGAGAAAGGTGTAGGGGCCAACGGCAGACTGCCTCAAGTTGGAACACTTTGGCATGAAGATTATTTTGAGTTAAAGGCAATCAAACCCTAGTAGATTCAGGAAAAGCTCTTTACTTCCCCAACAACTGTCTAAAAGGATGGAAGACTTGCTCCAGTCGGAGAGCTGTCGCCACAGAGAACTACATTATATAATATGAACTAGGTATGATAAACAGGGAGGAACCTAGCAAGGCCTATTTGATCAAAGTCCTTTGTATCTCTGTTTCTGGGCGGCCCAACAAACATTTGTTTACCAAACATTTACTCTTTTTCATCTTCTGTGAATTGCATTTTCTGCCTTTGGAGTCCCAGACCCCTCCCCACTTCTCTTTAGTTCAGGATGATATATATGCCTCCTTTTGCCTGTGTTTTGAATTTCCATGTCTGTATGGATTTCCTGTACATATGAAATTATATTTGATTTTCTCTTGTTAACCTGTCTTTGGTTCATTTGATTCTTGGTCCAGCCAAAAGGATGTTGATCAGCAGAAGAAATGTTTCCTCCCAGACAGAGGGAAGGAAGGAGGGAGGGAGGGAGAGAGAGGAGGAAAAGAAGAGGGAAGAGGAGGAGGAGGAGGAGAAAGGAAGGAGGAGAGGGAGGGAGGAGTGGGACAGATATATGTTCATGTCATTATAACTTAGTAGAAAGAATTTATTAGTTTACTTTGCACATTATTTTCCTCAGTTAAAAAAAATGAGAAAATGTCGACATTTGCCTTTGATTTTGGAAGGTCAGCAATCACTTAACGTTGTAAGTCATTAGTTGAAAATTCAAATAAATGAGCTGAACATCAGCTGACCAGTTCCACTCCTACTGCATTGACTAGAGGTCCAGTAGTTGTTTTCCCTGGTGATCACAGTCTGAACTGCAATGGTCTTTTATTGAAATGAAAGTGCTCATAATCGTTGCCAGTCCTCACCCTTGTACTTGTGTGCTAAAGATTCTTCTCAGAGCAGCAAAATAAAACAGTATATCCTACCTATATGGTTAACTCTATCTTCCTTGTAAGGCATGCAAATTTGGAAATTACCTGCCAGTTTGGATGAAAGATGCAAACTCTTACTTAAGGAGAAAATACCTTTAATAATATTTATATTACTTTATTGAAACTGGAACACAAATAACCAAGCATTATCCTCCCAACATACAAATAACGTATAACAAAAACAAACCTTCTATGTAAAGTTGAGTGGGCAAGCACGTAAATTGTTCCTTTCAGCCTTTAATTCTGATTCTTTGATTATCGACTTGACAATACCTTGATACCTTGATGAGAGTTAAACTGTGCAGAGAAATAATAGACCTTTCTTTTATTCTATCATTTTGTCATCTTAGGCAATCCCCAAATTACTGCATGTCTGATTTGAGTCCTTTGAAGAGAGACTACCAGGAAGGGGTTCTTATGTAATTCTGGGCTCTATTTAAGAATAATCTTTTAGTGCAGAAAAAAAAAAGTATATTTCTATTATACTTATCATGATCACCTCCCAAAGTTAGCTTATTGCTAAATGATACAAAGTTTAGGGAATTTTAGTATTTTATATAATGACACAAGTACTTTCTTTAATATTGTCATCTAAAGTCATCATAATGGAAATTGTGGTAAATTATTTTCTCACAGTAGCTACCTTGCCTCTATTACCATTACTGGTTGTGTTATTTTATTGAGGTAACTATGTGGGCTGACCAAAAGGTGCCCTTGCTATTTTCTTCCTATATTTCTGGAGAAGGTGCTTTCTCTTGCCCAGAGAGAATTAGGCCCAGAGTTTAGGCCTGAAGTGGCGAGATTTTCCCTTGGCAGACTACTTTGCAGATAGAATCTGAATTTTTATGATGGAAGGACCTGAGAAATGGTTTTGTTTGATTCCTTCATTTTCCAGCTGAGAAGGCACAGTCCCAAATCCCAGGGCATGCCCCAGGAAGCCCTTGGATAAGTGAATCAACTAAGAGATTACAGGATTTGTCATTTTGTTGAAGACAAAAATATTCTGTACTTAATATATGTAGAAGGATTATATTAGTAAATTGATGTGTGTAAATGAAAAATATTAGTGATGAGAACCATAAACGTACTCTGAGTCCATAAACACATTTTACTGCCTGAAAAATAAGTTAACAATGGCAATTTAGTTGGCTCCCACAAGAGGAATGTACAGATGTGGAAGAGTGTTTATACAAAACTAAAATGTGCGTGCATCACCTTCTATAGGTCATCCCGTTATAGTGCTCCACACTTGGAGTCCGGCTGTGCGGTATTTTTCTGACCTGTATTTGTTCCGTATTATCCAGGCTGACAACAATGATGCAGAGTAGTGAGAGCTCCCAAACTAGAAATCTACAACAGAGACCCTTGTTGGGCCCTCGATATACAGGTGAACTAACCAATTCAAAGATGTGTCTCTTAAAAAAAAGGGAAGATAAGGGGGAAAACAGTGATTTGAAGAAAACCTGTCTCAAAGTGAATAATGAGGATGCATTTTACAAATGGTTTCAGCTAGCTGCTTTGTCTTGCCATTAGATAAAGTAAATAAATTCGTCTCACTTTAAAGGAGGAGCATTACCATCTATAATTGATTGGTAGGAGAATTGGACTTTCCCTTTTAAAAATGGTTCAGGATTAGGTATCCATTCTTCTGATATACTGTTGGCAGAATGTTGCTAATGTTTGTCAAGAAGAACCTACCTCTTAATGATCTCTTTAAGTTATAAGCATGAGACTTGGATTCTTACCCTAGACCGGAATGCAGTTCCCATCCACACAAATCTGAGGCGACAACTGCATTTATACAGCAGTGTTCATGGTTTATAGCAATATCAAGAGCAAAAGAAAAAATAACTTTTGAAAATATGGAACTCTCCGGTAGGTGTGCTTTCAGATCCTAAAACTTAATGTTGAAAAGAAACTTTTGAAAAGTTTATTTACTCACTTGTCACTGTACTTTGGTAAAGTTCCAAAATAAAACTGTAATTTTTTGTCAGCGTGAACTTGCCTTCCACCAACCCTCTGCTCTGTGAGTGTTTCTAAATTTGGAATTGTTGAAGAGAAACCAATTTCCTGAAAATACTTTTGTTGATGTTAAAATTCAGCATATATAATTGTTTATTTTTAAAGTTTTAAGATGCTTTTTTATGTTTACTTTGAAAAAATAAATAATTGATAATGGAAGCAACATTTAGACAAATCAGAACTACCAATTTAATGTTTAGATAAAATCTCCCAAACTTCTCTACAGTAGCTTCTCTCGAAAATACATCGTTTAAAACAAAACTGGCATTGCCATTTTGAATAAAATTGGTCTTAATCTACTGGTTGAGAAAAGTTATGAGAGAGCCAGCATTCTCCAGTTGGTCGTTTTTATCCATGCCATTCCTTTGTGTTCCTTTGGAAGGTGATTTCATTACATTCTGCGAAGTGACCAGTAGATGGCAGCATTACTTCAGACGTTCTGGAACGTATCACTAATCCCTTCTGAAAAGAGAAGGTTGGGAGAGGATGGAGAGTAGAGTTAGAGTAGCAGGTGCTACAGTGTGTCTATCAAGCAGGATACACAGGAAACAAATGTGAAATAAAACTGTTTAATGCCTCTGAAGGCTGCAGATTTTTACGCATATTTTCCAGTGTGATAGTCCCTTCCTTTGTAAAAATGAAACGGGTCAGATGTTGAGATTTTTATGGGATTTAGGAAGCTGGACATGCCTAACAAAGAACTTGGCTCTACAGCTGTGGGATTTTTAATCTCTGTTGTTGTTGTTTTTTTTATGGAGAAGTAATTTTTCTAAGAACACTAAACACTTATCCCCTTTCTTCTCAAATTTCTAAACAGACTTTAATAATAATGAACAAGGAACCTGGATTTCAGATCAATACAAATGCATAAATGCACCAGAACTAGAACTACTACTACCTGTTTTGTTAAATGCTAATGTAGGAGAAAGAGATTAGATTAGTAAATCCATGGGCCTGCAGGTCTCAGGACCTCTGCTTCTTTTCAGTATTGTTTGGTACCTTTCTTGGTGGAGACAACATCAAGGAATACAAACATGTAAATGTGCAACCTGGATATATTTTGCTGAAATACTGAAAAAGATACATATCTGTAAGTCAATTTACATACATTCTATGGGTGATGAACTTGGAATAGTCTTTCTCAGCTTCCTTCAGGAATTTTAACCAGCTATTGGAAGAGTACCTGGAGAATCAAAATTTATTGGCTTTACAACAAAAAAGAGGAGAAAACAAAGACCTAAATAGAAAAGTATTGGTTTTTGTTGTTGTTGTTGTTGTTGTTGCTATTTATGGTAGGTCTTTACTCTGCTTAAGAAAGAAAAGATTCCAAAGATTCTTTTATTTTATTTATTATTATATTTTAATGTTTATTTCTTTTGAGAGAGAGAGAGAGAGAGAGAGAGAGAGAGCAGGGGAGGCGCAGAGAGAGAGGAAGAGAGAGAATCCCAAGCAGCACAGAGCCAGACACTGGGCTTGAACCTTGAGATCATGACCTGAGCGGAAATCAACAGTTGGATGCCTAACTGACTGAGCCACCCAGGAGCCCCTCCAAGGATTATTTTAAATTGAAGAGTTGCATTCCAGACTTTACCTTCATTTAAAAATTCTATATATTTAGAAGTCTTATTGAGGAGAAACTTTCAAAAACTATACCTTTAAATATGGATTTCTATTTTTTATTTTCATTAACCTGTGAGCTTTAATTTCCTCATATCCTCATAGAGTCTGCTTTGGGCCTTGCTTGTTGGTTTTTGTTTTGCTTTAGTGTTTTTGTTTTTGTTTTTGTTTTTGTTTTTTTTAGAAAGCAACCCACCCACAATGGCCAATGGCATCAATTTGACTTGTGTGTACTAAAGAGAACATTTTATTAATATGCCAACTCTTTTTCCATTAAAATCCTGGGTTAGCAAATACATAAATATAGCTTTTATGGGTTGACCAGAGATTCAAAGGTGAACTTGAAATTTAGTCTACCACTTGGCAGCTTATAACACTGACAGGGTTACTATATCAGAAATAATGGCTTGAACGTGAGTCTGAATAAATGAAAACCATAGATGTTTAATCATAACTCAGAGGTTTATCCTAGCCTCCATATGCAGTAGGAAGGGAATATCTAATCTTAAAACCTGTTCCACCTTTCTTTTTCAATGTGCTTTCTTTCACAGTTGGAAATAATTGTGAAGAAAGAAATTGCTAATTTTCATCCCGTTTGACATACTAAAGACTTTAAAATGAGATTTGACAGGGGTTTTTGGTGGGTTTGTAGGACCAACCACAAGGCATCAGATTTGTTAGTAGAAGTTGCTGTGGTGTTCATAACCAACTCATTTGAAAAGTGATAACTCAAGCAAACACAATGGCTTTGTGCGTGTGTGTGTGTGTGTGTGTGTGTGTGTGTGTATTGGTTGTTTCAGCCCACGCTGGCTTGGGTGTGAATCCTGGCTTTGCCAATTGTAAGACCCTAGAGAAGTCATTTAGCTTATATAAACCCCAATTCTATATAGCTTTTTTTTTTAATGAAGATTAATTGAAATAATATGTGTAAAGTGCTTAGTCCAGTGTTGAGAACATAAATGGTGGTGGTTATTATGATGATGATACAGAATTATCACAGCAGATTTAAATAAATATATGTGTATATAAAATACAATTAGATTACTTTTTTCTTTGCAAAGCCCTAGGTTATATAAAGATAGTTTTGGAATCTGTTAAAAACTTGGATATCCCTTAAGGAATAGGTTTATACCTTTTAGTTACATAGTGCTTGAGACAATATATTTGTGTAACCTTCTCAGAAAAGTTTTATAAATAGCTTTCGAAGGCCATGAACTTTATTAGCGTCTCAGTCCTCAGGGGTTCATAGAAGCTGGCCTGAAGATTATTTAGAAAGATTAAAGAAAACTGTTCTGCCCAATGGGAGTTCAGATTCCTGCTCTTGACTTCAGCCCTCAACTCTGGCTTTGTGCTTCCATAGATAGTACGGATGTTAAAAACATTGGCTGTGGCTATGTGGAGACATTACTCTGCACAGCATTTCTCAAACAAGACATCCATTCTTGCACACTACTTACATACTGGATGTTTAACACCATGTATTACTTTTGTGTAGAATTTTTTTTTGTTTTGGGGAACAAAACAAATTTAAATATTTCCAAAATCTAAGCCTTCTGCCTTAAATGCTCCTTGATGTTGGGTCTGTTGTGTTTTCCTTCATTGACAGTGTGGGTTTTTGAGCAGTGAGGTCAGATAATCTTATCCCTTATTCTGCATGTTTCTCCCCCTGCACTTTCATACCTGCTCTAAACCCTCATTTGCAAACCCACACTACACTAGCTTAGAGATTGCATCCTTGATTAAGACTTTCTTGAAGGTAGGAAGCATTCTTACATGCTTTCCCTGATGCCTCATGTGAAGTTTTGTTTAAAAAGTATTTAAAAAATGAGGACACGAATATGAACTGTGGTCATATTTTGTGTATTGGGGATATAAGCACTGCCAAATATGATTAGGATAAAATGGAGGCTCTTCATTATGGAAAGATGACAGTTGAATTCTCTGATAGGGGTCATGTGTGGTGCAGACTGAGCAAACACACTTTTTTCACCATTATAATTTAGGCTAATCTATGAAAGAATTACATAGAAAGCTACTTTACATATTGAGGAGATACTGCACTATTCTAAAGGTGATAGAGGCCAAAAAGAGTAAGTTTGAATAAGTGTAGAGGCAAAATGTAAAACAAATAGTAAAAGGAAGCCACATGTTTTGAGCAAATCTCTAAACTTTAGAATTATTGTGAGCTGTCACCATCTTGTTTCTGCCAAGATTGAGCAGTTCTATTGAATTGGCTGGATCCAGGCTCGGACAGTAGGGCAGTTCTTATGCTCTCAGGGGCCATAGAGAGCATTCCACACAGAATGGAATGTGTCACTGTTACGATTCTGTAAATATTTTGTCCTTGTTCCCAGCACCCTTCATCATCCTTACATAGCAAAACTGCAACCTTGGTTATTACAATACCATTAACACAATACTGGTTAATACTATACAAGTGAACCTGTTCCATTCCTACACCCACGTAGCTGGACACCATTGCAGAAAAAGCACGCAACCAAATCAACTGGGTTCATGTTGCAGACTGGAGTTTAGAAATCGTGGTGGCAAGTTGATGTTCTTCTCTGATTATCTCTGTTTCTCTCATTGAAATAAAGAAGCAAGGTCACCAGCCAGAATCAAGATGAAGGAGGAGGGGATGGATATTTGAGGTGAGAGGAGACATCCATGAGAGACACAAAGTGAATGGGCAAAGTATATGTTCTCACATCCTTTTTAGCTACTGTCCCCATTTCTCAATTCCTGGTTATAGCAAAACTATCCAAAAGAGTTGTCTGTATGCCCCGTTTTCAGTTCAGTTTTCCAGATCATCTCAAAACCACTCCAATCAGTAATCATTCAAAATTCCTCTGAAACTTCTCTTGCCAGGATCACCAGTGAATTATATGTTATTAAATTTAATGTTCAATTCTCAGTCCTTACCTTTCTTGACTTCTTGGTAGCATTTGAGAGTTGACCACTCCCTCCTCTGTGAAACACTTCCTTTACTTGTCTTCTGTTTTCAGTTACTTCATTGACTACTCCTTCTTTCTTGGTCCACATTATCAATTCTTCATTCTGTCTCTGATCTAAATATTGGAAAACACAGGTTTCATTTCCTGGCTCTCTTCTCTATTCACACTCACTCTCTTGGTGGTCTCATCCATATTTTTGTGGAGGGCTTCTAAATTTGTATCTTTTTTTTTTTTTTTTTTTTTTGGAGAGAGAGAGAACAAGTCGGGGAGAAGGGCAGAGGGAGAGAGAGAGAGAGAAAGAGAGAGAGACAGAATCTGAAGCAGGGTCCACACTCAGTGCAGAACCCAACTTGGGGCTCAATGCCATGGCCCTGGGATCATGACCTGAGCCAAAATCGAGAGTTGGATGTTCAACTGACTGAGCCTCCCAGGCTCCCCTAAATTTACATCTTTTTGACAGAACTTTCCCCTGAACTCCAAATAGTACATACCCAACTGCTCACTTAACATCTCCACTTGGATGTCTAACAGGCTTCTCAACCAAAGTTCTCATCTTTCCTCAAAAAAGTCCCTCTACTCCCAATTCCTCCCCATTGTGGTAAATCACAACTCTATCCTCTTAATTGCTGAAATCAAAAACGTGGGAGTCATCCTTGCCTTCTCTCTTTCGTTTATACTCCACATTCATTCTGTCAGCAAATCCTATCATTTTTAACTTCAAGATATAGTCAACACGAGGTGATCTCTTACCACCTTCACTGCTTTCATTCTGTTCTAGGTCAGTATAATGTCCCACCTGCATAGCTGCAGGAGTCTTCTAACCAGGGTTCCTGTTTCCACCCTTGACCCCAACAGTCTATTCTCCCCAACAGCAGCTGCACTGGTTCTTTGGAAACTTGAATTAGATCATTTCCCTTCTCTGCTTGAATTCCCTTGTGGATTTTCATCTCACTCAGAGTAAAAGACAGTCCTTACAATGCCTATAAGGCCCTACATTGTCTGACTCTGCTATCTCTATGATCTCTTTTTTTTTTCTGATTGACTTCACTTCAGCCACACCAAAGAGAGGCACCAGCAGGGTGGGAAGGGGGTGAGGCTGTGTTTAGAGTGGGGCTTCATATTGGTTCACTTCGATCTTATAGGACAATAGTGTTGTCCCTACTCTCTCCAGGGGTAGTGACAGCTTTCGAATCTTACTCGTCTTAGGATCCTATATCAGTCCTTACTCTTTCTCCTAATGTGCTTACGCTTTTTTTGTAAAAAATCTCTTTATTAAACTAGTCTCACTTAGACTATCTGAGTATGCCATTTATTTCCCACTAAGACCTGGACTGATATAAGGACACATGATATTCTAACAATAATTTTAAGGAACTACAGAGGACGGAGGGGATTATAGACTGTTCTGTGGAGTTTATGCAGAGACACAAAGACATGTGAGAGGATGGAGGTTCAGTGTAAAATGTCTGACAGAGAACACCTTCACTCACTGAAATTAGACATCTGCAAATAGGGGATAAAGCAGCCTGAAGTTAAATGACCAAGTCCATGCTGATCATCACAAAGGTAGGAAAATGAATTAGGATACACTCTGAAAAAGGTAACAGACTAATGATGCCCCTTCCTCAATATTAAGCTCCAGCCAGGCAGAGGTTCACGGAAAGGTGATGATAATTGCTCACTTTTTCTATTTCCTTGACATCTACACCCTCCTACCTTGATATCCCCTTCGCTGTTACATGTATTTAACGCACCCTGTGATTCTTGCATGAAATTGCATAAAATTAACAAGCCATTGCCAGTTTACCTGTGTCAAAATAGCTCTAAAGGGAAAGATATCTGTGGAGGATAAGTGAGACGGCACTTAGGTGGCCAGAGGAACCCAAAATAAACAGAAGGAGAAAAATAAATGTGAGATGATGCGGTTTGGGAAACAATTTATATACCAAAGCAACAGTGGTAGACTTGCAGGAAAAAATCTGACATTCATCCATGTTGGGGACAACGGCGACTGGGTGCTCAGGAGATGAAAAGACCTAATTTTTCCTTTGTGTGTGCATTGATCTGCAGTTTTATTTGTGAGTATGCACAGGGCTCGTAAATTGAACATAAAGAACAGATTATTGTTTTTTATTTTATTTTTAAATGTTTTTACTTATTTTTGAGAGAGAGATGGAGCGCAAGCAGGGGAGGGGAAGAGAGAGGGAGACAGAGAATCTGAAGCAGCTCCAGTCCCTGAGCTGTCAGCACAGAGCCCAATGTGGGGCTCGAACTCACAAGCTGTGAGATCATGACCTGAGCTAAAGTCAAACGCTTAACCGACTGAACCACCCAGGCACACTCGTTTTTTTATTATTATCTTAACTCAGTGCAGCACCTAACAGAGGGCTTTGTATATTGAAAATGCAAGGATTAGTCAACTGAATAAGTAAATGTTGATCTGAAAAATGAGCACAAACCACTGGCATATTAACACTTTTCTTCCTAGTGTAATGTTTGGTCATTTAACTGATTGTTGTTTTGATTGGGATTTATTTATTAACTGACCATTGTCAATTAATAGCCAGTTATTAAACTTATCAAGGAAATACATTGAGTATCTGTTTACTTGGGTAAAAGTTAATTTCTGTGATTTCAAACATCTTTTGGGTCTCTCTCTAAAGTAGTTACAGATAAATCTATTAATTCTTTAATCATTAATATCCAGCCATTGTGATGTGTGTGTATAAGTATGGAAGTTAAATGATAATGTTTTCAAGTTACTGCTTATTTCTAATTTGAATTCTGAGTTTCCTTGACCACTTTTTTTTAATGTTTATTTATTTTTGAGAAAGAGAGAGAGAGAGAGAGAGAGCGCATGAGTGGGGGAGGAGCAGAAAGAGAGGGAGACACAGAATCCAAAGCAGGCTCCAGGCTCTGAGCTGTCAGCACAGAGCCCGGCGCAAGGCTCGAACCCACGAACCATGAGATCATGACCTGAGCTGAAGTCAGTCACTTAACCGACTGAGCTACCCAAGCACTACCAAGCCTCGCCTGATGCGAGGCTCGAACTCACAAACTGCGAGATCATGGCCTGAGCCGAAGTCGGCGCTCAACAGACTGAGCCACCCAGGTGCCCCACCACTTTTTTTTTAAGG
The DNA here is from genome assembly GCA_028646485.1 of Cryptoprocta ferox. Classification (NCBI taxonomy): domain Eukaryota; kingdom Metazoa; phylum Chordata; class Mammalia; order Carnivora; family Eupleridae; genus Cryptoprocta; species Cryptoprocta ferox. Next base: position 30,708,828 of record CM053577.1, on the reverse strand, counting down.
TTTATTTATTGTTGAGAGAGACAGACAGATTGAGTGAGAGCAGGGGGAGGGGCAGAGAGACAGGGAGACACAGAATGTGAAGCAGGCTCCAGGCTCTGAGCTGTCAGCACAGAGCCCGGCGCAAGGCTCGAACCCACGAACCATGAGATCATGACCTGAGCTGAAGTCAGTCACTTAACCGACTGAGCTACCCAAGCACCCCTCCTTGACCACTTTTAACCTGAGTAAAAGTATAATCTGATAGAGCAGTGAAAACCCAGTGATTCTTCAGGATGAATGAGTAAAAAATGTATCCCTAGACAGAGCATCACTACATCTTTATGTATTTATAAATCTGCATATGAAAGAATCCAGTTTTAAATTGAATTATTAGAATTTTATAAATACTCTATCTTTGCTTCAGAAGCTAATTTTGTGCCATCTGATTCATCAGGTAAAAGGAAAATGAGAAAATGTATTTCATACGTGAGACTTAAATACATTTAGATTTTGGTGCAGCTTTTGGCTTGAGATGAAACACTGGGTTCCTATAGAATTTTTTTACATACTGTATCATAAATGTCTGTAATCTGAAACCTCACACATCTCCATTAACCTTTGACATTGAATTTGTTCTATTCTGATTGTTTTTTCATTGATACAAGTGTTGGTGAGGAATTAAGGAGCTTTCCTTCACAAATGTTTTGTTTGATTTACAGCATTTTGGGCTATGATATTCCTGGTTAGAATACTTTACTGCTGAAATCCTTAAAAAAAATTAGTTGAATTCCCTAAGGATAATGTGCATCAGTTCTATGTTAAGCTCTTTGTTCGGACTTATTATTTCAGCCTCCAAAATGTGTTTTCACTAACATAATAGCGTGATAAATGCAAAAAGTGTGTGCACAGCTTAAAACATTTGGAAATGCTTCTGCAAGTTGTTTTAGACTGGGCAGTTTACTTTTTCTTATGGAAAGGCTTTATAAGGCATTTCTATTCCATACTCTCCTGTCCCCCAGGTTTCTGAAATGTGAACATGGACTCTGTGGGAATTCTATTTTTGGATTAAAAAAATGAGTTGCACAGGAGATAGCTTTCTTGTCTAATTGTCTAATTGAGCTTTTTTCTCCTTTCTGCCTTCTTTTTAAATTTTTTTTTATTAAAAGAATTTTTTAATGCTTATTTATTGAGAGAGAGAGAGAGAGAGAGAGAGAGAGAGACTGAGCGTGAGTGGGGGAGGGGCAGACAGAGAGGGAGACACAGAATCTGAAGCAGACTCCAGGCTCTGAGCCATCAGCACAGAGTCCGACGCGAGGCTCAAACTCGTGAACCGTGAGATCGTGACCTGAGCTGAAGTCGGACAGTCAAACGACTGAGCCACCAGGTCCCCCTCTCTTTTCTGCCTTCTTGACTACATGGACATCAGTTTCACTTGTTTCCCTTTAATTATATTTATGTGTACTCCCTTCACTTAAGTACATAAAGCTTCCAAGAACCATATTGTCATATTCATCCTGTAATTTCCATGCTGTTTCATTTCCTTTTTTTGACCTTCCTAGTTATCTCTTTTCCTCAAGTGTTTTGTAGTTGTGAGCCATTAAAAATATAGTGCCATCATTAAGATATCTCACATCACTAAGGTGGTTTTCCCCTTTACCCTCTGTATCTGCTCTTCCCAATATGGCAGCCAATAGGTTAGCCAGTATATGGCTAACACTTGCACTGGGGCTAGTTCAAATTGAGATGCACTCTAAGAGTAAAACACACACTGGATTTCACTTAGTAGAAATAAAAAGGATGTAAAACATCTTATTAATGATTTTTTATATTTATTACATATTGGAAAGTAATATTTGGGGTTCATTGATTTAAATGTTTTGCTAAGAAATTTAAAAGTATTATTAAATTTTTTTTCTTTTTTGAACGAGACTACCAGAAAATGTGGGTCACATTTGTGTCATGCCTAATATATAGATTAGACAGTACTGCTCAACATCAATCTTTTTCAAATCTGGTTATCCATCAGAAGCATCTAGCAAACTTTAAAAATCCCCGCAGTTTTCTGGGCCTTACCCCAGACCTGAATACTGGACATGAGTCTTAGGAATCTGTGCTCTTAAAATACTCTCCTGCTAATTTCGAGGTTGCCAGTTAGTAGAGCAGCATTCGAGAACTTCTTTTCTATATAGCTACCTCATGAGACAATTTTTGGCCCTGAGTGGGTTTCATGTACTACAGGAAGTGCTATTTTCCATGACTGATTATGGTTGCGGGTAAAGCACAAAACAAATCCATAACTGCTTCCCTTACTTATTTATTTACAACCCTCTAAGAAGGGACTGAATGAGTAAGGGTATTTGCATAACACTGTTGAAACTCTTTTATCTGATTCAGATGGGACCAGCAATGGTCATTTACTTTTCTTTTTAGACTTTTTTTTAAAGAGTAGTTTTAGGTTCACAACCACATTGAGAGGAAAGTTCAGTGACTTCCCCATACATGCCCCCCACCCCCACACATGCATAGCCTCCCCTGCCACCAGCACCCTCCACCAGAGTGGGACATTTGTTACAACTGATGTACCTACCACATTTGACACATCTTTATAATGCAGGTGTACAGTTTATGTTAGGGTTCACTTTTGGTGTTGTATTTTTTTTTAAGTGGAAACCAGAAGACTTTTATTTTATTTTATTTTATTTTATTATTTTATGTTGGTTTATATACAATGCAATATTAGTTTCAGGAGTAGAATTCAGTGATTCATCACTTACATGTAACACCCAGTGCTCATCCCAACAAGTGCCCTCCTTAATGACTGTTTGGCCTCGGAGGCAGGTATGACCTTTTAGGCGCCCAGATAACAAGAAACCACTCAACCACTATCTCAACATTCCCCCACCCGGAGACCTTCAAGGGAACCATTCATCAAACTTTCCGCCCTAAACAACAGACATGTCCTCCCTGGAACAAGAAACAGCTACCAACAAGTCACCTTAGGTAAACATGTCAATACTTCATACCCCCCTCCCCCCCCCCCGCAGCCAACGCCATAAAAACGCACTACCCCACTCCCAGGCGCGACTTCTCTGGTTCCCTCTCCTTTTGGACCAGAGAACCTCACCCGAGAGCGCTCCCAATAAAGGCTTTTTTACTTCCATATCTGGCCTCAGTTTCTGCATCGCGTTCACTACATTACATTTGGTGCTGAAACCCGGGGGGAGTTTTGAGTCCCCAACCTCGGTGGGGGGCCACTCCTCTCCCTCAACAAGGACCTCACCTCTCCAAATATTTTAACAGGGTAAGAGCTTGTATGAACGTGTGTGTGTGTGTGTGTGTGTGAGTGACTCCACCGGATTTTCTCCTACGGAGTCTGACTGGGCCCCAACCTGCGGTTCCCTGGTGACCTCATAAGACTCAAGGCAGAACCAGGCCCAGGGCCTGATTCGTGTCGGGGGGCTTATGCGGACCTGCCAAAGCCAAGAGGCACCCAATTCCCCAAGAGGGGAGTGGCCAGGCTGGCAAACTGATTGACCCCTTCTCCTTCCTTTAGTTCGTCTTGCCTCCCTGTTTTAAAGGGACAGTTGGCGGATTTCTTCCCTGGTCTCCCACCCTCTCCCGGGACCCCTGCCCACACACGGGCCACATCAGGAATATCCCTGTCATGCTGACTCCAGGCCTGGTCGACTCGGGAGACGTTCTTAGTCCTCCACGGCTCTTTCTCTCTCTGTCCGCAAACGTAATCACAGACTCAGGGACGCCTGTCCTCTGTCTCCGTTTGCTGGGTGAAAAGACCCATGGGAACAACTCATTCTAAATTCGAACCAAAGACCCCATTGGGTTGCCTTCTTGTTAATTTCGACCGGTTGGGATTTTCGCATAATCTTAAGCGTAAACGCCTCATCTTTTTCTCCACTGAGGCCTGGCCTCAGTACAAAGTAGACAACCAGTCTCAATGGTCACCTGAGGGGAACTTCAACTTCCAAATTTTAAGGGATCTGGACAATTTCTGTCAGAGGACAGCTAAACGGCCTGAGGTCCCATATATTCAGGCCTTTTGGGATCTACGCTCTTGCCCCTCCCTCTGCTTCTCCTGCTCCACGACCCAAGATCTCTTGGCCAGAACTCCCCCATCCCCAACCTGAGAGGCCAAAACCACTCTGTCACCTGTCTCCGACCCTCCCAAAACTCTGTCACTTCCCCCTCTCTGCCCTACGCCACCCCTATACCCTGACCCTGATCCCCCACCTCCTTCAACCCCGCACCACACAACCTGCCCCGCTACTACCTACACCACCCGCCTCCATACCCCCTCACTCCTCTACAACCCCTGACTCCCCACCAGTGGCCCCCCGGACCCTCTCCCAAATGACCCCACACCCTAACCTCCTCTGCCCTCTTAGGGAGGTCGCTGGGGCTGAAGGTGTGGTCCGGGTCCACGTCCCTTTCTCCCTCCAGGACTTATCCCAAATAGAAAAGCGCTTAGGGTCTTTTTCCAATAATCCTGCAGCCTATATTAAAGAGTTCCGCTACCTCACCCAGGCGTACGATCTCACCTGGCATGACATTTTTGTCATCCAGGCATCCACTCTCTCCCCTGAAGAGCGAGACCGCATCCTGGCAGCTGCCCGGGACCATGTGGACCAGGCCCACCTCATAGATCCCACTATGCCAGTAGGGGCCCTCGCCGTCCTGGCGGCAGACCCTGGATGGGACTATCAGGCAGGACAAGAAGGCCGCTGTAGAGACCGAATGCTTCAGTGCCTCTTGGCGGGAATGCAGGCCGCCTCCAACAAGGTGGTCCATTTTGATAAGCTGAGGGAAACCTTACAAGGCCCCCCTGAGGAAAACCCTGCTACTTTTCTCAACCACCTCACTGTGGCGCTCACTCAATACATCCGCCTTGACCCCACTTCCCCTACTGGAGCCACAGTTCTCGCTACCCACTTCATGACCCAGGCAGCTCCAGACATCTGTAAAAAGCTACAAAAGGCAGAAGAGAGCCCCCAAACCCCAATACAGGACTTGGTGAAAATGGCATTCAAAGTTTTTAGTGCTCGGGAGGAAACTGCTGAAGCCTGTCACCAGGCTCACATGAAACAGAAGGTAGCACTTCAAACCCAGGCCTTGCGGGCAGCCCTGAGGCTGGCAGGCCCTGGGGGCCGACAAATGGGGTCCCCACAAAGTCCACCCCGCCAGGGGCTTGCTTCAAATGTGGTACCGAGGGCCACTGGGCCCACCAATGCCCCAACCTGGGGACCCCAACCAGGCCCTGCGCAGCCTGCCAACAGATGGGGCACTGGAAGTCAGACTGTCTTTCAGTCAGATTGTCTTCAGCACCTCCACGCGGGGGACCATCTGATCAGACAATCCCCTCACACGAACTCCTCAGTTGGTGGACGACTGAGGAAGCCCGGACTTGGACTCGGGGACCACCCCCACTCTCGTTGAGCCCAGGGTAACGCTCCAGGTAGCGGGTAAGTGCATTTCCTTCCTTGTGGACACCGGGGCTACTTATCCTGTTCTGCCGTCTCACTCGGGCCTTACTCTCCCTTCACCAGTCTCAGTAGTGGGGATTGACGGCACCTCCTCTTGCCCAGTTAAAACCTTTCCACTCTCTTGCTCACTTGATGGATTCCCCTTCTCTCACTCCTTCCTTGTTATTCCGTCATGTCCCGTTCCTCTCCTGGGACATGATCTCCTCCAAAAACTGGGGGCCTCCGTTTGTATCCACCCCCTTTCTGTTCAAACCACTCTCTTACTGATGCCTCTTCTCTCTCCAGATCCCGGTTCTCACATCCCTTCCCTCCCCCACCCTGTCGACCCGTCTGTTTGGGACACTTCCAAACCAGTGGTCGCCACTCACCACCAACCCGTCCTCGTTCGCCTTAAACAGGGAGCTGGCTTTCCCTCGAGGACCCAATTCCCCATATCAGAAGTCCATAGACGGGGCCTTAAGCCTATCATTACCCGCCTATTAATAGGGGCTCCTTATTCCTACTAAGTCCCCTTGTAATACCCCCATTCTCCCTGTCCGCAAACCCTCAGGGGCCTACCGGCTGGTCCAGGACCTCTGCCTCATAAATGAGGCAGTGGTGCCCTTACACCCAGTAGTCCCCAATCCTTATACCCTTCTCTCTCACATTCCCCCTTCCCCCACACACTTTACCGTCCTTGATCTCAAAGATGCCTTCTTCACGGTGCCTCTACACCCAGACACTTACTTTCTGTTTGCCTTCACTCGGGAGGATCCTGACACCTGCACCTCCGGTCAGCTTACTTGGATGGTCCTTCCACAGGGTTTTAGAGACAGCCCCCACATGTTTGGATAGGCCCTCGCCAGAGACCTCATGTCCTGTGATCTAGAGCCAAATACCCTCCTCCAGTATGTGGATGACCTCTTACATTGTAGTCCTTCTCTTCATCACTCTCAAAAAGGGACTGCCTCTCTCCTAAACTTTTTGGGTGCACGAGGCTACCGCGTTTCTCCATCTAAGGCACAACTATGTATCCCATTGTCACATACCTAAGAATTTCCCTAACCCCCACCTTCAAGGGACTCACCACCAATTGCATCCAACTTCTGCGGTATCTCCAACCACCCCAAACCGCAGATCAGATCCTCTCCTTTCTGGGACTGGTAGGGTTCTTTCAACACTGGATTCCCAATTTTGCCATCCTGGCCAAACCCTTATACCAGGCTGCCAAAGAGACCCCCACAGGGCCACTCACAACCCCAACCTTAATTAGACAGCATTTTTCCAAACTCCGAGATACCCAAACCACTGCCCCTACTCTTACTCTCCCCAACCCCTCTCGTCCTTTCCACCTATTCACAGATGAACGCACAGGAATAGCTACAGGTCTCCTGGCTCAACCACTAGGCCCCACCTACCTGGCGTTGCCTATCTTTCAAAACCATTAGATCCTACTGTTAAAGGGTGGCAGCCTTGTCTCCACGCTTTGGCAGCAGCCGCCAAACTCACAAAAGAGGCCCTCAATCTCACTCTGGGACAACCCCTAACGGTCTTTTCCTCCCATCGCCTCACTGAACTCCTAGGCCATAAATCCCTAGCCCACCTCGGACCTTCTTGAGTCCAACTGTTCCATCTTCTCTTTATCAAAAACCCACATATCACTCTACTGCCTTCGCCTGCACTCAACCCAGCCACTCTTCTACCCACTCCCACCTCCCAGCCCTCTCCTTCACATTCTTGCCCCCAACTCGTAGACGCCCTTACCTCCCCTTGCCCTGGTCTCCGCGACCAGCCTTTACCACATGCAGATCATATCCTTTTTGTCGATGGCAGTTCTGTACTTGGACCTGACGGGTGGAGATGAGCAGCTTATGCAGTGGTAACTAACCGACACCGTTAACGCGGCTTCACTCCCAAAGGGAACCACCTCCCAAAAGGCTGAGCTAATAGCTCTCACTAGGGCCCTTCAACTCTCCAAAGGACCGAGGGTTACCATCTACACTGACTCCAAATATGCTTTTCTCATTGCCCACACGCACTCAACTCTCTGGCAAGAGCGAGGCTTCCTCACCACTAAGGGAACCCCAGTGATTAATGGCCCCCTCATCATGAAACTTTTAGAGGCACTCCACTCTCCTAACCTGGTTAGTGCCAATTCTAGGGCCCCTCCTAATCCTTTGCCTTTTATTAATGCTGGCTCCTTGCATTTTAAAGTTTCTCTAGGAATGGATCCATGAGGTCTCCCGGGTCACAGTCAATCAGCCCCTATTGCACCATTATACCCGCCTCCCAACTGAGCCCGACCACCGATAAGACTCCACACTGCCCCTCTTCAGCAGGAAGTAGCCAGATTTGAGTCGGCGCCCATCATCCCTAGTCAGGATGTTTGGCCGAGGAAGCAGATATGACCTTTTAGGCGCCCAGTTAACAAGAAACCACTCACTATCTCAACATTCCCCCACCTGGAGACCTTCAAGGGAACAATTCATCAAACCTTTCTGCCCTAAACAATGGGACATGTCCTCCCTGGAACAAGAAACAGCTACTAAAAAATCACTTTACATAAATATGTCAATACTTCATACCCCCCCCAGCCAACGCCATAAAAACGCACTACCCCACTCCCAGGCACGACTTCTCTGGCCCCTCTCCGTTCAGACCAGAGAACCTCGCCTGAAAGCGCTCCCAATAAAGGCTTTTTTACTTCCATATCTGGCCTCAGTTTCTGCACCGAGTTTGCTACATTACAATGACCATTATCCATCTAGTCTATTCCCCCACCTCCCTCCCTCCATCAGCCCTCAGTTTGTTCTCTGTTTTTAAGAGTCTCTTGTTTCCATTTTTTCTCTTTTCCCATGTGCTCCTCTGTTTTGTTTCCTAAACTCCACACATAAGTGAAATTATATGGTATTTGTCTGTCTCTAATTGATTTATTTCACTTAGCATAATACATAATACATAATACATTCTAGCTTGATCTATGTCATTGCAAATGGCAAGATTTCATTCTTTTTGATGGCTGAGTAATATTCCATTGTATATACACACCACATCTTCTTT
>CM053577.1:30630167-30699812 GCA_028646485.1 Cryptoprocta ferox | reverse complement strand
CACATCTTCTTTATCCATTAGTCAGTTGATGGACATTTGGGCCTCTCCATAGCTTGGCTATTGTTGATAAAACCACAATGAGATACCACCTCACACCTGTCAGAAAGGCTAAAATTAGCAACTCAGACAACAACAGATATTGGCAAGGATGCAAAGAAAGGAGAACCCTCTTGCAAATTGGGAATGCAAACTGGTGTAGCCACTCTGGAGAATAGTATTGAAGATCCTCAAAAAAATAAAACTAGAACTACCCCGTGATCCAGCAATTACATGATTAGGTATTTACCCAAAGGATACAAAAATACAGATTCCAAGGGGTACATGCACTCCAATGTTTATAGTAACATTATCAACAACAGCCAAACTATGTAGAATGATCTTAAATATACTTATAAAGCAATCTATGTGCAGTGCTGTCTAGCTTATTGTGATTTTTTTTCTTAACCTGTAGTTTGATCACTTAATTTGTCAGAAATCATTTTTCCATCTATCATTCCAAGGAGATTAATTTAGTTTCCACAGAGATAACAACTGTTTTTGTTCTTATGTTTCATACATTTACATACTATTTTTTTTTAATATAAAAAGCCAATAACAATTCCAGTTGTCACAGTCAGGTTTGGGAATAAACCAGTTTGACTTACGTTAAGCATAAAACTCAATTGCTGTTGACATAATTTAGAATGCCATGGGCATCAGTCTATATGCTTAACAGAAGGAATGGATAGCATGGTGAATTAATCTGGCTAATTAGTTAATTGAAAGTCATTAAGAAATGCTCTACTATAAAACATAATATAATAATATTAATATATAGTAACTGATATTTATTGAACACTTACTATGTGCCAGACATAAACACTTTATGCATAATATTCCCCAGTTGACTCACAAACATCCTTTGAGGCATGATTTATAATTAGCTTCTTTTTACGCATGAGGAAATTGAAGCTTCCAGAGGCTAAGTCACTTAAGGTCACAAAACTTTAAGTTTGGAGATGAAATTCAAACCCAAGTAAGTCTAATGGAAGAATCTCAGACCAGCTTTAAGTTCGAGAGCCTAACCTTGACAAGAGGGTTCATGGTGTCCTTTGCTGGAGACCTCGCTTGGCCTGACATTGATCTATGGGACTGGGTCAAGGGCAGACACTCTGCAAAGCAAGCAATCACCATAACAAATAACTTGCATGTGTGTCCTAGATTAGAGGACAACTCTATAAACTTTTTTAGAATATGACAAAGCAATGTAATTAATATATCTGATGTCTTAAACCAATGAATAGATTGGGTGTTTTGAAGCAAACTTTGCTTGAGAATATTATTTGAGCTAGAGTCCAGGCTCTAGGAGATAAATAAATTCTTATCCTCATTTCTGGACACTCTATCATGAAACCAGGTATTTATCATGCTGTCTCCTCTGTGGTGCTTTTCCTTGGTGTGATGAATGTGGCTTCCTGGAAAGGTTGCTTTACACCAGCCTTGAGGCAGAGACCTTTTAGCTCAAAGAAAAATAAATTGGTTTCAGAAAAAAAAAAATCACTGTCAACCTTTTAATCCTTCATTTTCCATCTTCTTTTTCCTGACTCTGGTACCATGCATAGTTCAGTCTTCAGGGATCCATTGTTCATTTCTAAAAGAGCATCAAGTGACCCAGATGTGTACTTTGAGTGCCTTTTATATGCTTTGTCACACCCATGTTTGTATGAGATAATTAATCACCCAAGGATCAATCACCTAAAATGTTGCTCCAGGCTATCTTTGACCCCACCACAATCTTCCTCCCGCAGGAAAGAGGGCGGGTAGCTTTGCCAAAGTGTCATTTGGTAATAAAATATTTTTCCAAGAAGTTTTCTAGTGAGCTATGAAGCTCTTACAGCAATTTACACCTATTTTCCTGTCTTCGCAAGTGAATAATGGAATTTACTTGCTTTGAAGTGTAATTATGTCCAAAGAAGTCATTCCATTTATTTGGTGGTTCTAGATTTTCTAAGACTTGGCTTTTGAACCTGCCACATTTGAACCATTTCTTTCCCCTACTGATTATTTTGATCTGAATGTTAAAAAAAAAATTAAGCTGCAAAGCTTCCTTTTGCCATGGTAAGAGCAATTAAAATTACTTAGTAAAGTTTTCAGTTCATAAAAACCTGCTTCCAGGGAAGTAAGCAACTTTGTTAGAGCCTGAAATTCAATGGGACGTAGATTGGCTGTGCTGTGTCATTTGGAATTAAAGATGTCTGGCTGCCAGAAAATAAGTAGCTGCCATGAGTAGGTCCAAAGAGGACAGAAATACTGAAATGTCTCTTATTTGAGGCCTGTCTCTGGGTGTCTATGAAACAATATTAAATGTGAGTTTCATTTAATTTCAAAAAAGCGAGATTCATGATGAAATCAGCTTTTTGGTGAGAAGAGATTTTCTCTTTGGTTTTTGCTAGAAGGCCTGAATTTTAGGATGGAAAGTCAAATTGAATATCAAGCGTGGATGGGAACCTTGGATATACTTTGATAGATGGATGAACTCAAATAATTTGCAGACGGTGCTGGAATGTGGATAATGGCTCCACATGTGCCTTTTGAAATAAACACAATTTCTCTAGCAGAGGAGTGGTTCTCAAACTGTGGTCCCCAGACCAGCAGCAGCAGTGTCACCTTCATCTAAGAGAGGCAAATTCCCAATCTTTTTAAATCAAAAACTCTGGCGGGGTGTGTGTCGGGGGGAAGGTCAGCATTATGGGTTTAAACAATCCCTCCAGGTGATTCTGTATACTGATGTTTAAGAACCACTGCTGTACAGGGGTGCCTGGGTGTCTCAGTCAGTTAAGCGTCTGACCCTTGATGTTAACTCAGGTCATGATCTCACGGTTTGTGAGTTTGAGCTCCACATCGGGGTCTGAACTGACAGCACTAAGCCTGCTTAGGATTTTTCTCTCCCTCTCTCTCTCTCTCTGCCTCTCCCCCACTTCTGCTCTCTCTCTCTCTTTCTAAACAAATAAAGTAAAAAAAAAAAAAAAGAACCACTGCTGTACACAATTATTTTCGTTGGAAGGAAATTTTGGCATCATCTCTCCAAACTCATCACTTAATATATGAAGATTTGAGGCTCAGAGAAGTTACATGATTCAACTAAGGTCTTAGTTCATTCCAGGCTTCAAGGAAAAAGTCAAACAATAGCCCTTTTACTTAATAGAAGGTTTTTAAAGAGAGTTGTAGGGTATCATTTATACTGGGTCTTAACTCTATTAGTATGTGGACTCAGGTGTCTGTCTCTCTTTCATGATTTCTGTTATTTCTAATACTTCTCTCTACCTCATGGCTTCTGTTTACTTAAAACTTTTATTGCCTCTTTGCTTTTACTTCATACCTTTCCTCTCCATTAGCAGTTTTGTTTTGTCTTGTTTTTCAGTTTCTACACCAATCCACAGCTTGTATCCCACTCTGTGTCTTATTATATAAAGTCCCAGGGGGCACCTGGGTGGCTCAGTCGGTTAAGCAGCCAACTTCGGCTCAGGTCATAATCTCACAACTCAATGTCTTGTGAGTTCAAGCCCCGCACTGGGCTCTGTGCTGATAGCTCAGAGCCTGGAGCCTACTCCAGATTCTATGTCTCCTTCTCTCTCTGCCCCTCCCCCACTTGTGCTCTGCTTTTCTCTGTCTCTCAAAAATAAATAAATGTAAGAAAAAAATTTAAAAAAAAGTCCCGAAGAGAGAAGATCTGGTGTAAAACATGGAGTTCTCCTGTTAGGCAGAACTCTAATGCCAGACCATCTCATTCACCCATTCACTCAACAGCTATTTATTGGGACTTTGTGTCTCTTATTATTCAAGGCTTTAGAGACACCGTGAAGAAGATAAATGAAACATTTAGGTATCCATGGCTCTTAGATCCTAGCTGGGAGGATGGAAAGAATATAAACAAGGAATAAATATGTACAGGTCCACAATCTCTTATCTGTGGTTCTGAAATTCAAAAAGCTCTTTCAATTGAAAGGTCCATGCAGTTGGCAGCAAGACCTGACCCGACTTGAACTTAACTGGCAGCAAGACCTGACCTGGAGTAAGGTGAAGCTATTTGTAGTCTGTGTTTATCTCTCTTCGCATGAATCCCCATGTGCTGCAATGAAGAAATATTAATGTTTGATTATGGGGAGCTGTCACAGACCCTAATGGGAGTATGCTTGAAGGTCTTTATAAAAAAAAATTTTTTTTAAGTTGAATTCTGAAACACAAGTAGTCTTAAGGGTTTTGGATAAGAGTTGCAGACTTGTAATAAGGGTTGCTAAGTAATATAAGAAAAAAACCAATCAAGGTGAGAGGAGAGAGAAAATGGAAAGTGCTGTATGCATCCTAAACACTAATGATTTCTATGGTTCTTCTCGGCATGCATCCAACTCTGCGAGCAGTTGCTACATGTAGGAATGAGGAAATATAATCACCAGTAGAAGATAGAGAGAGGACTGCAAATATATCATTCAAAAACAATCATTTAAAAGCTTCTGATCAATTCTCACCAAGTAATCCTTTAAATATATTACATTTTAAAGTATTAAATAAATTATAAAATCTTATTAAAAATATGGCCTGATGTAAGAGAACATTAATGCTCTTAAAGTATGCAGAGTCCAAAGACATGGATTTCAATTATGCCCTTCTATAATAAGGACATAAATATATGTTTAGATAAATAATAACTAGACAGATTAATTAGTGACATGGCAAAAAGAGAATGAGAAGCAAGAGAATCTGAATTATTTCCTCTGTGTGTGTTGGTGGTTCAACCTAAGCAAACGTATGGCCTTCTTATACACGCACGCATGGCATATGGAAATTTTCTATCCCACGTTAGTGATAGCATCAGTCTTGCCAACTTCCAATTCTGTGGCCCTGTTTATATTTAAATTTTTCTCATGCCATACGGCATATAATACAGTCTTCACCTGCTAGGAAATATTATTGGTAGGCTGTTATCAACATGTTTAAAAGATATAAGTGGCGTCTGACTCTATGCTCTGACTCTGTTGCCTTATTATTTTATCTTAAGTGTATAATTTGTAATAATAGTTATGGTGCACTGAGCTGTGTCATAAACCCAGGATAAACATAATGAATATTAAAGACTGGCTATGCATCTTGACATATGCAGGATTTACATTTTTAAGTGATTTCTGGCTTTTTGATCTCTGAGCTTTTAAAATAAAATGTTATGTTTGGCAAAGAATCATACATTAAGATCTACAAAATCAGTGTTGGGTGAAAAGTTAAGAATAATTATCCCCTTTGGCACATGATCATACCATCTCTGTTTGCAGACTTGCAGTAATACTCAGCCACCTCTATTTCTTTTTACCACTTCATTTTTGCTCTATGTGGAGTGAAATATTATATTAGCAAATGTTGATTGTATTTTCTGAAAATTATAGAGACTAGACTCCTTTTCCAATCGTTGACATATACTACCATAGTCTACTCTCATCTTTTCTTTCCCAAGTTCTGACAACAATTAGTTTTGGCAAATTTCTTCATAGTTCTTGGTTTCTAAACCAAATGGTTCCCAGTAGACTCTGTCTTATTTTGTATTGTCTGCTTGAAAATGTAACACCCGGAAACAGTCAAGGTAATATAGCAGTGTTCTGACCAATATAGAATATAGTGACAATAAAATTTCCTAAATCTGGAACCGTACTGTTGTTTTGCAATCCGATCATATATTTTCTATGTATTTATTGTTTCTTTTACTCAGAACTGTTGTGTTTGGTATGTTTCTGGTGTCTCTGGCACTTTGCTTGGGCTACTCTGGATCTTAGATTTTTACAGATTGTCCTCCGTCCATGGTTGGTTGTATCTGTGATACGCAGAAACAGCCTATTTACTAGTAAACTGATAGGTCTATGTGAAGGCTGCACAAGGGAATAGTTCAAGATACCCAGAAAAACTCTGATTACATTAATTGGAGTTTTAAAAGCAGAGTTTTTGTTTTGTTTTACATTTCGAGGTATAACTCAATTGTTAATCCTGCAGTTAACAATATTCTCATTACTTTGTGCCTTACATTTACTGATTTCAGGAAATGTCAGTGGGGATTCATGTTCAATATGTTCAAATATGGAGCCCAGAAGCAACAAGTAATAGCTTCAAGTAGTATTGTTGAATATAAAGTTTTTAGAGGTGGAAAAAGAAAAGCACACCTTATCTTGGTATTTGTTTTCTAGGATTGACCATAAGGATGTTAAAGTTTCTTTCTTTCTTTTTCTTTCTTTCTTTCTTCTTTCTTTCTTTCTTTCTTTCTTTCTTTCTTTCTTTCTTTCTTTTTTTAACTTATGTAGGTAGAAGAATGAGTTACAGTGTTGATTACAGATCTTCATTGCAGACCTTCAGCTTATGAGGTTAGGGCAGTGATTTATAATGTTGACTATAGGTCAGATTGTCTTTGAGAAAGCTGTGCTTTCAACACCACAGGATTAAAAGGGAAAACCAAAAGGAAAATCACTATATTAAAAACAACCCTCCTCCCTGCTCTTATTCTCAACCCCCACTCTCCCCAATATCCTGGTCTACAAACCAGTGTAAAATTGATGCTGGTGACTGATTGTCTTTGCTTCCATGTGTCGACTTCCTTACTGTTTTACTTTCCCCAACTTCCCTGTCTGTGCTCATTACTTTCACTCACTCTAGTTCTATCAGGATTATTAAACTGGTTGAGTCCTGCTTTGTGGTCTCTTTGAAAGGAAACTCACAGCTATAGCCAAAGACAATGGAGGAAATTTCACTTTCCTGGTTTTAGCATCATATTGCTAAGGGAGTTACACTGTGTCATGAAAAATTGGTTGGTTACCAGATTTCCAAGACCTCACTCATGGATGTAACCCTTATAAAATATAAATAAAGGCAGGAATCCAAGAAAGCCATACTAAACTTCCCAAAGGGAATTATATTTTCAAGATAGTAAACTTTTAAATGTATTATGTATGATCCTTTTAAATGTTATAACTGCTTTCCTGATTATAGAGAGTGAAGTGGACAATAACACAAGCAAAAATATGGAAAATAATAGTTTTGAAAAGCTGCCATTTAAGTATCTATACTGGATGTGGAAATAATGCATATTGCACATTTTTTTCATAAATTAGCTAAGCATTTATTTTAGATTTTAAGTGGTCTTACATTTTATCTTTTTTTCCAACTTTTTTCTTCATTCTAGAATTTTCACATTGATAAATACTTTCTTAATTGCACCTTTATCTAACATGGATAACTTTGAAATGAGAAATTCTGATTCATCTGTTACCTTAATAGAACCAAGTTATTAACATAAATGTGTGATAATATTTTCCATAAAGATTATTCTCTTGGGAAAAAAAGCTGTTGACAATGATAAACTGCTCAGACTTTATTCTTGTAGTGGGTAACATAATCAGAACGTCCTTGGGGAGTCAATTCATTAAGAAATGTAAAATATTTCATTGGAGGAGTGTAATTATTGACAAATTATAAGCCTTCAAATGTGCCCCCCCGCCCCCGGCACATATAGACCAAAGTTCCACTGAACTTGCCTAATGAACTTGTAAACTAGAAAAGCAAAAGTTGAATAGTTTATCAACGTCAACAACACTCTAGCTAGGGGAAACTCGAGTCACATAAGCAATCTTTGAGTGTATATGTTTTTCATTATAATAATTTGCTTCTTAAAAGGCATATTCATATTAAATGTGTATGTCTTCTGAATGTAGAATTGTCTTCTGAAAAGGGATAACCAAATACTGAAGAGTAAGCCAGGGAAAATTTTGAGGCATAGACTCCAGTTGATAGAGGACATTACAGGAAAGGCCAATCACCAGAAAACCAAAGTGACATTTGGGATTATCATTCACTGTCCTTCCAACCAGTTTTCAGTTTCTCTGGTTCATTGGATAACACTGAATGTTTTTGATTTAGAACCGGGAGAGAAAATCTGTGGCAATTCAAACATGGAATACATTTCAGCTAATCTTTGCTCTTTACGAACAACTAACTGATTAAAAACAGTGAACGGGATTATAATGGAAATATGTGTTTTAGAATCAGACTAAAAGTCTTGTAGCTATCAAAGTGAACTTCTCCAGATTGTCACTGTGCTACTTAAAAGTCTTCCCTATTTTTTTTATTCATTGGAACTCTACACGTTCTTAGTTCTAAAAGCAATGCAACTCATTCTTAAAAACAAAACAAAATTCTGTAATTTTGATATTTGCTTATGTCAGTTTAAGTCACTGGTTTTAATTATTCCTAATATTCTAAATCTCTGTTCTTTTTTAAATTAAAAAATTTTTAATTTTATTTTAAATCCTGTATAGTTAACATACAGGGTTACAAGAGTTTCAGGTGTATAATCTAGTGATTCAATAATTCTATACATTACTCAGTGCTCATCATGGTACGTGTGCTCTTAATCTCCTTCACCTATTTCACCCATTCCCCCCACCCATCTCCTTTCTGGTAACCACCAGTTTGTTCTCTATAGTTAAGGGTCTGTATTTCAGTTTGTCTCTAGATCTCTGTCTAGATTGGCTGTGCTCCTTCCCATCACTGCCTTAGACCTCAGTTCTGGGTGGCACAGACGCCAAAGCTTGGTGTAAGTAAATGGTGGAGATGGAGGTGAGCACCTGGTAGTGGGTGATGGAGGTGCTGAAATAGGCCAGTCAGAAGTTAATAAGCTCTCAGGTCACAGTGAAGTTAGGAAAGTGAATTCTCTAACTTTTATTTCTGCAAACCTCTCCTCTCCCTAGTTGTTTCCCCACTCTGGGAGAGTGCCAATTATGAGACCAAGTCCAAATAGGAACCAGATAATCTACTCCAGTGCAGTCCAGCCGTGGAAAATCTCAGAGGCCTAGGACAGGAGCTGTCCAGGATTAAGGTGAGGTGTAGTCACAGTATCGGAGGCAGAGCTGGATCCTTCAAGCATTTCTTCTGGAAACTGAGGGAAAAAAACAAAACAAAACAGAACAGAGCCTAATCTCAAAGATTTGCAACTTGGATAACAATGAGGGAATCATGGGGCATTTGGATGGAAAAAGAAAGAATGTGGTTTCCCTGGCTAGTTGGAAGAACATACAATAAATTTTGAATTTTATTAAAACTCCTGATTGTGGTCCATGGACAGTACCTCTCCTTCCATGTCTCCCTGCAATCCTAGAAGTCTACCAGAGTATTACTCTGTGCACTGATTTCTGGACTTTGTCCTTGAGATGTCTGTCAAGATGCTGATTTTTATTAAAAGAATTACAGTAAATAAATATTGTCATCTTTTTCCCAAATATATGAATACTTTTGTAAGGTAGCAAGAGGCCACTAAGGGAATGGTTTTAGACTCATTACAAGTTGGGTTACACCCACGAAGAATTATGGTCCTTGAGTAGCATTGGACTGAGTGCTGTGAGCTGAGTGCAGGGTGTTCAATTGCAAGTCAATGCAGAGTAAATTTAGTGTCAAAATGGAATTAATTCAAAGGATGAGTGTAGTAGAAATTCAGAAAAGGTAAAGAACAAGATGGACTTAAGAGATCAAGGGACCTGTGTGGAAGAGGTGTCATTAGCCAGACTAGGCTATTCAGAGGGAAGAACAGGGCCATTTGTATGTTCCCTGATGGCAGAAAAGTTATGTTAAGAAAGATGGCAAGGAACTGGCTAAAATAGGCATAAAAATTATGTAGGGCTTTGAAAGTCGGTTCGAGGGGTATGAACTTCATATTGAGGGTGAACTATTGACTTAGAGATTAATTATTAAAGCATGCCATCTTGATGAAAGGAGGGTTTTAGGAAGCTTATTTGTCTAGAAGAAATGCAGTTTGGCTTGGAGAGGGGCAAAGCTGGAACTAGGGAAGGCAATGAGTGTTCTAGATGGGCTGACAAAGGCCCAGAGAAGGTGGGAGGAGTACATGGATGAAATGAGACAGCATTTTCTTTCCATTATAGCAGTTAGCAAAAGTTCCAGACAGGGCCAATGTCGAGAGTGATCATGGCTGGGGCACCTCGGTGGCTCAGTTGGCTAAGCATCCCACCCTTGATCTCTTCTCAGGTCTTTATCTCAGGGTTGTAAGTTCAAGCACTGAGACAGACTCTGCAATGGTTGTGGAGCCTTCTTAAAAAAAAAAAAAAAAAGAACGGTCATGGCTGTGGAAAGTGACAATCACAGTGCTCTAACCTGAGAAAAGAGACCCAGCTTTATGCTTTTGGAGGAAGAGGTTTAGTGTCTTGATTTTGTGTGGTGAATCTGCATGACACAACTAGTTTCATTACTAAGGCTGGAGGCTCCAACTGGCTCCACTAACAGGCATTCTGGAAAGGTTTTTCTAAGAAATTAGCTTCATGAAACATCATTGCCCGTCTTTTGGTTCTAGTATTTCTGACATGAGTTCACTTGCCAGAAGTATGCAAGTCAATTTCATTTTCATCACTTTGGATGAAAATGCTTGGAGCAGGAAAACCGATTTGGTGCCTGGTGCTTTCTAGGTGCATGGATTTCAGGGCCTCAGATGGTTGCCACACCTTAATTCCTCCCCACTCCCAAAGCTCCTTGTCCTTGAAGTTCTTTGAAAGCAAGCCTCAAAACCCTAGGACATAGTCCAAGCAATCAACCAACTTCATACCCACCCATTCCCCTTCATCCTAAACTAAATTAGCATGATTTCATTTTCCAACGTTTATTGACAGCCTGATATGTATCAGATTAACCCCTATGGGAATCATAGTGTAATGAAGAAGTCAGATAACTAGACTTAGCAATTAAAGAAAGCCTCAGACATACCATGATAGGTGCAGTGTAGGATAGGGCTCTGGGGCCAGACCATTTGAAATCTAGCTCTGCTACTGACTGGCTGTGTGACATTGGGCAAATCACTTAACATCTCTTGTGTCTCAGTTCTCCCATCTCTAAATGAAAATAACAGTAACACCTAATCTAGAGGATTATTTTGAAAGTTAATTGAGGTAATATAAGACAAGTATTTAAAACAATACCTGACACAAAGAAGTGCGCAGTAAGTATCAGCCAGTATATTCCAGGCTGGGGCGAAGGGCCCACATGTTGAAACATAGCACAGGGACAGCTAATTATTGTTAGTACACTCTAGGACATCTGACAGACTGATAGCCAGAGTCCACTCTGATTGGTCGTGGCAAATTTCTGATTGGCTGCTATGTCCATTTTGATTGGTTGATGACTGTGCTGTATGGGTTATTATTTTTTTGTATCATTCCAGAGTCTTGATTTTGGAACTTTATGATATGTATAGAATGTAGTTCCTTGGACCCTAGCCCAGAGAATTAATTCAGTTAATATAGCATGAGCCCTAAAATAATTTAAACAATACCTCAGGCCTCCCTTCTGAGGAACCCTGTGCTTTAGAGAGTCAGGGAAGGTTATCTGGAAGACTTAACATTTAAACAAAGACCTCAAATTCTAGTACCTTCGGGCAAGAAGGTGGGGAGAGAAGAATGGGGCAGGAGATTGTCTCAGAGGGAATAGGTAGGCAAATGCACAGGAATTAGAAGGCAGAAGTTCAGAATGGCTGGAGTTTTGACTACAGAGGTGGAAAGCAGCAAACCTTTGAAAAGGCTCTGATAGACATTATACGCTGTGGTTTTTTATCTTCAGGACAATGAATAGGAAGTCACTTAAAATATTTTAAGGATGGGTGACAGGATAATATTTACACACTGGAAAATCTCTGGTCTTGTGCAAAGAGAGGAAGGGCAAGCAAGTCAGAGAGGCAGAAGGCTAGCTAATGGGTTTTCTAATGAAGTCCTTCCCTTGGTGGCCTATATCTATCCTTACTTTTGCATTTGGCACTCTCCTTGACTCCCTCACTGCTTGACATCTGGACCTCTCTTGCCTTACTCAGCCACTCAGGCCTTATTATCTTTCTCACCATTGGGTGTGGCCTCCCTGACCTAAACTCTAGCAATTCAGGAATAACAACCATGCTCTGGCCTCAGGCAGCCCAGGAAGAGGAGGAAGACGGTGTGGGGGGGGGGGTGCGTGGAATATAAGATATGGGGAGACATGGCTCTGTCTTGTCCATCTTCCCGTGGCCACAGTAATGGCAACAAGTGTACCAATAGCTCACTTAGTAGTACATAGTAAATATGCCCCAAAAGATGAGAGCTCTGTCTCCAACAGTGGACCTATCCATAAATACCAGAGGGCAATTCTAACTTCCACAGAGAGCATGGACTGATCTAGAATGACCCACCCTGTCATTGTCAGTTAGGAGTCATTTTAATCCATCCTTGTGGTCATGCTTCCTTCTTCTTTTTTCCCTTATTCTTTGCATATTTCCTAAAGGGAAAGGGGGCTGGACATCATTTGTTAAATTAGTTAACCTCAAAATATTGTATTTTAGCTATACAAGCTATTCTGCAGTTGTATCTTTGGCTTATTTGGAATTGATTTGCCAAAGCAGAGAAAGTACAAATCCTAGAAACTTGTTACACTCTCTAAACTCACTTCATAAACCCATCCAGAGTAATTTTCCACAATGAGATTGAAAAAGAAAGAAGGACGGGCAGTAATCAACTGCAGCACTCACCAGCTTGCCCCTCAGATCTTACCCTTCTGCTGGCTTTTTGGGGGCAGGATCCCCAAAAGGGCAGGAAGTAGAGAAGGGGGTTGAATAAGCTTCTAAAATGGTCATAATTTTCCGAAGGCCATGTTTTAAAACCCTGGGATTAGTCCCCGGAAAACCATTTATTCAATTATTAAAACAAAGTTACGGATAATGCTCTTTCCTCCACCAGCTGACTGGCTGTTGGTTAAGGCTGAGTTGTACTTATTGATAATGGGGATTAGAAAGGGTTTGCCATTAAGTGCCAACTGCATGTTTAATTGTTACTGCAAGAAAAATATAACCTACTGGTTAACTGTGCAGAATTTTAAACAAAGTACCCTTTTTTCTTTTGAAGGAATGTGGATGCTAACCAAATGTGTCCGCATGGTTTCAATTAAGCAGAGGAATGTTAAATGTAAAGCTAAATTGATGAAAATAACCAAACTTTCTGACAAACCAATAAATTGGAGTCTAGAACTCATTGCCCATACTGTATGGCAGCCAGAGAAACATTGCTAGATCATCAATTTTTACCTAATTTTTTGAGTTAGTTTATACTTAAAAAGAAAGAAGGAATGCTAGGAAAGTCATTTAAATTCTTCCCAGCTATCAACAGGGAATATGCACAGTGGATATAGGCCTTATTATTCACAGTATGCAATAGAACTAATTGTTTATTCTTTTAGCAATTTCCTCGGTGACATTTTTGGAAACCTAAGACAAAGTTTTGAGGGAACTGTCATGTCAACATTTTGGCAAATGATCTGGCAAAATGCTAGTCATTGGACTATTTTTCTAAACTCCTCCAAACTATTCCATGGCAATCCTTATTCTTTAAAAATAATGTTTTAATTTTCCTCCCTTCAAAGTTTGTATTCCTTCATATTGCTGTCACATTGAGATGACAATGTACTAGAAAAATTATGAGTTTGGGGAAAATTTTAAATTTCTTGCTGAAAACAGAGGATAAAATTACATAGGCAGAAATCTAACTCTTGGCACATTTCTGCATATGTCAGATATTTCCATTTCTACCATAGAAATTTATCTCTGAATAGGTCTTTATATTTTGTGAGAAATGGCAGGAAATAAACCATTTAAACCCCAAACAAGTGGAAGCTGAAGCTATCATCTTTACCATTGTGATCTTCATGTGACATGAAAATGGGCATCCCTTGCTCAAATGCGTCCAGGAACCCGCCGTCCGACAGGCTCAGAAGTCTCCTGAGATCCCCTTGCTTGGAAAGTACAGTGGTTGCCACATGCAAGGTGTAATCTCTTAAGTTTTCAAGTCCCTGTCTCAGGCTCCAAGGGTACCAGATGGCCCTGTCCTCTAATTTAGTACCTTGCCAGCCAATGGTGTTTTCAGAACCTATTTATGTTATAATTTTAACAACTCTGGAAAACAATCCTTTTTTTAAAAAATTTTTTGGACATTTTATTTATTTTTGAGAGAGAGAGAAAGAGAGAGTCAGCATGAACAGGGAAGGGTCAGAGAGAGAGGGAGATACAGAATCCGAAGCAGGCTCCAGGCTCTGAGCTAGCTGTTAGCACAGGGCCTGACGCGGGGCTCGAACCCACGAGCCACGGGATCATAACCTGAGCCGAAGCCGGAAGCTCAACCGAGTGAGCCACTCAGGCGCCCCAACAATCCATTTTTTTGAATTAGATTGTCCTTCGGCACATTTTATTTGGTGATCACTTAACAAGTGTTATTTTTTTGGGCACAGTCAGGAAACTGCTTCTTTATATGCTTTTAGATGAAGTCACAAACTTTTTTCCAATATTTTTTCAAATTCACCTAAAATGTGAAATCAGACCTAATTAAACACATTACACATTTACTTAGACTATATTTCAAATTTTCAGTACCTATTTAAATAGCATCCAGAGAGGAAAAATAATCTTGTCTGAAAGCAGGCAATACAGTTTTCCCTCAAATTACCTTTTGTCTAGTTGTTTCTAATGGTTCTGATTTCACTCAATTAATATTGCTCTGATAGCTCCCATTAACTGCCGAATTTAAGATGTGTGGTGGTGCCCCATGGATGAACTAAGTGTTTCAGCATCTCGTGTAATAATAACTACCCTTCAAGCTTTGTATCATCTACACATTTGACTAGCTTAAACCTCTATGGTATTCATTCACATCTTAGTTAAAAATGTTAACGTCTGAGTTCCGTGGTAAGCCACTGGACATTTTCCTCCAAGTTCAGTTGATCTGAAAATATTTATTGTATATCCTTTGCTCAGTCTTGGGATGCAAAGATATAGAATAGCACATGGTCTCTTGCCCTCAGATACATTCAATAGAGACTATAATAATGTGTTGATTGATGAATATATTTCATCCAGCCATTAATGTATTTGAGGTAGTATTCACTGGGTTACATTACTCATTCTTTTTTAAAATGTTTTTATTTATTTTTGAGAGAGAGACAGAGTGAGTGGGGGAGGGGGCAGAGAGTGAGAGGGAGACACAGAATCCAAAGCAGGTTCCAGGCTCTGAGCTGTCAGATGATGCGGGGCTCGAACCCACAAGCGGTGAGATTAAGACCTGAGCCGAAGTCGGACGCCTAACTGACTGAGCCACACAGACGCCCCTACATTTCTCATTCTTTTAATTTATTAAGTGCCTACTATATGTCAGGAAATATGGTAGGTCTTGGAAATAGATTAGAACATGGTCTGTGACCTTTATTTCAAATTTATCCTGGAAGACTTTATCAAGAGTTTTTCTATAATCAAGATCCAACATACCTGTTAATTTAGGAGTTTCAGTTATGTGATTTTACCAAATTCAGACAGGCATAGTTTGTAGGAAGCAAGCTTAATTCTCAAGTTTAGGATGATACCTGAAGCCTTCTGATATTCTGGCTCATTAGTCAGACACCCTTCTGACTTTACCTTCCTCTTTTCTGGGTTTGATTATATTTTTTCTAATGACTTTGTGTTTAGAAAAATCCGTTGTGTTTTTGTGTTTCGTATCCACCCTTTCTTCTCTAGTCTTTTAAAATCCTGCTCTCCAGTTCCATCCAGCACTGCTCAATTTTCACACTACTGTTCAGCCTTCAGTCTCAATTTACCGTCCTTTCCAACGTTAATACTTTCAAAAGATATGTGAGGGTATCTAAAACATGTGTTGGGTATGATATTAATCAATCATTATACATTATCACTCTCATTACATACATTTGTTTAAGTATACCCGAGATAGATAATCTTTATCTCTAACCCAAAGAAATTAAATTATTTGTAATATAGGGAAAAAAACATTACTTTTTATACCACAACCTCAAGACCTAATAAATGCAATGTTATGACAGTGGTGGGGCAGTGTATTTCAAAGTGGGCTTTTCAGGAAAGTCTTTATTCATCATCCTGCACTGAAGAAATACTGTTAGACATACTTCATCGGTTCTGCTCTTTAATGTCCACCTTCAGTATGTAAGAAACTTCCTATCACAGCATAGCCATAAATGCAGTCTGGGTTTCTACCTGAGTCATGTCCAGCCATTTAATAATCCTTTAGTTACAATTCTGTGTTGTCATTTGGTAAAGACGTGGTAACATTCAGATTTAGCAATCATTTATTATTAAGAGCCTAGTGTGCTTTTTTTTTTTTTTTTTTTTTTTTGAGAGAGAGAAAGAGAGATAGCTAGTGGAGGGAGGGGCAGAGAGAGAGCTGTTGGGAGCCATTTCTGAACGCACTAAAGTTGAGAAAACTCCTTGTGAGGTAAGGCAAGTTTGCAAGGCCTCTTGCGTCAGATGGTGACCGAAGTCCACCCCCACTCAATTATTTTTGCTTGAGCACCGACCCCCAAGGCACCTTGTTGACTGGTATGGGAGTGACTTGTCCCCTTATCCTAAAATATGCTGATTGCACCTTGTGAAGGAACTTATTGTAGGAACTTCTTCTTTTGTGTTTATGGGAGCACATATTTGCATTTCCTGAGAATCTGTTTTTCTTATACTTCCCCTTAAGCAAACAGGCTGTTGACCCCTGCTCACAAAGAACTAACTTTTGCCTTTACTATGCTAAAAACATTGCCTTGTATTTGAATGCTGAAGATACCTTCCTTCCCCTTATGATAAGCAGCTAAATCACCTACATCAATCACTATTGATGAATCTATGTTCTGGGAAATTTTTACATACTTAAGAAATTTGTCATCAGAAATCATTGTCTAAGGCAAATGCCACTTTGGTGCTGGCCCCATACATTTTTTTTCCATAAATAAAGCTGGCTCTCAGGTCAGTGCAGAGATGCCTGCCTGGTGACCAGAAAGAAACTCATGGCTCTCTTATTCCCTCCCCCTTTTGCCGACACTGTCCATCTTCAGGGAGCCCTGGACCTGCTGGAGCTGGACTCCGGCAGAGAGTGAGAGAGAATCTTAAGCAGGCTCCACACTCAGTGCAGAGCCTGACTTGGAGCTCAATCCCACGACCCTGGTATCATGACCTGAGCCAAACTTAAGAGTTGGATGCTCAACCAAATGAGCCACCCAGGTGCCCCAGGGGCCTATAAGCACCTTCACAATAAATTGTGTATTCTTTATTTTGACAAATATATATATGGTGAGAACTTATTATGTGCCAGGTGTGTGTACCATATGGAGTATTTGATATTTGGTTAAAATCCTAGGGAAAATCCCATTAAATATAAAATATGAAGCAAAAGCCTCTCAGAAAGTTTGTGTTTATTTTACCAAAAGAATTGTGGGAAAGTTTCCATATTCTAGAGCCTTTAGGTACTGAATAACAGCAAAGCAAAATATGAAACTTTTAATTTGAGATTATTGTTATTTTTATTTTTATTTAATTTTCCTAACACAATGCAGAATAAAGCAAAGATCATGTATAGGGGAAAATATATATATTACCCTTTCTACCTTTTACAATTTTTTTTTGCCTTTTTCCTGTTTGGAGTCATAGTAATGTATATTGAATATAAATTTATAATATATTTCATAATTTTATATTTTACATGAATTTTAATGTAAATACTCAAATTCAAACTGAAGGGTTTGGATGAATCCAATTCTTATATGAACAGCGACTCACATAATTTTGATCACTAGGAAACCTGTGTGACCTACTTGATGGTGGATTCCTTTATTTAAATATTTATAATGTTTATTTATTTATTTTGAGAGAGAGCACAAACGGAGGAGAGGCAGAGAGAGAGGGAGGGAGAAAATCCCAAGCAGACTCCATGCTGTCAGCATAGAGCATAATGTGGGGCTCGAACCCACAAACTGTGAGATCATGACCTGAGCCGGAATCAAGTTGGACATTTAAACAACAGAGCCACTCAGGTGCCCCTTGGTGGATTCCTTTATATTTTCCTTTCAGAAGTGTTGACTTATTAGTGTTGGTTAAGTTCTCAAAAAAGATCAGAATGGAACTGAGAAAATAGGCTGAGAACCCAGAAAAATTTGTCCCTCATTCTTTTTTTTAATAGATTATTTATTTATTTATAAATGCTTATTTCTTTTTGAGAGAGAGATGTGAGCAGGGGAGGGGCAGAGAGAGAGGTGGACAGAGGATCTGAAGCAGGCTCTGTGCCTCCAGCCCAGAGACCAGTTTGGGGCTGAACTCATGAACCAGGAAATCATGATCTGAGCTGAAGTCAGACACTTAATCGACTGAGCCACACAGGTGTCCCAACCTGCCCCTCATTCTAATTTAGGCTGTGACATTAGCTGTATATGTTTGTTTCTCCATATTTAACACAGGTGCATTTCTATTAACAATCTTCAGGGATCCACTAAAAATCATTTTAATTTTAAAGGCCGTAATAATATGATGATAGTAAAAGCAATAGCAACATCAGTAATAGTAGCTAGCATTCATGAGGCCAAGTATTTTAAATACATTAAAAAATTTTTTTTAACGTTTATTTATTTTTGAGAGAGACACACACAGAATATGAGCGGGCGAGGGTCAGAGAGAGAGGGAGACATAGAATCAGAAGCAGGCTCCAAGCTCTGAGCTGTCAGCACAGAGCCTGACGCAGGGCTCAAACCCATGAACTGTGAGATCATGACCTGAGCCAAAGTTGGGCGCTTAACCGACTGAGCCACCCAGGAGCCCCTAAATACATTTTCTTTAATCCTTACAACTGTAGGTTCTATTATTGTAGGTTCTATACTGTATATATTGTAGATTCTATTATTCTCCAGTTTACAGCTCAAAAAGCTGAAGTTTCAAGAGGTTAAGTATCTTTTCCAGATCTGCCATGTTCTTAGTGCATATTTTATAGAGTTTTCCTTGGACTTTTTTTCTTTACCATTTGGTATTTGTCTTATGAATATTATGTTGAGAACAGGTATATCTGTAAACACCATTCAAAACACCGTTTTTTGATAATGTAATACATAAAGATAGTATAGGCACCTGGGTGGCTCAATCAGCTTTGCATCTGACTCTTGATTTCAGCTTAGGTCATGATCCCAGGGTCGTGGGATCGAGCCCTGTGTTGGGCTCCACGCTGTGCGTGGAGCCTGATTAAAATTCTCTCTTTCTCCTTTTGTCCCTCTCCCCTGCTTGTGCTCTCTCTCTCTAAAATAAAAAAAAATTAAGATAATATATACAAATGCAATATATAAAGATAATAAAGATGTACTCTAAGGATAAAGAAATGTCAAATCTGAGTTTGAGACTTAAGATAATATCCTTCCGTTATTAGTGGCACTAGAGAAACATTTGAACGTAATGTAATAGAAAGTTAAGAAAATGAGAGAGGGGTCACAATGGCATGGCTGTCCCCGAGATTTCAGGAGAAACCAGTAGGCCCTTGGGGCAGGCTATTTAGAAAGTGTTTTTGCTCATAGCAACTTCTTTTTTCCTTGGAGCTGTAACAAAGGGCATTTTGTTAATAGAGCAATTTATGTCAAATCCCCTTCTGAGCCCAAGAAAACCGGACTTTTGCTTCCAGGTTATATTTCTCTCATCCTTCCAAGGCCAAGGTTTGCAAAAAGCTCTAAAAGCAGGATTCAATAAATACATGAGCTTGCTAGGAATATTTAGCTCCTTGGTCTTGTGACTGTGGCAAATCATTCACTTGAGCAGAGCCCGAAGGGCTTTTATTTCCCGTTATGGGAAATACAATCTGGGCAAGATGGAGAATGTTCTTTAAAGGGAGATGTTTGTGGGTCACTTCAAAGTTACCTGTGTTCACCTAGGCTTCTCTCCTTGAGGAAACTTTGTTAGCATCAGCATGCATGTTTCTGTATTTAGTTTAGAATGCAATTTCTCCTACCCACTCACCCCCCCTGTTCCTCTTTTTTCTGGTAGCTTTGCAGATTCAAAATGCCTCTCTCAAGACGTAGTGGAGAGAGGCCTGGGATGTGATGCTGAAAAACCAGCTGTAATTTAGAACAATCGAGGCCCCCTGGATGTATTTTTTGCTTTACCAGCAGTTTGATAACTAAGGACTATAAACTTAGAGCGGTGATTCCAAGTCTCTAGAGGCTGCCCTGTTCACAGCCCACCTTCCACACTATTTTATAGAGTACAACATTGGCTCCTGCCTTTCTAAAAAAGTATTTTCTGGTTCTTTGGAAATATTGAAACATGATATTTTCCAAATGTTGAGAAACTAAGTTGGAGAAGACTAAGTTGACAGTATTCTTATGTATAAATTCCTTTTTTAGGATGGCCTTTCCTTACTTATTACTTATAGTAGCAAATAATCAGCCCAAGTAAGTTATTTCAGTGTATATATCCATCACACAAAACTCATTTAAGAATTCTTGGAGTCTTTTTTGGTGAAGAGTGAGGATGTATTTTCTCATGCAAAAAAATAGGGTTCTTTTTTATTTTTAGAAATTTAACAAACATTCACTGAGAATGGTTAAATGCCTTATATTGTGCTAAATGCTAGAGAGTAAGAAACACAGTTCCTGTAGTCAAGAACCTTCTGGTCCAGAAGAGCTTACTTTCACAAAAATCCACTAGGCTATGGATTACTGTGCTTATTGAGATTACATTAAATATTATAACCAAAAAAGACAGTAATTTTCAAAGTATGTTATTTTTTTAAAAGTTTATTTATTTATTTTGAGAGAGAGAGAGAGTGTGTGAATGAATGGGGGAGGGGCACAGAGAGAGGGAGAGAGAATCCCAAACATGCTCTGCATCGTCAGCACGGAGCCCGACATGGGGCTCGAACTCACCAACTGTGAGATCATAACCTGAGCCCAAATCAAGAGTTGGGTGCTTCCCCGACTGAGCCACTCAGGTGCCCCAAAATATGTTCTCAATGTAACTACTATTTAAAGTGAAGTTTATTAATAGGTAATACTATAAAAAAGTGTTTTGTAGTCAAAACTGTTTGGAAAAATGCATGGTTGGCAAAGTTAAATAGGACTCTTCTTGTGATACTTCAAAAGGAGGGGTGGTGTGTAGCACCCCAAAGTTACTTGAGCTCAGAGCCCCTTTTCTTAAACATTTCCAGGGCCGGGTACCGCAAAGCAGAATTTTAGACAAGTATCTTAACTTTCAGTCACTTTAAAACTTTATTTAAAGGAGGCTTTCCAGGCTAAAAAGTTCCAAGATGACAGTGGTCAATGGAACTGGAAGGTCTGTTATGTGACAATTTGCTTTCATTATTGGAGAGCACCTAGAGCCTGTAAATCTTTGACCTGACACACCCGTGCTCAGAAAATGCCAGCTCCTGCCTTGCCTTGTTTCCTCAGCCTTCCCACAGTCCACCACCTGATAAGCGATGAGAAGAGTGTGGAGGGAGTAACTAGGAATGTCACGAAGCAGTGGTAGGTGCCCAGGCACGATGGCAAATCCCTCGGCTTGATTTGGAGCAGCTGGTTCAGGCATCACCCTGTGAATCTCCTGAGATAATTCAGGTCCATGACATTTTTATGAAACTGAGCATTTGTTTTCCCAAATGAAACATTTCCTCGGGGCTTTATACACAGAAATGGTGGGGCAGCTGTGAGGGAAGTGGCCAAGACATTCCAGGCACCAGCTGGGGCTCCCTGGATTTCCCTTGGACACCGTTGCTCATTTGATGGGAGAGAGACTGCTAATGGTGCTTTACAGATTACGAAGTGCTTCACGCAGTTCATTGCTTTTGATCCTTCTAGTATGGCAGGGATCCTTCCCGCTTTAGAGATGAACAATTTAGGTCTGGAGATGAAAGGATATGCTTAGAGTTACATGTTAAGGAAATAGCCAAATCAAATCAGTGTTAGAACACAGCCACAGGGCTTCTCAAGAAATCATCTGGAGATTCTGAGTTAGGGGGTCAATGGTGTGCCCAGAGATTCTGCATTTCTAATACTCTTCCAGGTGATTCTGATATTGCTGGTTCCTGCTAAAGCATACTTTGAGCAGCAAGGTTCTAGCGTACAATGCTCCACATAAATACAAATTAGTTGAAAATGTATGGGATGCTTGTTTCTCAAAAACTATCTTACAAAGGTCTCACTTGAGTAACTAAGACTCATGATGGCACTAGGTGTCTCTATGGGCATATAGCTGGCTTCTCAGACTCTAAGTCCAATCTGTCATTGCTTTGGGCAGGGAAATTCCTGCTCTACGCTATGCATTGCGTCTTTTCTACTTTGCATTCTTCATATCTGTCCATCCGTCCCCTGTGTTTAAATAACTCATCTTGGTTCCATCTAATTTTTTGAAACTCAGAATATATTTTTTATCAAGAATTTCCTCTTATTGAATTAAACAAACCCAATTCGTAACTCAGGGCCTCAATGAGTGAACAGTATGCAAATATTATAATTATTAACTTTTTTGTAGTCTACAGTGGATTCTACATAATCCATACATTTGTATAGAGTAATATTTACCAAAAGGAAAAAAATGGTTTTTTTTTAAACTGTAGTTCTTTTGTGGATACATTTTTCCTAGGTAGAGAAGTGTGTCAAAGTTATATTTTGGTTTGGTAAAATGAGTAAGGGCTACTATGTTATAGATAGCAGTGTGAGGTAATGTTTTCTAGCTGGCTTTTGAAATCAGACTTGATCTGAATCCCAGAACTTCTACTGGTGTGATCTGGGCAATCTATCTAACCTCTTCTATGCAATGGGAATAAATGTAACACTTGTCTTCTAAGATTATAAATGTTAGAGCAAAATTTTCTGTTTTACAGAGAATAAATGATGTATGATGGTTATTGTCAAAATATAGTGAATGTCACTTTAGCACCAAATTCACAGAATTGTGCATGAGGTTAAGGTGTCGAAAGAATAGATTAATGATTCATTGACAAATATATAACTTTAAAAGCTACAATATATGATTCTGCAATCTTTTGCTTTCTAAAGTGTAAGGTTTGTTTTCTAATTAAAAAAATAAGATTATTATGCATATTTACACATCTCCAAATAAAATTCTTGTGCTTTCAAAATAACTATTGATTTTTAATTTGGAAGTTTCTTGTTAAAAGATTTCAAAACAAAAATATTCCGTGTGACATTTGTAATTAGCAAGAGGGTAAGGTGTGAAATATAAAACTCCACAACTCTTGCTGATCATAATTAATGTATCCAAAGTCTTTAATTAATTCTGAAACTATTTTTGTCTGAAATCTAGAGAGAATTTGAATGCAGAATTGGGACCTTGGGTCTTTCCCAGAGCGTTGTCTGTGTTGCAACTTCTGTCATTAACAAAATTTCAGTGTCCAAGATTTTTTTTTTTGCTAACTCGAGGCCTAGTTCTCCAACTTGAAGCTGCTGCCAATCTCAGGAGAGTCAGAGCATGAGAAGGGTAATTGTAGCACAAGTTCATGGAGTGTGTATTTGAATCTGGACCATGAAGAAAATGCTGGATATGAATAGCTCTCAGGGAAGGAGACACTAAAGGAAAGAATACCTGATGTGGATTAAGAAAAGTAAGGAGCCTGACCTCTTTTGAGCAGACTCCTGCTCAAAAGTATATGACAGTATGGAGACAGTATATGAGAGAATGGAGAAAGATAAATATGATGGAACCAGTTAAGGCTGAATTTGTAAAATTTCCCCTGATGGAGGGATTTGAACATACTGCTGAAGGTTTGCTTTTAATTTTAAAGCTTTTTAATTATAACAATCACATGATGAAATCTACATTTCCCTTATACTGTCCAGGCCTTCAGTATGCAGAATGGCTTGGATCCAGAAAATACTGAGACCAGAAAGCCATTTAGAAGTTGATTGCATGAATGCAGGTAAAGGTGAGAAGTGGTGTCCTAGAGAGGTGGCCAAGGTCATGCGGAGCAGGATAATAGAGGAAAATCAATTGCATAAAAAAAACAAACAAACACCAGAGCATTCTGTTGTCCATTTGTATTTGAGGAAGTAACAGAAAGGGAGAAATTCTCCCTACCCTGGAAGTTGCAAGCCTAGGAAGCTGATGGAATAGCGTTACAAATGGCAAAAGCAAGAGATAATTTGTTTGCTTTTAGATATGTTTCTTTGAGGTCATTCCAGAACCTTTAAATGTAGATGCTTTGTTGTCAACTGAGTATTGAGAGACCCAAGAAGTAAAATTGAGAGGAAACATTATAGAAGTGGTAGTTGAGGTGTAACACCGCATAAATTCTCTAATGAGGTAAGCTGAAAAAGAGGAGACACAGACAGCCACGAATAGAATCATGCCTATGCAGAATAGAAAGAGGCAAAGAATTAACTGAAGACAGAGGGGTGATACGGCAGTGAGGTAAGAGATGGATCAAGCAGAAGGCAAAATCCAAGGGTTTTCTTGAAAGCTGACTCATCACTTGTGCTCCATGTAGCAAGCAAAAAAGCATGGGAGTAGATTCTAGAGGAAACCTGTGTCTTTTTAAATACACAATGAGCCTCTTAGCCTTCATGTATACATTACTACCTCATTAAACATTAGTGTAAACATGGAAACATTTATTATTGAATAAATTTAGAAAATTGTGATAAATATTGAGCAAGATTACCCATTCTTGAAAAATTAAATTTACTTTGTGTGAAAAAACAGGCAGTCCTTTTAGCAAATTGAAAAAAATTTTAATTGCAATAACAATAGTATATGAATAATTATGAAAATCATATAATATATTGTGATTGCAATCATAATACATGCATACTAATGTGAATAAACTGTTCACTCTTTTGAGACTGACTTCTTCACAATATCTCATCCTTTCTCCTTACGCAAGAACAAACTCAATGTATTCTTTGCTTTCTAATGAGTTATTTCCATCAACACACAAACATGTTATTTCTTCAGTCTTAACCTGTTATGAAGAAAATCTTCCTCAACTCCACTTTCCTTCAGGTTTTGCTCATTTTCTCTGCCTATAAAAAAATTCCTCAGAAGAATTGACTTTACGTGTAGCCTCCAATCCTTCCTTATTACTTTGTGGACTTCAGCCTCCTCCTCCACCCCACATCGTTTTATTCCACCAAAACAGTTCTGTCAAGGTCTCCGACGACTGATGCCCTTCATATTGTTGAATTCAGTAGTCCATTCCCAGCCTTCACATCACTCAGCCTCTCAGTAGTATTTGATGTACTTGCTCTGAGCTGTCAGCACAGAACCTGACACAGGGCTCAAACTCATGGACTGCGAAATCATGACCTGAGCCGAAGTCAGACGCTTAACTGACTGAGCCACCCAGGTTCCCCTCCATGTCCCAGATTGAACTTGTCCCAAGCTGAAATTCTTACCTTAGCCCCTTTCATAGTCAATGGCAACTCAATCTTTCCCATTGCTTGGGCGAAAACTTGGTATCATCTGTGGCTTCTTTCTTTCTCTCAAACTCCACATCCAGTATGTTGGAAAATTCTATTGGCTTTACAATTGAAATACAGCCAGAAATCTGGCCACTTCTACTCCTGATGGAAGACACCATTGACTTTCACCTTGGTTATTACATCTTGCAACTTGGCTGACTGTTTCCACCCTATCTTTTCCCATGGTCCATTCTCCATATAACAGCCAGGGACGCTTTCATGAAATTGAGACATATAATATCATTTCTTTGTTCAAAATTTCTCAATGACTTCCCATGTCACTCAGAGTAAAAGGTAAAGTCCTCACAATGACCTAGAGGAGCCCTATATAATCCGGTGTCTGCTACTTCTCTCATTGTGATACCCCTGATAGTTTTGATATGCCACCTCAGGGACATTGAACTTGATGTGTTCTTTGCTTGCATCTCCCTGTGGCTCACTCTCTTAATTCTTTTAAGAATCTGCTCAAATTTCACTTGTCTTTTTTTTTAATTTTTTTATGTTTATTTATTATTGAGACAGAGAGAAACAGAACATGAATGGGGGAGGGGCAGAGAGAGAGGGAGACACAGAATCTGAAGCAGGCTCCAGGCTCTGAGCTGTCAGCACAGAGCTCGATGTGGGGCTTGAACCCACAAACCATGAGATCATGACCTGAGTTCAAGTCAGATGCTTAACTGACTGAGCCACTTAGGCGCCCCTCAAATTTCACTTTTCAATGAGGTCTTCCTGATCTGCTTATTTGAAATTATGAGTTCTAGCCCTTTATACTCCAGCTTTCTTCTATGCTTTATTATTATTATTATTTAACTGTACTTGCTACCATATGATGATATATATATTTCATGTGAATGCTATTAGAGTAGGGATTTTTTTTTCACTTCTGTACCCCAGCACCTAACACTTGTCTGGCACATAATAGGCACTCAATATATAAATGAATTAAATTTAAAAAAATCAGCGTGATTTAATTTAATAAAATTATTTGCATTCATCTCATATTAAACATCTGGCAAATTGTTTATGTTAACTGTGGAGTATTTTTAGCTTCCCATTTAATGATAATCCAATGATAAATTTCAAAGGTTGTTTAAGTATTTTAGCAAATATTGGTTTCAATGGGAGCATTACCTTTTGGAAAGTAATCTACACTCATAGTAAATGTATCAAGGAACTGATATATGTGAGAAGGTCCTGGCATGGATTATCAGTGATTATCAGCTTCTCAACAGTGTTCTCCTGGCTATAAATATGTCTCACTTTCCATAGTCAATGATTTAATGAGAGGCAGTGTGGCCAAATAGAAATAGTCTGAGATTTTAAGGAGCCTAGGCTACCCCTCATCAGTTATGTGATCTTGGGTAAATTATTTAACCTCTCTGAGGTATTTTCCTCTTAAAAAAATGCGAACAACAGTGAGGTGATTGTGATGATTACGTCTAAACTTTTTTGAGAGCCAGGGACTCTGTTTTAATCACTGCTATATTCTCAATGAGTATTATATATGAACAGCGAGTGTCACATAGTATACTGAGTAAAATAAATATTCGTTGAATGAACAAATGAATGACTAATGTGTGCAAAGCATCTAGACTAGTGCCTGCCACAATATAGGCACTTAATAGATACTAGCTATAGTAAATTGACTATATTTCTTTAATTATACAAAACAGAAATTTAAGAACATAGAATAGGTTCTAGCCGACTTGAACTGTTTTTTTCCTTATTGGATAGAATTGAAGATGTTTGATAGAATTTACAGATTTTTTTTTTAACACTAGAATTAGAAAACGTTTTCTTTGGCTTTTCTCTTGATGAAAAGTACCGTTCAACACTGAAACTGAGCTGTAGCTAAAATAGCAGCTGTAATATGTTTTCGTTAACAGTTAATGTCAGAACTCAATTTTCTTGGGTTTTTGTACAAATGTGATAGTGGAACTACAAGCAAGTGGTCCTGATGCTTTCACATAACCTTCTCACTTATGGTCTCCTCCCATGGTGCCACCACAGCAGAACCCAAATGTGGCAATTACCCAGTTGCAATTCCTTATAAATAGACCTCTTCTGTGTTCAATGGCTACCAGGACGGCACTGGCTCTATTTACCTCTGAACAGAGAATAGTTAACAGGAGACAAACTGGAATCAAAAGATCTTAACTCTAGTGACAAGACTTCAGTAACCAGGCATATAAAGTTAAACTATTTGACTCAGTTCCTGATCCATTAAAGGTGGATAAACAAATAAATACTTCATCCACCTTTCAATGTAATTTAGAAAGGAAAAGTACTTATTTCACCCAGGGATACTTCAGTTACAAGCAACAAAATAACATCTAAAGTTTGTTTAAGTAAAGGGGGAGTTTTGGGGGCATCTGGGTGGCTCAGTCAGTTAAGCATCTGACTTCGGCTCAGGTCATGATCTCACAGTTTGTGGATTTGAGCCCCACATCGGGCTCTGTGCTGACAGCTCGAAGCCTGGAGCCTGCTTAGGATTCTGCATCTCCCTCTCTCTCTGCCCCTTCCCTGCTCATGTTCTGTCTCTCTCTGTCTCTCAAAAATAAATAAATGTTGAAAAAAAGAACATGAGAATGAAAATGATTGTGAATGCCATTTATGAAAAAATAAATAAATAAAGGGGGAGTTTTAATACGACATCAGATGTATCTTATGGAACCAAAGACAGATGTGTAGCCAGGCCCAAGTGAGTGCTGGAACAAAGAACTAGAAAACCCTCAGAAACCACAGCTCCCTAATCAACCGCCTTTTCTTAGCACCACTTATGTTTTTTTATGTTGCTTTGTGTTTCTGTTTCATTTCCTTGGTTTTCCCCATAGATGGCTCTGTTAGTTGACTCATTAACACACAAAATTTTGAGTTGGTAATCTTAGCCACCAGTCTAGGAACTGGACAGAATAACCTCAGTAAACCTCTTGTGTTTTAACTGTGAATTCCCAGAAAAGAGTATCTCAGAGACCTTGCTTGGGTTAGGTGTTCTTCTGGTCCAATTAGCTATGGCCTGAGTTTGGGTCACATGTCTTGCTGCCCATTTAGTGGGTCTTGTGGGAACATTCTCTTTGAGATGGAGGATGGGCAGATTCTTGAAAAGAGGGTTAGAAATAATGTTCAAACAGAATGATTGGTTTTTCCACTTCAAGTCTTTGAATTTATTTGAAGATTAAAAAAATAAACATAAAAATTCTAAATCAATCATCTCTGTGTTTTTTCCAGTGTATTGGTTTTTGAAGTAAACCAATTATATGATTAAGATAATTGACTTGATTATGATTTGAAAAGATTAGCTTAGCTCAGAGAAGTGTCAAATGTACAAGTATGGAGTTATCCAGAGGGGAATTATGTGTTCAGACGCTTCATCTGAGGTCATAGCACTGGTATTCTTTCCCTCCCCTGTTCAGTGACATCCACTCCACTTTCAACTCCTTTTATCTGAAATTAAAAAGAAAATGAAACATAACAAACATGCAAACAATAACTTCCCGGAAATATTTGGACTCTTACAAACACTCAGAAAAAGAGAGCTTGCTTGGAAAGTTTTCCAGAAGTTATGTTTGGTCTCTGAGGTAACATGGTTCATCCCAGATGGTTTGTTTCTGTTTCTTTTAATGTAATATGTATTTATATTACCAAATTAGCACTGAATGGATTCCAGTGTGGTTTTGGTTACCTGAATACTCTAGAGAGTCTCTTCCTTGTTTTTATTAATGTCTTTCTCAAGCATTTCTAAATGAACTGTATTTGTATTGCGCCAGCATCAGACATGACTCATAGAGAAAGGTTTGGGGAATACGGAATAGTATAAAAAATAGAAGAAAGCCACATAGATCATCACACCTACCTACAGGCACCAGTTGTTCATATTTTGCTTGTTTCAGCACTTTTACAATTTTTTAAACTTATTTTTTTCTTCCTAATAGAGGTCGTACTGAATATGTGGCTTGGTAGCCTGTGTTTTCCAGTTAGTATGTTATAATATGAAGTTTCTTGTGTCATTAAACTCTTCATAAACATCCCCAATAGTGTCAGAACGTCCTACTAAGTGGATGTGTTATGTAGTGAAAAGTTTTGTTCACCTTTACCCTAACAGTGGGCATTGAGGCTGCTTCCTGTTTTACTTTATTGTAATTGCAATATGTGACAATGCACATGTTTTCCCATGTAATATTTGCCCCAAATTTTGTTATGCCCACAGGATAAACTACTACAAAAATAATTACTTGGTCAAAGTGCGTACACGTTTTTCATGTTCTTAGAACCACTTCTACTTGTCGGGATGAGCACTGGATATTACATGGAAACCAACTTGACAATAAACTACAAAAGAAAAAAAAACTTCTAAATTTCATTCCAGAACGCATGTACCATTTTACAAGTCCATCAGCCATGAAAAGATATCTCTCCTTGCACCCTTATAGTATTAAGTATAATCGTTAAAAATAAAATAAACCAAAAAAACCATCTGTTAATTTTGTGGGGAAAATAATATTCTGTTTTCATTGATAACTAGTGAGGTTGACATTATTTTCTCATATAATATTAGTCACTTGGATTTCTTCTGAGGAGTATCTGTTTGCATCCTTGGCTCATTTTTTCTTGTGGGGTCCTAATATTTTCCTTATGAACTTTTAGGAACCTTTTATTTATTAAGTGTATAACCATTTGTCATATGATTGAGAAGCATCATACTGTTTTGCATATAGATGCTGTACATGTTTTAGCTTTCAATCTATTGTTCTTACTAGAAAAATTTTCTTCCATCTTTCGTTTTAAAACATTTCAAGCTCATGGGGCGCCTGGGTGGCTCAGTCGGTTAAGCGTCCGGCTTTGGCTCAGGTCATGATCTCACGGTCCGTGGGTTCAAGCCCCGCGTCGGACTCTGTGCTGACAGCTAGCTCAGAGCCTGGAGCCTGTTTCGGATTCTGTGTCTCCCTCTCTCTCTGACCCTCCCCTGCTCAAGCTGTCTCTCTCTGTCTCTCAAAAATAAATAAACATAAAAAAAATTAAAAAAAAAAACCCAGACATTTCAAGCTCATAGAAAAATTAAAAAAATAATCCAATGGACCCAGTATATTCTTCACTTAGATTCATGGGCTGATAATATTTTGTTACATTTTCTCTCCTCTTTCTCATGCTAAGATACATACATATATATGTATGTATGTGAATATGTGTGTGTGTGTGTATATAAGAGAAAAAGATTTATTCATTATTGTTGAACTATTTGACAGTATGATTCAGACCCTTGGTTGCTAAATTCCTTATTGTGTGAACTCTTAGAATACAGATACTCCCCTACATAACTACAGTACTATTAATACAGCTAAGACAAAAAACAACTGCATAATATCTAATTTCCAGTTCTTATTTGCATTTCCCCTGCTGTTGCCCAAATAAATGTGTTATTATATCCTTTAATTTTTTATTTAAATCCAACTCAATTTCATACATTGTATCTATTTATATATCTTTAGTTTATTAGAGATTTAAAAAAATTGCCTAAAAAAGTCTTTTCCTAACAAGAGATTAAATAGGTTTCCCCTATATATTGTTTTTAAATTCTTTAAAATAAAATTTTTTTTGTAAGTAGTCTTCACACCCAACACACAAGACCTGAGCTGAGATCAAGAGTCAGATGCTTAACTGACTGAGCCACCCAGGTCATGTGCCCTTTAAATTCTTTTTTTAAAGCAGTGTACTTCTATATCCAGTTGGAATTTGAATTATGGTGACCAGCTTATTTTTCTTTCTAAATAACTTATTTTCTTCCAGCAATATTTATAAACATTTCTTGAATTTCTCACTTACTTTAAAAGTTGTATTTCTAAGATTTTATTCAACATTTATTCAGTTCTTATACGTACTAATTAGGATATGTTTCAAGATTATGTCCTGTTCCATTGATCTTCTACCAGTTTCCCATAAATTTAATGATTGTAGATTTTAAATGGATTTAAACAGATGGTATGTCTAATCATCGTCTTCATTTTCCATTGTCTGTTATTTGAATCATTGTACAAGTTTTGTTCCTTATATAAATGTTAAGATATTTTTTTTATTTCTCCTTCCATCATATAAGGGATATCACAGGAGTGCCTGAGTGGCTCAGTCAATTAAGCATCTGGCTCAGGTCATGATCTCACGGTTCGTGGGTTCAAGCCCTGTGTTGGGCTCTGAGCTGACAGTCCAGAGACTGGACCCTGTTTCAGATTCTCTGTCTCCCTCTCTCTCTGCCCTTCTCCCCCACTCTCTCTCTCTGTCTCTCAAAAATGAATAAACATTAATAAAGTTTAAAAAAGAATATTACATTGATATTTTCTCTGAGAGTCTAGAAATCCCCTGAAGTTATCTTTATTAAAGTTACATATTTTTCTTGCTTGATAACTCTTGGTTCTTTTAGGAATTTTAATCTCTATATTAATGCCACTTAATACTTTTCAAAGTTTAGAGAAGTGCAAATAAAATATTGCTTCCAATCATAGATATTCTAGATACTATCCTAGGATGAAGGCCCAGGGAGCCACAGTCCTGCTCAACATTTGTAACTACCTCACTCTTCCGCCCAGATCCATCCTGTTGCTTTTGTGAAGTTGTACTTCTGGCATGAGATTCTCAGCTTTGATTATTAAAAGGATGGCTTTATAAAATGTGTTATTTTGTCTACATTCTCAGCTTTGATTATTAAAAGGATGGCTTTATAAAATGTGTTATTTTGTCTACATTAAACATGTTATTTGTTATATCATATAGGGTCTTGCTTATGAGAACTCACTGGAAACTTTTCTCTCTAGTCTTGTATAAGGAAGGTTTCCCAAATAGTTATGTTTTAATTTTATAGATGACAAATCTTATAACTCATTATGTCTGAAATTATTCTTTTGTTGTTCGAAATCATAGAGCCAACTTTGTGAACCTCCTTCATTCATTTACTCCTCCAGGTTTCCAATCAGTGCTCTTACAAAAATCCCAGTTTCTTATTTTTTAATTTTTTGTTTAATGTTTTATTTATTTTTGAGAGAGAGAGAGAGAGAGAGAGAGAGAGACAGCATGAGCAGAGGAGGGGCAGAGAGAGAGGGAGACACAGAATCTGAAGACAGGCTCCAGGCTCTTGAGCTAGCTGTCAGCACAGAGCCCAACATGGGGCTCGAACCCACAAACTGTGAGATCATGACCTGAGACAAAGTCAACGCTTAACCTACTGAGCCACCCAGGCACCCCCAAAAATCCCAATTTCTTTACTTTATTCTCGGAGTACCTACTCCCATCCAAATGGTGTTTGTGCTATCTGTTTAAATCACTGCTTTAATAGGTCTATTTGTGACTTTTTCTCTTTCTCTTTAAAATATTGCAAATTTACCTATAAACTGAAAGAATGGTTTCAGGGAGCAGTAAAACCATGGAGAGAATACCCACTATGGTAATAATGAGCCTGAGTCTCATATTTTAAAGAGACTGTAAGTTTCACTTTGCTCTGACGCTGGAACAGGAGTGTTGTAAACACTTGAAAATCACTACCTCCAGGCCTAGGCTCCCTTTGCTCCAGCTCATTTTATAAACCTTCACTCACGTCCTTCCAAATATGAGAGGATTGACCTCATTACTATTTATAGAGATTTTACTTCCACAAAAGCTCAGGGCTCTTTAGGGGCTCTTAATATTATAGCACCTTTTGCAAAGATCTAAATCAGTGCATTGTTACATATTCCAAAATATTCTTGTAAAGGTGGGGTGCACCACATTCTCTCTTCCCCAATTCAAGGAGGAAAAGAAGTTTTGATTCCATAGTTAAACAGCTGCATGAAAGGAAAGGATATTCTAATCACTTTGGGAAGTCTCCTGACATGTCACAGACCATGCTACCTTCAGACAGAGTAAGGTGATGACAGACTATTTACACATGTATTTCAGGAGAAAAGGCTATCTTCCTTCTGCTTTCTCTTTGCATGAAGAGTTTTCTTTAAAAGTTAATATCCTTATTAGACTATAAGGTGCTATAAATATATGTATGTGAACATACATACATGTACCTCTTCTTTCTATTCGTATTAGATCATAGGTTAAAAGTCATAGTTATCATGACATCCTTTTATGGATCTAGAAAGCTTTTTTTTTTTCACTAATAAGTAGGCTGGTAAGTTCAGGACCAGTGGTCATGGAGACAAATGTTTGGTTTTATTTCTAAAAGGGCAGAACAGGGTTATCAAACTTAATACCATTATCTAAGAGGTTAAGCAAACTTCTGTGAAGAATTGGCAGATTTTTTTTTTTTTTTACATCTGGGGGGTTAGGCCTCCACCTGGATTTTATGTTCCGTGTGTACTTTAGATTTTGTGTGGATGTAGGCAAGCTTTAAAGTTCACTCAAGGTAATAATATCGCTACAATTATAGAGTGTTTGGGATTAAGGTCACAATTATGCAGTTGCCTAGGTTGTCTTCCAATAAAAATGGTAACAATCAACCTGATGGGAATCAAGAATTTCTGTAAAGTACGTGTCTGAACTAGCCAGTATTTTTGTATTTTAATATCATACAACTTTTAAGTAAGGAAATCCCTCATCGAAACACAAAAAGAGAGGTCTTTTTAGCAGACCAACTTTAAATACAGATAGTATTTTACTGTTTTGCTATAAACTTTAGGTCCTATAGCTAGGTTCTTGCTTTATTCTGAATAAGAATCAAGATTTATTTTTTTAAAGTGATACTGTGTAGAAATTATTGATTTATTCCCTTGAAGAAACACCAAAGATGAAGGGTTCATGGTGGAATTCTCATTACACTTTATGATTAAAAAACTGTATTATATACTATTCAATAAAATTAAACTTCAACTTCACCAGAGACTTTTGACGATCTCTGTAATGACGATCTCTGCTTTTGATGATCTCTGTAATGTCCATGTCTGTCTTGTGATTGTTACCATTATTGATGGGAATTCTCCTTTAGTAACTTTGGGTACCTTTTTGGAAGACAGTGCTAAATCTGGAAGCACCCCCTTTACCTCCAAAGAGAAGTTGTGATGTGCATTTGGTATTTTCTGAATATTTTTATAGCCCATCTTTTTGAAAATAGGTAGCATAAAAATAGTGTATGAATCATTGATATCTTTCTTTTAAAAATTTTAAAAATGTTTTTATTTATTTTTGAGAGAGAAAGAGAGACAGAGTGCAAGTGAGGGAGGAGGAGAGAGAGAGGGAGACACAGAATCTGAAGAAGGCTCCAGGCTCTGAGCTGTCAGCACAGAGCCTGGACGTGGGACTCTGATGAACTGTGAGGTCATGACCTGAGTCAAAGTCGCACGCTTAACCTCCTGAGCCACCCAGGTGCCCCTCACTGATAGCTTTCTTTAAACTTAATTTTGAGTATTGTACGTACTTTCCCCAAATCTTCTGGGTAAGCATGTGCTGTAATATTTTTGGAGTCATTTCTGTGTATGAGTCTAGCCTGAAAAAGCAAAAGAAAGAACAGTGGCTGAGCCAGTATCTGACCTGGTTGCGTTTCCTCAAGGAACCATACATATATCAATCAGCGTTGATTTCTAAGAAATGCTTTGTTGCGTTTGAAGCATAACTATTCATTACTTTTAATAGCAAAACACAGAAGCTGGAAAATAGTATTTTAAATAGAGCCAGCCTGTGTAATTTCTGAGCATAATCGTTTTATAAAATTTTACAAAAATTTCCAAGTCCTTCCAACTTTTGCATTACAGTTGAGCCTAATTGCTTTGCGGGTTTTGATGATCTAGCAGGTATGTAGGGAGCACTATACATTAGATGCAATGTTGACAAAGGAAATTCACTAGCAAGGGTTTCATTAACTGGGGATTAAGCTAAAACCTTTTCCCAGAATTGCCAGTAAATGAGACTCTAATCTAAAATTTCACATTAAGTTGAGTACAACTAAAATGTGTGTGTTCGCACATATGTGCGTGCTTGATGAATGAATGTGTATGTGAATGAGGACAAATCCTAAAAATTTTTTTTGTTTGTTTGTTTTGTTTAGTTTTATTCACTTGGCTGGAAAAGGACAAATTTTTCTGGTTATTTCATAAATATAATGTACTAAACAGAAGAAAATCCTACAACTTAAAGCCTATTCTATAGACCCATCCAAGCAGATCCAGAAATATATAATTGAGAGATTTGAAAAGTGAACTATTTACCACATAATATGGGTGGGCTCAGGCCTGATTTAAGAGAATATCTTTAATAGTTATTTTACAGAATGGAGATTTTTCAAAAGCTGTTTGTAAAGTTGATCCTGAAAATGCCACTCTGAAAGACTACATTGTAATATTTGTATTTACTATTATATTTGGATTTGGTTTTGATTATTAAATTACCCTAAGCTTACAATGAAGATTGCTCAGATATTGTTGACATTTTTTTCTACATTACTGATTTAAGTTTAGATTTTGAGGCAAAATCAGTTATAGTTGAACGTATCAACAGAAACCTAATTTCATGATTAAATTATAATGGTTTGCTATTTATTAATCATATTTTTTAATTAAGAGTATAAGTTTTTCCCATCTTTTGTATGAATTATAATGGCTTATTAG
This sequence comes from Cryptoprocta ferox, assembly GCA_028646485.1. Lineage (NCBI taxonomy): Eukaryota > Metazoa > Chordata > Mammalia > Carnivora > Eupleridae > Cryptoprocta > Cryptoprocta ferox. Next base: position 30,663,939 of record CM053577.1, on the reverse strand, counting down.
ACTTCAGTTTGTTCTGTTAAAATCTAACGTCAGTCACAAAAATTGTGATGAATTTGGAGATATTTATGAAATAAGAGTCCTGAGATCTTTAAGTGAACTCCATGGAAAATTTGGCTTAGTCCCTACTCTGAGTCTGCAAAATTATATCCCACATCTGCAAATGAATCAACAAAACCTTGAGGAGTTGAGTGACCTGCTCTAGGTCTTGCGTCTTGTTTATATATCATAAATGGGAGGCTAGAAAGCAGGTCGGTTTCCCAACCACTTATGTAGAGTTGCCTGCATTGCATCACACTGCATTTTAGTGATTTTTCACTTTAAAAAAGTTTTATTATAGAATTTATTAATTTAAATATATCCAAAATTAGAGAATAGTCTGGACACCCTCCTACACTCAACATCCAGTTTAATAATTAACAATTCATGTCCATTTTTTTCATTCACACTCTAATTTATTTTTCTTTTCCCATATTATTTTTTAAAAATTTATTTATTTTGAGAGAGAGAGAGCAGTGGAAACGCAGAGGGGGAGAGAGAGAGAGAGAGAGAGAGAGAGAGAATCTCAATCTCAAGCAGGCTCCGCACTGTCAAGGGCTTGAACCCACGAACTGTGAGATCACGATCTGAACCTAGATCAAAAGTCAGACACTTAACCTACTGGGCCACCCAGGTGCTTCTTCCATATTATTTTGAAGTAAACTCTAGACATTACCACACAACACACACACATGATAAAATTTAAGTTATTACTGATATTATCACAGAACTACAGGATTTTAATCTTTTTAGTTTACTTTTATCTTTCCCTCATGTTGAGAATCCTGGTTCTCAAGTTTGTTAGAATATCATTTAATTTGCTATTTATTAATTTGCTTATACACATTACTAACATAACAGACTCAGAATAACAACCCCCAACAGTATCATTGTTGAAAACGGTTTAATTTGTGTATGTGTGTATTTGTGTGTTTATGTGTAGGTGTGTAATTCTTTTCATCCTTGGGGTATAAACTCTAATTCCTCTTCAGTTACTCAAAGGTAATGGTAAACTGACTACACAAATAAAATAAGGAAATGTTCAAATATAGGAAAAAATCCCCTGGAAAGCATCAGAAGAATAGATGGTTATGAAGATAAGCACAGTGTGAGGAACTGAGTAGTTAATGAAAGCAATTTCTTTATTTTTTTTAAGTTTATTTATTTATTTTGAAAGAGAGAGAGAGAGCATTAGCAAGGGAGGGCAGAGAGAAGATAAGACAGAATCCCAAGCAAGCCCTGTACCATCAATGCAGGGCCAGCTGCGGGGCTCGAACTCATGAGCTGTGAGATCATGACCTGAGCCAAGATCAAGAGTTGGTCACTTAACTTAGCCCCAGATGCCCTGAAAGCAATTTCTTTATATTTTGCATTGGCTACTTCTGGCTGGGCATACTCCCTAGTATTTTTTCTGAAAAGACAAGTGAAGCCATTACCAAAATTAAAAAAATACATATTCTTAGACACTAGGAAAATACAGGTAGGAGCAACCCTGAGAGAAAAGGCAAATTACTCAAAATGGAGGAGTAAAAGTTGAGGGAGTAATTGAGTCGCAGTCCTTAAGTATAAAATAAGTCCGCAACTCTACTAAGAATAGAAAGGAAAGACCGGATGTAAAAGCTGATGAAAATCAAAATCGACCAGCCATTTCTGAACATTTTTACAAACCTCGAACAGGGCTGTGCATTCCAGGGGAGACAAGAGTATATGAGACGTCGTTTCTGTTTTGAGAGTTAATGCTGTAGTGGACACTCTCTGGTCATTCTCCCAGCCCCTCTTTGGCATGTATTCATACAGGTGCTCTTGAAACAGACTTGAATTTGACATGTAGTCGCTGTCCCTCCCACAGCTTATTTGTTCAGTGATGGATATGTAACCCCAAGCGGGGATCACCATATTGTCCCTTTGAGGAAATATCATTTGGGATGAAAAGAGTTAGGTGTCCATCTGAGTTAGTCCGTTGACTACAGGAGGTGTATAATTCTTGTCTGTTGTGGTCATTTTTTGACAGGTGGATATAAGAGGAACACAAAGAGAAGAAGAAAAGTAGATGTACTGAGAGAAACAGTGAGAAGAAATGGAAAGAGAGCAGTGTCTGGGCTCCCAGGTGTCTCCCAGTTTCCACTTTGAGTCTTTCTGGGGGCGTAGCTGTTTCTGCCATTAGATTCTGTGAGACATTCCTGCACTTTCTTGTAATTAACTTCTCCCTCATTTTTCTCTTTTCTTCTCTCTCTTTCTCTCTCTGCTCTCTGTCTCTGTCCTATCTCTCTCTCTCTTTCTTTCTTGTCTAATTAACTTAAATTGATCTCTGTTGTTTGCAAATGCAGGAATTCTAATCAAAATAAGCATCCTCTTTAGGAACAATAAATTACTTACCATCTAAGACTTCTGACTAAGAGCCAAAGGGGTTTTAGAGGAATTTCAGAAACCGTGGATGTAAAACCAACGTGAAACTACAATAACAATGGCAACTTGCATTAACTGAGAGTTTATCACATCTCTGGAACTAGGCTAAAACTATTTAAAAACATTATTTATCATCCTATCATATATAATCCTCACACAGCCCAGTGGGGAGGGCACTAGTATTTGTGGCCCTTGGTGGCTGAGGAATGTGGGGCTTAGAAGGGTTAACTTTTGTGCCCAAGATCCCATAGTTAATATGTGAGTTCAGAACCTGACCACTTAGCCACCATGCATTGACTTTTGGGCTAAATATAGATACCAACTCTATAGAACTGACAAATTTGAAATCCCCAAATCAAACATTTAAACAATTATCTATTGATAGAAGGAAGATAGAGTCAAAGTTGAATCATTTTATCTAGTTAATAGATGTTAATAGCAATAACTTGGACTACCTTAGATTAAAATTTTGAGAGTCATTATTGATCAGATAGAAGAAGGTGAAAATGTAATTGAAAAACATGTTACACGGTAAACACTTAAGTTACTGTTCTTGTACAAAGCTTTTGGAAATAAAATGACATTTAAATTGAGAGTAGGAAAATTTCCAGAATGCTGGAGCTGCAAACCTAGTCTTATAATTTGAAAAAATTTCATCCCAAACTTCACTCCTTTATCATTTCTTCCTGGTTCTCAGCCCAAGTTTCTCTCTTTGGTGGGAGAACTAAGGTATTTGAAAATTTACTTTGTCTTTGCTTTTCCATCTAGTCAGTGGAATCAAAACTCTACAGAACCAAAAATACATAAGACATGTTCACGTGAACATTACTTTAAAATGCACTCAAGTTCATTAGAATTGCATGCTCCAAACTTATTTGTATCAAACCAAAAAATGAGAAGGCTTAAAAAATAATAAAAATTTTTTCCCCCTCTCAACAAATAAAGCTCCATTTTCTACCTCAGATAAGGGTGGTCTCCAGCCATCAATAGCTGATCTGACAGAGTAAATCTGAAACAAATTGCTGCCACAATAATCCCTCTTAGGTATGAGCTGATCAGGAAAGAAACCACAAGTGTCTCAGATATGGGCTGACGGAGTTGGTGAACAATAGGTTCATTATCATCTAATGAGATGAATGTAATCTCTTTTATCTTTACCCATTAAAATATTTTTAAGGAACAAGTATATTCATCTGGATAAGATAAATGATCACCTAATTATCTTTAATAATTTTGAACTCTCTGTGAATAATTTCAAATGAATATATTTTGTTTGATCTTTTATTTATTGAAATTGCTTATGATGTCTTGTAGGAAAGGCATTAACTAAAATAATGGTTAGGAACATGTAAACCTCAAATAAGGTTTAATTAATGTAAAAGGTTACCAAACAAAGAAGCATCATTGTTCAAATGTTTCTTGGGATTGAAAATGGAAAGCAATGAATTCTTAATGTCCAAGTTTGATTTATATCCCCGATTTGGCATCTAAATGATCATCCCACCTGCCCTGTGCAATCATATTTTATATAACACTTCAGGGCTCCCATACTAATACCTCAGATATTGGCTACATCACAGGTCACATCACTGAGCTAGCCAAGAAATGCATCACAGGTCAAAAGGCTTGATTTGAAGAATAGACATAAAAAGACTTTTAAAAAAAAATAAAAATAAAAATTTAAAGACCTTTTCTCCCCATCAGGTTGATTTTATTAAAAAAGTTTCTATTATAGGTGCTTATATTTATACTTAATACTTCTTTTAATTTAATACATTTCATTTTGGTTTTCTCCACTCCAGACTGTTGACGAGCTTAAGAACTTATTCCAAACTGAGTGACAGAGGGACTATTTCAGGTGGACTAAAATAAAACATTTGCTGAAATTAATTAGGAGAAAAATAGCATCTGATGCAATAGCCAACAACTTTTTAAAATGATAGATCAGGCAGGGTGGTGTGCCTGGGTGGTTCAGTTGGTTAAGTATTGGACTTCGGCTCAGGTCGTGATCTTGTGGTTTGTGGGTTCAGGGCTCACATCAAGATCTATGCTGACAGCTCAGAGCTTGGAGTCTGCTTCAGATTCTGTGTCTCCCTCTCTCATTGCCCTTTCCCCACTCACATTCTGTCTCTCTCTGTCTCTCAAAAATAAATGTTAAACAAAATAAAAAAAAATGATACATGAGGGGTGCCCGGGTGCCTCAGTAGGTTAAGCATCCAATTCTTGATTTCAGCTCAGGTCATGATCTCATGGTCCATGAGTTCAAGCCCAGCATCGGGCTCTGCGTTGACTGAGGAAACTGTTTGGGATCCTCTCCCTCCCTCCCTCTCTCTGCTCCTCCCCTGTTCTCTCTCTCTCAAAAAATAAATAAACTAAAAAAAAATTTTTTTTAAGTGATAGCTGAGACATGATTTAAATATGGATTAGATTCAAGGAAGTACCATATAAAGCCTCAGAAACAAGTTATTTTTTTTAAAGATCTTATTTTTAAGTAATCTCTCTACCCAATGTGGGGTTGAACTCACAACCCTGGGATCAAGAGTTACATGCTCCTCCAACTGAGCTAGTCAGGTGCCCCTCAAGCTATGTTTTTATCCTAGGATTTTTAAAAACTCTATAACAGTGAGCATTAGAAAATATCAAATTTTCTGAGTAAGTTATACATTGTAAAAATACAAATGTACCAAAAATGGTATTTAGATTTTCTTGCAGGCCAATTCATGGTAAGTTTCAAATCTAGCAAGGAAGACCCAAGTGTGTTTTTTATTAAAGCTTAAACAACCAGCTAGTGTAATGTTCTTGAAGTTTCATCCATCATGCTACCAATTTCTTCATACTAAGGAAACATTATATTCTCTTGTTATGTCTCAGAGACAAGAAATACATTCAAGAAGTTTTTCCAGTGACAAATGAATAATTGAGATGGTGAAAATCATAGACAGCATTATGCTTGCTAGGAGGTGTTTAGAAAGTACGGCAAAGAGATTTCCAAAACATTTTACTGTAGTATGAACCATGCCCAGTCGATCCTTAAGTGGTAAAATCTATGAATTTACTTTTACATTTTTTCTGGTCCTCTGCAATTCAAAGCTCACACAATAATTAGCGTAGAGTTGTCCCCAAAATAACCATGTATTTAGGCAGGGAAAACGAGTCTTTATGGAAAGCATGTAACACAATCACAGACGATCAGGATGAAGTTTCTGATAGAAATTATAGCATGAAGCAAGTTTTGTAAGAGTTTATGGCTCTCATATTGTTGGCAGATCAACAGTATTTGGGTACTCTTAAACAATGAGAAAATAGGTGAAAACTAAAAATCAGACAAACGAGGTGAATTTTGCTGCTGATGAAATTATTACTCAATGTTACTCCAATGAAAGCAGATTATCACACTGGATGTGTCCAAGAAAACTTGCAACATGTTTCCCATTGCCTGTGGCCCCTCTGTAGGTGACTCATGTGAAGCAGAAAGTTTTGATCTCAACCTTTTAGGACGGTTTTACTCTGCTGTTTTGACACAGAAAAAAAAATGTAGTCTTGGTAAGTAATTAACAAACAATATAATGGATGGATATTAAATCTGCACACAATTCTTTTTCTACCCAAAATTTAGATGTACAAAATGGAATCAAAGGACATTGTTTTTGTGCAAATGACAGCCACATACACACTACCTGAAAACAAAAGCCCACAATAGCGTGGGTAAAAATTGGTATGGTTAAAGATCTCATAAACTAGCTATATCTTCATTGGTGATTTATATTATAAAAAGAGATTGAAAATAAGTTCAGTAAATTTGAAAAAAATAACATAAAATGGAATCAGTTAATCTTGTCATTTTGAAAATTAGAAAGAGATTAAACTGATAACTTTGCAGAAAATCATTGTGTATAAAAATGTATCATTAAAGGTAAAATCCTGATTAAAATATTTATTTTCATAAATGTGGATTTAGATTATACTCAGATGCAATATGGTAGATCCAAATGATCATATATAATAATATCCTGTATTCAGTTTTATGAATTATTGTCCACTTATTGGCACTTACTTAACTTTTCACTTATTGCCAGTTTCATGAGTATGAGGATAAGACCAACCATTTACTTCAATGTTTCACCCCAAAAAAGTTTCATTCTGTAAGTTCACTGAAAGATTTGTCACAGTATTTGATGCTTTCTGATACACTCACTCTCATCTGGCTTTAATTTAGTGAAGCATCATTATCTTTTCATATTCATGGCATTCTGTCCCTGTTTATTGTTTAAATAAGAATAATCGATTCCTCATCAATATTGTCCAGATTACTAGAGCTTATTGTAAATTCAAAGGCATCTTCTGCATTTATTTGAGCATTTAATAATGAAACAAATGGAACTATTAAAATTAATTCCAGCAGTCCATGACAAAGTCCATGTGGAATGACCAAATTTTTACTAAACAAGTCCACTCTCTGTATGATATCTTTAGAATTTTAGGACCAGGATTTCCTTTAGTTGGATTTTCAGCCTTTTCATAGTTATCCACGTTTGAAAATTTAGTCATTTTTATTTTTTTAATGTCCTTTCTGTTACTAATCTATATGACATTCAAATGTAATTCCCTCCTTTTCCCCACAGCCACGATCTTAACCTGACTCCTTATAGCCTAGATTTCTTTAAGTATCTGTGACTCCTTTCATATCAGACTCCAACTTTTGAGTCTGGTGTTCAAAATGTCCAGGATCTGGCTCATTTTGCTATTGTACATTATCTTCTTCACTTCAGCAATATTCTCTGATCTGACTACTCCCAGAATTCCCATGTACCCACATCTTCGTTCACACATTATCTGCCTCTCTCCAAGTAGAATTCCCTTGGTCTTCTTCTTACCATTTTATCATTCCACACCGATGTTCCTTGGAATACAGATTTCAATCTCCACTTCCTCTTTGAAGTATTTTCCAGCCGATCCCGGCCTATGTTGAAATGCTACATGTAATTGTCTCTACTGTATAGGTTAAGCCATGGGATTTTCTCGAATTGCTTTTTAAATGAAGTCTTTCTCCCCAGATTTTAAACTCTCAAAAAATAAAGCTAAAAATGCATCTGCCCATGTGGAGCAATAGAAACTCAGGTCAGTGAATGATGGCTAGAATTGAAATGTAGTATGAGATCTAAAGAATCAATCAGTGTTCTTTACCGATAATACTGATAACACCGATAATAGTAATGATATGGTAAGGTTTACAGCCCTTAGTTGCTAAACAAAAGAAAGGACTCAAATAGGAAATTTAAATTACAGGGATTTACATACTCTTTTGTAATCACAAATATATCAAAGAAGAGTTAAATTTTAATTTAAGATGGAAAGAAGTTATTCAATGAATATGGCTTTTCTATAAAGATAATTTATTTTAATGGAAGGAGTAGTTAAAATTAGCATTTAGTTAAAGAAAGTATTCTGTACTGACTTTAGAAAACCTCATCCTTGACATAACAGATTTTTACAAAAAACTAAATGTTTTTCAGTATAAAACGATATGACAAGTACTGTAGCTATTAATTTCTTTGAGAAGATAAAAGTTAGAAATTAAATCTAGACTTAAAAAAAGTGTTTTAGTTTCTAATTCAATTCCCAAGAGAATAGGAAGGACAAGTAAACTAACTAGATTTCTCTTAACTCTTTACTTATCTCCAGTTTGATTTAATAAGATCAATCACTACCTTTGGTGTTTCTCACAAAAATGCTTACTCTCATATGGCAATTAAAATATATTTATCAATTCAGATAAACTCAGCCAACACCATGTTAAATATCCTTTGAAGGGGCTATTCCAGATAGTCCAAAATTAGAAATACCTGTTCTTATCTCTCTTATCTCTGCTTTGTCTTCCAAATCATAGCTGTCCTTTACAGCAGAAAGAGTTCCTCAGGGTTTTTCTCCTCCCCCTCCCCTTCCCTGTCCCTGTCCTCCTCCCCGCACCCCTCCTGTTTTTCTTCTTCTCCTCCTTCTTCTCCTTCTCCTTCACCACCTTCTTCTTCTTCTTCTTCTTCTTCTTCTTCTTCTTCTTCTTCTTCTTCTTCTTCTTCTCCTCCTCCTCCTCCTCCTCTTTCTCCTCCTCCTACTTCTTCCTCCTCCTCCCCTCCTGCCCTCCTCCTCCTTTTTCTTCTTCTTTTTTATATATTTCTCTGTTCTTCATCCTTAAGAATCAAATTGATTTTCCAGAAGTATAGAATTTGCACATCTGAGATTATCCAGATTTAGTCTTTGTAGATAGATAAGGCTTCCTTCTTTCCTCTAAAATATGAAGACTACAAGTTCAAGCCTAACTCTTCCACCTACAAGCTATTCACCTTAAGCCAACTAATATCTCAGAGGCTCACAGTACTTATCTGCAAAACCTGTAAGTGATAAGAATGCCTGCTTTCATAAAGCTCTTGGGAGAATAGAACTTACTTTGAAGCATTTGGGTACAGTGTCCTATCCAACTTTGGAAAAATGTATTTCTTGGCTGAGTCTGGATATGCTGTGATGTAAAAGTTATTGAAAATTAATTTATCATACATACTGGTTCATCATTTAATAGATCTACTTTTGATCTGATCTTTTGCATGTGATGCAGGCCAAGAAAAAAGGTCGTCTGTGCTCACTGGAAAAAAAGAAGCGAGAAGCAGGAAGTTAGGATGTGTTTAAAGACAAGACTTATCCTGCATGAGATGCATCACTTTTTCCATCACTGTTGGCGGCAGTGTGTTTGCACAATCTGTTCATTCACTGGAACATATTTATTGAGTGTTTACTATTTGTTAACCCTTCCAACATCTTTTAGACTCTTTCTAAATTCTTTTTTAATGTTTATTTATTTTTTGAGACACAGAGGGACAGAGCGTGAGAAGGGGAAGGGCAGAGAGAGAAGGAAACACAGAATCTGAAGCAGGATCCAGGCTCCGAGCTGTCAACACAGAGCCCACACAGAGCCCGCACAGAGCCCGACACGGGGCTTGAACTCACAAACCGCGAGATCATGACCTGAGCTGAAGTTGGCCGCTTAACGGACTGAGCCACCCAGGCGCCCCTAGACTCTTTCTAATGGTAATGTGATAACATTCAGGTATTTCCAAGAAGTGTCAGAATTTCGACCAGTTATTGTTTGATCTGACTCTATTATATATATAAAGTCCAATAAACGCAAATCTGAAAAAATAGAGAGGGCGCCTGGGTGGCTCAGTTGGCTGAGCATCTGACTCTTGATTTCAGCTCAGGTCATGATCTCACGGTTCATGGGATCAAGCCCCCCATAGGGCTCTGCTCTGACAGCATGGAGCCTGTTTGGGATTCTCTCTCCTTCTGTCTCTACCCCTCTTCTGCTCATGCTCTCTCTCTCTCTCTCACACAATAAATAAATAAACTTAAAAAAGAAAAAATAGAGAATTCATAGCATTATTGAACATTTGATAGTTTTAAATAGTTACTCTTCCATATCGAAACTCTAAGATAAGAATCCAAATTACTCTCTACTTATTTCTTTCTTTAGTGGCATTTCAAAGTTAGGAATGCAGGAGCAATCTGCCTTGAGAGAAGTCAGTAAGGGGTTGTGCTGCCCTTAGGGAATTTAAAAACAATTATACAACCAACTTTTAGTCAACCTGCTTTATCACCATGTGCCATCGATCCTAAACGAAGCTAGTTGTAAACTATTTTTCAAAAAAACCCACTGTCTCAGTTTAAACAATTGATATGGTTATGTTCAGTTTTAATTATATGTGTCATGTGTATGAGTGTGTATAATCTTCCAATTAGCATATTTTTAAATTTATCCTTTAATAAACATCATTTTCTATATAAAAGCTCATTCAGAAAACTCTCAGTTTTATAGTCTGACCTCAACACACAGAAACTCAGCTACACACATTCATTTTTAGAGCAAGTTCTTAAGGGTTCCAAGTCCTTCTAGCTCCCTTTGGGGGGCATTCGTGTTCATAACTCCTAGTGCTATGTATTCCAAGTACTGGAACTGACAAAGAATGATAGGATGGTGATTGCTAAGACGATAAAGCAGAACTTGAGGTGCTTTAATTTTGTTGTACTATGGATTCACTTAGAACTTTTATTTATGTTTAAAACTTTTTGACTTTGGAGACATTTGAAAACCCCTTGACTTGATTCCGAAGAAACAAAAACAGAATCGCAACTTCTGGAATATACGGTGAAGTGGGATTTTTCTGATTCTTTGTCACACTTACCCTTATGTTTAAGAATTGTCTTAATTGTGTTATCTGTTTCTTCATGTGAAAGAAACTTTTCAAAGTTAAAATTATAAAAATGATCTTTAATCTACTACCAGCAAAGGTAAATTTTAAAAAGTCTGACTATAATGCTTATGCGTATGCAAAGGTCAATTTTGACAAAGTCATTTACTAATTTGCAGAAGTTAAGCCTCCAAAACAGAATATGTAATGTTTATTATTCAGTACTGTACTGATACATTAATGTATAAATACACATTTATATATATGTATAAAATATTAATTATCTTTCCTTCTATTTTGTAATGTAATATTTATTTTATTTATATTTATATTATTTATTATATTTGTATTTAATGTTTATTTTTTGAGAAAGTGCAAGTGGTGGAGGGGCAGGAAGAGGGGGACAGAGGATCTGAAGCTGGCTCTGCTCTGACAGCAAGGAGTCCGATGTGGGGCTCAAACTCACAAACCACAAGCTTAGGACTCCAGCTGAAGTCAGACACTCAACCGACTGAGCCACCCAGGTGACCCTATTTTTTTTTATATTTTTACCTAACATGAATATATACACAAAGTTTAATGAAAGAAAAAATTTCGCCACTAACATTTCTTCTCTGGTTGTATTGTTATTTGTTTCCATGATCACTACTGGAGTTAATTTTGTTCAATGGGGTTGTTAAAAATTATTTGCTCCAGATGTCACTGCCTCTTCCTCAGTGTTTTAGATACCTAAAAACAAACAGGAAAAATAAATAACTTATTTCAACATAACTGCAGAGAGTGTCAGGGAACTGAAGTCCTGCTTTTTTTTTTTTTTTAAGAGTTTAACAAAATATAGATGGTCAAAGGTACACATTGTGATTCTAAAATTTATTTTCTTGTTGAGAGGCAAGGAAGTGTTAAACAGAACTCCATGTGGATGACAACCAACATTTGAATGACTGATTGTCATTAAAATGATGTCATTAAAATGACCTCAGGAATTGTTCGGTATCACAATGCGTGTAACAGCTTTTTCCCCATGTTTAGATGATCCAATGAAAATGACTGGCGATGGAAAGTTAATAGAATATTTCAAAATTGTGTTTAAAAATTAGTATTTAACCCAGGTTAAAACAGTCAAGGTGGACACACACCAACATCTGTTTCCCTTTCATAGATTTTAAGATCTAAAAAACAAACAAACAAAAAACAAATCACAAAACATCCGTCCAGGCCTGGTTTGCTTCCTTGTTTTCAATTACCCGTTTCCTAACCACCACCCCTCAGTCTGGGGGACTAGACTAAGGTAGATTAAATGTTCTTTCTTGATCTCTCTAAGTCAGAATGCTCATTCACATGATTTTTCTTTAGAGAAGCTATTTGATCTATGAGAAACCCAAAGCAACAGGGAGTCATCAGAGCTAATAGCAAAAGCCTTTGCACTGAGGTAGAGCCCCTATGGTAGACAGGCCTGTCTCCAGTTTCCTTGTGCTGTTGTTCGTCTGTTTTTAAGTTTGGAGATTTTTCTTCAGTATTTAAATACCCAAGTTAACATGTCCTGTGTCCGGGGTAATCGAAGAAACACAGCATGTGCCACCAAGGGCTGTGAAAAAGATTTCCTGGTGAAAACAAGCCCAACTCCTTCCAAAATGCTTGGAACTTCTTCAGTGAGAAGTAAGGCTTTTCTCTCTAATATTTTTTATAAAAAGGCTTAAAAACTAAGGTGTAAGTAGTTTGCATTAGCTCTTTTCAGATGCCTTCCTGAGTATGGCTTTTGCTAGGGAAAGAGTTGCTGGTTGTACGAAGGGACATTAGCTACACATGTGGCACTTGTGAAGGGGATGGCAAGGCAGGACACAAGAGACTGTCATTAAACCACACACTGGAGGTCATTTTCAGTACACCTGTTCACATCTGTCTTTGATACCTGGCATTAAGCTTTTCAGTGGGTGGCTACAGCCTTTTACTTCATTACTCCAAATGGATCTGTTCTGCTGGTACATTTCAAACTCTGGAACATTCATGATACCCTCCTGACATCAAACTGACTTCAGCATCTGATTACTTAAGCAAGGCCTTGAGTAGTGGAAAATAACTAATCTGATAATTAATCTCTTTCTGTGTAATGATCTAGGTGCATTGCCCCTCCACAGCCACATGAGTCTGACTTTCCTGGAATTCTTGACCCTGAGGCATTTCCAGTGGCCCAGTGGGAAGACAGTTTGATTGGAGTGGTGGCAACTTCCTAAAATAATTCCGACTAATCAACTTCTTCCTCTGGCCCTCAGTCTAGATATTATCTTATAGTCTAGAAAAAACCTACACTCTTCTCATGCTTTTTGCAGTCAGGGGAGCCTTTTTCAACTATCAGAACTCTTCGGTACAGATCTAATTGTCTATCATCTTAACAGAGATTTAAAACATTTCATTAGATCCATATGCTTTCATGGTAATGTCCCAAAGATATTTATCTAGTGTGTCCTAGGCACCGATTTAAGTGTTTGACATGCATTAATTTCACTAATGCTTACAACAATCTGTTGCTAGTATCTTATTTTTCCTGTTTTACAGATAAAGAAACTGAGGCAGACAGAGGTTGGGTGATTTGAACTGGAGTTTCTGCGATTTGAGACCAGACCGTAGTTTGAATCTTAGTCCATTTGTGTAGCCACCACCCTATATACCCCTCTGCACATGACTTAGGGAAAGCTTCACTCACTCTGAAAAGAGAAGTATCTCCATAACACTGTTTATCTCTGCAACTGCAGTTGCCATGTTGTTCTGTAAATTTTATGTCCATTTCTGTGTCCCACTACAATATGATCTTCTTGAAGACAAGTGCTTTACCATATTCAAATTTGTTTACAGTTGGCAAAATGAACCAGTTCATGTTATTTGTTTTATGGGAGGCAGGGGAGAAGTCAGTGTTATTTAGGAGAAGATCTGATCTCTGTCTAATGTGCCTGCATTGCTATCACAAGACCCGAGGGATTATTCAGTCAGTAACTGGCACTATAACCGAGTTTGAGCAGGGTCATTACTCTCTCAGTAAGAAGACTGGAAGAAACACATTGTGTACCTTTCATGCCTCAAATGTAAGACATGAGAAAACCATCAATGTATTCATTTTTTTGTAAAACAAGAAATTTAAAAACTCTATTCAAGTATATCAAGCTGCAAGATGGCGGAGAAGTAAGGAGCTCCGTACTTTTCGCCTGCCCCCACATCTATCAAACAAAGAAGGACTGAAGCCTTAAGACACTGAACCGCAAGAGTCTGGGAGAAAAAGAGACAGAGTCCACTAAACCACCCTAATGATACAAGGGACAGAGAAACTTGTTCAGCCAGACCACAGAGATAGAGCAACGTGGCTTCCAAGTCCAGTATGGTTTTCTTATATGAAAACCTAGTCTGGAATTGAGATTTGGAAGTCGGAGGAAGAGACTATGGAAATGTTGACAATGGACACATTTTGTGGATAAGACTGAGGGCTAACAGAATGATTGGATGGAAAGGGGTAGTTGGTGTACTGCTATGTTTGTACCAGACGATGAAAAATTTAGATTCTCCCCAAGTCTGATTCTATTCAACCAACTAACATTTTCTCAAGGTTAGAACCACAAATAAATAATGATTAGAAATATAAATTATTTTCATTCTGAGACTTTTCCAGCTCATTTTTAACTGTGTTTTGTTGCAAACTGTATCTCCTGGGAATTTTTTTCTGCTTAAATGATTTCCATCCATCTGTCTTTAAGAAATTATTTTAATTGATATCCATTTGCTTTGTTACCTGCTTCTGATGGAATTGTCATTTTAGACACCTCTAGATGTAGTTGTTCACAAGACATTTATTAAGTACCTCCTGTGAATTGTGCTTAGCCCTGTAGATCCTTGCTATTGAGATCTTAAATGAAATATATATTTCATGAGAGAAGTACAAAAACACTTATGGGAACACAGAGGAGAGGAATAAACTTTGCCTTGAGTTGAGAAAAGTTGCACTGAGCAGGTGACATTTGAGCTGAACCTTGATGAATGAGTGGGAGCCTGCTAGTTGGAGAGAGGAAATAACATGTTCAAATGTCAGAGTTGTGAAAAATTCATGGTATGTTGTGTGGTAGAGAGACGTTTAATGAACTGATCCAATGGGGAGCGATATGATCTGTGAGGCACTCTTTCTCTTGTTGTTGTTGCTGTTGCTGTTGTTGTTGTTGTTTCTGAGCTAAACTGAGAAGAAAAAAAACAAAAACCCAGAGAGCCAAAGCATTGTACCTCACAGACTAGCAAAACACTGGACCCATGAGTACCCCCCACCATGTTCGTCTTGGGAACCTTGACCTTTCACTCACAGGCAAAGGAGAGCCAGTGATAAACTTTAAGCAGGAGAATGAAATGATCCTAGGTCTTAGACAAAGCAGTGGCTAGGAGGGAATGGGCTGGGTGGATTCTAGAGAAATGGATGATGCAGGGTCAACAGGATCTACTGGGTTGTTGGCTAAGGAGATGAAAGATACAGATGAAAGGAGGCATTGAGTTTGGGGACCTGGTAATATGGCGACGTCATTTGCTGACAAACCAGGGGGAGCTCTTTGGAGGATGGGGCAGTGGAAGAGATGAGTTCATCTTTGGGCTAGTGATATTGAGGAGTCTGAAGCACATCTGGGTGTTGAGATGGGCCTGAAGCTCAAACAAGGTCAAGATGAGGTTTTTGAACATATAGGGAAGTAGCTCTGGAAGTCATGGAAATAGATATCTTTTAACATTCCTTTCAAAAATATCTTGAACTTAGGCTCTTTCTCATTCTATTTAAGATGACACTTGTGTACTTTATGTATCTTTCTGGACTTACAACTAAACTTTAAATGGATTCTGCATACAGAATATCAAGCTATAGTTTGATTAAATTGATAGCATATCAGTATTTCTCAGAACCTCACTTCCATCTACTCTTTTGAGACTGCTTTGAGGAAGTCAAATATACTTAATAAGTATATATTTTCTGCTCAATCATATATATATATATATTTTAAAATAAGTATATACTCTCTGTCAATCTTGAATTTAATGTTTCTTTACCCATTCTTACTTCTTCCTCTTGACAAACTTTTTTTCTTAAGTTTTATCTTTCTTTTTGTTCTCTTAATTCTTGTGACTGATCTTTAGTCTAACCCTTTTTCTCACTCTGTTGCATGCCATAAATTAGTCACTCTTAATTATCTCAAAATTTCTCTGTAAGAAATGCTTCTCTTCTGTTTTCATATCGGTGAGCTGCCCATAGGACCATGGTTATTATTTGTTTTGTGATTGAGTGAGTTTACATCGATGAAGTATTCTCTGCAACCTATTGCTGTGTTTCAGGTCCTCCTAGAAATGATAGCAAAGATATTGGTAAGTGGCAGCTAGTATGGGCTGTGCTTTCCTGGGCACTTATGTGGCAACCACAAAAGTAGCAGTAGCAGAAACTTAAATATGTGCCACACACAATTCTAAGGGTATTATGTATACAGTAAATCATTCAATACTTACTGTAATACCATTAGGTAGGTATTATTATTATTCCCATCTTATAGCTGAGGAAAATAAGGCACACTGAGTAACTTGCCCAAGGTCTCCAAAACAGTAAATGGTCATCAACCAGATTCCTGCTGTGCACTGAGTCTGCTGTTCACTCCACCATTTTGGTATCCATATGTTGTTCGCGTTCCATCACAGTGTCTTACAAATATGCAGCACTTTTTCAGCATGGATGGTGCTTGGCATCTTTTCTAAAATCTAGACAATGTCCCAAGCACATAGATGAGTAGGTAGTCTTACTTACGAAGATCAAACTCACAAATACTGTGGTTGACTTGTCATAGAAAGTAAGCTTGAATTTGATCTCTGTGAGCTCTGGGTATGACCTCTCATCACCTATGGATTTTCCTCCTAAAATTCCTGTGGCCGAGGAACTCTTCTTTGAAC
The DNA here is from genome assembly GCA_028646485.1 of Cryptoprocta ferox. Classification (NCBI taxonomy): domain Eukaryota; kingdom Metazoa; phylum Chordata; class Mammalia; order Carnivora; family Eupleridae; genus Cryptoprocta; species Cryptoprocta ferox. The sequence goes on along the minus strand of CM053577.1, from coordinate 30,647,317 downwards.
TTTATCCAGTGATTTAATGGAAGTCAGTGAGGACTTCCTACGGAACCCTGCCTTCTCAGTGTCAAAAATATACAAAAGCACTGCTGAACATCAAGTGATATTCGGTGTCTGAGATCTAATTTTAACTCTTCTAAAACTATTTAAGGAAACAACCCTTCTGAATAGTGTTGAGGATTTAATTGGATGGGTAAGCTATTTACTGGTCATTCTCATTACAACGTTAAGTTACTATGACCACCAAGGCCTGGTCAGTATTATGATTCCACTTCTTTTTATTAAGAGACCATGACCTTTCTTTTAAGCGTTGGATCTACTTATGGGAAATACTTTTTTCCCCTAAATTTTCAGACTACTCAATATCAGTATACATAAAAATGTGTTTCCCAACAGTACTGCCGGCCAGCAGACAAGCAGTGAGGCATCCTACTGAATGAACTACGTTGATAACGACAATCTGAAATATATTCCTTGATGAATATTTCACAGTCTATGACTGTGCAGTCAAATGGCATTTTTGTGTGAAAATTTGGAAATATCAAATTCTCTGGTTTTTTTTAGAGAGCCATGGTAATTAACAAACATGATTTAATTCTTTTTATAATGTGTCTATTGTATTTCACTATTTAAGAAAAATCTTTGTTTTTTTGTGTCTTTTTTTAAACATCTACCTAGAAAAATAGCTTACTGTGGCAATGTATTGACTTGAGCCATTTCAGTCACTGGTTTTGTTCAGTTTTGGACAGGAACCCTATCAGGAGCAATATTATAACTTTATACATTCAGTGAATTATATTTATGATGGCGAGGGTGGAAATGTATAAAGTCAGTAAAGATTTCTTCTATTTTTTGATTTTATCAGCTGCTTTACAAGAAAAGAAAACCATGTTGTTTACTTTCTAGTTATTGTGGGGAGCAAGCTCGTCGAGGATATTTGTCTTTTCTTTTTTATCTTGTTATTCTCCATTGTATATCAATCATTCCATTAAATCTTGTTTTTCATAAAATAAGTGCCAGAGGTTCCTCTTTCAATTTTGGTCAAGCAACTCTTTGCTCGATTACTTTATGTCAAATCCACAGTGAGTTTCTGAAGTGGGCTCCACGCAGTCTCCGTACCTGAGAGAATACCAGATTTCCTGCTTCCTGATTTACATGACTTCTCAAAGTCAGCATTTTGATAATGACTTATAATGAAAACGATCCTTTAAAAAAGGAATGGCTTGTGATTGCCACGGGCAGGAGGCATTTGGGGGTGACCAAGCAGCTTAAGTCATCTCTTTATTTGAGGATAAATGATGAAGGGGAGTTTGAATGGGTTACCAAGTTATAAATTAATCTTGAGGTACTCAAATGATTGTAAACCACCTGAGCTTTCCTCTCAGCTTTTAAATCATATGATATCAATCTTTGCTCGTTTTCCTCTGGGTAATTTGTTATTATGCTTATGGTAACCAACTCCACGAGACATTAACCGGCAATCCACATTACCAGCAAGTATACATTATAGCACTAAAATAAAAATAAACTCATTGAAGGAATAGCTGGAGACCTCAACCGTGCTTTTCTGTCTGCAAAATGGCATGACAGTTTGGGGATTTGTAACTGAAAATAAATTTAATTATGTCACTACCTTGCTGCTGCTAATTAGTGCATGAGATGTGTATCGGGAGAGTAGCACCGTGCAGATTTGGAAAAGAGGGTTCACTACAAAGGCGGGATGAAGGAATGGGCTGCCTCTCTCACGCTTAGTATCTGAAATGGCATTTAAATTAGAGCCTGGAAATTACCTTCTCTGTTTATGTTAGCAAGATATTTTTCTCTTTTGCTTTAGTAGAACAGGGAAGGAGCTTTATAACATTTTGCATTGCCTGCATGAAGTGTTTTGCATACCTGTAACCTTTCAATTAATGTTATTTATGTTTCAATAAACCACCATGCTACTTTTCCAGATGTTCTAATCCTTCATGTAAATGAATTTATTAGATCCAGCCACCAGACTCAACGAAATCTGCCAAATTCACTGTCTGGGCCACATACCATGGCGTTTAAACTATATTTGCATAAGCTTGTCCTGTAAGTGTAATCTTATGTATCATCTGCAAAGTTAAAGTTTCACTAATGTAAATCCCTGACAAATCAAATACAGATGTAGCTTTTTGCCCTCAGGGTTGAGCCTGTCAGTTCTCTGCTCTCCTATCTACCTCCTCCTCTTGGCGCTGGGGCCTCCCATCCTCGACTGTGTTTTTCAATTCGACTAATCTTTCAAGGTTGTTTATGATGTAAATACATGGCAGGGAGTAAATGTGACAGTGAACAATGGTTACCGGTCTTCTTTTTGCTCATTCTATCCCACTCGAATAAGGTTGGCGAATCATTTGAGGGGGTCTCGTTGTACCACCTGGAAAAATTTGCTCTGCCAATCAGTGGATGGCAGACATATTGTTTCAGTTTGCCTGGAGATGTTTTAGATAAGGAGGAGTCAAGCTCAATAAATGTGTTAATGTCAGTCGGCAAATTCCATACCCCGGCCAAGGTAAATTCAATAATAAGCCAATAGAGAAAGAAGTGGGGGGTGGGGGGGAGAATTGGCATGAAGAAGCTGGTGGGAGGCGGTTGGGGGGGGTCTATCTATTTACACCCTGTCTTTTTGGTGATTGTCACAACCTCGGTGAAAGGCAGGATTCTTCTTCAGTTTCAGTGATTAGCTTCAAAAACTCTTGACAGGTTTAAGCCATGTATAAAAAGAGGGTAAATATGACTGCTGAATGTGGAGGGTGTTAGTGTTCTTTGGGTTTGTTTTTGATTATTTTAACGTCTAAATATGTTTCCTCTGCTGGTGCCCAGTTGCTATTTATTTGGCTTTAGCCTTTGATCCCCCTTATGCTGGCACATCATAAAAAACATATTCCTGCTCAAGTCTTATATTATGTAGTTTGTTTCTGCCCAGGGTGTTCACCAGGCAGGGCTGTACCCACTGAATAAGCCTCTCTTTGTGTTTGATAGACTCCAGGTGTTTATCGCTATAAGTTAGTAATGGAGTTAACCGCAAGCAGCAAACTAGAAAAAGAAGGAATTGAGGAAAATTCTGAGTTTGATAACTTAGGAGTCTGCCTTCTGGCAAAACCCCGAGGGAATAAATACTCTAAGAAAAAGGGGCCTTGCTTCTACTTTTAATCTACTTGGATAAAATTGGGATTTCAGTATGCATAGATGCTCATTCATTTTATTTCTTCCGTGTGTTTCTTTGAAAGTGGCCAAAAAGTCTCTTTTTCCCCTTGCATTTTCATCATGGTACTGAAATGAGTAACGATGGCTATTTCAGAGGAGATTACTGATATCCATATTCTTGATCTGAGCTAGAAGGATTAGTGCCAGAAACAATTTTCCACCTGTGGTAATTTTTTCTTTCCCCTTTTGAAGGGGGAGGGCAGGGGGATAGCAATAATATTGGGATGAGTGTCTAACAACTAGGCAGTGAAAGTGATCAGAGGGATCCCCTTCTTTTCTGTCCCTTTTCAGTTGGAGTCCTTATTTTTGCATTTCTTTTCTGTTCAACCAGACATTATTTTAGGGTGTCTGAAGCCAATTTAAGAGACTTTTGTGATTGTGAACGAGGTTATTGACCAGCCTGTCTGTTTGTCTACTTTCTCTGTTTATACAAATGTATAAGGTTCTTTCCGTGTTAAGGATCAAAGCTTTAAGATTTTTTTCACCTCCAGGGCCCAAGAACTAAGGTCAGGGCCTCTGGGGAATGCAGATTTTTCAACATCCAACTCAGACTCCTGTTCTCCTGTTTTCGCATAAATTATTTTTTCACCTGATTTAAGTATTAGTTTTAGGCGTAAAAAATGTGTGTCCAAATAAGAAGATTGTGGGGTTAAACAAAATATTCAGACAAAGTACATTACAAGCAGATACAGTATCTAAGGAATATGCATTTCATAAAGTACTACTTAAAAAATTTTTGGAGCACATGCTAGGCATTGTTCAGCTATTTTTTCATGAGTTAACACATCTAACTCTCTCACTGACTGATCTATGAGGTAGTCACCATTACTATCTTCACTTATTGAGGGGGAAACTGAGGTACAAAACATCTAGCTCATTTTCTCCAACAGCAAGAGACTAGCATAGCCAGGCATAAATCACAAGACAGTGTGGCACTAAAGCTTGTGTTTTGTACCAGATTTGGGTAAGATACAAATAAGAATGGGTTAAGTTTCCTAACTTCCAGAAATGTATGCTGCTAAAACAGAATTTCTAGTTAACAAGATCTTTTTTGAAACCTTTAAGGGAAATAAACTTCAGGGCGCCTGGGTGGCTCAGTCGGTTAAGTGTCCGACTTCAGCTCAGGTCATGATCTCACAGTCCGTGGGTTTGAGTCCCGCACCGGGCTCTGTGCTGACAGCTCAGAGCCTGGAGCCTACTTCAGATTCTGTGTCTACCTCTCTCTCTGCCCCTCCCCAGCTTGCTCTCTGCCTCTGTCTCTCAAAATAAAATAAACACATTAAAAATTTTTTTTTAAATTTAAGAGAAATAAACTTCATAAAAAGTAGAACTTAAGACTAAATGTTCTGTTATTTTGCTTGATGTTTTTGCCATACAATATATATTAGGACTGACATTATAAATCAACTCAACAGTTAATTTTTGTTTGAGTTTTCTAAATAGTTTTCTGATATTTAAAAACTCATTGGTATCTACTTATGATGTCTAAATGGGTATATACAATACATGTATTTATTTCATCTCAAATGAAAATGGTACTAAATTATAAATTAAATTATAGGACGATAATTTAAAAAGACAAAAATTATTCTAATTTTGGTCTTTCTAGAGCAGTAAGTTAATCTCTCTTCCTTTCCCTTTCCCTTTCCTTTCCTCTCCTCTCCTCTCCTCTTCTCTCCTCTCCTCTCCTTTCTCCTCCTCTCCCTTCTCCTCCTCCCCTCCCCTCTCCTCCCCTTCCCTCTTCTCTCCTTTCCTTTCCTTTTCATTTTTTCTTTTCTTTTCTTATTTCTGGACTGTACTGTTCCTTGACAAGTCAAGGAAGAAATCTTTCTTTCCTTTTCTTTTCTTTCTTTATTTCTGGATTATACTGTTAATCCAATCCAGAATTGTTGATTTCAAATTAGATATTTTAATTCCCTAGGTAAAATTTAAGAGATTTCTGTATGTTTATTATCTTCAAAAGAAAGGGTAGCTATTAAGAAAGTGGAGACTGGAATGAGAATCGAACCCTAAAGAAACTCTGCATTTTCTGAAGAAAAGGAAGATCGAAGACATCTGCTAACAGTTTGGGCATTTGAGCCCTCTGTTTATGTGCCAATAGAAAGACTGGGCTGGCATTCTTGATAACTATAGGTCCCTATTTATGGAAAACTTCATTTTCCTGTTTGGTGCCATGTAGATGAGAGAGAACGGTTTGAGAGGGTGACAAAGGTGGTTCCATTTTTAGGATACCCCATTTGGTAGTACCTTGTTCTTGAGCCCTTTTTGCAGACATTTCTGGATCCATCTATTATCTATTTACAAAGACATGTAGTGCTTCTGGGACATTCTCCCACCTCTCTACTCCACATCATACAAAATATTTAAGAATGTTTTTTTAATGTATGTAAACGGTGGTCGAGTACAGTATTTCTTTCCTTTTTATGTTTGAGTATATAAGATCATATCCAAATGTGTGTGGAACACATTTGTAGGCCTCTCTCTCAACACAAGGTCAATACAGAGGATTTGGACGTGTTCTGGAAGGTCATGGCAAGATACCTTTTTAGGTATCTTACAGTTCGTTGGCTTTAAATGTCTTTTTAAAAATTTTTAAAAGATATTTATTTATTTATTTATTTATTTAAGAGAGTGTGCACACTTTAGCAGGGAAGGGGCAGAGGAAGAGGGAGAGAGAATCTGAAGAATCTTAAGCAAGGGCACCTGGGTGGCTCAGTCGGTTGAGCATTTGGCTTCGGCTCAGGTCATGATCTCGCAGTTTGTGGGGTCGAGCCCCATGTCGGGCTCTGTGCTGACAGCTAGCTCAGAGCCTGGAGCCTGTCTTCGGATTCTGTGTCTCCCTCTCTCTCTGACTCTCCCCTGCTCACACTCTCTATCTCTCAAAAATAAATAAAAACCATTAAAAATTTTAATAACAAAAAATTAAAAAACAAAAGAATCTTAAGCAGACTCCATGCCCACCTGGAAGCCTGATGGGGAGCTCGATCTCATGACCATGGGATCATGACCTGAGATGAAATCAAGGGCCGGACGCTTGACCAACCGTGCCAACCAGGGGCCTCTCCTTGGGTTTACACAGCAGAAACTCTTCCCGAGGAGCAGGACTTGGACTTAGCAAGCCGGACAATGGAAAACAGCCATTTCCTCAGCTCAAGTCCCATGAGCAGCCTTGAAGTGTACCAGTCCTCTAGTGGAGAATATATACAGCTGTGCCAAAAGCCCAAGAGTGACTCCAAACAAGTCCAGGGGTGTCTGTGCATTTGCAAAATGATGACACGTCAAGGAAGAAATCATTCCTTCTCTCACTCTAAGCTGCCGCCTACCCAATTCCTCCAGTGACAAACAACAGCAACTCCGGCAAGCACGACAGCAGTGCCAGGGGCGGGGTACAGCCAGACACTCTCATACCGTGTTTATTCCTTCTTCCCTCCTCCTTTTCAGCTGCTCAACTCTTATCATAGATTTTTTGTCTCAAGAAATAATATTTGGGGAGCAGTGCCAAAAGGATATGCGTTCCAGCGACTTCTCCAGTGTTTCTAATACTCGCCAGCCTGCCAGACAGTTACATACTTCGACCAAATTGCTGTGGCCCCTTCTGGGATCACTTTTACTGAACTGCATTTGGCACCAGGCCCTCAGTAAGCATCAGGGCAGGCGAGGAGAAGCAGTCATAGGAAATGATTGTAGCTTTTATAGAAAGGATGTTTTTAAGTATGTTGCCTATCTGTGTCTTTATGAGGCCCGCAAGAGGTATTTCTGTTAAGCCTGAGCCAGACAAAGCTGTCGGCCTGAGCAACTGGTATGTTCCTAACTTATAGACGCTGAGCATCTTCTAAAAGCCAGCTCAACAAAATTCAAGTAAATAAGTGATACTAACATTAGCTAGGATACACAATATTCATGTTACTGCGGATTATTTCCTCAAACAAAAGGGCGATAGTTCATTTGAAATAAAATTGTCCTATTGCTGATCATAAAAACTGCCAGGATATTTAAATGCCATGGAGGAAATGGTCTGGATTGGAACATTTCCATTCCCAAGAGATATTTATGTTTCCAAGTATATGAGGATGGTGATGATGATGATAATGATTCGTTTTGAGGAGTTTTTGCTTCTTATCTTTTCCTTCTTTAACCACTCATGATTTCAAGGACTTTTGTTTTTGGTCAATTAATAAGAAATAGAAGGTGATGACAAGGTAAATGGCAATTTAGAAATTCTGACTGTGGCAAGGCAGAGAAATTTATCAATAGGTAAAGAAAGACAACAAATCTCAGGGACTACAAGCCTTCGGAGATTTTACTCTAAGTATTGAAACGTTCATTGGCTGATTTACAATAGATTCACTTTATTTGAACCAAAAGGTATAGATTTTAAATTGGGAAAACCTCGTTGCTATTTGGAAAGTAGAGAACAAAACTTAGCCTCAGCACCCCCCCAACCCCCCAATGCTGTGGAATTGTAATGAATGCGAATTTCTCCTGACAGTGATTCCAAAAAGCTAGAGAACCACATCATAGAACAGACGTCAGATTACGGTACTGAGTCCAGCATTTTCTCACCCGGACTGACTGTCCATAGGCCTAATGTCTCAGAAGAAATTGCTGTAGGCTATAGTGTAAAACATGACCCAATGAGAGAAGTCTCGTTTACTGAAGATTTTTATATTTTCCTCTACATCACAATGTAATGATTCAAATGAACAGAGAAATTATTCACATTTTATGAATCATCAGTACATTTTTCTTCATATGGTACTTTTTCTTCAAAGAAGTAACAGTTTGATATCGGTGAGCATTCCACGGTAGATGCATTAGTAGTGACTGAATTTGTGCCAATCTGGGAGGCCTCTGAGTAGCGAGGTCTCACCCTTTGCTTCGGAATTGTTGAGTAACACTTCTAGAAACATGGCGTATGCATAAAACGGAAGTGAATCACACAATATCCATTAATTCTGTCCTAAAATTTTTTTTAAAATTTTTTGAAATTATGAAAAAAGTAATGCTCACTCTGTAAAAATGAAAATAAATATCACAATATTTTTTTCCAAAGGAAAATTAAAGTCTCTTACAAGCCCCATCACTTCTCCCCATCCTGTCCAAACCCTGCATCATTATTTATTCTTCAGAGGTAATTTCCTGTGAACAATTTGGGGTGCATCTTTCTAGAACTTTTCCATCCTATAGAAACATCTAAAAAGATTCCATTTTTTAAAATGCAAATTAAATTATACCCTGCATACTATTCTGCTACTTGTTTTTTTGCTCAAAAGTATATTGTGGGACAAACTTTTGTAACTAGGATTTACAGAAAATACAATTTTGAAAAATCAATGTGCAAGCTTTGGTCGCTCGCGCTGCTCCGTTAAGGATCGGGTGCTTGCTCTCAGTAGGTCTATAGTGTGTTTGGGAAGCCCCCACTCATATTAGGGGATCAGAGCATTTAACAGCTGAGTCGCCGGGCACTACTTTATATGTGGTTTTGTAATGAAGACGTGTGAGGGGTATCGGTAAGCCTCAACTGCCAAAAAGTTTTTCATGAAAGAGGAGGTAGTTAAAATGCAAAGGATCGGGACACTAAAAAAGAAGTGGGGGGTGGTGATGTTGAGGTTTTCAGCTTTTCTAAAGCAGGAAAAAGTCATAATAATAATAATAGCAGAACGGAGCATGGCATCTGGAAGGATAAATTAAAAGACTGGTCTGGAGTGAAGGGGAATGTTTGGGATTAGTGGGAAATCCTTCGGATTAGTGGGGGAGGGGGAGAACATTTGACATGAAGGCAGGGAAATTTAGACATGATATCATAAAATACTTGGGTAAAAGAAAACATGAAACCATTATGTGATACAGACATGAAGGAACCTCTTTTTATCTAACAGATACTTAATTTTTTTTTTAAAAGCAAACACACCCACACAGAGCCCTTCTTTTTCAAGCAGTTTCATAAACAGAGTAATTTTTTTGGTAGTAGTTTCATGTAGGGTGGATATTTCAATAATTAATACATAAATTTGAAACTGCATAATTTATTATGTGATGATCTAATGACTAAAGCATTGATTTGCATAACGGTTAAACTCCAGAATAGTTGTGGCTTTAAAAAACTCTTTGCATAAGTGTTGAAGTATTTGTATCTACATGTTAATTTCTAATAGGAGGGTTCATCCTGAACCGCAATCAGCTCACGACTTGTCATCCATAACAAACATTGTTCATGGTAATAGTTTTACTCTAAAAACACTTAAATGGCATACGGCAGATGTTTGGTACTTTGCCAACAGGAAACTTTCTCTGACAAAATATATCTAATTCTTTCTTTGGCTCCGAGGATTCACTGAATGTTATAAAAGTGTAATCATCACTGCCAGAGAGGCCAGCCCTGGATAAGCAGAGGAGTGTTAGTTGCTTTTGAAACAGGCGAACACTTAGCAAGATTTGTTTACTTTTTCTCCTTAGGCTAAGATCAAATGAACAAACTCCAAGAGAATGCTGTAATAGAAGGAGACAAGGGAAAATGAGCAACTATATTCCTTTGCTGACCTTTCCCCGGTATTGAGATGTGAGGTTCAAAGATTTCACAGTCTGTCCCATGGTCCTGACTCATGCATAGGATGAATAGGGTTTTCCCCAAGGAAACAGCAGGATGTCATGGTGTTACAAATGTGTATTTTTATGCCTTTAAGTCTTTTATGATGTGGCTGATTATCTTCACAAGGGAAGATCACTGCACTAGGGAATCTCCCTAGGCTTTATGTAATAATAAAATAGGTTGGGTGTGTTTTATTTCCTTTCTAAGTACTACACAAATATAAAAACACAATTTGTTTTAAAGAATCTGAAAGAATGAACAAATCATTTCTGATAGGAGGGAAACACATTAAAAGTAGCAATTTGGAAAAAGCCAAAGAAAGCCTCAATCTGTGTGTTCTTTCTATTCTATCTCCCCCTTGTTTTTCAAAATCCAGCTTGTATTTTAGTATTTGAAACTATTATACCTAAAATGTCCCTCTCTCCCTTTTTCCCATATTTCTTCCCAAGGTTTTTTTTTTTTTTTTTTAAAGCTCTACACTGGTGAGAATTTGGTGTACAAGTCTGGGGCAGTTTATGGGCACCAGTTATTTTGGTCTACTAATCTTTCCCAGGCTTTCCCTATTTTCAAGACACATTTTAATTTGGGGTCATATGGATCATTTATAAGGAAATGCCTTTTTGTAATCCACTTGCCCCTACATATATTTTTATTTGTAATATTTACACAGCTAATTTGACCAGAGGAGAAACTACGCTTGGAACATGAGTGATTTCTACACAGAGAACAAATTTAGTTCCAATCAAGATCTCTATGATTAGGAACGGGTGTTCAGAGTAATTTGGAATTCAGGGCAGCTACCAATGTAGCTTAGATTTTTAGATGTGGTGGTGAACTGTTGAAAAGAAACTGGCTGAGATTTGAACATCATTTGAAGTGGAAAAAGAAAAATAGTTTGTCTTTGGGCTTCATGCCATTTTCTTCCTTTGGTATCTGAAGATGAATTTTTTTTTTTCTGGTTCGGGGAAAAAGTGAGGCGCCAAGGACTCTAATAGTAACCAAAAATGATTCCTCTATAAGCAAGGGATTTCTGCCTGATATATCTCAATAAAACTAGGTCTAGGAAATTTCAGAAAGACTCTTATTCCTAGGATTAGGATAGAAGGAACAGAAGAATACGGTGTTACCTTTTCCAAAATATTTGATATTGGCTTGTTTAGAATGGGTTTAGCTGTAGTAATAAAAACCTGACATAAACTGGTTTAACACAAAGGAAAGTTATTATACTACTTCCTAGAAATCCCAGAAGTAAGGCTTCAGGTGTGATTAGTTTAGTAACTCGGAGGCAGCATCAAGGACCAGAGTTTTTTTTGCTTCCCTCACATCCCAGCTGTTTCTTCTCCTGGCTGTGAGAGAACAGCCAGCAACCATCAGGATTCTTCCTTCCTAGATTGCTCCCAGTGGGAGAGGGAGAAAGAAATTGTTTCCTTCAAACACAGTGAGAGATCTGTCCCTTTAGCCTGATTACACTTTTGAATTCATGGGAGCCCTCAGGAGAACACCATCTGCTAATTGACTCCAAGTAGTCAAGATCCACCCTAGGAGCTGGGCATAGACTCAGTTCCTGCTTTTTTTTTTTTAATTGCTTACTTATTTTTGAGAGAGAGAGAAACAGAGCATGAGATGGGGAGGGGCAGAGAGAGAGGGAGACACAGAATCTGAAGCAGGCTCTAGGCTCTGAGCTGTCATCACAGAGCCTGATGCGAGGCTTGAACACATGACCTTTGAGATCATGACCAGAGCCGAAGTGGGACGATTAATCCATTGAGCCACCCAGGCGCCCCTCAGTTCCTGTTTTGTTCATTGCAGGATTGAAATACTATTTGCTGCCATTTCTGGAAAACGTTATGTGCCGCAGTTTAAGTTTTATTCTTATTAGAGAGAATAAAGTTAGTACTGGCAATTTAGTACCTTCCCAAGTAGGATACGGAACTAAGAACAAAGGATGATGCAATAGAACCAAGTGGTACACACAATTGATTTGGGGGTGTCACCTGGGAATGTAACCTCATTTCAAAGTACTGTCTCAATGGAAAAGTGCATTCTAAGTTAAAAAAGAAATCAACTTCCAATTGAGTAGGCTGTATTTGTGCCCAACATTTAGCAGAATCTGGCATGGGTAGGTGATCAATAAATACCTATTGAAAACATGTATGAATTTGGAAATACAACCTATTTGTAAACTCTGAATACCTGCCTGCAACCCAATTCTTTTCTCAGGGAACTTTACTGGGAGGTATGACATCTATAAGGAAGTGTTAGTGATCAGCAGAAGAAAGTATATAATAAAATATTAAATTGAGTATCACCAAGAACTCCAAATATAAAGTATAGTCATTAAGGTCCAAGGACAACCAGGGGAAAAAAAGACAATTATTGCCAGAGAACGTGTTTTTAAAGAGTTAAATCAAAGTTGAGCCTGAAAATAATAAAACAATGAATATATCATAGTATTTAAAAATAGAACTTAATAAACTGTAAAATTTAGAAGAATTTTTCACCACAGTGTTAGGTATTTGGATTCTACACCTACAGGTATATGTTAAAATATATCAAAAATAATTTTTTAGGTCAAACTGGTATTTTGAACATGTGGTCAAATGTTTTTTAGCCATATCATTGCAGCATGTGTTAGAATTTCATCAGCTATAATTTTAAGAAAAATATTTTTAAGTTTGAAGAACTCACATAGTGAAGGACAATGTCCTAGATGTAGCTTTATTTCTTTAGAGCAGGGCAGGACCTGATCATGTTGGCACAGGCCATTGCCTTTGAGTAATGAATTGGGGAACCTAGAAGCCTCTCTTGCCTCAAAATATGTTTCCTATTCTACAGTCTCCCTGGTGGACTCTTACCACCAGATATTTGTTCCCATGAGTCAGCATATGTGCTCCTTTGAAAAACTAGTCATTCACCTCTTAATATAAAAAGCAGCTCTAATTCATTCTTCCTTCTCTGTAATTAACCCTGGTCACTTAGGCAATGCAATAACTTGCAGTCATTTATTGACACCTGCCATGAACTTGACATTATGTAAATATCTGGGTTGTGAAGAGATTATAATCAGTCTCTTTTTTATTTTTACTTTTTTAACTTTTTATTTTAAATGTTTATTTATTTTAAGAGAGAAAGAGAGAGAAAGAGAGAGAGCAAGCAGGGGGAGAGGCAGAGAGAGAGGAGAGAAAGGATCCCACGCAGGCTCTGCACTCAGCACAGAGCCCCATGTGGGGCTCGATCTCACAACCACAAAATAATGATCTGAGCCAAAATCAAGAGTTGGATGTTCAACAGACCGAGTCACCCACCCAGGCACCCCATCAACAGTCTCTTTATCATCTCCCCATCATCAGAGTCTCTTTGTAGCCTCTACTACAAAGCTGTCATCATCAAGACAGTATGGTATTGGCACAAAAACAGACACATAGACCAATGGAAAAGAATAGAGAACCCAAAACTGGACCCACAAATGTATGGCAGATTAATCTTTGACAAAGCAGTAAAGAGTATCCAGTGGAAAAAAGACAGTGTCTTTAACAGATGGTGTTGGGAGAACTGGACAGCAGCATGCAGAAGAATGAAACTAGACCACTTTCTCACACCATACACAAAAATAAACTCAAAATGGATGAAGGACCTGAATGTGAGACAGGAAACCATCAAAACCCTAGAGGAGAAAGCAGGAAATAGCCTCCTTGACCTCAACCGCAGCAATTTCCTACTTGACACAAATGCACATCCCCAAAGGCAAGGGAATCAAGAGCAAAAATGAACTATTGGGACCTCATCCAGATAAAAAGCTTCTGCACTGCAAAGGAAACAATCAAGAAAACTAATAGACAACCGACAGAATGGGAAAAGATAGTTGCAAATAGCATATCGGATAAAGGGCTAGTATCCAAAATCTACAAGGAACTCACCAAACTCCACACCTGAAAAACAAACAATCCAGTGAAGAAATGGGCAGAAGACATGAAGAGACGCTTCTCCAAAGACGACATCCAGATGGCCAATAGGCACATGAAATGATGCTCAGCGTCACTCATCATCAGGGAAATACAAATCAAAACCACACTTTGAGATACCACCTCACGCCACTCAGAGTGGCTAAAATGAACAAATCAGGAGACTATAGATGCTGGCGAGGATGTGGAGAAACGGGCACCCTCCTACACTGTTGGTGGGAATGTATAGCTGCTCTGGAAAACAGTGTGGAGGTTCCTCAAAAAACTATCAATAGAACTCCCCTATGACCCAGCAATAGCACTGCTAGGGATCTACCCAAGGGATACAGAAGTGCTGATGCATAGGGGCACATGTACCCCAATGTTCATAGCGGCACTTTCAACAATAGCCAAATCATGGAAAGATCCTAAATGTCCATCAACTGATGCATGGATCAAGAAGATGTGCTTTATCTATACAACGGAATGCTACATGGCCATGAGAAAGAATGAAATCTGGCCATTCGTAGCAAAGTGGATGGACCTTGAGGGTGTCGTGCTAAGCGAAATAAGTCAGGTGGAGAAGGACAGATACCATATGTTTTCACTTATAGGTCTAACAGGAGAAACTTGATAGGGGGCCATGGGAAGGGGAAGGGGGGGAGAAAAGAATTAGGGAGAGAGAGGGAGGCAAATGATGAGAGACTCTTGAATACTGAAAATAAACTGAGGGCTGAAGAAGGAGGGGAAAGGGGAAGGGGGGTGATGGTCGTGGAGGGGGGCACTTGTGGGGAAGAGCACTGGGTGTTATATGGAAACCAACTTGACAATAAACTATAAAAAATAAATAAATAAAATAAAAAAAATTTTAATCTTTAGTTTTGAGAGAGAGAGAGAGAGAGAGAGAGAGAGAGAATGAGCAGGGGAGGGGCAGAGAGCGAGGGAGACACAGAATCCAAAGCAGGCTCCATGCTCTGAGCTGTCAGCACAGAGCCCAACACGGGGCTTGCATGAGTTCATGACCTGAGCTGAAGTCGGATGCTTAACTGACTGAACAATCCAGGCGCCCCTCAGCAGTCTCTTTTTTTTAGAAGTCCATACTTTCCTTAAGAGACCAGCTTACATACAGTGATGTGTTGGACATGTTACATGGGTGGCAATGCTAATCCACATACTAGGGATGAAGCAGGGGCTTTTGTGTGAGGATGTGGAACTTTGGCACAGGACAGGTGGCAAAAGAGGCCTTGGAGTTTTGGTGGGATGGTATTTCTCAGATAAGGAATAGGGAAACATATGTTGAGAAGTAAAGATAGCACAGGTCATATTTTAATTATTTAAAAATAATTTTTGTAAGTGGAACCTTTTATAAAATGATCTCTTAAACTGAGACATTCATGTAACATTGGTTTAAAGTTTGGAATACAGTTGTAGTCAGTTAATGACCTTGACGAGAGCATGTTTAAGACAAATGTTACAAGGTGCTTCTTGAATACGTTGGTGATGTCACTTCTGTTCTCCTTCATCTCCCAAATACATGGCAGATGAAGACAAAGTGACAGATGTGTACACAAATGATGGTCATGCGTGCAGGATTTGAAGTTACTGATGACTGGACAAACTCACAACATTCCTTGCTTTTTTAAAAAAACTCCTCAGGTCAGCAACAATTTCCCGTGCAAAAGCCCAGAGCGATTGCTCAAGACTGAGTCTCACCGTCATCATTCAGACGTTATTTCTCAATTATTTTAAATGTTAACTTAGACAGTAAATCCTGATGGTTAAATACACGAATGGATACCTTGATTGGTCAATAAAGCTGGTTAACAGCACTATCTTCATCACAGGTTACATTGATGTGATTACACCATCCATTTTTGAAGGCTGAGCTTGTTAAGACTTAGGTGCCAGATCACTTGCACATTCCTAGCTCCCCTTTTAAGTATGAATTACACTATCATGGGGTCAGATGGTTTCTCAGTATTGGTAGCTATTAACCTTTTGAGCCAGATAATTTTACGGGAGGTGGGGGAGGGAGTTTTCCTTAGCATTCCTGGCCTCTACCCACTAGATGTCAGAAGCATACTCTTCCCCTACCAAACTGTGTTGACCAAAAATGTCTCCAGACTTTGCCAAATGATATCTGGGGGATAGAATCATCCTTAGCTGAGGACCACTGAGCTATCTACCACCCTAATAACCACTCTTCAGTCATGTAATTGATATTGTTTATAGATCTATTTTATAGGACTATAAGGTATGGAAAGGAAGCCTACACATGTCTCAGTGAGAAAGAATGACAGACCAACGAGATCAACGACACTCGTAGCCGATGATACATTACAATGCACTTGACCCCAGATGTCAGTATATAGCTTAATCAGGAGGAAGTAAAGTAGGAGGTGAACCAAGTGGTGTGATACAATAGATCTATTTTTGTGTTTGATGGTTTTTTTGTTCCTGCTTTTAAAAGTAATATGTGTGTTCATTACAGAAAAAAGGTAACACATATAGGAGTATGAAGAAGAAAAGAAAAATTAGTCTTGGAGTGAGCGGGCAAGATGGCGGAGAAGCAGGGAGCTCTGTAATCCACGCACGCCCGTATGGATTGAACTGAGAAGGACTGAAGGGATAAAACTCGGATGTGCAAGTGGGGGAAAGAAGAAACAGACGCCAGAAAGAAGACAACCTCAAAGACGCCTGAGTGAGTGACTGTGATCTGGGAAATTAGGGGACGGGCGGGTCCTGGTGGCGCAGGGGGAAGGAGCCCCCGAGCCCAAGACAGGGAGAGCGCGCTGTGCCCCGGAGAGAACAGGGGAAGAGAAAGAGAGACGGAAAATGCCCCTAGAACCATCTCTAAGGGAGGAAAAACTCGCCCGTCTCCCCATGTATAACTGCCGAGCGCCGGGAGAGAAATCCGTCCCATCTGGCCGGCGAATTCTTCCTTGGGTGCAGCGGCAGTGGCATCCACTCCAAGCCACACCGGGAGCGGCGGTGGTGGCGGTGCCAAGAAAGGCGCCTTGAAAAGCGGCGGCGGCTCCGAGAAAAGGGCGGCGCAAGCCGGGCCAGGAGGCCGGCCGCCAGCGGGAACGCATCTCATCCCCGGTGACGGTGTTGAACTGCACGGACTGGGATTTGGAAGTGAGGCGGAGCTTGGAGAATACAGTTTGGCTCGCCCGCAGCACAGGGAGATCGGACTCAGAAGGGCGGTTGCAACGCTTGGTTCCGGCAAAACTTTGAGGCGGCGCCATAATTCTCCCGGCAACCACCAAGGCGGGGCCTCGGAGAGAGCAGCCCCCCGAGACCTGACCTGACGCCAGACCACGCCCATCCACACAGGAGAGTTGTCTTTTTTTTTTCTTTCCTTTTTTCTTTGCTTCTCCTTCTTTTCTGCTGCC
>CM053577.1:30568040-30629667 GCA_028646485.1 Cryptoprocta ferox | reverse complement strand
TGCCTATTAGTTTTTTCGATTGTTTCCTTTGCAGTGCAGAAGCTTTTTATCTTGATAAGGTCCCAATAGTTTATTTTGGTTCTTGATTCCCTTGCCTTTGGGGATGTGTTGCGTAGGAAATTGCTGCGATTGAGGTCATAGAGGTTACCGCAGTTTAAATAAGCCATTCAATCTGCATCTGGTCTGACTGCCTGTCTGCTGCAGAGGGCGCTGCGCAAAGCAGCAGCGGAGCATTGCACCATGTCCTCGGCCAAGATTCGTGCTCTTCACCACTTCCCATCAACACATGGCAGCTTTGCATTCCATGTGTGACAGTGGGCGTGGTAGCCAGGGTCAAAATGGGAATTAAAATGAGGAGGAGATAATCCACTTTACTGAGCACTTATTATGTGCCTGGTGCTATGCTAGGTAAGCCCACTACGTATTATCTCATTCGATCAATTGAATGAAAGCAGTATTAGGAAAGCCTTTCAGAATGAATGATTATTTGAGAATTGGAGGTCTCACAAATCAGCTGTTTTGGCCAGCTGGGATAAAAGTCACTATGGGGCGCCCGGGTGGCTCAGTCAGTTAAGCGTCCAATTTCAGCTCAAATCATGATCTCCTGGTCTGTGGGTTCAAGCCCTTTGTCGGGCTCTGTGCTGAGAGCTCAGAGCCTGGAGCCTGCTTCAGATTCTGTGTCTCCCTCTCTCTCTGCCTCTCCCTGACTCATGCTCTGTCTCTCTCTATCTCTCAAAAATGAATAAATGTTAAAAAGTTTTAAAAATAAATAAAAAATAAAAGTCACTGAATAAGATTTTGAAGTGCTCATTTAGAGAGGGTTTTTAATGCATCTCTTTTCCTCTCATTTATGTGACTGTAGGGTTCTTCCTGATACAGCCAATATTCTTCATTGCTGTAGGTGCACTCAGGTCCAAAAATTATGAACATGTAAAGTCTAAAGAACGTGTTACAGGAATAGGTTTTAGCCTTACATTTTGTTAAATCTTATTCCTTTGGCCGAGATCTAGTTTTGAAGGGAAAACGCCACTGCTTTGGTGTTTCATCTCATTAAAGTACTCCACGGAAAAGGCTTTGCTAGAAATTTATAAACAAATGCAGCATTATGGGTCTAATTATCTGGAAGAATACCTGTATAAATGGAATCTGTCGGACACAATGAGCTGCCCTTCCCCCACTCACTTATATAATAATCCTGGCTTTCAGAAGACTAATCACTACACACCATCTACACAGCATCTAATTTCCTCATCAAATTTCTCTGCTGGGTTTAGCCATGCCTGTCAACTTCCCAGCTCCCTCTTCAATAACTGGGTTTATTCTTAGTGTCTCGCCAATAAACATTCCTAGGAGCAAACCCATGAAAGGATGAAGTCCAGAATTCTTTATCGCTCCCTCTGTCGAGAAGGGTTTTCTGCTCATACTCCTGGGAAAGGTCACAGGTAATTTTTGGCTGGTCACTTTCGGGTGGCAGGATTGCAGCAAGCACATTGGGCCCTTTTGTTTAAACAGCCCCTGACCACCAAAGGTGACCACAGGCTGCAGGGAGACCCTTTAGAAAGGCGCACAGGCAATAATGGAAGCAAGTCTGCCCAATTCAGTCTCCCTTTCAGCACGAATGAAGTTGCTTATATTTGGCGTCAGGACAAATGCAGCTCTCAGACAGCAAACTTATCTCCCTTTTTGCTTATGTACCCTGCAGTGCCGAGAGTTCGCAACAAGTTTTAAGATGACTGCTTGTGGCAGGGAAAGGTACCATGAATGAACTGAAAGCCAAATCCTTTTCATATCAATATTATCAATGGAAACTTCATTGAAATCTTTCCCACTGAGTATCTCCAAAATATCTGCCTCCCAAGAGTCTCAAAAAGGAAAGTGCGTAACTACTGAACTGCCCGTTTCTAAAATGGTATTGGCCTGGAGTGCTATATAGGTGGAATTGGTCCCCCCTTCCCAAAAAAGATATGTCAGAGTCCTAATTCCCAGTGCCTCTGAATGTACTTTATTTGAAGATAAATATGTTGCAGAAGTAATCAAATTAAAATGAAGTCATCAGGATGGGCTCTGACCCAACATGACTAGTGTCCTTATAAAACGGGGAAATTGGACACACACAGGGAGAATGAAAGCAAAACTGGGATGGTATGGCAAAAGCCAAAGATTGCCAGCAACGGACCAGAAGCTAGGAGAGAGGCATCAGCAGATTCTCCCTCTCAGCACTTAGAAAGAAAAAAAACAAAACCTTCTGGGGCACCTGGGTGAATCAGTCAGTTAAGCATCCGACTTTGGCTCATAATCTTGCGGTTCCTGAGTTTGAGTTTTGCCTTGGGCTCTATGCAAAGCAGGCAGAGCCTACTTCAGATGCTCTGTCCCCCTCTCTATCTGTCCCTCTCCCCGCCCCTCAAAAATAAAATAAACATTAGGAAAAAAGAAAACCTTCTGCCACCTGGTCTTGAACTTCCAGCCTCCAGAACTGGGAGACAGTACATTTGTGTTGTTCAAGGCCCTCGGTCTGCAGTACTTTGTTATGGCAGCACTGAGAAACCGATACGAATGCTAACGACACAGTCCAGGATGTTAAAACGTAATCACTGGACCTGAAAAATCACTCAATGACCACAAATAAGCCAGTATTAGTTATCGAAGTACAGGCTACCTAGATGCTGCTATTATGCAATCTTCTTCGTAAGCAAATCAGACTTGCTCACTCCTTCTACCTCTGTAACCACGTCTAAACTATAGAAGTGCTCTATTTCTCTCCAAAACTAATAAAGCCCCTGAGCAAGAGTGTCTCAGCCTCTGCCCTATTACCATTTGGGGTCAGATAATTCTTGAGTGGGGACTGTCCTATGCCTTGTGGGATGTTGACCAGCCTCCCTGGCCTCAACTCACTAGATGCTAGTGGCCGCATCCCCCAGGGCTGTGACGGTGTCTACAGACACGTTCAACTATCCACTGAGAGGCAAATCACCCTTGGTTGGGAATTACGGCTCTGAACGTATTTTCAGGGAGCAATTGCAAACTTTTAATGCAAAAAGAAAAATTATAATTGATGTTCCCTAATCCCCAGTTTTCATGGCCTTCGGAGACTTTTTCCAAACCTTAGTAAATGAAAGCCTTGTTTTATTCACAGACAATCCGATCCTATTCAATCTTATTTACTAGCATTTACTGAGCGTTTCTCATTGATATCTTAGGTTAGACTGGAGATTCCTTGACACATGAATCTTACTAAAGTAGTCTTGCAAATCTGTCCCTCTTCATTTCTGGGAGTTCTTACCTATAGAAATGGGTCAGTTTGGCAAGCATCATCTTCTCCTTGTCTTGGGGGTGAAAAGGAAAGTTTATGCGAATCAAGATCCCTCCATCTAGAGGAAAGGGTGGTCTTCCATGACTGCGGGGCACCTTGCCAAAACAAATACTCAGTAAATGCTTGTTGGAACAATGATGGCTCTTGTTCCTCAAAGATAAGAAATAAAAATAAAAAGTTTCAGGCAAAACACACGAGGAAATTATTATATTGGTTAGTTCCTCTTTCGTGAGTAAAATAAATCTATTTTTTATTCTATACCATTTTTATACTATACATTTTCAATCCCAAAATATGCATCTGGCCCAAAAATGAAAGTTTTCTTATATTTTGGTTGACTTGGGTACGAGGCACCAGTATTTACCATCTCGACACATGTTACAGTCTGGTATCTAGATCCCAGGGCTAGATTCAGATAAACATGGATACCTGGGTTTGAATCTTACATGCAACAGGGAGCAGCTTTTTGCCAGCTCCTTGTCCCAACACAGCTTCAGGGTTGTGTTGTTGTTTTTGTTTTTTAATCTGTAAAATAGGAATAATAGTACCTGATGGAGTTATTAGGGGATCCAATAGGGTAATGCTGACAAAACACTTAGCTTGGTGATAAAAGCATAGTTACTGTTGATTATTATTTTCAGACCTGGACAACTTCCAGATTGTTCCATATAAATGTGTTCTTTCCCTAAATCTTTTAAATGACCAAACTTTCCTGCTGCAGAGATACTTTCCATGGCTTTCCATGATAACAATATATAAGGACAGATTTTCCAAAATGGCTATCAGCACACAATTCCATAAAGGAACAGGTAGAAATATTTTAATCTTTGCCAGACAGTCTTTATTTCAGCCACTCACCTCTGCCATTATATTGTAGCATTAAGACAGCCATAACCACTGTATTACCAAACGAACATGGCTGTGTTGCAATAAAACTTTATTTACAACAACAAGGGATTGGCTGGGTTTGACCCACAGGCTGCAGTTTGTTCATATTTATTCTAAAAAGAACAAACAGAAACACCTGGGTGGCTTAGGCAGTTGAGCGTCCGACTCTTGATTTTGGCTCAGGTCATGCTCCCAGGGTCATGGGATCCAGCCCCGAGACCAGCTCTGCACTGAGCATGAAGCCTACTTAAGATTTGCTCTCTCTCTCCTTCTGCTACTCTCCCCTATTCATGTTCTCTCACTCTCTCGAACAAACAAACAGACAAACAAACAAACAAAGAATAAGCATCTTTCCCTTTCCATGTGTCAGTAGCCAGGCTTTGTATGTTGGTGCTTCATTAAAAAAAAAAAAAACAAAAAAAAACTTCAAACATAAACCATGCCTTATCCTTTTTGCTTAAAGCTTTACACCCCTGTATATGATTCAGAATAGTAGCAACTAAACTGAGTCTCGAAATTGTGAGATGAAATCAATGCCAAAGACACTTTTCATTGTAGTAAAAAGAAAGTTAGGTGGTTCTTAGGTTTCACTTCTGCTCAGGAGAACAAGCTGGGCATGCGCGCGCATCCTGCCCCAGGTGCAGCTGGAAGAGCCTCTACGGAAGCCTATGTGAGTGTCTGACTTGGCCTTCCTCCTACTGACCTTATCGACAGCAGGAGAAGATAGATCCCCCCCACCCCCCACCTGACCTCCCATGACATCAGCAGCCCTGAGGCAAGACCTGCCTCTCATACATCACAGTGGCCATAAGGACTCAGTGCCAGGAATGTCATGAGCACTCAAGATTTTGTGCCCAATTTATGTAGACAAATCTTTGCTCCCCTCTGGTCCAGACTTAGAGTGCTATCATAGTTCAAAGAGCAGAGTCGAGCGTACAAAAGTCATTTCTGAGAAAAACCTCAGTCATTTATTTCAATTTTTAAAGTCATGGAAGGGATTTGTAGAGCAAAGAATGCCTCTTTAAAATCCCACTTCTGCCTACCATCTACGTCAATGTTTAACATAGTTTATTTTTAAAAGATTTATGAATACCACCTCCATGCTGATCAAACGCAACTAGCACCAGGGATATGGGATTCCTGCTCTCACGGTCAGGATGCTCCCTGTTGTGACAAATTCCCCGAAACACAAGCCCCGACCCCTAGCATTCATGCCTACTGTCATCTTCTCCTTTCTCTTTCTCTTTCCTTCTGGTTCTTCATTATAAAGCCAAAAGTGATGGCTAATGACAAAGAAGGGTGCACAGAGGAACTCTCATGAATAATTAATAAATCCCATAACAAAAATATGATGTATCTTGATTATGATGCTTGTTTTGAAGCCTTAAATCAGAAAACTCCTATCCCTTTCGAGAAATGAAAGAGTAGCTACTAACCCAAAGGCAGAGAAGAAAATGAGATGTTTGACAAGAAGAATATAACAAGCACTACCACCATTTATAATCTGAAGTTCCTTGTAACAGGTCATTTGTGGCATCCACATTGTGGGTACCCTTTTCTCTTTCTTAACAATGCCAGTTCTGTCGATGTTCAAAGTCTATATACAATTTATATGGAACATGAGTGTATTCGTTTTCTATTGCCGTGTAACAAGTTACCACAAACTTGACAGGGTAAAGTGACACTCCTTTATCATTTCACAGACTCACTGGGTTCCCTGTGCAAGGTCTCAGCTGATTAAATCAAGGTGTCAGCCAGGGCTGTGAGCCCATCTAAACTCACATGGTTGTGACTATATTCAGTTTCTTGCTGCTGTAAGACTGAGTCCTGGCTTTCTTTCTGGATGTCAGAGGGAAGTCTGTCTCAGCCCCAGGAGGTCCCTGTCGTTCCTGCCATATGGCCTTCTCATGGGCCCTCTCACAGCATGGCAGCTGATGTCAAAGCCAACAGAGAATCTCTCTGACCTCAGGGAAGGCTTCAGTTTCTCTTTTAAAGGCCTTGCTTAATTGGGTCAGACCACTCTGAATAATCTCTCTTTTATTTTTTTAATGTTTATTTATTTATTTTGAGAGAGAGCAAGAGAGAGAGAGCATGTACACACCTGTGAGCAGAGGAAAGACAGAGAGAGAGGGAGAGAATCCTAAGCAGGCTCTGCACTGTCAGTGCAAAGCCCAACCCAGGACATGATCCCACAAACTGTGAGATCATGACCTGAGCCAAACTCAAAAGCTGGACGTTTAACTGACTGAGCCACCCAGGCATCCCATAATAATCTATATTTTAATTAACTCAAGGTCAACTGATTAGGGACCTTAATTACATCTTCAAAATGCCTCCCCATCTCCCATATATAACACAAGATAATCTCAGGGATGATATCTCATCGCATTCATAGGCCTTACCCACACTTGGGTGCACAGAATGTCCACCACTGGAAGCAAGAATCCTGGGAGCCATTTCAGAATCCTACCTACCACTATGGAAGACTACCATGCTGGCACTGATAACAATCGATCCCAAACTACCATATGTATGTGCGTGTGTGTGTGTGTGTCTGTGTGTCTGTGTGTGATACACTCCTATCCTTAGGAACTCATTTCCGAGGATGGGCTCCCCAAAAGTGTAAAATCCCACACTTAAGATACACAGCTATATCACACAGAGTATTTCTTGTTTGTTTATTAAGACTGTGCTATAAATAGCACATATGTTTAATACTTTCATTCCATGAAACAAAGTGAAATCTCGAGATAATTCTGATGACAGGGACAGGAACCCAGATGTGCCTTTCAGGCAATCACTTTCTCTTGCCTGGAAAACTGCGAAGTGAATTTGAAACCACGGGCAACACAGTGGCAGTCACATGGATAAGATAAAAAAAAAAAGAGGAAGAACAGAAACATCAGGAGCCTTTAAGCTGTTTTCTAAATTCAGAACCAGCGGAATATTTATGTTGGCAGCATCCCCATAACTCACAGCAGGAGATCTGACAGAATGCACTCTATACATAACCCATGCGAGCCCCAGATCAAGAGGAGAGTATTTGCATAAACAGAATCCTAGAGACCATGTCGTGGCTGTCTTTCTCTTCCTCCTTCCTCCCTCTCTCCCCTACAAGCCAGTTGTATTGAGTTTCCCCGGGCTACCTTCCATGAACATCAAGGAATGCAACAGAGATGAATGTTACATTGACACCAGCAGCGCCACCACAGAAAACTGTTTGTCCACTCTTTTCATTTCTCAGTACAAGCAAGCATCTAAAGACTTTGCACCTGTTCTAGTTAGCCCTGGCAGATGCAGTCTGTATTTATATTAATAGAATGATGTTTTCATAACAAAATGGATGTGCAGCAATTGTGGCGCTCGCTCTGGATGCTCTCGCAAGTGCAGCGACTGGGGGAGGGGTAGCTCTTACATAAAGTCCCATGGCAAGGGTCAAAGACGCACAAATCCCAAGCTGAATCGCCGGGACAGTTTGAGAACTTTTTCAGGCATGACCAGAGTCAAGTATTGGAAATTGAATCAGATACTCGCTTCAGAGGAAAATATGCTGGATATAAATGGGCTTTTTCATGGGTAGTTTGGAGCTATGAACTCTTTTGTATTCCATCTCCTGTTTCTGTAATTTGTGTCTTATCTCCCCAGGGTAGAGCCGAGAACTAGTGAGATCATATTTGGCTCAGTTCCTGAAAGTTTGTTTTGAGTCGCCAGTGTAAATATTGCCCACCCAATCTGTACATTTGCACAAATTAACTGAAACCAGCTACCCAATTCCTTGTTCATATTTGGATCTGTTGATTAACCCTGACAGCTGTAACCTCATTAGTCCAAGCTCTGGCCATAGCAAAGCAGCTGTCAAATTAGGAGGAAGTAGACTCACTGAAGTTGCCTCTATGGACCGGACATATTAAAATCGATAGGTGCTCTAAAAGGTTTCAGTTATGATTCTAATTCTAATTTATGTTGTGCAGTGGGCTTCTCCTAGATCCATAAGACAGGCCCAAACTCAGTTGTCTATGAAGAGAGCAGTGGCTCTCTCACAAAGCAAGAACGCGGATTTTTTACCTGAAGACTTTGGATCTGTCTCAGTTGAAAATGGGTTTTGAGCATGCATTATAACGGAGACATTTTAATATATTTTAAAATATTAGTTCCTAATGTATTTTTTGGCATGAGAGATTTTGTTAGTTTTGACAAAAGGCCAACAGGGTCTTGACTGTAGAAATAAGAAAAATCCTGCAGCTGGTGCTCACTGGAGAAGTAGAGATAAAAAGTGAGAAAGAATTAGAACACACTCCAATAGGAATGTGGTTTCCCTAAATAGAACACAACGTCCTCAGAGGGAAGCCTGTTCTCTTCCGTAAGAATGTCTCAGGAAGGGGGACAGAGGGAAAATGCTCAATGTCTATTCATTAAAACCTGGAGGTTCCGGGACGGAGATGATTTACCACTCACCAGTGTTGAAAAGGACAATAGGACCAGGTCAAATGCAACGTGTGACCTTCCCCTGCAGGATTTTCACTAGGTGGAGACAGCATGGCAGAGTGGAAGAAGCTGTGAAGGAAAAATCTGGAAACCTCTGTGCTAGTTCGTCTTCTGCCACAGCCCACCAGTCAGGGCTTCGGACTCCCTATGGATCTCAGTAGACTCAGTTCTAAAGGAAGGTTTACCTGATGATTGCAACGGCCCTGTCCATTTCTAGTAATTGAAGACAGTATGCACAAACCCACTGCATAAGAAGTTACTCCATCATGGCCCAAGGTGGATCCAAGTGCAAGTATTCTCACTTTGGGGTAATTTTCTTCTATTCTTTTTACAGCGCCCTTCAGCCTATTATGCAAACTGGTGCTGTCCTTTGGCACCCCCTGCTGGTGTCTACAGCTGTTACACGTGCTTTCACCAGGAGGCCCTTGAAGATAAGAAGGCTTCGTGTGGGAACCTGCCGGGAAAGGCCAGACGCCATTCACCAGGGAAGAAAGCAAACCAAAAGCTCATTGTTGTTACATTATGGCTTTTAACACACTACTTTTTAGAGACTTAACTGAGCATGCTAATTTTTTTTAAAAAGCTGCATTAATCAGATGCTTTTATTGGCATAAACACTCTAAATGCTTAGCCTGCTTCATGTTGGAGATTTACAAAATAACAAGGACTTCTACTTTCATTATTGTGAGGAAATAAGACTGACAATATAGGGAGTATTCAGGTGTTTAGTGGAAGTGTTTCCTTCGCACATGACTAATTCAAATTACCAGAGATGTTTGATAACCTATCCCCTGATGTTTCCTAAATGTACAGTGAGATAATAAGAAAGCACTAAAAGTATACTGAGTCTTTCTTTTCATTTAAAAATCATTTACAAAGAACACTCTGAAAGTCAAAAGTCAGTTATTGTGAAAAAGTCAAGAGAATGATTTTTTGTTATTGAATGGCAGATAAATATATTTTAAGAATTGTGGGTCATTAGAAATCAAATTCTACCCTCAACCATCATAATTTCCATGAAAGCTAGCAATTACATTCTATTTGCCCTGATCATGTCAGTCCCACTCTTTTTGCTTGAGAATTATATTCTGTTCCTTTCACTTTGAAACTTAGTAAGAAATTGATTTAGTATAAAAGAAAGTACAACATTTTAAACTGAAATGCCAAAAATTATGACTATCCAAAGAAATTAAGCAAATACAGCTTAAAGGAAAAATGGAAAACCTCCCAAAACTTTAATTACTCTAAATTATGTTGCCTATATTGACACTACCGTGTGTTAATGCTAAGTACTTTCAAGCCTAAATTCATCTCCATGTATTTAGCTTGATATGATTATAGCAACAACAACTGTTTCCAGGTAGGGTAAGAAAAAAAAAAGTCACAGGAAAGAGAAAAGTCAATATTCCCTAAGGGAAAAAAACATTTCTCTGCCATGTTTACTTGACTCCTTCTGGCAAAAGGCTGTTAGCAGTTGTGCCACACAGTTCAGCCAGAGCTTGTCTCCAGAAAAAAATATATATATATACATAATTGCATCTCAGAGATTTGGTTTGGAAAATCTGCTTTTGTTTCCAGTGCCTCGTCTCTTCTTAACCACGTTTATAAGCATTTTCCAAGCTCTTTACGAGCATTTTGCCTGCCTCTCCACACTCCTAAATATCACCCTCTGCTCCTTACGGCCAGCCATGTTTTCAGCCTTGGCCAAGGAATAAAACATTGGTTCACCTCAAAGGCTGCCATTAAATTTACCTCATTTATTGACCAGCAGGAGGTGCACCCACCCTACTGAGGTCAACATTAACTATAATACCGTGGAGCTCATTGGCGCCCCAGACTGCTACCCTGTTTAATGACTGTTGGGCCCCGTGGGCCAGGTAAATTCTACTGTTGACGTATTGGTGGCAATGCCCTTGGAACACCTTTGATCCATTAGCATGCTCTCTCCATTCAGGGATGTATTTTACTGTGTGTTGAATAAAAATAACCAGATATGGAGAAGTGAAGGAAACAAAGTGAACTCCTACTGGAAGAATAAGCCATTTATACTTCTTTGCAGTAGATACCAGAGCTTATTAGGACATCAAATTTCAGGAAAATCAGGCCTGGAGAACGCCACCGTCTGGACAGTACTATACCATAGGTCCTCTGTTGCCCTCGAGGTGGGTAGTAGTAGACTGGCCGTGAACCTGCCAGCTCACTGAAAGGCATGCTTTCACTGCTCAGTGACCTTCAGCCATGGACTTCTTTGCTTCTCTTCATCATCGCTTTGCCACTCTGTTAAAAATATGAACTTTCTCAGCACAATGACTGTGTTTAAAACAACATTGAAGGCTTAGATACACTCTTACACAGTAATAGTAGTGCCTGTAGTAACTGCTTATATTTTTAATGGGCTAATAAAAGATCATATTCAATAGAAGAGAGGGGATTTCCTTTTCCTTATGAAATTAAAGTCATAAAAATGTGCCAGATGGAAAAGCCGAGAAATCAGAAGGATCATTTTATCCATAGACTGTCAATGCTATCAGGCAAAGATCCCTTCAGTGTTCCCATTTTACCCGCAGCTTTGCCTGTCTCAGGCCTGGCCTGGAGTGACCAGGTTAGATGGTCAGGGCTCTCGTCTGAATGCTGATTCAGGCCTTCTCTCTTCGCTGCCAATAATAGTTCGCCTCAGTGCCAACTCTAGTGGTGGTTTCTTATTTTGTGGATACCTGTCCAGCAGGGATTGGACTGTGACCACAAGCCATTTTCCTTAAGCCACAGAATAACTGTCAGAGGGTAACTGCTGATCGTTGCTACTTGCCAGGCTCAGCAGCCTCCAATTGAGACACTTACACACCCCATACTGATTTCCTGAATAGACCTCTCCCCACAAAGAAGCAACTGTTATCAGTATGTAAAAATTCCTTGGGGTAATAACTGAGTGTTAGATCTTCAGTTCTTTGAAAAATTAACAAACAGAACAACATCAAAAGCGATCAAAAACTCCTTGCTCATCTCTCTCATATAGACTGGGTCTTCTTATTCTGGTACTAATGATTTTCTGTTTCATTGAACTTATGTATTTTACTGTCAGCCACAGCAATTTTTTTTAGTCATCAGTCCCCACTAATCACTAAATTTAAAATTTTTTTTAAAAATGCATATTCATGTATTGCCTTCCTCTGAGAGCTGAGAATATTTTTGAGATGTTTTTCTTACAGCCTCTTTCTTTTGTGGTCTGGAATAGGATTCTCAGGCAGAGACAAACAAACAAACAAAATCAGAAAGATAACTCATCTCTACTAATCATTTTGTGATATACTACGGCCTCTATTCTTGAATTGGGTCTAGCAGACTTGGACAGTATGTTTTAGGTGAAGTGTTAACACAGACAGACAGAAGTTTACTCTACGTAATGGTGACTTACTGGAGAAAATTTCCTCAGATTGTAATAATTTCTGTTTCATTTCTTATAAACTAATAACATTATCATGTATGATAGTGCCTGGAAAGCATTATTCCTTAAACCATCAAGTTGATGTAAACTATAAGTAGTAAAAATGTTACAAATAAACCAAATATTAATATATAAATATAATATTATATATATATAGAGAGAAAGAGAGAGAGTGTGTGAGAGAGAGAGAGAGAGAGAGAGAGAGAAAACAGTCAAATATGTTTGTAATTAAAGTGATTCTTGACATTTGGGTTCTGAGATTTAAAGCACATTCATTGGGAAAAGTAAACGAAGCTTATTCCAAAGTGAGAAATAAGGCAGTTCATGATTTAGCAACTATTATACTTCTTTTGCCAGAAATTGACTTTCCTTAAGTAAATGTGTAAACTGTTTTATATTAGAATAAGCTTGAATCTCTATAACATTTTAGTTCAGACCAAAAATGTGCAATTTTTAACATTTTTGTACACAAAGCAACTTGTCTTCCTAAGATTGAAGAAAATGTTAGAATTTTAGAACCAAGACATCCTGGGTTTCCTGTGGTCTCACTCATTCATCATACAGAGAGGACAATGCGGCCCAGAGAGATTGAGTGAACTCCCCAAGGTCATGCAACGTGAGTCAGGACCTTGCAGGTGACATTGGACTTCAACCTCTCCATCTTGCCTCAACCTCTCACTATTTCAGCTATATTATAAAAACCAAGATATCGAGATTTGTCTGCCCCTGTATGATCCCTATCTGACCTCTACTTTCACATCTCTCATGTAGAAAACCCAGTTCAAAAAAACTTATGCTCAAGCCCACTGTCTCCATAGGCTCTCAAGCTTGTTCTCTAACCTGCCAAGCTACAATGTCTACTAAATACTAAAATGTCTTCCACATAGACAGCCACGAAAGTTCTTCAAAGTTCTAAGCCAAATAATATAAATTTTATCTGCACACACTGGAGGAACAAAGCAGGGAAATAGGTCAAGTTGGTATAGACCAAACTGGACAATAAGAAAAGATGTCCTGGGGCACCTGGGTGGCTCAGTCGGTTAAGCGTCCCACTTCAGCTCAGGTCATGATCTCACTGTTCATGAGTCCAAGCCCGGCATTGGGCTCTGTGCTGACAACTCAGAGCCTGGAGCCTGCTGAAGATTCTGTGTCTCCCTTTCTCTCTTTCCCTCCCCTGCTCATGCTCTGACTCTCTCTTTCTCTCAAAAATAAATAAACATTAAAAAAAATTTTTTTAAGAAAAAATGTCCTATATGTTTGAGGACCAAGAGTGGGCTCCAAATACCCTCTCCTGATCTTCCTCCAGCTGTACCAAAAGTATCTTGGAAACAAGTGTGATTTAGAGTGAAACACAACGAGTTTCTGATAATCATTTCAATTGCTATATTTCCTTGGACACATTTTCAAAGCATTTGAATGAAGCCCCACATGCAAATTATGTTCCCTGAAAAGAAAGCCTTCGCTGGCAAGTTGGCTATTCAGTTCTTGCGGCCATGGCATAGAGACACAATGTATTTTTAACATTCTTGTTTTGTTCTTGTCTTAACTGACACTAGTAATTTGAGAAATGTTGAGGGTGTTACTGAATATAAATTTGAGGAAAAACAGCTCTTCGAACTATATTGTTAGAAGTCAGATGAATATTCAAACAAAGATGAATCAAAAAGTTTAGATGATGTATGTGGGTATATACCTTCCTGAAAACAGACTCTTCCCGTGACTCTTTCCTCATGCTATGGTATCCACAAGAATCACACTGCAATTTGCAACCAATTGTGTTTTGAATGATAGAAATCTGCCCCGTACTTATTTGAAAATTCTTTTTATAGATTTATTGAATTTCAGAGCTAGAGATGATAGATGAACTATCTCATTTTGCAGAAGAGGAGACAGGTTTTGAGAGCAAAGCTATCTGCCTGAAGTTATAGAACATGTCACAGCTTTATTTAAAACCCCAGATTCTGAACCCCTAGCTAAGAAATCACCTCCCCACTCTTCAAAATGGTTAACACCATATCTCATATTCAAGTTTTCTTCGATGCTTATATTTAGTCATTAATTCTAAATTCATTCCTATCCCTCCCTCCTTTCCCTTCTTCCTTCTTTTTTTTCCTTTCAAAACTATTTTTTTACCGCATGCCAATCACTGTGAAGAGCTCTGGAATACAAAGAATAGAATATGGTCTGTGACTCAAAGAACAGCTCATTTGTAAAGAAGACTGATATAGTAACCAGTGGTTCTAAACTTTTTAATGGCTTACATAGTCCTCTACAAGACCCCTAACTCACCTCTCTAACTATTCTTCATCTCCCTCTATGCTCCAACCTTACTAGATCTTTCACGCTCACTGAATGGGTTTCTCCCACCTGTGCCATCACATATGTCCACTTCCTGGAATATTGCTTCTCCCCTACTCTCTTCATCCGGCTGGTACCATGTCATCTTTCAGGTTTAAGCCTAATTGCCTATTCTAAGGGAATTCTTCCTTGAATCATAAGACTAGATTAAGTTTTCCTGCTAATTTGCAAACATTTGCATAATGCCTCTCTTCCTTTCTTGACTGGTGAGTTCAGTACGGATGGTGATAAATAAGTAACATATTCATTCTTATATCTGCATTTACCTAGTTCAGGAATTGGCACCTAGTACAAGGTCAAAAAATCTAGGGAATGAAAGAATTTGTTTAGCATACAACAGAAGCCCAAATGTAGTCAATTCTCCTTGGGGAGGTAGTCAGTGGGTGTCATCCATGTGTATGTACTTCATCTGAAGGCTTAGGATGACATTCATAAAATCAAATGGGCATTCATATCATGCCCAATTTCCTACCTTCTGTTCTGGTAAACACAAAAACCAGTAAACAAATCTAGTTTTGATCTCTACTATCTATGCCCCAACTTATTTCCTAACATAGACCCATACATAATTCCTTATCTACCATTCTGAAATTCAAAAGAAAGTCTGAAAAGAGACATTTTTTCATAAGTGTGGGTGACGACGACCTGATCTTAACAAACATGACGTAATATTCTTTATCCCATTTTACATGGATATTCATGTTTTGCTGCTGAAATATCAATGTTATTAGTCTTTATCTCACATTGTCTGAATGTTTGTTCTGCTTCAGAAATGTTTGGCTTTGAAGTCCCCCAAGGATGTCATATAGCTCTAAATTTGAAACACACCTGGTGTCAAAAATTTCTGAGAAGGAAATATGAACATGTATTGATGTACTATCTTGTGTTTTGTGCAAATTATTACATCAGCGTTCTCTCTCTTTTTCCAATGCTCTCCCTGATTAAAATGTTTCCCAGCTGAGAATAATAGAAGTAAGAAGCACAGAATTTTAGAAACCTGAAGCTCAATAATAATAAGGCAGATCAATATCGGTTGTCCCTGGAACTGATGTGGTCCTAGATCCTAAATAAAAGTGCAGAGCCAAGAAGTCTTCTTCAGGCTTCATTTTTAAAGTTTATACAATTAATGAGGTGAAGCCTTGCTGAGCCCCTTTATTCTACAGTGGTTAAAAAAAAAATAGGGGTCTCCTGAGACCAAGCTTTTGCCCTGGGCCAGAGGGCGGGTTTATGGCTGCTCGATGTCTAGAAAGCAGTCACTTGGCTCCTTGTTTAGTGTTCTCGCCCCTCAAACCCATACCATTCAAAGAGCAAGGTGGAAATAGTAAAAAAAAAAAAAAAAAAAAGGAACTACAGTGACCTGAAAAGCAAAGAAAAATAAAAGGCTACAATAGCTTCATTCTCGGTGTTTTCACAGGAGCACACTTCTACACCCCAAGCCTGACCCCCAGGCCTCAAATGTTAGGAAACAACCAGGAGCATCCCTACTATGGACCAACTGTGAACCAAGAGATTGCGCGAGCAACTTGACGATGATACGAACCTGAGAGCAAAGGGGTGCAGCTGTGATCCTAGACCCCAGGAGAGCACACATGGTTGGGTCTAGAAGGAAGTTAGGAGGAAAGCCTTCAAATATTTCAGAGATAACACTGTCATTATCCCAGCATAAGACTCCATAAGCTAAAATTAGGACAAAAAGAAATGGGTCGCTAAAAAACGTCCAGTCCAGGGAACTCCCCATAAAGTCAGCGCTAACAATGAATACATGAAAGATGCAAGAAAGACTTTTAGCATACACAAACAATAAATGTTCAAAGCCTTGTTCTGAAACGGTGGGAAGAATAGTACTAAAAGTCTCGATGCTTACGAAGGGATTTTAGTTGGTAAAAACAAATTATAAAAGAAATCCATTTATTTGCTTGTGGTAATTTGAAACGTTGGTGAAAGACTGAGAGGTGAGAACTCTTCCACTTTCTGAAAACAAGAATGATCTTGGAGCTAGAAGAGGGAACGGGAAAAGTCAAAAACGAACTGAAGTCCAAGATAGCAGAAACACCATCTAGTGTCTATAAGTGGACCCAAGTCTCTGTTGACACATGATGAGGGCAAGCAGGAAATTTTACTGCCCAGCCACTGGAAATAGCTAAGAAAGGATGAATATTTGAGTTGCATTCAGGAGCAACGACTAGAAAACAGAATGTATTTAAAGGGAACACCTGTTACGTTCACTTTCCACTTAGGCAGGTAAGTCATGGACAAAGGAAATGATTTCATGAACAAGATGTATGGATCGGCCTGACTGCTTTACAGTTAGGTGGATTATTAATTGGGTGAAACTCAGTGCCAACCAATCACCATGGTGGAAGGTCCAGGAGCATCTTGCAGGGCTCTGTTCTCAGGTCTGTCATTTTCTACATTTTTTATTGGAGGATGAAGAAAGCCAGTCAAGTGATAGAGATAAAACATTCTTGGCAAAGGAGAAATATGGCTTACAGCAAAACAAAAATGTCTAGTGGTTTAATTGGCTTAAGTGGCTGGTAAGTTCAGCATTCCCCAAAAGGAGTTCATGGCTCCTTCACAGATTTAGCATCTCCGAATGGGGGAGACAGAATCCTTCACTGCTCTACTCTAACCAGACATTCCTGGGAGTTGTGCTCATTTCTGGGAGCCATGCTGTACAAGGGACTAAATTGAAAAGACAGACAACTCTAATTAGGAATAGAGACAGTGCTCAAAATTATGTTTCTGGGGAAATTTTAAAGAATTCGAGAATTTTTAACCTCAAGCGTGGACTTCAGCCGGATGTAACCACTGTCTTCAAATAAAGTTTGTCACATGAAAAAGGGATTATTGCTCTATGAGACACAAAGGTCAAAACCTCAAGGAAACAAATCTTGGTTCCATATAAACAAGGTGTCCAAAGAACAGAATCATACTGCCTCCTTCCATCTCAGAGCAGGGAGCCGAACAAAATCCCTGACCAGGTGTAAAGTATTCTCAAACTTTGAGTCAGCCTTAGAGCAAAGACAAAGAAGGATGATCGAGAATCAATCATATCTCAGCAAACTATCAACTGAAAAAGAATGTCGACAGAAGAACAGATTGTGTTCTTTTCTTCTTTCTGTCTGAATATACTCCATGGAGTTAAGTATAAAGAAATGAAACAAAAGTGTCGCTGAAAGTGGGTAAAGTTAAAAGACAAAACAAAACAAAACAAAACTAGTCTAAAAAGAGTGCTTATGTTCTTAAGGTTCTCAGCTAAGTACATACCTGTACATGGAAGGTACATACCTTCAACATGGAAACTAACAACGTGAACTGTGGCCCATACTGTGCCATTGGGGAAGCGCAGGATGGTTACTGACCACGTTGTTTGTCAACTCATTTCTACAATACACAAAACCAAAGGTTTTAAATCTACAAAAGTGTGAGTCCAACAAACCCTTCGCCCGAACTCCCTCTACACGTTACTCTGAGTCATCTACGCTAAATCATATTTAGATTTTGGCAGGCAAACATCTTGGAAACAAAATCATTTTTAAAGGCCCTGATTTTTCTATTAATCTCAAGGCACAAATGGAATTTTTTTAATGTTAGCCGAATGTCCACAGTGGGAACGTAAGAGCAACCCGCCCATTTCCTTTCAATGTATATGTTAAAAGGGCTCTATGAATAAATGCATAATCTAAAAGATTCAAAAGCAACTGGGAGGAATGAAAACAAAAAAACACTCTGCTCTTTTGTTCACAATTTCTAAATGAGACCACAACACTGCCATTTATTGAACATGCAACATCTATCAGTTCAGTTCTTAGGCTAAGAATGTATGCCCAGGAGATCATCTCCACATCCAGATCAACTTTTAACAGAAAAACAGGGGCTCCTGGGTGGCTCAGTCGGTTAAGCGCCTAACTTCGGCTCAGGTCATGATCTCACAGTCCGTGGGTTTGAGCCCTGCGTCGGGCTCTGTGCTGAC
This sequence comes from Cryptoprocta ferox, assembly GCA_028646485.1. NCBI lineage: Eukaryota > Metazoa > Chordata > Mammalia > Carnivora > Eupleridae > Cryptoprocta > Cryptoprocta ferox. Next base: position 30,611,211 of record CM053577.1, on the reverse strand, counting down.
AGCTCAGTCCGTGGGTTTGAGCCCTGCGTCGGGCTCTGTGCTGACAGCTCAGAGCCTGGAGCCTGCTTCAGATTCTGTGTCTCCCTCTCTCTCTCTGCCCCTCCCCTGCTCACTGTCTCTCTCTCTCTCAAAATAAAATAAAAACATAAAAAACTTAAAAAAAAAAGCTTCTCCATCTTGTCTTATCTTGACATGTTTAGTATTTAGTACTTCTTGGTGGAAAATGTTATGGAAGATCCGTTAGAATAGATTGCCACATTTCTGCTGCCTCGGGATAGGACCACAATAAACTGGCCATATTTCCCAGGAAGAGAGGGAAATATCCAGGCAGAGACTCCTCTCCTGGCAATGTTTTCAGATGTCCGGAGAAGTCTCAGAGGTTTTCTTGTTGGCTGCGGGGCACTGTGTGTAGCCATGGATCATTACCCATCCACACACACCTACAGAGCAGAACTCCCTCGAATCCCAGATACGCTATGTTTGCTCAAAGACGTGCTCTGTGGTATCCAGAAGTTAAGGGAGATATAATTTATGGTATGAATATGTGCCTTCTGGAATGACTAAATTTAGAATTTTCCATAAATATTATCGAAGTTACATGATATGTACTACCGCTCCCCCAATAAGAGTAAGTGGGTTTTGTGTTTCTTTGTTTGAATGATACTGAATTTCCTTTGCCTTTTTTTTTAAACACGCTGGACCAATAATGATAAATGCAATAATGACCTCTCTGCATACTATATAGTATTAATTACAATAACAATGATACTTCAGAGACATATTAGAGAGGTAGTGGTTCTCAGATGCCAGTCCAGACTGGTGCAAGATTTTTACTGGTACCTCCTATAGTTTTTACCAGTATTTTGCAAAATAAGAAAACTAAGGATGAGGTGGTTGTTTAAAACAGTAAATCCATTCTATTGAAAAGATTGTCATTTATTCTAATTTCGTGTCATTTTTATTCTCTTGGTCTTAAAAAAAATCTAAGAATAGAATGACAGTGATAGGGTGGGTAAGATACATTGCTGTTTTGTTGCCTGAGGTCACACTCAGCCAGAAAGTGACAAATGTGGAATCTACCCTCAGGCTATGCCACTCTGGAGCCCACACTCCTAACGAAGATGCCCCACTAGCTTTACCTCAGTGTCTCCATCTGAAAAATGGACAATAATGAAAGTACTCTCCTCAGGTTGTGAAAATTAATGAGCTAATATTTGGGCAGTTCTTCAACAGTGCCTGACATATAGCAAGTTCCATATGAATAATTGTTGAAAAACAACAAAAAGTTAGTGTTTTATCCAAATCACACAGCTAGTAAATAGCAGAGCCAGGATTCTAACCCATTCAGTTTAGCTGTGTCTACACCCTTCACCTGCACGCACCACTGCTTCGGAATCATGCTGATTCACACCATTAAACACAAAATGAGTGTGAGAGGCAACGACTAGGTTAAGGCATAGCCAGTTTCAAAACTATCTGGGACTGAGGCAGTCAACCATGGACATGGGTAGCTGCCTTGTTAGGGACTGAAAAACTAAAAATTTCATCTGGATGGGAGGAAAAGAATGGAACCAGGTGGGCTGTATTCCCCAGGGGTCTCAGCACTCTTGCAGCTGTTCGGTCGGGTTAAGAGGCTTAAAATAAAACCAAGTACACTTGCCAACATGACATAGCCCTGCCTCAGCCTCTGTAGGAGAGAAAATGTTCATAGAAGGAATATTCATTAATTGGCCTTTCAAAACTCTAGATGGAGCATTAATCATTGGTTTGCTTCTAAGTGCTCTAAGTTTTAAAAAGAAGTTGTGCTTCTCAAAAGCAGACACACACACACACACACACACAGCATTTTCAGTCACCATCGAGACTCCGTTCATAATAAAACAATAGAAAACGTATTCCTGTAGATATGGAAGGAAGGAAAACGAGAGATTTTGAGTTTTTTTTGCCATCATCTCTTACTTCAGCAGCAAACTGAAAGATAAAGTGATGGAATCTTTATGGGTTCCTGGTCCCACATTTCTCTCTGTTTTGTCTATTACTTGCATTTCATCAGCTCAATGTAAACATCCCTGCTCTGGCGGCTGCCAGGTTAGGAAAAACTATTTAGCCTTCCAGGAAATCACCAGCACTTTGTACTTACATCTTGATGAGTGAAAATTTGATGGACGAATGAACCAGCAGGACTGAGTGAATGTTTTGGGACCCATTACATGTTGTTATTTCTACAGTTGATCATGCCAGAGAATGATTTTGCCAATTAGCACAGCCTCTGCGAAGCATCCTGCATCAGGAGAGCTGGCTGGTTCGAGTCCTCACCAGCAGCCTCAAACTCCAAATCTGGGACAGGTCTTTCATCACTTGTCACAGTCTTTGTAAATAACTCCAACCATATGAAAGGGTTTTCCTTCTTTCTCCGGTAACCTTGTTTACTGTATATTTACGACACTAGTGACAGCATTTTGTTTGGGACTTCTTTTCTAATTAGTTTTTCTGGCCAGGGACCCATTGTTGCTGAAACAGATGTTGTGAGGTCCAATAATAGCTCTCAGCTGCCAAAGGCAAAATAAGAAACTGTGCCCAGGACATGCAGAACACATGACCGCAATGAGGGGATGCTGAAGACCAAACAGAGCAAGTCGACATTTCACGGATGTAGCAAGTTAGGTGCAAAGGCACAGACTGGACACGTCCGACAGGCCTCCTTCACTCCCCTGTCTTCTGAACAGCCAGCCGGGAGGGCAGGTACTGCGGGAGCCCTAAGCTGCCCCGCCCCAAGTGAGAACACAGATATGCACACTACCAACTAACTCCATAACTGGAGCTAAAAGACCCTCTCTCACACTCTGATCCAGTCTGTAAAATTAAGCAGATAGCCCCATGGAAACTAGTTTCATATTGAAAATGACAACCAGATTTTTTTTTTTGGATTGGTAAACATGAAGCATAAATGCAACACAGGTTTTACCAGAGGAGTACACTAGTTAGCATTTTAACAACAGGCTCTGGGGGTGCGGGGGGGGGGGGGTCCTGATTGAAGTATTTTTCAGTTTCCAAGGGTGTAAATATTCCCACTGTGATAGATTTCAAGCTCTCAACATCATGTCCCCGAGCGCAGAGATGGGAAGAGATGGGTAGTGGCTCACCATTGTTCGGTGAGTCCCCAACACACATACAGAAACGTCAAGAGCATCAGTAATTGAGAATCATAGGGAAATAATTAGTGAGTCATGATGGGAGTGTTTATTGCTTTTGTTTGCAATTCATTTAATTGTACTTTTCTGTGAATTGTTAATAACGATTGTGTTTGACAATGGTTCCCAATATTCCTGAAAATTTAACAACAGGCTCTAATGCTCCTGTAGAAGCCAGCTCCAGAACATGGCAGGTCACCGTTGCCACATGAATGACCATTTAATACTGTTCCACTCGGACTGAGGTCCTCAGTCCAGCAGCATCGACATCATCTGGGAGCTTGTGGGACCCCATCCCACAGTCTTGGGTCAGAATCTGCATGTAATAGAATCCCCAGGTGGTTCCTGGGCACATTAAAATTCAAGAGGAACTGGAGTGCCTGGGTGGCTCAGTCAGTTAGGTGTCTGACTTCACCTCAGGTCATGATCTCACCACTTGTGGGTTAGAATCCCACATCAGACTCTGTGCTGACAGCTCAGAGCCTGGCACCTGCTTCAGATTCTGTGTCTCTGTCCCACTCTGCCCCTCCCCCACTTGCACTCTCTCTCTCAAAAAATGAATAAATGTTAAAAAAAATTTTTTTTTTAATTTGAGAGGAACTGAGCTAAGGAACAGCTTGAATGGAAGCTAATTTAGGGAAATACATACACCTATAATTTATTGTACTTAAAATTTAGTGAAGGGGCACCTGTGTGGCTCATTCAGTTTGGCCTCAGACTCTTGATTTCAGCTCGGGTCATGATCTCCCAGTTCATGAGATCAAGCCTCATACCGGGCTGTAAGTTGACAGTGTTTGGAGCCTGCTTCTGATTCTTCCTCGCCCTCTCTTTCTCTGCTCCCCCCTTCTCACACTTGATCTCTCTCAAAATAAATGAATAAACTTTAAAAAATTTTTAAATTAGTGAATATATACATTAAGTGAATACCCACACATGTGTATATACATAAATATTCACTTTTTTAACTGCTAGAATCAAAAGACTTGAAAAACATTTTTCAAAAAAAATTCAGAAGACTCAAAAGAATTGAAAAAAGAAAACCTCAAATAATCAAGACGCTTCAGGAAAGCTGCAAAGAATTGCTGCAAAATCCATAAGGCCCCAAGATTTTTGTTTGGCTAATTCTGGATAAAATGTATGTTGGCATTCCTGTAGCTTTGGGATTCAGAGATTCTGCTGTTAAACCTTTGAGCTCAAATCCTAGCTTTCTGCCAAGTTTGTCAGCAGAGAAACAGTGTAAAAATTATTAAACCTCTCTGTATCTGAATTTCTCATCTCTATAATGGGGTGATATTACTAGTACCTACCTCGTTAAGTGGTTGTAAAGAGCAGTGGGATTTAAGTACCGGCGCCTAGCACAGAGTAAACGCTTAGTAAACTTTAGTAATTGTTACTATTTCCTAGAGGGGAAGAATTGCAAACTATTTTCTATGTATCAACCCTAAAAGATATTTAAAAATAAGAAAGATATGTTTTCCTTGGCATACCTTCTAAAAATTCAGATTTTGATCAGGTATATACTGTTCTTATTCCCTAAAATTATAAGCAGGTATAACAATTAAAGTTACTTCTAAAATATGTCCAAATTTCAGAGTGATTCATTATAACTTAGGGAAGTTGCCTGGCTACTTCTGAGAAAGGGTCTTTAAAAGAGGCTCAAAGAAGAGAAATCTCTTCTACTTGATTGTCTCAGGTGCAGGTGCTGCCTTGAACTCTGTGACCATGACCTCAAGGGCATCCAAGATGGCATAGAGAACAATGGAAAGTACCCAAACCTGGGGCCTGTGAGGAGCTCCTGCATCCAAACCTGGACAACTGGAGCAGGGCCATCTTGGGACTTTTGTCATATATGATAACAAATAGTCCGTAATATTTAAACTGAAAGAGTTTACTCTTCTTTGATTCACTAGGATGCTTATCTAAACTCATACAAATTTCTTCAGGTTACACTGAGGCTCAAAGTGGTTAAAGAATTTGCCCAAAGTAGCCAGTTGTGACAGGACCAAACTCCAGAACATCCATGTGTTTCTGGTTGGTTTTTTTCTTTTTCTCTTCCTTTCTTCTCTCCTCTTCTCTCCTTCCTTTTTTTTTTAACTAAACTCAGAGTAAATTTGACAATTTCAAATTTTTCAGACAGCTAACACTACCCGTTTTTTTATGCAACATGTCCAATGGTATGATTACAGCCAAAATGTCCCCAGGAAGCCAAGTAGGCATTCAATTCCAAATTTTGTGCTTTGAGTAGACTTTCTCTAAGTAACCATATGGGAGACAGCAACTATGGTATGAAATTACACCAACACAAGTCCAAAAAATTACTCAATTATGAAAGAAAAATAACACTATTAAACTGGGTTTTTGGTATCATTTAGGAAAAAAAATAGCCATTGATTTATTTTTTAACTTTGGCAAATCCAGCCAATATGGTTGGTATAACCCAGTCTATTTTCCCCTGAAACATGCAGCTCCTGGAAAATTTATTCAATAATGACTTACAAAATTAAGTCAAATTAAAAAAAAAAAAGACCTGTCCAGGAAAAAAGAAATTGCTTCAAGTGCTTTTGATGCTGGGAATTGATTACACAGGTGATAAAGAACCTGAGAAACAAAACTGACAGTAGTGAGGAAACCCAGAGGTTAATAACAAAAAGGAAGTCATTGCCACTGCTAGACTGGATACAAAAAGGGAAAAGATGCTACTGTAAGAGTCAATATTGTTCAGAAAAAGGCGGAGCAAGTAAGTTTGGTGGGAGCCAGCACCATGAAGGAATCATTGCTAAAGACGCCACCAGAGGCAGAGAGTAGGCTAGGAGACACCCTGACTCTACTCTTCTCCTATCCTCCCATCTCTTACCAGAGCTTGCCATTGGTTGGGCCCTACCAGAAGCCACGTAGCACCAGAAACTGGGAACCACAGCCTGCAAGAATCATGACTAGGGCAGAGTACCAGAAGTATGAGCCATGGCTCCAAGGATAATGGGCCAAGGATCCTCCTGAGGGCTTTAGTAAACATTCCTAAACTGCTTGTAAGAAAATTTCTTTTACCAGTTTAGTTTATTGGTGCATTTTCTCTCAATTCAATTATTAATGTTTCAGAGGAACATGAAGATCAAAGATATTGTCATTCTACCTCATTAAGTCTCCAATCCGCATACCTAAGAATTAATTAAACTTAAGGATGATAGGGACTGCTCTAACTCTTTAAAAAGAAACTTCATCAATGAGACTATTTGAATTCAGATTCCAACTGCCAAGTAGGTAAGTGGGTATTGTCCCAAGCTTGAAAATGAAATATAAGTAGACATGAGGCACAATTGAAAATGCGCATCCATCCTCCCACTTTCTCATCAAACCAAAAGGTGGAGGAGGAGGAGCAGCAGGAAGAGGAGGCGTAAGATGGGAAGGAACAGAGAGGGAGCGAACAAAAGAAAGAGAGAGAAAAAGAGAGAGAGAGAGGGACCAAGGGAGGGAGGGAGGAAGGAAGGAAGGGAAGCAAGGAAGGGAAGGAAGGAAGGAAGGAAGGAAGGAAGGAAGGAAGGAAGGAAGGAAATGGCACTCAAATCAGAAACATTTTAACTACTATGCAAATCACAACATAGATATTAATAATGACCATTTAGCATTTAGGTTTCTAGTAATTCACATGTCTTTCAGCATTTTGTCTCTGAAAAACACCTATTCATCTTTGTTGTGTAACTGTGTTTCTATTAGCAGGGCTGAAGCAAGTGGCTATAAATTGTGTTGTATGTATTTGAAAGACTTATCTCTTTTCTCTCTTATATGATATTTGTCTTAAAATGAAGTAACACATTTTCTGAAGATTTGGGGGTTTTATTCTACCCACTTCTCTATCCTTCAGGGTGAGTTTACCAGCTTTTAGCCCTAGCCAAGAAAGAAAGATTCCAGTCTCATTCTCAATTTCAGACTGTGTGGAGAAAAGTCCTATTTTAATTGAAATTGAAATCCCACAATTAGGTTAGAAGAGCACTTTCTCGGTGGAATTTTTTGGAAGGTTATCTTTTTCTAAGTTGTTTAACTAGGAAATGAAACGGGTCATCAAGAAAATTCCTTAGGTCTTTTGCATTGCCCATCAAGGAAATATTTAGGTCATATATCAATTCACTTTTTTCCTTTTTTGCCCCCTTTTTGTTTTAAGTGATTTTTATCTACAAAACAAGATGACCCTGGGCACTACAAAATGACTTGTAAGTTGATATTAGAAAGTAGGAAAAAAGAAGACATGGTAAACAAGATGAGTGTAGGAGACTGAATGCCAATTACTTGAATAAGGCACATACTTTTTACCCTACATAGAAAATCAACAATGTGTGTTAATATATATATATATATACACACACACACACACACACACACACACACACACACACACATATATCCTCTGTATTTAGTGAGTGTTTGGAAATGAAATGAGAATATTAAACTTTATAAAGTGTGTGGTTGGTTGAATTAGATGGGTACCACTACTTCACGAGATGGATTGATGAAACACCTTTATTGCTGTCAGAACTCAATACAACAGTTCTCATCAAGCAAAAAACATTACAGAAGTATTGTTTGGCAAGAATTTAAAGTCATGTTTCATATCAGTAGAAATTATGCCTAAGGGCTTGTGTGCATGTGTGTAGACTATCTATTAACTCCAAAAACGTGTTATGGCTCTACCCTGAGAAGACACTCAAAGCCAGGATATTGAAACAGTTGAATGTTCATAAGAATAATAATATATGGAAGACTCCCAACAAGAATGAGAAAAGGAATAATGTCCAGGCCTCCCATAATATCCTGAGTACTTTTCTAGAATAGCACATACTTGAAGCTATTTACTTGCCTGTCTCCTCTACTAAACTTTAAATTCCTTCAAATTAGGGTTTGTGTCTTTCAATCTCTGCTCCTTGTGTTAGCATACTCCAAGACACACTGGGAATTTTAATCATGGTTTTGAAATAATGGAATGACAAAATAAAAGTATTATGTTTACTTGCATTAAAACCTTTCATAAATATAATTGGAAGTGAGTAATATCAGGGAATCTAATCCTCAGATTTGGGCTGAAACACTGATCTTTTAAGGTAGTATCAACATTTATTCTATTTGCTTAGGGAATTTTCACAGCATTATTGATATTGGTCATGCAAATTAACCCCCTAGATGATTATACACAAGCTTTGAGTTTGCTTTGTCAAGCAAACATATGAATTTGGACAAAATCGTTTCTTAAATTTCTTATCTCAGTTTATAAATCAGTAAGATTTGTGACTTGTAATAAGATATTTAGAGACACTTAGTAAATCATAGTAATTGCTCAGTGCAGATAATTGCCATTTAGAATTTATAAGAATTCAAACATCTTTTTAAGAATTTCAAAGTTTAAATTGTACAACATGAACAAATTAATATTACTATAAATTTTTATCAAAGAAATTTAGGCTAAACGATTAAACTGTCATTTTAAAAGCCATTTTCTACCTTCTTCAAGTTTAAATTTTGTAAAGATTTACATATTACATTTCTTGAAGCAAAAGTTTATCATATTACACATGCTGTAAAGAATTTCTGAATGGTTCTTAAAAATGCACAACAAAGTGCCCAGTGGTTTGGGTATTTTTTACCTGAACATCAAATTTACTACAGATATTCGATTCTTTCATGGCCATAGTTTTCCTAAACAGAAAAACTGTTTTCCCTATTGAATGTGGTTCTATTGACTCTTCTTTCTGCATTTTCAAGGTTACCCATTTACGAGGAAATTCTGATCTGTTTTTCCACACCAGCTCTTTAAATTGTTAAATTCATAGTCATAAGAAATAAGTTGGATAGTCTCTACATGATGGTTTTCATTGCCAAGTCAATAATCCCTGCCTGCCCACCAAAATGCCCCTGTAAAGGAAATGGCCTTGCTTCCAATGGCTATTCGACTGTCTGGCCTCAGTGGCCTGGGTATTATGAGATACTCTAACCAACCTCAGTAATTCTTTTTTTTTTTTTAATTTTTTTGATGTTTATTTTTGAGAGGGGGGGTGCAGAGAGAGAGAGAGGGAGACACAGAATCCAAAGTAGGCTCCAGGCTCTGAGCTGTCAGCACAGAGTCCCATGGCGGGCTCAAACCCATGAACTGCAAGATCATGACCCGAGCCAAAGTTGGACGCTTAACCGACTGAGCCACCCAGATGCCCCAGTCCCAATAATTCTATTAAGTGATCATCTGACCCAAGATAACCAAGCCACAGCCTGCCAATAATATTTGACATGGTCTAGATTGAAGGAACGAAAAGACAGCTTAATCAATCAAATGCCTTTTCTCCTCTGTGATCTTAAGCAAGAAGTAACCAGAGAGCAGTATAGCCAGTTAACAAAAATGCAGAAATGACACCAGGACAGTAAGTGTCATGACTAGCTAAAGCCATAAGCCAGCAAAGTAATTGCAGAGCAAAACACGTAAGTACTAAAGAAAAAAAAAAAAAAAGAAGAAGAAAAAAAGAACAGAGTGGTTGCCTAGCAGGAGCATAGATGCTCCAATGAGGCTGTAAATCCCCAGGAAGCCTGAGGAGAAAGTCTCAGAATTGTCTCCTTTCCATTTCTGCTTCATTCAGTTCCAGCCCACATAAATTCTTCCAACAGTTTCCCAAAAGGAAAATAGTTTTTCTGCTTTCCTGGTAAGTAAATATAGGACATTGTGAAACAAACAAAGTATTTAATATAATAAGGATTAAAAAAAAACCACTAATAGCCGTTAGACGTCTCTTTAGATACATACTAGTATTCACATGTGATTTGTCATGGCTGGTTTGGAGCTTGCTTTTTTTTTAATGTTTTGTTTTATTTTATTTTTGAGAGAGAGAGAGAGAGAGAGAGAGAGAGACTGCGTGAGCAGGGGAGGGTCAGAGAGAGAGGGAGACACAGAATCGAAAACAGGCTCCAGGCTCTGAGCTGGCAGCACAGAGCCCGACGCGGGGCTCGAACCCACGAACCGTGAGATCATGACCTGAGCTGAAGTCGGATGCTTAACTGACTGAGCCACCCAGGCGCCCCAGAGCTTGCATTTTTTAAAGTTAAATGTCATGAACACATTTCCATGATCATAATATAGCTTTGTAGCTATACTCATAGTATTCCATTGTATCCATATACTATAATATCTAACAGAAATGCCTTCATAATAAACATTTATATTGTTTCTGCTTTTACTTTGTAATAAGTAATGCAGCAATAAATCTACTTCAACAGTCTAAATATCTTGTACATGTATTTTTATTTAACTAATTATTTTCTCTCAACAAGATTTTTGAAGTAGAATTGTTAGGACAAATGGTATGCTTTTTATTTTTGATTCAGTAATAGAATTGGCAATTTTAATTTCATAAGATACCCATTTTTTCTAACCCATTGTTAACACAAAGTGTTGATCTTTTCCAAACCGGTGAAAAATACTATCTCATTCCTGTTTTAATTTGCTTTTCTCTGATTATTACTGATTTTTTTTTTACTACTTGTATTTTTCTTGTAAGTACCTATTCGTAAACTTTGCCCACGTTGCTGTTAAAATATTGATTTTTTATTGACTTAAAGAGTGCTTTATACATAAAGATCATTAATATTTTGTCTAGTATATATGAGTATTTCCCTAGTATGTTATTTGCCTTTTAAATTGTTTAAAATACCTTTTGCGGTCAAGAGTTTAAAACATTTTATAGTCAAACTTACCACCCTTGTACTTCATGATTCCTGGTTTTCTTGTCATACTTAGAATGACTTGCCCAAAAACATAAAAATATTCATCCTTTTTAAAGATGTTTATGGATTCATTATTTATATTTACATATTTAATCCATCTGGAATTTATTTGGGTATGATTAAAGAAAATATTTGGTTTAATTTTTTTCCCTCAATCTGTAGAGTCCTCCCAGCACCACTTACTGAATAATGTATTGTTTTTCCACTGGCCGATTCAAAATGCTAGTTTTTTCATGTACTAAACACCACGATATACTAGAAAGCCTGTGGACACAGTGGTAAAGCAGTTTAATGCTAGAATTAGAAAGATTCAATGTTCACACAGACTAGCTGTAACTCTGGACAAGTTACTACATCTGCCTAAGCCTCAGTTTCTTCTTCTAACGTGTGGCGGCAATAACGCCTCCTAAAACCACATAAAGATTAAGTAATAAAAAGTATGCAGAGCGCTTAGCCAGGCATCTGGCATTATGAAAACCTCAGTAAAATTAGTTCCTCGCTGGACTTGGGCTTATTACTAGAATTTCTTTTCAGTCCTATCGTTCCTGTAAAAATAGATTACCTTTTTTAAAAAAAAGTTTATTTATTTATTTTTATTTTGAGAGAGAGGGGGAGTGCACGTGCACAAGCTGGGAGGAGGCAGCGAGAGAGGGAGAGAGAGAGCGAATCCCAAGTCCTGACTGCGCTGAGCCCGATGCAGGGCTCGAATTCATGAACTGAGAGATCATGACCTGAGCCAGTATCAGGAGTCAGATGCTTAACCGCCTGAGCCACCCAGGTGCCCCCAAAATAAGATACTTTTAATGATTATGTTTCATATCTATGGAGGCAAGTGTCTTGGATTAAATTCTTCTTAGAATTATGCAGGCTTTATTATTCTTTAGAAAACAGCTACCTTCCTTGAAGTAATTTGAGTGGTGTAATTAAAACAATAACCATTATTTAGTCTCTCTGAGCTACAGTTTAAGCATATACAAACTACATGTCATACCTCCTTCTCATAGCTTTCATGAAGATTGGACGTTACTGTAAATAAATTGCCTAATATGGTGTCTGAAGATGTTTAATGATAAGTAGTACTGTGATTATGGTAATTTTAATTATTATCTCTCATGATATTCAGGCAAATTATTACCCTGATAACTTTACGTTTTAGAACGTGACAGGCAGAATTCCAGATTGATAATAATTAGTGTGCAGTGAAACATTTCAACAAGAAATGTAAACTGATGTAGACAAGAAGATTCCTGAAGCACATGCAGTACAGGTTTAGTTCTACAGGGGCAACCTTTGATACAATGCTTAGAAAACCTTTGCTGGAGGAGGAGGAAAGAGTGGGCATTTCAACTTTCATGACTCCATTGGGCCCAAGACAAAACAAAAAGTTGGTGCTGGAATTGCAAATATCTAGGATATATTTTATAGACTTTCATGCAGGGATATGTGTTAAGGGAATGGCTGAGAGAGGATGCGGAGAGCATTTGTTACTCTTCAGAATGCTGTGTCTACAAGGATAATTAGAGTATGCACACCTTTCAGGATGTTTATGGACTCAACATTGAAATGGCTTTGAGAAAACTGATTAATGGGCCATTTCCTAAGAGTAAGAAGACCTCTGAGAATAATGAAAAATGCTAGTCTGCCTGCCTGCCTCCCTCCCATCTATCCTTTGTCTCTTCCTTCCTTCCTTCCTTCCTTCTTTCCTTCCTTCCTTCCTTCCTTGCTTCCTTCCTTCCTTCCTTCCTTCCTTCCTTCCTTCCTTTCTTCCTTCCTTCCTTCCTCCCTCCCTTGCCTTCCTTCCTTCTTCCTTTCCTACCTTCCCTCCCTTCTTCCCTCCCTTCCTTCTTCCCTTCCTTCCATCCTGCTCTTCCCCACTTATCCACTCAACAAACAGAGCCTCCTCTTACAATTCAGTGTCTGTCCTTAAAAAGAAAAAAAAAGAAAATGTTTACTGTCCTCCTTTACCTCTGAGAGAAGGGAAAGGAAAGAATTTCAGAACTCTGGTCAAAATAAATATCAAATGTATTATTATTTTTAATGAGTCTTCCAGGGAGGGGAGTTCCTCATCCAAACCACCCACACAAAATACCTAAAGTACAGTATTTTCTCACTGTGAGCATAAATCTACTAGTTAAGAAGTAAAAAAGCAGAAATAAGAAACAAATGCCAAACTCCATTTCTTTCTTTCCTTTTTTTCCTTTTTCTTTCTTTTTTTTGGGGGGGAGGGGGTAACATTCTATTCTTGCAAATGCATTGCAACCAATGGATGTCAGATTGTAAGAGTTTAAAATGCCTACAGTACACTGCCTAATGTGCCATCTGGGTAAGTCTGAATGTGGCAGCAAGTCACCTTACTTTTCAGTTCTGAGGTTATGTTCAGGAAGAGAGCTGCAGTTGGTATCACATTGCACAAGCTCCCGGAGCTTGGGGGAGAATAATGACACGAATCAATAATGCTGTCTGGGAAATGGCTTAGAATAAAATATTACAGAAGGGCACGAACATCACCCAGGGGGAGACTTCAGTGTTGATTAAATATGGCTGCCTCAGCTCTCTTCCACGCAGTGACAGATGGGGAAGGAGTGCTTACTTTGGCTTTTGGTGCGTTTTTCTGGACTAGGGTTACTCAGGTAGCATGAAAACAGGGCGGTGCATGCCAGTTCATTTAGCTTCGCTGTGTTTGGCTGCCCCCTGCAGGCCAAAACTGCGCGCGCGCGAGCGCTCACACACACACACACACACACACACACACACACACACACACACAACTCACCCTTTACTCTTCAGCAGAATCCACAGCCTACAGTTAGTCAAAGTCTCTGATTCTCTTCAAAGCCTCCTTGCAAAAAGAAAGTCACTTTAAAAACACTCACCTAGAGTTCTTCTTTTCACCAATCTCCACATCCCAAAAGAAAACAAAAATTTTGTTTACCGAAGTTAACAAAATATGTTAAACAGTGTAGAATCATTAACAAATTACTCCAAATAAAAATTAGAATTTAAAGACAATCTAGATAAATGTCAACTTTAAATCACATCTGAATGCATGAAAAAAGGAACGAACACAAATTTGCAGTACCAGTGTCAATAAATCGTTCTTTATTTCCTCCATATATAAACTGTTTTAAAAACCCATTTAGTGTTTTCCTTCTATTTTATCAGCCTCTACCATGAACTTATCATGGTGCTAATGTAAAAAAAAGTTCAATACCATTTATCCCATAGTATCATTTATCCCACCAATCCTTTATTTTGGCCTTTCATTGGAGCTAAATTTGTTTTTTTTTTATTTTTTTAATGTTTATTTATTTTAGAGAGAGACAGAGACAGTGCAAGCAGGGGAGGGGCAGAGAGAGAAGGAGACACAGAATCCGAAGCAGGCTCCAGGCTCTGAGCTGTCAGCACAGAGCCCGATGCAAGGCTCGAACCTACGACCCATGAGATCATGACCTGAGCTAAAGTCGGACGGCGCTTAACTGACTGAGCCACCCAGGCGCCCCTAAATTTGTTTTTAAAACAAAACAATTTATTTAATTCGTAGGAGTAAAAAATGTGGGTGGTAGAGGAATGAGCCTTCAGTAGTCTGGGCACTGAATTTCCTCTGCGCATGAATGCTTGTGTCTCTGGGTGCCCTGTGATTGGAGACACAGGCCCAGAAATGCTTGCTGCCTACTCAGCTCTGTTATAAATTTGACTGAAACCATTAGCTACGATGTAATGAATTCCATGTGTCAGTCTTACTTAGCATTAAAAAAAAAAAGATAGGACTTTTAGAACATATAATTGTGATATATCCAATATATGTTACATGTTTATGATATGTGTTTTATTTGTTTGTTGTTGGAGCTAGGATTCCTTCCACATACAGATTTTAAATAGTCAAGTTACATTTACATATTAACTGTTAGTTACAACTCCTGCTTTATTAATTTACACTCTCAGCCACTTTTTCCAGTATCTTGCTGAATTAAGCAGGAAAACGGATTAACTTTTTTGGGCCACTGATACCTAGAAACTTTTTGTTGATAATTAGGCATACTTAAGACTCTACGTCAAATGTTGTATTCCTTGAAACTTTTATAACAAATCGAAAGCATTTTGTTCGAGCAATCTAATTCCTAAAAACCCAAGCTTAATATGTGTTCTTTTAACGTTTTTATGTCCTGAAAACAGTCTGTTTTAAATAAATGACCTTTACTCAAAAGTTTCTTTTAGCTAGTCCTATAAATAAAAACTTAAGAAGAACCTACCAGAATTCGAGGGGCGCCTGGGTGGCTCAGTTGGTTGAGTGTCTGACTCTTGGTTTCAGCTCAGGTCACAATCTCACAGTTTTGTGACTTTGAGCCCCATGTCCAGCTCTGTGCTGGCAGCATGAAACCTGCCTGGGATTCTCTCTCTCTTTCTCTCTCTATGTCCTTCCCCTACTTGCACTGTCTCTGTCTCTCTCAAAATAAATAAATAAACCATAAGAAGAAGAAGAAGAAGAAGAAGAAGAAGAAGAAGAAGAAGAAGAAGAAGAATCTACCAGAACTTAAAAACACTGAAAGATTCTAAAATCTATATTAAATTGGCCACTCCTCAAAGTTTCTAATTTAGATAATTAGGTAAAGATAATAAGTTGCATCTTTAGCAAAAAAATTTTCTCTAAAAGTAACAATCGTGCTCCTTTAAAATATGTACACGCACAAATAAAAGTAAGCACTGACCTCTCCGACACAACATACTTTGTCCATTTTTAATTATCAGACATTTTGAAAGAAAACAGTACCTAAAAGCCAATTTTTCATTATTTTAAATTGAAAAAAATATTAAACTGTGCTATGGAATAATCCCCAAATACTCACCAATTTATTAAAATGCAATGATTCCTAAGTATAAGTAACAAACTAGTAAGTTAGACTATAAAATGCTGAAAACATCAATTCCTAATTGCTGAATGTTAATTTTGCTGTTGACACAGAGTTGCTTTGTGAAGTGGCATGGACTTCCTTTACAACGGTGGCCTTAATCCTGATGATACTGATTGTGTTTGGAATATAACGTGAATCTTTTTCTATACACTAATGAGTTTTGGGGAGCAATTGTTTTCTTTACAAGGATTATCTAAATAATGTATTGAGGAGATTGCACGTTTCATTATTGAAAACCTAGAAGCTTTGTCATGGGAAAATGATAAAAGGGAGGAGCTTTTTTTACCTCTGTCACCAGTATGATCCAATAACTCGATGGGCTGCCTCAGGAGCAGCTGATTTTCTTCTTACCGAAGAGCAGCAAGCCCACAAGGCTGGATGGCCTTGTGATTACAATAGTACATGCGGCCATGGCCATCTGTATTAGGTTCCTGGAATCTGTAACAAAATACCACAACGTTGGTGGCTTAAAACAACAGAAATTTTTCCGCTCACAGTTTTGGAGGCTAGACGTCCAAAATCAAGGTGTCAATGGGGTCACTCCTTCCAAGGTTCCTCAGGAGAAGCTGTTCCATGCCTCCCTCCTGGCTTCGGGTGACTGCTGCCAACTTGTGGTACTCCTTGGCTTGCAGACATGTTGCTCTAATCTCTGCCTCTGTCTTCACGTTTTCTTCTCCCTTCTCTTCTCTTCTGAAGACACTCGTCACTGGATTTAGAACACACCCTAATCCATGATGACCTCTTGAATTCTTTGATTTGATTACTTCTGCAAAGATTTTTTTTCCAACTAAGTTCAGATTCAAAGATTTTTGGGTAGACATATCTTCTTGGGAAGTGGGGGCATCATTCAATTCACTATACCCTCTGAGACTGAATTTATGTGATAACATTATCACCACCATTGGAAAACATACCCACAGGGGCAAGGCAGTGCTTTGCCACAAGGTTTCATCAAATTGAGCCACAGCCTCCATTGTCATTGTCATTTGCTGAATCAAAGGAGGGAGAGGAACTCCATTTAAATCCTCACAGGAAGCAATCTGATGTAACTAATTCTGTAGGATAATTCTGTAACATAAAGAAATGTTTCCTCCGTGCATATATACCTAAAAATGATCTGGAAGAGTCAGGAGCCAGAGAGCCTTCCCAGGAGTGACCCCGTGGCAGGTATCATGCAGGGTCTCTGTGGAAACAAAACCAAGTTCCTGTGGTTTTCTGACTTTTTTGTTTAGAAACTTCTAATGCACCTCCATTAAACTGGTAATAGAAAGCATTCTAATTGAGAAATCACATGTAGACAAACAAAACAAACAAAAACAAAACCAAAAAAACAGGGTGTGACCGAAGAAATGGCATGTTTGATGACTCACTAGATTTTATCAACTTGCAACGAAGATGAAATTAGAGTACTTACGTTATAGCCCACCAAGAAAGTGAGTTTACAGGCTTGACCCAGTTTTTATTCATGTGTAAAATAAAATTAATTCATGACGTTTACAGATGTGGGTAGAGGAAGCGCTTATACATTTTCATAAGCACATAAACTTGTTTATATGCCGCCTGTGTATAATTTACAAACAAAAATTCAGAGATGTTACTGTCAAAGTGTTTTGTTCTTATCAATTGACTTTGCAATTCTGACGTTTCCCCACCCCCGCTTCTTTCTTTTTCCTCCTTTTTTCTTTTTTTAAATAAAGTTTTCTTTCAAGTCCTCTACTGTTACCGCGTTTCGGCCATCAAAGTCCCCTCGTAGCCATTTTCATTTACCTTGTGACTCTGACCCTTTGTGAAGCTGAGCGTTTTCGGAGTAAGCCGATCCTGCGGGTCCCCAAGGATGTTATTCTCATTTATTCACTCAGCCCTTTGAATGGAGCAGCCCTCACTTGGCAGCCATTCAGCAGACCAAGATTCAAAGAGCACACAATCCTTTTTCTTCCAAGGGCCTTTCAAAGCCTGGTCCAAGCCTTGTCGAGAAGCTTTAATGGATGTCAGTCATGTAGCATGCTACATTTCATTCATGGCTGCCAGGGACCGTGATGAGTAGGGAAGGAATCAAAGAAAATAGGCAGACAATAGGGGTAAGGGATAATTTTCTGAGCCTTTTGTGACGTGACATTATAGAGGGCATTTCTGAGCTGCCATTACTCATGGTGAGGGAGTTAAAATACAGGGGTTAATGTACTTGTATTTAAAGCCCCACCAAAGCCTCCCAAACAACTTTCGAGCCAGGATTTTAGGAAACTAGGGATCAATTTGAAACGTGGGTGCTCTGGATGTAAGACAGCTGTTTGGTGGGCCCCCCACCCAGATGGGTGATGGAGGGATGGAGGCCCATTTGTGCCATCTGCATGGTCACCTTTGACAGCTGGCTCTCCTTTTCTGAACTCGAAAATGTTTGGGGACAGTCTCTGGGGACCAGCAATAAGACAGAGAAGCTCGCTGACAGTCCCAGGAGGCAGAAAAGGGGGAACGGAGGGGAAGGCACAGGGCTGTGTACCTCTGTACCTGCCAACTGGTGTGACACAGACGGGCTAAAATTACTGACTGGTCAATTATCTGATTAAAGAGAGCCTTTCGTTTGAGGCCTTTTTTTTTTCAATCCAGGCTGAAATCTAAACCTTCTAGAAAGTTACCAAAACTTTTATTTTTTTTAACTTGGGCATAATCAACAGTTGGCGGGGAGATGATAAAAAGGTACAGGGAGAAACACTTTGTTACTGGCTATAGGCCATAAATTGTTCTGGGATTTTCTTTTCTCCCCTCTCCCTCTCTCTCTTTTTTTTCCCCCTCTTGGGTCCGACAGCAATGTTATGAACTTACTTGAAACTACTGGCATCAGATTTGAACTTCCTTATCTTCACACACACACACACTCACACACACACACACACACACACACACAGCTACCAAGCTGATTCTATTTTTACATTAATAGAATCAATTGATTTTAAAAGGTACCAGTTTCCCCGAACGCAATTTATTTTTTATTAGTTTTACAATTGCATTGAAATCCTTTTAAATTATGGAGTTCATGAATTATGTTTCTGTCAGGCAGCATCAGAACTTGTCTTTATGGCTCTTGGATTCCACAGAGGCTGTTGTGGTTTGAAAATCACAGAACAATGTGCTGCTGCTTCACCAGCCGGTTAATGACTTGCCCCATAGTTAAAGGCCCCAAACCGCACAGGGCAAACCGGCTCAACCACTGGGGCCAGCACTGCCTGGCTGGACCATTCAACAATAGGGAAACCATTCCACATCCATTATTCAATCCATGCTGCATTGACTTCTTGAAATTTTGTTAACAATTTCTTCATAGCTTATGCTGTCCTGTTTGTTATCTAAAAAAGGCGCGGGGAAGACTTTGCAAAGTTGTGGAGTCAGCAAGCAGCAATGCACAGGAAGAAGTTAAAATGCCAGAGCTAAAAAACATTCTTAATCGCTAGGCTGAAGACCAGGTGTGGGTTGGGGGCTGTGGAGGGGGCTCCAAAGAAT
This sequence comes from Cryptoprocta ferox, assembly GCA_028646485.1. Taxonomy (NCBI): domain Eukaryota; kingdom Metazoa; phylum Chordata; class Mammalia; order Carnivora; family Eupleridae; genus Cryptoprocta; species Cryptoprocta ferox. The sequence goes on along the minus strand of CM053577.1, from coordinate 30,591,863 downwards.
GGTGCCCCTTTGTTAGAAGAACAAAAAGAAGAGAAGGAGCAGGAAGAAGAGGAAGAGAAGGAGGAAGAGGAAAAAGAGAAGGAGGAGCAGCAGGAGGAGGAGGATGGAGAGAGAGAGAGAGAGAGAGAGAGAGAGGGAGAGAGAGGGAGATGAGTGGAGGGAGGGAGGAATCAAAGAAAAGAAAGTCTCATCTACACAGCACCCATTTCTCAATTCACAAATAAATGGCCTGGTCTTCCCATTAAGCACAAATGAACGGTTTACACTGAAGACTACAATAGTTGCTAATACACAGGCACAAAAATCTTCAAAAAACTATAGCAAGATGGATGCTGACAATAGTACATTTTGTTCAGTCTGTTCTTTTCACACAGTGTTTGTGCTCTGCAATCGCAGAAAATCCACAGGCTTCCTCAACTTCATATTTTGTAATTTAACACAACACCTTCATGATTTTACTATAAAGCAAACATTATTAGGGGTTAACTCTTTCTCTCCAGTATACCTTCCCCCACACAAGGTACAAGGTAACAGCCCGACTGTTGTGTGTCAAGCTAGATCAGGAACTACTGCTCTCAGAGTCACAAATAAACCTGGAGAAAGGATTTCTGCTACAGTTGCTGACGACAACTTTGATTTTAATGTATTTTACTGTTATTCCTCTACCAACCTTGTTCCCTTTTAAAAAAAATTTAGAGATGATAAAGAGAAGAAAAATGTAGGGGCGCCTGAGTGGCTCAGTTGGTTAAGCATTGGACTCTTGGTTGGGCTCAGGTCATGATCTCACTATTCGTGAGTTGCAGCCCCCCATCAGGCTCTGCACTGACAGCGTGGAGACTGTTTGGGGTTCTGTCTCCCTCTCTCTCTGCCCCTCCCCTCTCTCAAAAATAATATATATATATATATGTGTGTGTGTGTGTGTGTATATACATATATATGATGTAAAATATGAGCATAGAGTAGCTGTATGTGTATGTGCGTGTATGCGTGTGCACATGCCCATGCACACTTCTATCTGTGTGTGTGTAGGGAAAGCCTCAGCTGTATGTCTCGAAGGCATAAGAGTATCCAGGATGGGTGTTATCATGGAAATGAAAATAGGCCTTATACTAAAGAAGAAAAACTTACCCAAGATCCTGACTATGCTTCCTGTAGGAAGTAAACAAAAGTATTGCCATAGATTCTACCTCAGACTCACAAGGACTTTGCAGCCCTGTCTTCTCCCACCACTCTGGTAGGTGAGCACACAGCCCAACACTCTTGGTGGCCAACAGTTCACTGAGTCGCCCTGTTCCTAAATAACCTTAATTATTAGAAAAGCGTTTTCTTCTATGAACCTGAACTTACCACCCTGTGACTGCCTCCATTCATTTTTAGTTGTGTAGCTATGCAGAAAAACCTGCCTCCACTTCTGTAGAACAGCCTTTGAAAATTTTAACACAACCCGTCATTTTCTCGGGTTAAATGAACACATTCCCCCAGTTACTCCGTATATGATATGGTTTCCAGACCCTTCACCGTCCCTCCTTTGAACATGTTCCAGTTTGCTGTCAACTTCTCTCTTAAAATGTGGTGCCCAGGCCTCAATACAGCACTTCCTGTGTGACCGGCAGCGAATGAGGTTAGCCTAATAATTCCCTTGATGGGAATGCTATATTTCAATTAATATGACTGAGTTAGGTATTTAGGACCAGATGCACACTCTTGGGTTACATGAACTGGCATTAAAACCCCCAATTTTTTTTACATTTATTACCAAATCATATTGTCACCATCCTCCACATGAGAAATGGATTATTTAACTCTAAATGTAAGATTTTTTCATTTATCCTGTTGCATTTCCACTTCTTTGTTGGAACCAAACTTTCCAGCATATAAAATACTTCTAGTGGATTCTTTTTGTTTTCAAACTCATTAGCTAATCCTCCTAATTTTGTGTCACTCGCAATTTTGATAAAGCTTCCTTCTTTGTCCAAGACATTGAACAACAGAGAAAAGATAAGCACCTTTACAGATAAAGACTTGTTTTAAGTTTACTTATTTTGAGAGAGAAGGTGAGAGTGGGGGAGGGGCAGAGAGTGAAGGAGAAAGAAAGAGAATCTCAAGCAGGCTCTGCACTGTCAGTGCAGAATTGATGTGGCGCTCGAACTTGTGAACCATGAGATCATAACCTGAGCTGAAGTCAGAGGCTTAACTGACTGAGCCACCCAGAAGCCCCAGGAAGAATTTAATGAAGTACCTGATACCTAGCATTTGAGAAATATTAGCAGTTAACCTCATTAAAACCCTTCAGATTTCTTCTTATGGTGGACGTCATGCTCATAACTCATGAAGACTTGTAAAAAAAAAAGGGGGGGTGGAGCAGAGAAACAGAAATATTATAAAGGAAAGATAGGCTAGAATGTGAAAATAAAGACACCCATGAGAAAGCCACATTGCTGTCCCCATGGTCAGCTCCTCGCTGGCTGTCCAGAGTCTGGTCTAACTCATGCCCTCAGATTTCCCCCTAAGATGTGTTCCCTTTTGCGCCTGGATTTCCATTTCCACTATTGTAAAAAATAAAGTGAGAACTAGTAAATAGTTTAGAATGGTAAGTCCAAAATTTTGTATTTTATTTCAGTAGACAATATTCTCACCAGGTCTGTATCAGTACAATGGAGGTCAGATTGGGCTGTTTTAAGAATTATTCATTTATGCTTTAAACAAATAACTCAGTATTTTTATGATGGCATGATAACAAATTACAGGATGTTTCCTGCTGATTCCAACTGCATCTGAAGCATTTACTTGAGGCATATACTCTTCAGTGCAATATCACAAAGTTTAATACTATACATTTGGAAAAAATATTTTTAAAATATTATTAAAACAGCTGAAAAAAGTTTTGAAATCTGGTAACTACTGTAACTTTTTTATGTTCTTTCAATATATCTGGGTTTGCTTTTTATTTGGATGCAACATACATACGAAGTATATAAATAGTCTTTACAACGTGTTACCGGTACTTATTAAGTAAGTCAAAATAAATGAGGATTTTATAAAGTAACATGCTATCTCTTCCTGTTTCCTAATTGCCTATTTATGTTGTTGAAAAAGGTAATGTCCATTTTTAGGAAAATAGGACTTATAATATAGAAGGAATATAGCTTTTATACTTATAAACTTGAGAGCACTACAAAAGTCTTAAATTATACAGCAAAATTAATTTAATCAGGACCCTAGGATGATGTTCACATATCCAAAAATAAATGTAAAATTTACATTTCTACCAATTTCTTATATTTTTTCCCACTGTTTAAGATATTCAAGAACCTACAAACTATCTGATTTTCTATTCATATCTACTTTTTCCATACGAAAAATAATTTTATACTGAAACACAAAGTTCTAATCATGCAACATTTGAATTCATCAAAGTGGTCTTTTGGCTATGAGAAACATCGACACACACACACTTCATCAGGTAGGATGGACTAATGTTAAAGAGTAATAAAAATACCGGAATATGATATTTTTTAAGAACCCCCACAGCTGAGAGAGATAGTAGGAAGAGCTCTTTACCACATCGTGGCTTCAGATTATCTACGTCATGTGGAAGTCTCCCATTTTTCGAACTACCTTAAGTAAGCCACGTGTACCTGTTTTCTGTGCACCTCTATAGCCCGAGACTAACCAGGGTCTCTGCTGAGACTGGAAGCTCATCAATCCTGAACTACAGTCTTGTTTACCTACCCCAGGGTCCTGCAGTTATGAAGGCGTGAATGAGTGGGAGGGAATGAGTGGGAGGGAATGGGGGTCAGAACTGACCCGGTTCCTTCTCCTCCATGATGACCACCTCCTTCGAGGCCACCCTGGAGATGAAGCATAGGGAGTCCCTTTACTGCACTGGCTTCTGCCTTCACTTACTAATGTTTTGTTTTATTTTGTTTTTGGTTTTTTTTTTTGTGATAATATGGCACTGATTCTTTTTTTTAATTGTTTTTAATGTTTATTTATTTTTGAGAGAGAGAGGCAAAGAGCGAGTGGGAGGGACAGAGAGAGAGGAAGACACAGCATCCGAAGCAGGCTCCAGGCTCTGAGCTGTCAGCACACAGCCCTACCTGGGACTTGAACCCACAAACAGTGAGATCATGACCTGAGCAGAGGTCAGATACTTAACCGACTGAGCCACCCAGACGCCCCTGGCTACTGATTCTTTTAATGTTAACACTAAATGTTTTTAATCTACCCACACAATGATGGCCGAGAAAGCCACAAAGAAAGAAATTATTCCAAGTTAAGAAAAGTGACAAAAATAGAATAGTTTTAAGTAATTATTCTTGCACTAGGGGATCATTTTGATTTGGTAAATCTCTTTGAGTGAACAGAGGGAACAGCCTTTGTTGGCCCTATTTCTGCTATAAATCTGCCTCAGCCTCACTGACTTTTTTTTCTGACTCTTGTGTAAATACTTCTATGTATCTAAAAACACTTTCTGAATAATTATTTACATTTTTCTTTACAAAAATAAAAGGATCTGTTTTGTTCATGACGTGGTCTTAGTAATTCCTATATTCTAAACATGTTATTCTAGAACTCAAAAGTCTCTTCTATAATCCTTATAAATGTTTCACATTTACTTTTCTTACTTTTATTCATTTGAATATCCCTTATTTTAATTTAATAAAAAAATCCACCCACCTACAACCAAAAATATAGATTAAACAGTTTACATTTTTAGAGAGCTTACAGAGCCTAGAAGCAAGTACTTTCATTTATTACTGATAATTCTATAACATAGATACTATTTTTTTAATTTTTAGTGTTTATTTATTTTTGAGAGAGAGGGGTCCAAGGATCCAACGTGGGCTATGTGCTGACAGCAGAAAGCCCAATTGCAGGGCACAAACTCACGAACTGTGAGATCACGCCCTGAGCTGATGTTTGACACTTAACTGACTGAGCCACCCAGATGCCCCAGAGACTATTTTTATACTCACATTACAGAATAGGATACTGCACTTCACAGGGTTTAAACAATGCCTCAAGATCTACCTTATAGCTAAAAGTTATGGAGCTTGAGAGAGAAGGAACAGTTCTGTTCAGAATAATACTGACTCACATCTATGCTTCCTTCCCTCAAACCAGCTTTTCAAACTCCAACATGGGCTCATGTTTAACACCTGCCTTCCTTAGTGCCCATGGTCATTATCCCTTAAATGGGAAACGCTTGCATCTTCCACTGATGTGCTCAGGTGTGTGTCTGTGTGTGTCTGTGTGTGTGTGTGTGTGTGTGAGAGAGAGAGAGAGAGAGAACATGGAGTGGAGAGACAGGGGTGGAGAGAAGAACTTATATATATTACTCAAGGGTATTGGCAGGAATACTTATTTGCATAAAACATAATTAAGAGATGGAAAAAGATCTCTTCTTTATTACCAGAAAAAAAAATACTATGTTATTTTAAAACCCATGTGAACATTACAATGTCAAATTCACCTTTACTTTCTCCAAACATGCATTTCATTAGACCATTTAAAAAATTTATGCTAACTACAGCACTATACTTTTATACATTACTGTGTACTTGAAATTAAAAGGATTACTGTTTTGGCAATTACAGGAAGAATTTAAGCAGAAAACTAGAGTATATTCTACAGAGGACCCAAATGACAGCAGTGACCAACTATACACTGATTTAATCTAGACCTCAGGAATGGCAATAGACCTTGAAATATCACCCTTTTATTTGCTTAGTCAGCTTCTAATCAGTAAGAAAAATCAAATATGCACCACATACACCAAAACCTATGATGATGTTGGCATAACTTTAGCAAAATATGGTTGTTACAGAGTTAGGGTAAAACTACTCTTTTTAAAGAATACGTTCTCTGAGTGCATTTGGGTCTATGCAGCTTGTCATCAGTAAAAAGTAAGAAAATGTTATCTTGCCGTAAATAAGATGTCATTCTAAATTCTACTCATTGCTAGATTCAGTTCTTTAGCATCGGAAGGCATGTAATCACGCCTCTTTCATCCATATGTAGGAAAACAGGGCCCTGAGGAGCTGGTCCAAGTAAACAGAGATAGCAAATGGCTGAGCCAGACCCCAAACCAAGACCTCTAATTTCAGATCCAGCCCACTTCCCCACTGCAGGCCCATGTAAACTCCAAGATACACATTTCAAACAGGATGTGCAATTTAGAAATTTTATTTTGAATTATAACCTTGTGCCCTGATTATTTTCCATCAGTTTTTATCTTTGTATGTTTCTCTATCCTGAGGGTTCTCTCTTCTGGATCACTGTTATCTGATTTTTCTAAACATTCCTGTTTGTCTTTCACTTTATCTCCATGGTTGCTTTCCATTTTTAGGCCTTATCTCTACTTTTATTTTTATTCTGAGGTTGTTGTTTTTTTTTCTTTTTCCATTTTCTGAAAATATAAAATAACATGACTTCATTATCAAGAACTTGGATGCTCCTTACACATTCCAGATACTTAGAGTTATCTTTGAAATTAATTTCTCCTTTGTAATTTTTATCAAGTTACCTAAAAGCTTTCATCCCTTTGACTATCTGTTTTGAAATTTGCTTTGCGGGCTATGAGAATTCTGCAGATGAGAAAAAAAAATGAGATGAGTGCGGTTAGTATAAACAACAAGATTCTGGTGTGTAATCAATATGACTCAGTGGATAAGCAGAATTTCCGATTGTTATATCAGTTTTAAACCAAATCATGCGTTGCCCAATTCAGGAAGCTTGATTCTTCCAACATGTCTGGACTATTTTCTGGCAGAAAATTGGATGCTTTGAGAAGAGTACAAAACCAAGGGTTTATGGTGTGGTATAATCCTAGATCGTCAGAGATTCTGAGGAACAAACACAGGACAATTTAAAGGCAAAGGATTTGCTCCACTGAATATATTCAGTCTCATAAATTTATTATTACTATGCTCAGAGAGGCAATATTTTAGATTTTGAGAATTTTATATATTTCAGAATTAGGGACAGTGAACAGTTTTGAAAGAAACAAACCTGAGTTCAAATTCTACTTAGAGCCATCACTTACTGTCCTTGGATTCTTGGAGCTTTAACTTTCTGAGCTTCACCTGTAAACAATCAGCGTTGTTATGACAATTAAAATAACGCACGCAAAGTGCCTGGCACATAATGGTTCTGAGTGAGTGATACGGTGATGGCGATGATGATGATGATGGTGATGATGATGGTGGTGATGTTGAGGATGTTATCCAGCTCGCTTACTGATGAAAGGAGGAGCAGAAGAAAATCTTCATAACAGATATAACCGATACAAAATAACTTATAACTGTGAAAATTTTAAAGAGTAACAACAATTTAAAAATCATATTGGCGATTCAATAAACAAGTCTTCTAGGAACAACAACAAAAAAAAACTTTTACCCTTAAGACCCACAGAAACTAATCTGACAAATCTATAAATATTTATGTTTGGCCTTGATGTAATAAGTAATTTTTCAAAACCGTGTCATAGAAATTTACAGTTATTAGTATCTTAAAATTGGTTTTTCCAATGTCTTTTATTTTCCAGTACATGATCAAGAGATCATAAAACCTTTTTAAAAATTCACCATTTAAGATTACTTATAAGTGAGAGCGAAACAGTCCAGAGAGAAGAAATATGCTTCCAAATGTACTTTCTAAAAAGTTATTTATAAGGTTTCCTTCTACCATCCTGTATTTGTTTTGTGACATTAAATAGCTGAAATTCCAGGGGAGAATCTGACCCCTGGTAAGGCAAGACAAGCAGATATTCTGTGTGCCATGGTCCAAAGGTAGAAATGTTTATGCTCACAGACAATTTTAGAATAAACAAAAATCAGACTAAGGCAAGCAGGCCTGCAAGCTTTTGTGGGAGAGCGAACTGGTGAATCTATGCGGCAAAACTTTTCTAGGTTCTCAGTTATCAAAGCAAATTTCTCAAATGCTGCAATGGTCCCTTATTTTGCTTATTTTATTTAAGCTCCAAGCCAGAGGTGACCTGACAGTGGCTCGTCATGCTCCTGTGTGTCCAATGCTTCGCTCACCTCCACGGGGAGAAGACCCTCTGAAAAGGGAGCCCCCCCACCCAAAGGTGGAGACCCTCTTGTGCGCCTCCCTGGTTCAACTCTCAGGAGTTCTCTCTCAGTGGCTGACACTGGCAAGAACAGCAGATGATTTTTCCTGTTTGCTAAACCTGCTGCTGTGATTCTGAAATTTTAACATAATCGTTTGAATCAAACAACATATTCCTAAAAACAGAAAAAGCGGACATTTTACTACAGACTGAAGTGAAAGAGACTCTGTACCATGGCTCCTCACATGGGTTGTAAGTGTTGAATAACAGCCTCCAATAATGATTTCCTCTATCCCACACTCTTCTTCTTTTTGGTGCACTGCCCAGGTAGGCAGCCAGTACTAAGTATCTGATAACATGTCTTGTTGGGCCATGTAGAATAATATTTTGTTCCAAGCCCTGTAATCTGGCTCCCACAATCTAAGGCTCCACGCCCAGCACATCTTGTCTCTTGGGAAAGCCGCAGAGACTCGGGGCCAATAGTTATGCTATTTCTACTTCTTCCAAACCAAGATGATTTGAAACTTCTGTTTGCTTATTGCTCGCTGAACATATTCACACATTCCAAAAATTCTTAAGAAAATGCAAAGATGAAGTAGTCTCTGAATTAGAAGCCAGATGTCTCCTCAAAGCTAATTTTACCGGTGGATCCTATATAATGCGAATTAATTTATGTTGACCTCTGCTATCAAATTCAGGAAGTATAATTGTATTTCTCATACGGAAGGATGCAGAACCTTATATTGGTTTGCGTATTTTCTGCTAGATAACCTGATTACACATATATGGAATGATCTTCTTTATACCTAGTCAGGTGCTCTTGGTCCTACTTTAGACGTAAAAAACTGAGGTCCGGAAAAAATAAGTGACTCACATTTAAAATACAGTTTTGCTCAGAAGCTACAAATAATGCTGTAAAGGTGATCTTTGAAGATGCCTCCCCAAAAACTGTCATATTGTTTCTTTTTCTTAAATTGCCAGTGCTTTCTCATAAGTGATATATAGATAAATGTCAGGTTGTTTAGATTATTGAGGGCAAGGTGGGAGATGGAAAAATACTACCTGTTGCTCTCTTCTTCATAGACTAGCTGCAGAGTAAAAGAAAGTGAAAGTTACCATTGTCTCGATATGCAAATCAGTATTTGACAATTTTACAGTTACTATTGTTGTACAGAATGGAGGGGAAACAGGTTCTCACATTCTGTCCAACAAACTCGACACTTTCTCCACTTTGCCCCACTGCTCTGTTTGCCTCTTCAAACACTTTATCCAAAGTACACCTCAGTTTGTGATTTAAAATACTCTCAAACAGACTTCTCTGCAGATCACATTTGGGTAAACCAAATCACATTTCTTATCAAATGTGCAAATACTGTTTAAAAAGACAGTTTTCGGGGCGCCTGGGTGACTCAATCAGTTAAGCGTCCAACTTCAGCTCAGGTCATGATCTCGCGGTCCGTGAGTTCGAGCTCCACACTGAGCTCTGTGCTGACAGCTCAGAGCCTGGAGCCTGCTTCAGATTCTGTGTCTCCCTCTCTCTCTGCCCCTTCCCCACTTGTTTTTGCTCTCTCTCTCTCTCTCAAAAATAAATAAACATTAAAAAGTGAAATAAAAGGAGATTCCTCACTGCTATGATTAGTCTATTCCCTAACTTATAAACCTAATAAATCAAGATGTGGATACAGCTGATTGGTCTGGTACAAGACAAAGGTGTTATTTGATTCTGATGTTTGCTGCCACGATGTTCTGGTGCTTCAGAGAGTAAACCCATCAGCCACCGAGAAGCCTCCAGGAGAATCTCTGCCCAGTGGAGGAGAAGAAGCTAAGGAAAAGAGGATGGATGAGCTTGAGCAGCTGGAATTCCAGGGGTCAGGAGGAGAGGGGAAGGAGCCCAGCGTTAGGACTTTGGGGAGCCCTGCAACTACTCAGAAATGGTCTCCAACACATCAATTTTATCTCAGTAGAGTTTTCTGATTTGCTGTTTTTCCTAAATCACTGATGGATGAAATGAAGATAAATATTAGACAGAAATAACTTTTTAAAAATATAACTTTAAAAAATACCCTTTAGGGGTGCCTGGGTGACTCAGTCGGTTGAGCGTCCGACTTCAGCTCAGGTCATGATCTCATGGTTCGTGGGTTCGAGCCCAGCGTCGGGCTCTATGCAGACCACTAGCTTGGAGCCTGGAGCCTGCTTCAGATTCTGTGTCTCTTTCTCTCTCCGCTCCTCCCCCCATTCACACTCTCTCTGTCTCTCAAATATATAAATGTAAAAAAATAAATAAAAATTTTAAAAAGTACCCTTTAAAGCTTCTCTCCATTATTACAAATTTTAGGTGACCACAATTGTTTCCTGCCCCAGTTGAATTCAACCAATGTAAAGCCCATATTTCCCAGATGACATATGTAAATCACATTCATCGTACCTTCAAATACTTACATTGCAGGCCTCCAATTTGATGCCCAGGAGTGAAGTCGACAGTAAAAGTTTGACTTTATGTCTCTCCTCCTGATGGAAGCCTTATTGTTGTGTGAAGTGATACGACTCCTTAGCCCACCTGCCTTCAGCTCATGCCAGTGTTCATAATACAGCAGAGGGGACCTAGCTCAGCAGAGTGGTAGACCTCAGCTACCGGAAGTAGAGGGCCTCTGGAGGATTCATGGAGGTTGTGGATAGCCCTCCTGTCCTGCACACTGCACTCGAACTTTTAAAGAAATATCCTGTGCAGTCAGTCTCCCGGGGTATTGTTTAATTCTTCCAGTTTAAATGGTCCGTGGGTCAGCAATTGCCCTTCTTTCTATGTGCAAGACAGGATTGCAAGAATCACCTCCTGAGAGACAGGCTGGGCAAGGCTCCACACTCCATGGACCTTTCCTGGAGCAGTGGGACACAGGAAGAGGGACAGAAAACACAAGTCTCTATTCCCAGACCAGAAGACAAGACCACTTTGACTTCTGCGTATCTCGAGAATCAGAGAGCCCGTGCAGTTTCCTATCTGCAGGAGGAGCTACCAACGTTGCCAATAAAATAAACACAATTTTCCTAATCACCACTTGTCTATGGCAAAGTAAGAACTTCCAGTTCCCAGGTCAGAATATACAAAATTGCATTTTGATGTGCGACTTATTTATCACCCTTCAACTTTTAACTCAGAAGCTCAACTTGCTTAAAACGGTCTCAAGGCCAAAAGGAGGTAGCAGTTACAGCTCTAGGACATATTGTTTGTAACCAGAAGAATCAGCAAAGTCAGAAGCTTTCTGCAGTGAGCACTTTTGTTTCTCCTCTTTTGTTTTATTAACCTCTCCACAGCTGGTGCAGTTGAAAGCGCTCTTTCAACACATGCTTAGCAGAAGTTCAAGTGCAGCTGAGAGCCCAGCCAAGAATCTGTCGGCCGGATTCACTGTCAGAATGTCATGTTTCACTTTTAACCTAACTCCTATCTGATACAGCTGACGGAAACAGACAAAGAAAATCTCCAACAGGCAAAGTTCTCCCTGGACCCTTTTAAACTGATTATTCCTGAGGAATTGAGGACAAGTCAAGTCCAAAAGAGTCCTAATAGTTTCACATGCATACACGAATTCAGGATTCACCTGGGTTTGTTTGCCTGTTCACCTTTCTTTTTTTTTTTTAATGTAGTAAATAGTCTACAAAATCACAAACCTGCTCGATTAGGAAGTGATCATGCACTCTTGTCTGATACTACTTAGAATTTACAAAATTAAAATTAAAATACAATAAGAAATGTACCAGATTTCTCTTTTCCTGCTTTATTTCAACAGAGTACTTTACAGCCCCCATCTTTTGAGGTTCAGTATCTTTTTTTTTAATCTATGGAGTGTTCCTGATGAGTGGTTAATATGTGGGTAAATACAGTTGTTTATTATTGCTGCAGCATGATCACATTGGCTGCCGCAATGTTTTCTGTAAAATGAGATAAGAACTCAAGTTACTTTTCTTGAAGAATAAATACATTTTCAGTAACATTTCCCAAACTGTATGGTTCAGGCAAAAATTTGCCTTATTATAAGAGAAGCATTTTATCTTTTTCCCTAATGTATTCATACTTTTTAAAACACTTCAATTTTAGTGCATTATGGACAAGATCATCTTCCAAATGTAGATACATAACCCTTCTTCTGTTGTGACAGTTCATAAGCACATTAATAAAAATTAAATATCTCCAAAAACGTAAGAAATGGTACTATCAAGAATCATTAGAGGCGCCTGGGTGACTCAGTCGGTTAAGCATCTGACTCGGGATTTCGGCTCAGGTCATGATCATAAGTTCGTGGGATAGAGCCCTGTAATGGGCTTGGGATTCTATCTTTCTGCCGCTCTCTCTGCTCCTTTCCTGCTCATGGGCTCACATGTGAGCATGCTCGCGCTCTCTCTCTCAAAATAAATAAATAAACTTAAAAAAAAAAAAAAAGGAATCATTAGCACTCTAGCCCGTGATGCATATCTGGTTCTTTCATTCAATCAATCAATAGATAAATATTTATTAAGAGCCTATTATGTGCCCGGTACTGCTCTAGGTGGTCTTGCAGATTCTGCAATGAGCAAGGGAGTTAAAATTCCAGTGTTCTGAGTAATTTAAGTAGAGAGAATGAGACAGAAAATACACATACTAACACAACAGGTACCAAGGAGTTCCATACAGAGAATTTAAACTGGGCTATGAAATACAGAATGACTGGCAAAGCTCTGTTCTACTGGGTAGTCAGAAAGTTCCCTCTGAAGAAGTGTGATTATAGCTCAGTTCTCCCCCATGATTAAGAAAAGGTAGTCATGTGAGGATTTGGGGAGAAATAGCTGGTTGAAGGACCATGAGCTGAGGAATCCAAACAAGATCTATGAGGCTAAAAAATGTTGAGTTTTATTACAAGAGAATTGAGAAGTCCTTTGGAAGATTCCAAAAGGGAAATAACTTGCTTTGATTACTGTGTTAAGAACATCGCCATAAAAATTAAGTGGTTAGTGGAAACTAAGAAACCCTGGGAGCAATGATGTTAGCTTAGACCAAGTGATAGCTGACATTTGTTGTTACACACAGATAAAGTCATAATATAATGTTCAGTTGTTAAAATACTGAAATGCTGCCCTATTGATTGATAAGTAGCCCTTGTCCTGCATCCCCTGAATGCTGTCCATCTTGCTGTCCTCACCATCCCCTATGCCATCTCAGGACCTCTAAATGTCTTCATGGCTCAGTAACTAATGGGTTAAGATGTGACAAGCAGAGAACTTATAGGACTTCGTATTCCTGCTGATGGTCCAAGCTCCTGTCATATATATTGTTAAATATTTTTTAAATGTTTATTTATTTTGAGAGAGAGCTCACACGTGAGCACAAGTAGGAGAGAAGCAGAGAGAGAGAGAGAGAGAGAGAGAAAATCCCAAGCAGGCTCTGCACTATCAGAACAGAGCCCAACACAGGGCTTGATCCCATGAACCCATGAGATCATAACCGGAGTTGAAATCAAGAGTTGAACACTTAACGAACTGAGCTACCCAGGTGCCCCTATACTGTTAAACATTTTGAGTATCACTGCATGGGTAGGAAAAAATATTAATTTTACAAATATTTATGGAGCACCTATGACATAGTAGATACTCTTCTAGGTCCTGGGGATGCTAACCCTAAAAATAGACAAAAATACCTTTATTGTAAAGAAGTTGACAAATTTGGGTTATAATTTAGAAATAATGTCATCAGGAATTGCCAATGGATTTGATGTGGGGAGAGGGAAAGAAAGAGACCAAGAAATGTCCTAAGTTTGTTACTCAAGCAACTGGTAAATTATAGTGCTGCTTATTTGATGAGGAGAAGTGAGAAGGGATAGGTTTGAGAAGAGAAACATTTTCCCATGCTTCATAGCAAAACTAAATTCACAAAAACATATGTGGAGAGTCCAATGAGAAACTTTTAAAAGGAATATAGAGTCACATTATTCTAACCAATTCTTCATCTATAAACCTGGAACATTAATATCTACTATACATTCTTAAGAGAGTTGTGAGAATGATTCAATGTGTAGTAGGGATTCTCTCTCTGCCCCTCCCCTGCTCATTCATTCTCTCTCTCTCTCTCTCTCTCTCTCCCTCCAAAATAAATAAATAAACTTTAAAAGTTCCTACAAAAGACTATGCCCTGTATATATCAATTTTTATCACTTCAGGGATGGATTTTCAATGATTCATTTTCTTCACATTAATGAAGACCTGTACCGGTTTGATATCACTTTACATTAGATAAATAGCATCAGTTGCAATTCAGTTTGTTTATCTGATATAATTTTAAGAAGCAAGATGAGGAGGAGAGAAAAATGAGTTAGAGATGCAATTCACATGTCTCATTCATGCTTTTTACATTTCAAGTCTTTGCCTCTGTAAGACATGAATCATATATGTACTACTTACCTTCCAGAGTTGTGGAAAGAATCAAGTGAAATAGGCCATGTGCGCATGTTCTTCAAATGTTTGTTGTTATTACACCAAAAGGACATATAGTATATAGCAGGAAAACTATTTGCGGCCTACAAAGAGTTGCTTATTTGTTTTAAATCTTCTTACTTCATCCCATGGAAACCACAGCATCTTGTATTTATTCCAAAGCACTTACCATCCTTCACTGGATTAAATGAATTATTATTGAAGACAGCAGATGACGAGAATATCATGTGTCTAATTTACTGTACCTAGAGGCTTAAGTTCAAAGCTTTGGCACAATTCCTAAGGTACTTTGCATCCTTCACATCATTCCAAACAACCTTTAAAAATTTCAGTAGTTCAAATTCTCTGCCAATATCTCTCAGCTGCTTCTTTTTCTTTCTCTTAAAGAATGAATAATTTAACTTTCTGAAGCTTAATAAAAATTAAACAACATGGGATAGGTTAAAAACACAAGAATGGAACACAGGCTACCTGTGTTTGAAACCAACTTGTATGACTTATCTTGGACAAGTTATTGAAGCGCTTTTTGGCCATGAAAGATGGGGAAATTGATAAAACCCATCTCTAGGGTTGTCATGATGAATGAATAAGTTGTTACATGTAAAATGTTTAGAACAGTGCTTGGCACATACCAAGAATTCAATGAATGTTATATATTATTATGTCCTTAGAATATGACATGGCGTCTATAATAGCAAAAAGTAAAAAAAGAAAGATATAGGGATGGATAGATTCATGTTACTGTGTCTTGATACTAGTGAGTAGAAAATACTATAAAGGCTCTTCGCCACTAAATCAATCGATATCTAGAGCTTGATTGGAATGTTGACATAAAAAACTATTGATTACACAAACATGTATGAAATGCATACCATGTGCCAGGGACTGTGATATTGCATAGAGTATATATGAAAACATACATAAACCCCATCCTCAAGTAATTCACACTGCCATGAAAACCAATTTGAAATGAATGAGGATATTACTTGTTCATGCCCACCTAGTCGCAAATTTCTGTATATAGGAGTGTGAAAGGTGTTAGAACAGAGAAGCACAGAGTACAGTACTGTGGAATTGTAAACAGTTTCCATCACAGGGGTGATCCATTTACAGGGCTCTGAAAAAAAGAGAGGCTTGAAACTGACCTGTGATCGAAGAAAAATGGATCAGAAAGCACTTCTAAGAAGATATGATAGTAGGTCTGAGTCTTAAAGGATAAGAAGTTTACTAGATAAATAAAGCTGGGGAAGAAGGGGAAAGTATTTTAAGGTGTATAAACAAGTAGTGCATGGAAGCATGGGATAGCGTAGACTGATCTGGGAAGTTGTGTAATTAAATATGACCAGAGTGAAGAATATGTCTGAGGGCTTTGAAGGAGTTGAGAATGGAGAGTTTGCCAAGGATCAAACCATACAGGATGGAGTATATCAGGCTTAGAAGTGTGATCCTGGTGCTGAAGGTAATGGGGTGGCTTTGAAAGGTTTGAGCAAGGGAACATTGCTATCAGATGTGTGCTTTCCAAATATCTAATAGACAACATCCCCAGCCTACTCCCAGCATTCCTTCTTCTTTTTCCCGTGCTCTATTTTCCTCCGTGACACTTATCACCACCTGACATATTATTTGATTTGTTGGTTGTCAGTCTCCCCCTGCCAGAATGTAAGCTCCATAAGGACAGATAGATACGCACCTGTCTTGCATTAAACATTCATTACATAAATGGCATATGGAGCAAACTTCATACAGCTTCTCACCTTCAAACTCACTCAGGTATTTGATTGCCCTTTCTGCTGGGGGGCAATATATTGTGGTAGGATACCCACCATTCTATGAGGATTAAAATTTTAATCAAGATTCTTTTGATAACTCCTTTCAACTGGAAAAACACTTTATCACCAATGATCCATTCTGACTTCTTTCTCAAGAAGAGAGGCTACACATCTAGCATGATCCAAAATAGATCTCAAAGGCCATGTGCTTTTATAAATAGGTAGAAATAGCACAATAGAATAGCTTTATTTGACATTATATTTCCCCTCAAAAAAAGTTATACTTATGAAAGCTTATCATTTCTATGAATTTTTTTAACTTTAATGCATTTTGGAGGAAATCTAATACAATTATTAGTGTATTAGTACACCACAACAAGAGTATTTTAACAGGGGCGCCTGGCTGGCACAGTCAATAGAGAATGTGACTCTTGATCTCAGGTCATGAGTTTGTGCCACACAGTGGGTGTTGAGTTTACTTTAATAAATAAATAAATAAATAAATAAATATAAAAAACTAATTGAATCCATTCCTAGCACCTTTGTTTGGAAATGGGTTTAAAAAACAGAATATTTTAATGGTCTATAACATTAACTCCTTAAATTTATATTAAATTTCTGACAGTAGATAAATGTTTGCATACTTAAATAATTAGTTAAGAATTATATTTAAAGGAGTTTTAACCTGGACAATTCAGGGGCCTAACTAAGACCCACCACATTTTTCAGATTTAGGCCTGCTCTCATGTGTTTCGTGATGTTTCCTTACCAGTTGGGAAACAATTCAGTTGGGTTTCACTGTACCGTATGCATCATGGGTCCCAGCTGCGTTGGGACCTTTATTTACTTCCTGCCTTTGATCACCAGTCTTATCCCCTGACTCATTTTGAGCAGGAAAGTTCCATGCTTGATTCTGTCAACCCACATCCTGCTGTTCTAAAAGCACAGGATGCAATTTTCCCTTGCCATCTCCAGAGTATTTTATGTTGCTCATGTCTCTCACCCTTTGATGACTTCCAAGACCCCCTCTTTGGTTGTATCCTTTGAAAGAAGCCAGCTGGGCTCTCCCTGGCTTGCCCCCATTGACTGACCCTAGTGTCTACTCTGCCTATACCTACTAGGTTTCATTTTACCAAGTCTAAATTTGGTAAACCACAGTGAGCTGCTCTCCATCGTCAGTTCAAAGGAGTCTCCTACCAATTATTCCTATCATTTGCTTGATATTTAGGGAAGTACGTGGGCTTTCTGTTCCTTGGGAAATAGTTTAGCTGGAATGTGATCTTCAGAGTTCAAAATTCAGTGTATTGCTTGCTGGGCTCGGAAAAAATTACTATTTCCACCCAGAAGAAAACTCTTCTTAAATAACTGAATAACTATTCTTTATAGTTATTATAATCACAACATAACAACAATAACAATAATAACAACAACAACAAAAATTGAGGGAAAGTTGTCATTTTTAAAATTCAAACATTTAAACATTATTACTGAAATACTTTAAAACATATTATGTGTCTTAGTTAAGGAGAGGGAGAGAGGCAAACCATAAGAGACTCTTAAATACTGAGAACAAACAGGGTTGATGGGGGTGGGGGAGAAGGGAAAAGGGGTGATGGGCATGGAAGAGGGCACTTGTTGGGATGAGCACTGGGTGTTATATGGAAACCAACTTGACAATAAACTATAAAAGAAAAAATAAATAAATAAAACATATTATGTGTCTTAAATGTTGAATGAGATAACCAGATGTTTAAATTCAATCTTGAAAATTAAAAATAATAAAAGGGAAGGAAAAAAGAAAAAAGAAAGGTTTAGGGGTAAATGCGGAACTCTAAATAATAAGTGAAAAGTGCTTTGCATTTTTAAATGCTATTAAATGACTGTGCTAATATTGTCTTTTGAAATGTCAGGAAGTGTGAAAAGACTGTGATGTTTACTTGTAAGTTAATAAGTTAGTTGGCCACACTCATATATGCTGAAGACATGAGATTCCTGGGTCAGAGACAAAAGACTTTACTACTCACAGCACAGCAGGCAACATGAGCTTCAAGTTCGTGTTGGTTCCCCCTTGTGCCCCAAGTCAAATGGGTGTGATGATTCAAGTGGGTCTAGATGGATGCTGCATTCTAATGGGTATATATCATGGCTGAGGAATGCTGAGCTTTGGGAAACCCCAATCTTATAAGGAGTTGCTAAGTATATCTGCCCAGCTTTTCCAGAGAGAGCTATCATCTTTATCATTCTAGTAAGGAAGCAAATCCACCCTCAATTCCAGAAAGATCTCTTTCTTTCCAGTGCTATGCCATTTGCACAGAAAATAGCCTTGAAAACATAGTGGAACTGTCACAAGACCTGCAGAAACACCATGAAGAATTGACTTGAACAATATCCATCCCCTCATGTAGTCTTTGGAAATATGAAAATTTGGGGGTACCTGGGAAGCTCAGTTGGTTAAGCACCCAACTCTTGGTCCCAGATCAGGTCTTGAACTCAGGGTCGTGAGATCAGGCCCCACATTGGGCAGGAAGTCTGCTTGAAAAGAAATAAAATAAAATAATAAAAATTGTGTTGAAAGTTTATAAGGACTACCACTCAACTTTATATGACATCATTGCAGAGTTCAGCAACAAATATAACCGCCATTAATTCAGCAAATATTTTGAATATTTTGAATCCAAAATTAGTAAACCATCATTATCACCAATAAAAAGTTTAACATATTAAGCACTGTTTTGCATGTGGCACAGTGTAAATTTGTCCCATAAGAATGTTCAAGTCGTCTGTATGATCTTACATTAAAGTAAAACTTTCAATGGATGGCTATAGAGTAAATATATAATAATGACAATAGTGAAGACTTTTATAATTATGTAAATTTCTAAGGGTTAGTGTTTCCTATCTTTATAGAGCAAATTGAAGGGGCGCCTAGGTGGCTCAGTCCGTTAAGCCTCCGACTTCGGCTCAGGTCATAATCTCACAGTTCATGGGTTCAAGCCCCGCATCAGGCTCTGTGCTGACAGCTCAGAGCCTGGAGCCTGCTTCGGATTCTGTGTCTCCCTCTCTCTCTGCCCCTCCCCTACTCATATTCTGTTTCTCTCTGTCTCAATAATAAATAAACATTAAAAAAATTTATAGAGGAAATTGAAGGGGAAAAAGCTATTACATTAAAAGTCAAAATGAAATCTTTAATGACTTTTCCCTTCCTCACCTTTCATTTTTCTTATAACTCAAGCAATATTACTTGCTCCTCTACTCTTAACTAACTATTCTCTTATTTCACTGAAACAATAGTTGTCAATTAGAAGACAATCATCTCATTTCCAATCACCAAATCTACTAACCTACTTAACCATGTCCATACTCCTCTTTGTTGCCTTTTGTTGAGCTGAGTTAACTCTTCCTCTTCTCTTCTAAGACTATTTTTTACCCTAGATCTCATCCTCCTCCAACTTCTTCAGATTTTTTTCTTGCAATTATCTTCTCTCTCTCTATCCTGCATCACCGGTATTCTCCTTACTACTGGCTCATTCTTATCATTATATGAACATGATCAAAAAAAACTCTTAAGACGGCTGCCCTTGGCTCAGTTAGGGCATGTGGCTCTTGATCTCAGGGTTGTAAGTTTGAGACCCACATTAGGCAAAGAGATTACATAAAATAAAAGATTTAAAATTTAAAAAATTTAAAAATTTAAAAAAACCTCTTGGGACACCTAGCTGGCTCAGTGGCTAGAACATGTAACTCTTAATCTCAGGGTTGTAAGCTCAGTTCCCCATTGGGTGTGGCAATTACTTTAAAATAAAATCTTAAAAAAAGAAAACAACACTTAGGGAAAACCTTCCCTGACCTCATGTCTGCCTTTAGTTACCACCCTATTCTCCACTTCCTCAGAAGAGGTCTGTAAATAGTCCTTTTCTGCACTTCTTCACCTCCCCATCTCCTCAACCAAACATCCTTCTGTCCCTGCCACACCACTGAGACTGTTATTGTCTAGGTCAACATTTGTAGGTACCATATAGACGAAATTTCAGTTCTAGTATAATATAGGCCAAAGTCTACTCAAAAACACAATGATCAGCTATCTAATTCATAAATTGCACATAATATCTGTCTTCTCTACCTCACAGAGTTGTTGTAAATCAAATGACATAATACAAGGGAATATTTCTGGAAGCCACAATGCATCACACACGTGTAAGTATTGTGATTTTCTAGGCTACAGGCAGCGGCATGGAGTTTTGAAGTTCTCATGTAGTCCTAGTGTAACACCAGAACTGGAATATAGTAGGTTGTCCACAGACATCTGTGGAACAAACCACTATAAACAAAGAAACAAATGAATGAGTGGAAACATTTGGTTTGGTGAAGACTCTGGCTGGAAGTGGCAGCACCTAACTAGAGTGGTGCCAAAGAAGAGAGCAGTGTCTAGAAAATACAGCAGAAAAATCATTCCTTCCTGAGCAAGGTGCAGAAATCCCTTCCCCAAATAGTCAAACACCTTGAATACTATTTAGACTTCATCGTGTTCAAGAACTTATCTGAGCTTTCAAAGCATCCTTCTTAAGTTCCTATTTAACCAAGGAGCTCTCTCATACAGCCACACAACAAATAAAGATAACAACTATAAACATATAAGACATGCCTTTTCTGCTTAGCCAAGACTCTAATATCAAGACTAATTAACACCATCAAACTAAGATGTAAAATGTGCCAAACTCAGTAAAACTACATTCTTTGTCATCTAGTGAAACACTGCTTTAGGATACATTTAAAATAAGCTAATGAAGATGTTGAGACCCTACATTAAGAAAACAATAGCTTACTTTGCAAAGTCGCATTTACATTATGTAATGGTCTCCTTTCTATAAAATACTTAAATTTTGGTGACCCACATTGTAATGTTCTCCCAGACTTTGGAAGCTTTACCCACATAGCCTAATGAGAAACTTGGAGGCCTGAGTGATCAGCATTAGATCAAAAAATAAATGTGCTGTTTTAGGATATTTCTTTCAGGGTTGGTGGACATCACTCTACCATGTGACTGGGAGAGCAAGAAAGCTTGACTTAAGCACTCTGCCACCAGAGTAAACAGTGTTGTAAACCAAAGAAATTTAAAGCACATGGCTTATTGTCAGGTTTAACTTGTTTTACAAATCCAAACAGCCATCCAGCTTCTAAAAACCCATTTCTGCTTCAATAACTAATATTTAATCATAAAGATAAAATAAACATATTTGTGCACATAAATATATGATAATTATAATTCTTGCCAAAGAACTTAGTTTTTCTTTTTCTTTTTAAAAAAAATTTTTAAGGTTTATTCATTTTTGAGAGACAGAGAGAGACAGAGCACAAGCAGGGGTAGGGCAGAGAAAGAGAGAGACACAGAATCTGAAGCAGCCTTCAGACTCTGAGCTGTCAACACATTGCCAGACGGGGGGCTCGAACTCAAGAGATGTGAGATCATAACCTGAGCCAAAGTGAGATGCTTAACCGACTGAGCCACCCAGGCATCCCAGAACTTAACTTTTCAGTGTATTGTATGGGAAATTGTTAGAGGAGGTAATAATAATGACAGAGTCATTTCAACAAAGCGGTATCACTAAAGAGCTAAGACACATTCTACTTCTTTCTAGACTAGAGATACATATCTAAGAACTGAAATATAAGCGATATTGTTTTGTCAGTATATTCTTCCCTTCTACGTATCTTATATACTGCCCTCCTTAATTATACTATTCAAATCTTTGACTGAACACAGACTTGGAACATCAAGAAGACTTGGATTCAAATCTTAAATCAGCCACTTTCTAAATGGCATGTTTCCTCACAGGAATGTTTTGAAGTGGGTATCTGACATGGTTGGAAACTTCTTCCATGCAATTACCGGCTCTGACCTTATCCTTTTGGGGCACCATCAAATTAAATGCCTGTTGCTGGTGTAATTGTCTTGGCCAGTAGGCTGCAAGCTCAGTGTAGGCAGAAAGCCTGTGTGTCTTGTGGAACACTATTTCCTCACCATCTACACAGTATCTGGTTCTTCCAGACACTTATTTGTTGAATAAATTCATGGATGAAAGAGTGGTATATACATTGCTTCTCTGACTTTTCATTCCTTTCAAAATTCACTTGAAATTATCTTTACACGAATTTTTCCATAATGACATTTCTACTGTATTTAATTTTTCCACGTTACTTAGGGCATATTATTGGATTATTGATTTGGAACCTTTTTTTTGAGTAGGAAAATCAGGTTTCATAAACCTATTTCCTATTTACTTTGAAAATAAGAGCAGAGCACGTAAAATAATATGTAAAAAAATAATGTCACTAGCAAAGGAACCTGCAAAAAACTATTTTGCTCCATGATATTTTCAAAACTTTTCTTTTTGAACTTCATATTGATCTCCAACTTTGATGAGGGTGTGAATAAGTAACACCTTGATCCACTCTGGAGGGGCTCTATGAGTGTGATAATTATGGTGAGCAACTTTGCAATCTCCACGAAAAGCTCTACAAAAAAAGCTCTTTGCCCATTTCTTCACTTCCATGACTGATACTAAGAAAATAATCAAAGATACACACAAATATTCTGTGTAGGGGTGTTATGTATAAGAAAATATAGTAAAAATGGAATAACATAGGGGGTTGACTTAGAATGGGATACCAGTCAGTTATTAAACTTCATGTAAGAGAGAGACCATTATACTTGAAAATTACCAAGGAGAGAAAAGGAAATCACAAAGAAACATAAGTGAAAATTACTCATATTTGCATTTTATTTGTGACCCATACACACATGTATATAAAAAGACTAGAAAAAAATATACTAGAAGTTAGATTTTATGAGGTTATGCTATAGTAACAAATAATCCTAAAATTTAGTGACAAACAATAAACATTAAATTTTTGCTTTTGTTTCATGTCAGCGGGGAGTGAGATGTAGCTACATATTAGAAAAAATATAATACAATTTCCACTATAACCATTGCCTAATTTTAAGACTAATTTTTCTTTTTTTTTTTTAGTTTTATTATTTTTTTATTTTTTATTTTTTTTAAACTTTATAGTTTATTGTCAGGTCGGTTTCCATATAACACCCAGTGCTCTTCCCCACAAGTGACCTGCACCGAGACCATCACCCCCCATTACTTTTCCCCCTTCCCCTTCCCCCCTCAGTTTGTTTTCAATATTCAAGAGTCTCTCGTGTTTTGTCTCCCTCCCTCTCCCTAACTCTTTATCCTCCTTCCCCTCTCCATGGTCCTCTGTTGGGTTTCTCCTGTTAGACCTATGAGTGCAAACATATGGTATCTGTCCTTCTCCATCTGACTTATTTCGCTTAGCATGACACCCTCGAGGTCCATCCACTTTGCTACGAATGGCCAGATTTCATTCTTTCTCATTGCCATGTAGTATTCCATTGTATAGATGAACCACATCTTCCTAATCCATTCATCCGTTGATGGACATTTAGGCTCTTTCCATGATTTGGCTATTGTTGAAAGTGCCGCTACGAACATTGGG
>CM053577.1:30405772-30567540 GCA_028646485.1 Cryptoprocta ferox | reverse complement strand
AGGAAAAAGAGTTAGGGAGAGGGAGGGAGAAAAAACACGAGAGACTCTTGAATCCTGAAAACAAACTGAGGGGGGAAGGGGAAGGGGAAAAGGTAAAGCGGGGTGATGGTCTTGGTGGAGGTCACTTGTGGGGAAGAGCACTGGGTGTTATATGGAAACTAACCTGACAATAAACTATAAAGTTAAAAAAAAAAATAAAAAATAAAAAATAAAAAAAAATAAACAGTGAAAAAAAAAATAAACTGCGGTAAACAAATTTTATATGTGGATTTCTTTGACAGCCACCATGACCATTTTGGGGGAAAAAATCAACCTTAGCCAGCTAAAAATTAAAGTGAATTCAAATGTGGTCCAGGTTTCTGATTGCACAGATCAATTTTTCTGCCTGAAGTTGCAAGATGAAGGGACAAAGGATTTGCCTGCCCAGTGTCAAGCACAAAACCAGTAACACTACATCTTGGGGAATCTCTTAAAGCCATCTCAGCCTTGATTTTTTTAAATTGTGTACTTAATTTGGCCTTGTAGTCTTTGCTTTAAGTGAATTCTTTGCATCTGCATGTTGTTATTTGTTTAAAGACTACATCTACCAGGTCACTCAGAAGAGAAAGGATATAGATTAGTAATGAATAGATTTCTGGAGCTTGATTAGTTTATAAGGATGATTCATAATGAACTAATTCTTGTCATAAACAAGACATGCATCAGAGACTTCTTCAAGTTTCTCTATGTTGAAATTGCACACATTGGTGTAGATACCTGTACTGGGTGATAGGCGTGGTCAGCATTATAAGCAGATGAATTCATTTTCCTCTCCATCCTAAGTACAACCCAATATTTTGCATATATTTACATAGATACATTGAAAAATGAAGCACAAGCAAAAAACACAATGAATTATTTACTAATGTTGATGTGTTATTTATTCATTTTATTATTATTTTAAATGTTTGTTTATATTTGAGAGAGAGAGAGAGAGAGAGAGAGTGGGGGAGGGGCAGAGAGAGAGGGAGACACGGAATCTGAAGCAGGCTTCAGGCTCTGAGCTGTCAGCACGGAGCCCAACGTGTGGCTTGAACCCACAAACCCACGAGATCATGACCTGAGCTGAAGTCAGATGCTTAACCGACTGAGCCACCCAGGCATCCCTGTTGATGTGTTATTTACATGAAGTTAGCTGTTTTTTTAATGTAGACTATACCTGATGGATGCTCCACACATTTTATAAATTCATGCCTTTTGCAATAATAATAGCACTCAAACTGCACACATTGCAAATAACTTCAAAGTTCTTTGTGTATCTTTACTAATGTATTCCTTACAACAGTTAAATGGTCAAGAAGTATTTTTAGTCCCATTTTACAGATTAGAAAACTGAGGCTCAGAGAGCTTAAGTAATTTCCCCAAGATCACACAGTTAGTAAATGACCTTAGATTCAAACCCAGGCAGTTTGGTTTCAGATTGCATGCTTTGAAACATGAATGAAAAGAGACAGAGAGAGAGGAAGAGAGAGAAAGAGCGCTCATGGTGGAAGACAGTTCTCAAAAAAAAAAAAAAGAACCATCTCGAGTCAGCTGTCTAAGTTTTCACTTTAAACAACTAGAAAAAGAAGAGTATAATAAACCCAAGAAGAAGAAAATAAAAAGATCAGAAATTAGTGAAACTGGAAACAGAAAACAATAAAGAAAATCAGCAGATGAGCTTAGACACAAGAAGATTAGACAAAAGAGAGTTTGGGTCTATTTACGCCTTACACTTAAATAATTGATTTTATTTTTTTGATTCATAAGTTAGACAATTCATTTTTAGGATCTTAATATAATTTTAGTCCTTGTACTGAATCATCATATCTAGTTCCTGTATTTATAAACTACTTAGGAGTCTATATTATAAGCTTGAGAGTGTTTCTTTTGTAGTCCATCAATTTCACACTTAAATAAAAATCATGTGTTTTGAATATGTATTAATATTTTGTGCACACCCATTCTTATTTCACAGCGGTTTCACGTATTGTTGAATTAATTGTTTTAGGCATAAAAATCATCAGCTTCTTCTGAAGTGAACATCTTGCCTCACAAAAGATACGGAAGAAGTACAGTGCCATTGAATTAGTCACGAATGCTTGCTCTGTTTTTCTTGCAAACTCTGCCAAACCAAAAGTGTTTCAGGGATTTATTTTACCTTTCAATGGAAGGACCAATTCCTTGGAGGGAAATTATATTTTGCACATTACAGTTAAAAATTATGTTTATTTTATTTTATTTTTGCAGCAAGGGTATGGTGACAAAACCATTTTCTCTTCGCAGTCACTGTTTGCCAAGATAGCCTTGAAAAGTTTGCTCGTTTTCCTTTCTGAGGACTCTGTTATTTCAAGTATGGTTTTTTTTTCTCGCCATTTTTCTGCCAGCTGTGCAAATTTTTAGAAAACAGCTTCAATATGAATCTTTTATGACCGTTCTTCAGTCAGCTGAGGTGTACCCAGCGCGACAGGCAGAAGAGATACCCACTTTGGATACTGGCTAAGAGAGAGAGCAGCGTGCACTGCACACAAAGGAAACTCAATCCTCTAACAGCTAATTAAAAAAGCATTACTTTCCACCAGGGCTGACCTCCAGCCATATAAAGGATAAAGATGGCTGTCTGTCAATCATGTTTACCTAACAAATTCTGGCACGGGATCATGATGAATGGACAGATCTAAAAAGGGACGATATTGCTCAGAACTCCCAAGTACTCTTAATACCACTTTTAAAGAGGCAGAAGACCTCATCAGTAATTCGAAACCCCTGCCTCGGTGCTAGGGATACACCAGGGCTAAATTTGCCAAGGACATCAGATACTAGATGCAAGAAGGCAGGAGAAACATATTTTCACATTCGCAAAGATTTTGATGTAAGTGTATTTAAGATATCATTACGAGTTCATGTACCCTAATTTTTTTTTAAACTTTTTAAAATCACTTGGGGGTATACCAGAGACCTAACAGTAGACTGTGTTTGTTCTTCCCTATAATTATCCCCAAGTCAACTAGCAGGAAGGAATCCTTGAAGTCATTTAGTCCATCCCCCTGTTTCCAGGCAGGCCAGCAAGATCCTTTTCTTCTTTGGTCATAAAAATACTAGAAGGTGAGTCAATAATTTACTTTGCCATCGTGCTACGGAGGCTGTACGTTTTTACAGCCAAGACATTTCTCCTATGCCTAAACCAAATACTACCATTTTTAAAGCAGCATTTCATTCTGCCCTTCATCAGAAAAAAAAAAAATCTTTACCATCAGCCGTAAAATATCCCTTCACAACTTTTCACTATGAGGGCTACTTTGAAGAGAACCCTGATAGGAAAGTTCACTCAAAGTTCATGCAAAGGAAGAATAGCCAGTCTAGAGCCTCTCTATCGAGCAAGGGTATGGTTATCTCTGCGGGCTTTCTCTCTCATTCTCTCCCTCCCTCCCTGACCTTTGAATACTGGCTAGGAGAGAGAGCCTCCCTCCCTCCCTTCCTTCCTTTTAGTTGAGGTATAAGTGACATGTAAAATTAGGTTAACTTCACGTGTACAACATAATGACTCAATATTTGTATATATTGCAAAATGATCACCACAATAAGTCTGGTTAATATCAACCCCTACACATAGTTAACAATTTTTTTCTTGTGATGAGAACTTTTACCATCTACTCTCTTAGCAACTTCCAAATATGCAATACAGTGTTATTAACTCTAGTTACCATGCTGTATGTTACGCCTAGGACTTTTTTATTTTCTAATTGGAAGTTTGTACTTTTCAAAAATCTTCACCCATTTCACGGACTCCCCAACCTCCTTCCTGTGGCAACCACCAAACTCTTTTCTGTTTCTGTGAAATTTTTTTTTTAGATTTCACATATAAGTGAGATCATACAGTATATGTCTTTCTCTGGGTTGTTTCACTTAACATAATGCCCTCAGATTCTATCCATGTTGTTGCAAATGGCAATATTTTTTCTTTTATACCTGAATAATATCCATTATATAGATATACCAAATATATACTTTTTCTTGATCTATTCACCCATTGATGGACTCAGGTTATTTCAATACCTTGGCTATTGTTAATAATGCTGCAATTCCATAGGATTTCTGACCTGTTATTTTTCAATAGTCTTCAATATGTCTAGCCTGTCCTTATCATTCTTGTTGAGCTTACCCTTATTTATTTCAACAGTTGTTTTGGATCACAACAAGCAAATATTGATTTTTTGTCATTAACTGTAACAATGAAAATACTACTACTACTACTACTACTACTACTAAAGCACAGTGTCTGGAGAATAGAAAATATAAATTTACTATTTGGATGGCTTTTACCTACATTTTTGAGCCCCAGCTTCATCCACAGATGGTCTGGTAGCAGAGAATCATCTGACCAAGTATGTCGGTAGGACATTCTCAAGGTTCTTACTTCTTGGGGTTCTAATTATGATTTCTGAATTTATTTTAATTATTTTGTTAACTCAGGTTGAGACTATGTTGTGTTATGTCTCTTTTATTCCATCTTTGTGCAGATTATTTTTTTATTTCTTCCCTGAATCAGATGAAAGATCTGAAATTACCTTATTTTGCATTTACCCCAATGATTACAATTTGTTTTCATTCTTTGGACACGTTCCTTCTCCAAAACACATATCCATTCTCCACGTTTTCTTGGTATGCATATATAGCTTTTCTGATACATTTACAACTGTTTTCTAATTATTTAATGTAAGTTAGTCTTGTCTATTCAAAGGCAAGAGGTAGTAGAGAGTAGTGGTTCTGGCTCACTCATTCCCTGGGACAAATTATATAACTTCTCATGCCTCGATTTACTGCTATTAAGCTTATTAAAACTAGGTATAATCACAGTACTTTCTTATAGAATTGTTATGAAGATTACAAAGGTTGATGCAGTGATTAGGACAATTTCTAATAACATAACAGGCACTACATATATATATATATTTATATATATAGTTATTATCAAGAGCTAGCCATCCACTTAATGTTGTAACTATATCATTGGAAAGTCCAAGCAATTGATAAAAATACAAAATTCTCTGAAGAAAATTTCTGGGTTTCTGTGCAGTTGCATTTGTCATATGTGCATCTATTTTTCTTCCCTTCTGGCTGATGACATTCCACCATAATCAGTTTTCTTTGGCCAGGTACCTTCTCAGATGTATGCTCCTTCATAATTTGCAAAACTACCTTATCCCAGTTACTTCAATGCATGTGTATGACATACTTAGATCATTGTTTTCAGAGTCAACTTACCATACCAGCATTCTTCAGATTGGTTAGATGTGCAAATCTACGAAAAACACTAGCGAGCCAATTTGTTTATTCGTCTCTTTCTTCACATTCAAATTTTATCCTTATAAACAGATATTTGGGTGATGAGTTTTAACATATTTTCAACATTTTGTCTATAATTTTGATGGCCATGACTTGTTCCCTGTCATTGTTCTTTAACTGGAGAATGAATCAGGACCAAATTTTGGTTTTCCCCAATTGCTAATAAGAGATTAAGTTGGGAATATCTACATATCCTGATGAGGTTGTAGCTCTTTTTTTATTTTGCACATTCAAAATTTATTATTTGATTGTGCAAGAAAGTGAAATGAGGAAATTGGGGACTTCAACTTAGCTATATGAAGTCAGTGTCATCTTGGGGCTGTGTGTGTGTGTGTGTGTGTGTGTGTGTGTGTGTGTGTGTTTGAGATTTCCTTGCTGTTCCTAAGGAAGGAAAGAGAAGTTAGATAATTTATGACATGTTAATGATGCTTAGTTGAAATATATCTGTAACTTGTAATGTTTAATAGTGGTGAGAAAGTTTAATTTGCCCTCTTCTTTACCCATGTTATTAAGGAAAAGAATATTTGAGCAGAGAGAAAGTGAAACACGAAGCAGGGAATATTATGTGGCTCCTTCTTTTTATTTGCTTTCCATGAGCTTTACCCTAAAATTCCTGTAAACGTCTATCCTCATAATGGCTTTTGGCACTGTTAATTTTGAGTAATTTAATAAAGAATGGAATACAAGAAATAAGTGTAGGAGATTTGGACCCAGCAGACAAATTTCTGTAATCAATCATGAAATTTACAACAGATACTAAAAAGAGAAGCAATTTTAAGAGAAAGGATCTAGGATGGCATAATGTCATCATAGGAAAAAACTCTTAGTGTACTCCAAAAGTGCAACTGATATTCCATAAATAATTTACACTATAATATTATGTCAAAGGGTTACACAAATTGAGGCATTAATGAATGTAATTTAAAGTATTTGACCTCAGGGCATCTGGGTGGCTCAGTTGACTAAACATCTGACTCTTGATCTCAGCTCAGGTCTTGGTCTCAAGGTCGTGAGTTTAAGCCCTGTGTTGAGCTCTGTGTTGGACGTGAAGCCTACTTAAAAGTAATAAATGAAATAATATGTTTTTTTAAAACATAAAGTATTTGACCTCAAAATAAAGTCACTCCCTTGAGACTGATAAGAAGCATAGCTGTCTCCTACATAAAACTTCATGATAGAACCTATTTAATTTCAGAATTACCATGGTAGAAGAAATTTTAAAGTGCTCAATTAGTGACCCATAGACTTAAAAATCCAGAAAGTTACTTCCCATACCATATTGCTCCTGCATGATATCATTTTGAAGGGGTTGGGGAAAGCGTAGACCAGTTGTCCAGGGTGAACTTCCAAGAAGGAGAAATACAGTGTGTACAAAGTAAATTCAATATTAGACAATCCATGAACTGGCCAAATAAACATCTGTAGTGCATTATATGAAAAATGTTAAATGAATATTTCAGTTGAGGCATCAAGACAATCAATGCCACAATTCAAAGAGACCCACGAGAACATGAAATGTGCTTTTCCTTTTTAGTTTCACAGAAAATTCCAACATTTACAGAAGTAGATAGAATAGTATAATGAATCCTTAGTATCTATCACTTGGCTTCAGCATGTGGCCAGCTTTGTTTCTTCTCTATCCTCACTCCCTCTACTAATACGTTATTTAGAAACACATTCGAGACATTGTATTAGTTCATCTACAAATACCTTAGTGTATATTCTTAACAGATAAGGAGTCAGTGTTTAACATATTCCCAATACTACTATCCCTCTAAAGAATTTAACTAATTTCCTTCGTATCACCAAAATCCAGCCAATGTTTACATTTCTTTGTTTCATATTTTTTATAGGTAGTATATTTGAATTACATTTGCTTGTTTCATATTTTTCATAGGTAGCATATTTGAATTAGGGACCAAACAAAGTTCATGAATCATATATGGTTGATATATCTCTTCAGTCTCTTTTAATATATGGGCTTTTCTGCCTTTTATTTCCCCCTCTTATAATTATTTGTTGAAAAAACTTGGATGTTTGTCTTGTAGTTTTCCACATTCTGGATTTTGCTGATTGCATCCTTGTTTAATTAAAGTTCTTCTGTTCTCCTTGTAAACTGACAATAAAGTTTAAAGGCTAGAATAACACCACATTTTCAAAGAGAATGGAAAAGAACTGATCCTATTAACCCTTCACTCACAAGAGAGTGGAAAGAGTAAGGGTTAGAAATAGGAGCATGTTTGAAGACAGAAGTTAGTTTGTTATAAGTCTTTTTTTTTTTTTTTTTTTTACCTCAGATCAAGAAGAAAGGGCCTTAATGAGACTACTCTGAGACCTTAATAAGCCCTTTGCATTTAGTCAGTGTTTGGATCCTGCCTAAAAACCTAAAAGGTCAGTAACAGAAGGAGTAGCTTCTTTGATGTGGAGCCAAGAAGAGCTGACTGGGTTGAAATTTGCATTCTTAAAGTTTGTCATACTGGAGGATGTGTGAGATCATCTTGTGAGATCATAAATGTGAAAGAGTGGCATGGCATCCATTTAGATTTCAACAAGAAGGCTAATAGAAAGAAGTCACTGGTGCCTCTGGGCAGAAGAAGGAGCAAGAGATTGGCCAGAATACAGTGAATTTGCCCTTGATAAAGGAACTTGAAGAAAAGATATGAAGCCATTGATGTGTTATAGTTTTTAGTTCTCCCAAGGACTGATAAAACTTCATAGAAGTTGGAGTCAGATCCTGTCTTCGGTCTATTTCACTGTCCAGCTAAGAGGACAGCTTGATTGGAGAAGCCAAGTTGATGTCTTGTGATGGGAGTACATTGAAAGAAAGTCTAAATTTACAAGATAGACACAATTATTGCTTAAATGATTTCAATACAATCCAAGTCAAGCTAATACCTGATGTTTATTTTTTGGCCTACCCAACCCTGATTCTGGAATACAAGCTCCAATATGGACAGGAACTCTTACATATATCACCAGCCCCTATTACAACTGTGCCTGGCATGAATAGCTGTTCAGGAAATGTTTATTAACTAGCTTACTATAACCTATCTTTATGTGTGAATTAAATTTTAAATATTGATATCACTTCAGTGGTGTTTTGCAAAATTTACTTAACACACTATTAAATTGATCTGTTTTGCATTCTTTGGAAGAAAGGAATATCAAGTTTCTTAAGCAAAATTTTCTTTTATTTTAATCTTATCTACTCTAAGACATAAATTTTAGAATTTCAGAAATTGAAAAGAACAAAATCAGTCCTCTTATTTTACAAATGAAATAACTCAGAGAGAGTGTCTTATTTAAAGGCATAGAAATATCCATTAGAATATGATTTTTCCTTCAAATGAGTTATTTGCTCTTTCTTCCAATTATGTTAAATTTGTTCTATTAATTAGGGGCACTTGGGTGGCTCAGTTGGTTAAGCCATGACTCTTGGTTTTGGCTCAGGTCATGATCTCATAGTTTGTGAGTTCAAGCCCCACATCGTGCTCTGTGCTGACAGTGCTTGGGATTCTCTCCCTCTCTCTCTGCCCCCGTCCCTCTGCTCGATCTCTCTGTCTCTCTCTGTCTCTCTCTGTCTCTCTCTCAAAATAAACAAGTAAATAACTTAAAAAGGTTTTTAAAAACTTTGTTCTATTAATTAGATTTTAAGAGTATTGCTGTTGCTGCACTAATTTATGCTTCTCCATATATGTCCGCAGCATGTATCGTAGTGCTGGGCACATATGTAGTCTTCAAAAAATGCAAGTTACTTAATTGAGCTATTGGAGTATCAGAATGTCACTCAAAATAATATCAAGAAAAATTACATGAAAAATGTGATTTTTTCAAGTCCCATCTTTTGACATTTAAGAATTATTACAATGACAATTATTTCAAGCGAAGTAGCATTTTATACTCAGAACTATCTTAACATAAGTGTGTAAAGACAAGGTATTCAAAAAAACATATACCCAGAGTTTTGTTTGCTGTTTGGGCCAAGGTTTTCCCATTTTAAGAAGTAAGGGGAAATAAAGAAAATAAAGAACAGCAAATTGGGAAAAATATTTTTATTAAAAGGTGCAAGAAACAGCAAAAGGTCTAAATGATTCTCTTCACTACAGACGAATTTAATTTAGTGGAAAGGACATATGGCTCAGCGTTGACTTTAGACCTAGTCTATCAGGAACTAGCTATGTGATGTTGGGCTTAATGCAACTTTATGTGCTTTTATTTTTTCACCCCTACTATTTCTATGCAGAGCTCAGTGAGTAAAATACAATAAAAGTAAAAGCCCTTTTTAAAAACATGTTTCATGTTTTTATTTAAATTCTAGTTAGTTAACATAGAGTGCAATCTTGGTTTCAAGAGCAGAATTTAGTGATTCATTACTTATATCACTTACACCCAGTGCTCATCACAAGTGCCCTTCATAGGGTATAGGGCACATCAAAACCAGGACCCATTTCACCCATTTCCTGGCCCACCTCCCTTCCAGCAACCCTCAGTTTGTTCTCTATAGTTAAGAATATCTTTTATGGTTTGCTTCCCTCTCTCTCTCTTTTTCTTCCCCGCCATGTTCATCTGTTTTGTTTCTTAAATTCCACATATGAGTGAAATTATATAGTATTTGTCTTTCTCTGACTTATTTCCCATAGCATAATATACTCTAGCTCCATCCATGTCATTGCAAATGGCAAGATTTCATTCTTATTTATGACTGAGTAATATTTCATTGTGTATATATACCACATCTTTATCCATTCATTGATGGACATTTGGGCTCTTCCCATAGTTTGGTTATTGTTGATAATCTTGCTACAAACACTGGGGGGCATGTACCCCTTTGAATCAGTATTTTGGTATCCTTTGGGTAAATACCTAGTATTGCAATTGCTGAGTCATAGGGTAGTTCTAAAAAGTTCAACTTTTGGGGGAACCTTGATACTGTTCTCCAGAAAGGCTAGTAAAGGCACTTTTGAAATGATAAAAGTCTATTGATATGCAAGACTCTATGTGATCACATTGATTCTCTGTGCTTAGCAGCAGAAAAGACAAAGTCAAGCCTCCCTTATTTAGAATCAGATCCCAGAGGGAAAAGGACATTAAGGGTCCTTCTCTATGCTGAAATGTCTTTTGCAGCATATTTCCTAAGTTGAAATGTATACCGTTGGTGAAACTTGAGGTGACTTTAGATGGCACATGAATGAACGTTTTTAGTTATTTAAAACACTTATTTAAAACCCTTAATTTAAAGTGTTTTAGGGGGAACAAAAGCCCCAACATTAACCCTTTACTATGACAGATATCATTGTTTTTTCTTTCAACAAATTATCTAGGTTAAAAAGTTACCTTTTTAATGTAAAAAATGAAGACATGGAACATAACTGCGGTGAATTAATGATATAAATTTTTAAATGACTAGAGCTTGGGAAATACTTTTCCCCAATTATCTATGAAGAATAGTGGTCGATTGGCCTCTGCTTGACAAATGCAGAAATGGAAAATTCATTGCTGGATTAGAAAGTTTGCTCTGTCTTTGGAAATCTTTGAATATCTCAAAATCTTGCTCTTATCTGTGCAAAATCCATTTCATTGTAGCATCCAATAGTTGATGTCCGTTATGCAAATTGAGAACACCCACAAGTATAATTGCTTTTCTTCCCTACAATGCATGGTCCTCTACCACACTGCCCACGTAAAATGTTCATAACTGAAGAAGGTGGCAGAGCTGGGCTTTAATAATACAGGCTGGTGCAACTGTCATTGTTTCAGATTCCTAATTCTCTCCAGACCTTTTTATATATTCTGATTCTGGCCAGTTTTATATGATCTAATAATTTACTTTTCAACTTTAAAAATTTTATCAAAACTGGGAGAAATATGTTCATAGGCTTTGAATTTTGCTACATTTAGAGAATTGTGAATCTGTTTCTGGGGGAGAAAGGGCCATTCCCAATTTTAAAATGGTGTCTCTGTGAGATATTTTTACCTCTTTAAAATTACAGTTTGCTGTTTACTGAAGGCAAGCAGCCTTGAGTATTCCTGCCTCTCATTGTCTTTTAAACTTAGTTTACATTGAAACTTCTGTTTTCAAGCTACAGCTGCTATCATTTCTTTGGGATATGTCAATTATATTAGGAGGAAAAAAAGAGTTGGTTTAACTTATACATCAGCATATTTTACTCCAAACCACTTCCTTGGCCTGAGACTTCTGAGAGTTCATGAATGTAACAGCTAACATTTTTTTCCATGCATGCAAAGGAACAAGAAAAGAAAATGTAAAGGCACAAAACCACGCCAGAGCACCAGACTTGTCAGAAAAACTGTTTCTGTCTATTTCATTGTCCAGTTGAGAGGAGCAGCTTGATTGGAGGAAAAAAGTTGATGCCCCAGATTCGGCTGGAGCACATGGAAAGAAAGACATAAGTCGCACGTGGAAGTAAGTAATTTACTTATTAACTAATTCACCCAGACCCACAACATCATTATAATTCTGCCAATCCTCCACAATCCTGATGGGAGGCGAGCTGAGTAACTTCCCGAAGCAAGTTCACAAGCCATGAGGGACTTCAAAAGCCATCCGTCTCTTGTGAGTTTTTCCAGTGGAAGTGAGTGTTGCCTCTGGGAATATTATTTTAAAAGAAAAATCTTACTGCTCTGATTGAGATTTTTACTAACAACCGCTAGAGCAAGAAAGTGTATACTGATACCCTCATGACTGGAGTGAACTTCTGCTGCATGCTAGCACTCCAACAACAGAGTCTGGTTGCAATGGAAGATGAATTGAGGCTAAAAAGGATAATGGAGAAAGGGGGTTTAGAAACTGACTTGGCTAAAGGAATTGGATATCCAAGATGAGTAGCAAGTACCTAACCAAATAGTCTACAAAAAGAGGATTGAACTTGATCTTAATTCTCACAGATGCTGGTACTATAGGTTAGTTAATTTAATGGATGAAGCAGATCAAGGGAATGGATGATATATTAAAATCAGTCAAGCAATGACTCCGTAAATCTGAGAGTGATCAATGCATTTATAGTGCGCCTTCACATACATTTTCATGGCTTCCAGTATATCTGACTTCTCTTCCTCCTACACTCCCTTTGGCTCAATCCATCCCAGCTTCACTGTCTTCTTTGCTGTTCCCTGAGCATGCCAAGTGTGCGCCAATGTGAGTTCTTGCACATATTATCATTTTTGTGATGCTTTTCTTGAACCACTCTACTTTAACTCATATTCTCCTTTATTCAGTGCACATTAGTTCTCTTCTTTCTTTTCTTTTTCTCCATACCGCTTGCCACGTTCTGATATGCTAGATATTTTGCTCATTTATTATATTTATCGTCACACTAAAATGTAATCCTTCCATGATGGCAAATATTTTTGTATGCTTTGTTCACTGCCATAGTTCCAGAACCCAGAAGAGTACCTTCAACATAGTAAATGCTCAAATATTTATTGAATTTTTATTTAAATACTCCCATTACCCGTCTTTCTTTGTCTCTAAATCATTTCTCCCCTTCTCAGCTTTCTGTTACCTTAATACTAAGGTTAATCCATCACTGCAGTTTGTTTATGGATTCTATTCTTTCTACAAACTTTCTCTAGGCTTCCATTTAGATTTGCTTTGGTTTCCTACAACCTGAATCCCTTCATACTTTATAGCTCTAATTACTGAAACAGACTATTCAAAATTAATTATTATTGGGCCACTTTTTTTTTTTTTTTGCAGGAGGCAACTGGTCACCCTATAAATCAACTTCTTGGGACCCACAGTAAGATCCCTTGGCTGTGGCTCAGAATTCAAACCAGGGTTACCCAGGGCTATCTGTCCTCTCTCCCTTGGGTGAGGCAGATACCTAATCTATACAGGTGTTAAAATTATTGGCTATTGGCTTTGTAAGATCTGGAAATGTGATCAGAATTGGATATCAACTGTTTTCAAAATGTATTCATTTGCATTATCTTTTTTCAACATACTTCTAGTTAATTCTCTTTCTTTTTAAATGTCCTTTATCTCATGTAATATCTGGCCACTCTGGCTAGAGAGCTCAGTCTCTATAAATGATTACTATCCCTTGTCAATTTTATTTCTGAAAGATCTTGAATATGTGTTTTTCTCTGAATTCCCACACGTGCTTCCTTAGTTATATTTCTCTAGACCTAACTTCTCATTTCAATAAATATCACACACATCTACCAGAATGTCTTTTAAAAATACAGTTGCAAGCAGGTCATTTTTCTCTTCAAAATCCTTCCACGATCCTAGGTAGTTCAGTAAGATAAGAAATAGAACTAAAGTGTTAAAATATCTTTAAAAAGAAGCAAAATGTATATCACACGATTGTGCAAATAGAATCCAGTAGTAGATTCTGTTAGAATATCTGCAAATTATCTAATAGAATCAATAAGTAAATTTAACAGTTATTAGATACAAGGTAAACATATGAAAATCAAGTATTTTAGTTTTTTTTAATCTATTTGTTCTTTTTGAGAGAAAGAGAGAGAGAGAGAGAGAGAGAGAGACAGAGACAGAATGAGCAGAGGAAGGTCAGAGAGAGAAGGAGGCACAGAATCTGAAGCAGGTTCCAGACTCTGAGCTGTCAGCACAGAGCCCAATGCAGGGCTTGAACTCATGAATCTTGAGATCATGGCCTGAGCCAAAGTTGGATGCCCAACCGACTGAGCCACCCAGGTGCCCCCAAAAATCAATTATTTTAATCTGCCAGCAACAAACAATGGGAAAACTACAAAATAAAATAATTCCGTTAATATTAGCATCAACAATTAAATATTTAAGGATATATTTAATAAAAGATGTATAATATTTCTACACTAAAAATTATAAAACATATTAATGTGTATTAAACAAATGTTTATTAAATTAACACAAAACACTTGTGTCTAGAAAATATTTGCCAGTCACTTCTGGAGGTGTTATATGTACTTAACCCAAAGCAGAAACGCAAAGAGTGTTGCCAACTTACTTGGAAATACAAATGTGCTTTGCTCATCTTCAGCAAAATAGATTCTTATACTCTTGTGGGGATTGTAAATAAGTTTAAAAATATCTTAGTGACAGTCTGCATGTTGAAGTTTCTTTTATTTTGTCTCCGTGAGTATTTAATACATTGAGAAATAAAGCTAAGGGTTGTGCACATTTCTATATGTTTGAATACATGTGTTTGTTGTGGAAAAAAACAAGCAGCAGATGCAAAGGATTTGTCTATTTCTGGTGACATGCTGGCTTCATCAACATTACTTGAATAAATGCATTTTGGTCAAATGACAAAATTATCAAATTTAAATACAATTTTTAAAAGGTGCATGACATAAGATTTATTTGTTTGCAGTTTCCTTGAATGGGGCCTTGTCAAGCACTTGGTTGGGTTCAACATTGCTGAAAGTTCACCCTTGATTGTGACTGCCGTCTCCAAATATAGGAGAGTAGCCAGTTTCAGCACATGATTCTCAGGGTTCATTTAGGGTTCTGACGGCAGGGTGCAAAAACACATAGATTTGTTGTTGGTAGTTGAATATCTTCACTGGCATTTTTCGAGATGTTTTATAACTATATGAAATTATATCTTGGGCATTAAATTGTTGGTACAACACTTCCTATTTTGAAGGAACTAATTAGGTCTACATGACTAATTCCCAGTTGCACAGTCATGAACACAAAATATGATTCATGGAAGTAGGCATGACTTCACATCCAGGACATGGCAACGCTTTATTTGTGTGCATTTAAGGAAGGCAGGGGCAGAAGTTCATTTGCTGCACCTGTTACAAAAAGTTGTGAAGGCAAGTAATAGTCTGGAATCGTCCGTACATCATGCCCAGTGGCACTTCAAGAATGACCGCATACGCCAGCCACAAGCTGGCCAACCTGCTTCTTCAGTGTTACCATGACTCATAGTTAGTACAGAGCAGGAGGAAACTGAAGGAAGAGACACAAAACCTCCACTAGAATCGCGGTTAAAAAAGGAAGCTGTTGAGGTGGGGATAGTGAACATATTTTCCTCGCAGATTTATAATAAATGATAGGTTTGTACTTGATTTAAGAATATTTATAAAATGCATATATGATTATCATTGGTTAAGCTTTTGAATTTGAATCAGGGGTTACCTGTATCCCACACATTAAAAAAAAATTGTATTTTCTAAGAAATTCAATATGTAGCATTTTAAACCAATCTTTGGTTTCTAGTGTTTTATAAGTTTCGATAGCTCTTCTCTTTAAGAAAGAAAACATACAGGGTGCCTGGGTGGTTCAGCTGGTTAAGCATCCTACTTCAACTCAGGTCATGATCTCTCAGTCCGTGGGTTCGAGCCCCGGGTTGGTCTCTGTGCTGACAGCTCAGAGCCTGGAGCCTACTTCAGATTCCGTGTCTGCCCGCCCCCCTCGCTTCCCCCACTCATGTTGTCTCTCTCTCTCTCTCTCTGTCTCTGACTCTCAAAAATAAATAAACATTTAAAAAATTTTAAAAAGGAAGAAACATAGACCAGACAAGCTTTGCTTACTGAGACTGCTATATATGTGGTAGTATTTTTGAGCTGAGATCCATACGCTTAGAACACATTTATGGTAGAGGTTACAGAGACTATGTCATTCCAGGATGCATGCTGCAGTGGCTGTCGGTTTTGTTTTGCTTTATTTAATTTACTGCCCAGCATTCATTTGTCTTGAAGCCATCATTTCTGTTTTTTTTACTATATGTGTTTAATTGAGATGTAATTGGTATGTAACATTGCATTAGTTTTAGTTGTACAGCTTCATGATTTGATGTGTATATATTGCAAAATGATCACCACAATAAAGTTAGTTAACATGCATCATCACACATAGGCATAATTTTTTCTTATGGAGAGCACTTTTAAGATCTACTCTTTCTGCAACTTTTAAATATACAATACAGTATTGTTCACTGTAGTCACCATGTTGTACACTACGTCTCTGTGACTTATTAATCATATTGCTGGAATTTTATATCTTTTGACCATTTGCACCTATTTCCCTTCCTTTCCTTTTCTTTTTTTTAAACAGCATCCTTACTGCCATTATCGGAGGCCTGATGGTTTCTGGCCAAAGACAAATCCAGACCAATCAGATGCTCTGTTTTAGGATTTTAATCTTGAGTAGAAGAACAGACAGACCAAAATGGTTAGGTTTCTTCCTTCCTGTTGGTGAGGTCCTCACTATCCTCACTTGGCTATGAGACTACAGTGGTGGTTCTTGCTTCCTATCTTTGGGAGCTGACTTGCTTCCTTTGTATGCTGAAGCCTTACTCTTTA
Organism: Cryptoprocta ferox; assembly: GCA_028646485.1. NCBI lineage: Eukaryota > Metazoa > Chordata > Mammalia > Carnivora > Eupleridae > Cryptoprocta > Cryptoprocta ferox. The sequence goes on along the minus strand of CM053577.1, from coordinate 30,550,896 downwards.
TCCTCTGATAAACTGCAAACCCTAATTTCTTTCTTGATATCCTTCCAATAAATTGTATGCCTGTAGCTTCCAATGAAAGAGATTTCACTGATATATTTCTCATAATTTCATTTTTACATTTCCATGCAGATTATTTCCAGAATGATGCAAATGACATTGTGAATAAAAAAAGAAATCACTCATAAATATTTTACATTTTTTGTTAATAACAGAGTGTAATTATCTCACAATTATTGAAACAACAAGTGTCAGAACACTGTTTTTGAAAAATGCTGATATTTAGCCTTAGAAGCTATTGTGTGATGGCAACCTGTTTCTTGTTCATTTTGAGTAGAGATGGTCTCTGGGATGGTTTATAGGTCTGGGGCCCCAGGAATTCGATGACAACATAATGATACCATTGGTAGGAACCTGCTGGACTTGTGGGAAATTCTACTGGAGGGATACTTGGTCTAAGCTGAAGCGGGAATGGAGGGTGTATGGGAAACGCAAGAGGAAGGATATGATTGGAGGAGGTAGAAACAGAATAAACAGCTTTATCGTGCAACTTTGGGACTTCTCCCTTAAGTCACGTTTCTGGGTTTCCAACAGTGGCAATGTACTATAGATAGAGGTCATTCACAATTACTTTCAAAATTATAGCCCCTATATAAGAGAACTACCTCACTGACAGAGCCCAATGAGAGAGCTTTCATCTGCATAGCAACGGCTACACTGTCATGCTCATTGCTGATTGGACCAAGTGACGGGCGGCTAACACTGGGGCAACCAATCCAGTGGTTTATAGAGACGGTCTGGTATGTCTGCTTAAACAAGGAATAATGGTCGTTAGCAAGGACAAGACTTCCTCCTTCCCCTTGGGGATATAAATAGGGAGATTTATAAAGACAGTTAAAGAAAATGGTAAAGAGAATGAATTTGTTAGTAGGGTCGTGAAAAGTTAAAGTTCTGAATAAACTGAATTTAGAAGTGAGTAGAAACTATAAAGTCAAAAAAATAGGTGAAGTAAACCAAAAGACTTCTATTTCTGGCAACATGATAGGTTAGACCTTTCCTACGACCTGGAAATACTGCATACCGTGCAATAAATATCAATTTATAAAATTGTCTAAAATTACTATAGAAAGTGGATATTACTACTTAAAAAAATTAGTTGCTTAGTTTTTGGCTCCCAGATCCTACAGAAAGGATAAATTCAAATCTCTAAATCACAGACCAGAAGGCTCATGGATGCAAATAATCAAGGAGACTTTTCACGTGGTGACTCCAGGACAAGACAGGCAAACTCTCTGTGCTGGGAAGTGGTTTGTTCCTGGTCTACCATTTCATTAAAGTCGCAGTCCTGACTTTAGGCAAAACACTCAGGATTTCTGTCTCAAGATACCTCAAAGCTTAATATCCTATTTCTAAGGATATATAAAAGCAAAATCTTTGGCCATAAGCTTGGCAAATACCCCAAGCAACTCCTACATAAACTTTCCGTTAACTGCTCTGGTGTTCATTTTCCTCCTGGGTTCTAGCTTCCAGGAATTGTTTTTACATATGCATATATATATATATGCATATATATATATATATATTTGTAAATATATATATATATGCTTGTGTGTGTGTGTAGATATATACATGCATGGATACATGCTTGAAAGCTCAGTTAGGCATTTAAATTGATATTCATTATTCCTTATAATTATGTAAACATAACACAACTCTGGAGGAAGACACATTTTTAATATTTTCTGAAGATAAGATTATAATCTGCATTATACACACATTTGAAGAAACAATCTGCTGTAAGGGAAATGGGCAGATTGCAATAAACATCAAGATTAGGCCAGTAAGAAATTTGGATAATAAAATTTTTAAGCAAAGACTCTATGCATTTTTAAATAAATACCAAAAAATAAGAGAGGATATAAAAGTTGAGGCCAGAACCACTTTCTTCAAAATGCCTAGGCATATTGTATAGAAATGTCAGGAGTTTTGAAAAGGTCTTGTTGTTAAGCAATGGTCTAGAAATAGCTATAAAAAAGGGGGAAGAGGAGAATGCAGACAATGCTTTGGTTACATTTTATAGTCACAGTGCAGGAAAATGAACATCCCTCACTTTAAAAGCCTGAGGGCAAGACCAAACTTTAGTGTAAGACAAGTTGGTCATGTAAGTGTATTTTGAAGAATGCAATGAAGAATTTATTTTAATGGGAAAATTTTTCAAAAGGCACGTTGAAAAGAATTAAGACAAAGGTTAATAGAAGGAAAAATAGTTGGGATGTAAGTGCAGAGGCATATGCAAATAATAGCCCCTGAGAGTATTTAATTAGCTAGAGAGATTTGTATTTTGTCTGATGGCTCAGAACAGCCAGTTGAGAGAATGACTGCTGTTTGCCCTTGAAGTGACATGTTTACATCCAAAGCCTCAAGTAGTGTCTAAAGATGTTAGCACGAGGAGATCTTTTCTGTTTAAATAAGACCATCGTGTTTTGAAAAGAAAATTCCTCATGTGGAGCTCTAAAAACACATAAAAATGATGATACGATGCTGGGATTTCTGGTAAACACTTTTCATGCAGTACCTCATTTAATCTTCACTTCAAGCCCAGAATATAGATAGTACTACCACTATGTACCTATGAGAAAATGGAAGCTAAGATAGTTTATGTAATTTGGCTAATATTGTACCCATAAGTTAGGGACATTATATTTGTGCTCTTTCAAAATATGAAAGGGAATGAGCTAGGCAGAGAAGTAAAGGAAGAGTAATCTACCTCATGTATGCCATATGTATGAAAGCACAGAGTGAAAAAAATATTGTGTGTTTGAAAACTGATATGGCTAGAGAAAAGGATCTCTTAGGAAAGTTACAGAAGGTAAAGAAGACACTTAGGAATCAAAGCATGGCAAGATTCATGTGCTGAGCTGAATTTTCTCTGAAAAAGCAATAAAGCTCTCTATAAAGAAAAGGGCTATAACTTGATTTTCAGTTTAGGGAGATCAGTCTTGTGCTAACATGGTGGATAGGATTGTCAGGGATAGACAGGAAGCCAAGAGACCAGCCCAGGTTGTAAAAATCTAGGATAAGCATCTCACTTAGTAGAATCTATGCTATCGAGTAATCAGTTGTGTGCGTGTGTGCACACGTGCATGCGCATATTGTTGGGAGCTGGGGAAAGGGACTAAGTAGTGACTGAGAAGAGTAGATGGCGATTCCATACAGTGAGACAGAGAATGAAAATTCAGTTTTGATTTAATTGAATTTGTGTTTTCCTTTGGGATATTAAAATGTTGTAGATGTCGATTCTAAGGCCTCCAACTTGTTTGTGTGTAACAACAACAAAAAGTAACCCAATTTTCTACAACATATTGTATTAGTTATCTATTGCAGAGTAACAAATTACCCCCAAACTGAGCTTATTGAGGTTCGTTCCATTAGACAAAAGCCCTGTTCTATTGATTGAGCAGTGTTCTGAGCTAATGCCTTAGCTCTTAATGAAGTCTCAAGAGATTTTATGGTCGCATCTTCAGCTCCATCTCATGTTTTTCTGATAATTTCCTGGCTTTGATCTTTGCCCAGAAGCCACCTCTTAGTGTTGGCCATTTGGAATATTGAACTTTAACAATTCTTGGCTCCTTTTTGTTAACAGTCCTTCCTTTAGCTTATCTCTGTCTTCTATCATTGTAATATAAGCATGAGAAAGAAATAAGGCAGCGCACCGCCTGGAAATCTCCTTAGTTATTTGAGAGGTTAGTTGACCAGAGGAATTTGCATTCTGTTAGTGGCCCAGAATGGCCAGTTGTCATTTGCACTTGAAATGACATGCTTGTATCTGAGGTTCCAAGTGATGTACCTCATTAATTGGTATATTCTCTACTTTCCACATTACCACAGGTGGCAGTGTTGCTAAACTTTCTGCCAGTACGTAAGTATCTCCTTTCCTCTAGTTTCCAATAACATTCTCCCTACTTTTCTTTAAGCCTTCTCTGGCAGTGTTCTCAAAGGCCATTAGGATTCTGCTAACAATATCTTCAAAGCCCATTAGATTCCCCTAATACTCTTCTTAGAGTTCTTCCAGCTTCTCCCCACTGCCAGTTATAAAGTTTTCTCTACCTTTTAGGCTTTTCTTATGTCAGCACCCCATGCCCAGTTACTGAAATCTGTAGTAGTCATCATCTGCTATGAAATAAGTTACCCCAAATTTGGCACTTTAAAACAAGAAATGTTTATTATTGACAGAATTTCTGTGTGTCAAGAAACTGGCAGCAGCTTTGCTGGGTGGTCTTTACCCTGGGTCTCTTATGAGTCAAGATTTCAGCCAGGGCTGAAATCATCTGAATGATGGATGGAGATTAAAGGATTTGATTCCAAGATGGTTGACTTGCATAGCTGGCAAGTTGATGCTAACTGTTGTCACATAGATTTCTCCATAGGACTTGAGTATTCTCACAGCATAGCGCCTGACTTTCTCAGAATGAGTGATCCAAGAGACTAAAGTAGAAGTTCTGAGTCTTTTATGACCTCACCTTGGAAGTCATCTTCTGCTATCTCCACCATATGCTTCTGGTTACACAGTCAGCCCTATTCAGTGTGGAGAAGCACTATACAAGGACACAAATACTCATAGTGGGAATCATGTGGGATCTACCTTGGAGGCTACTACAATAATTTAAACTCATTGTGTCCTCCCATTTTCCTGGTCTTTGTCAACTCAAGGTTTTTCTTTCCTTTTCTCTTTGTTAAATTGCTGGTATTTGAACATTTTAGACCAACTATCCATCTATATTCCAGAGTCATCACATCCATAACGTCCTACCTATAAAGTGTCCCTTGTTGGGAGAGGGTGATCTGGTTTTCAACTGTTACCATCTACTGACAAATATATGTCTCTTATCCTTAATTACTGTGATTCCTCAATCAAGTGATTCCCGCAGATCCACCAGATGATGGTCTTTGTTGGAGTACTGCTGAATTCTCTTTACCTTGAGAGTCAGGACTTGTTTAAATTCTTCTGCTATACATGAGCTGCTTCCACCTTTTTGAGAAAGGTACAGAAACTTTTCAAGTTCAAGGATGCAAAAACTCAGCAGGGCTCTTTCATCCTAGATATGTTGGATGCAGGGGAAACAATATGAGGCTGAACACATATCCTACTTTATTAGTCAAGGTACTAGCAGGAAACAGCTGGTACACTAAAAATACTAACTTGAAGAGATTGATAAAATCAGTATTTATAAAGTTGTGGGCAGGTTTGGGTAAAGCTACAAGGAATATGTAGGAACCCAAGGCTAAGAACTGTGTCAGTGAAAGCTATTGCTGTGCTAGACCTGAGAGATAAAGAGAGAGAACAATTACGGGAGCCTGGAGAAGGCCTTATGACAGCATCACATCTGTGTGCCTCATATAGGAAGGCTGTCAATCCACAATGACAGGGAATAGAAGGAGTCTGTGGAATAAGTACCCCATGTGGCTCTTTTCTTTCCCTTCTGTTAGTTCCTTCATAAGTTTAAACCCATCAGGAGCCAAAGGGCAAGGAGATACATGGATTCTATCCATTCTGCTCAGAGACAGCTTCCTGGAACAGACTCGTGTGGAGAAGGGCCGAAAGTAGATCTAGAGAAGCAAACAGGCCATATTCAAGTTAGTCTCAGGAAATAAAAGACAAGTGCTCTATACCTGTGGTTTCAAAGTGTGTTCCCGAACCAGAACCATAGTTCTGAAACATACTGATATGAATAACAAACTCCTCCCTTTCCATCTTCAAAGAAACCAGAAGAGAGCCATTTCCTTAAGGTTCAGTCTACAAAAAAATATCTTCTCAAGACAATGGTTCTGAAATGAATCAAGGAAAGATGTCCAAAATCTTTTACCCAGATCTCCCCAGGCCTCAAGGATGGGTTTCCACGAGAGAGAAAAGCCTGAGTGGTGTAGGATGAATGGATTATTCTTTAATTGGAACTAGAAGGAGAAAAAGAGGATGCAGAAAACAAGCTTGGAAGAAATATACTCCTATTACTGAGAATTACCTCAATTCATTTACCTACAGGATAGAGATAGTGAAAATGTCCATGACAGTGCCCACCTAACAGTAGTAAGGATTAGATGGGTTAATGCATGTAAAGTGCTCATCCTGATTAACATAGTGGGAACTCAGTTATTAGCCATAACCACAGTCACTGGTGATTAAGAGTGGGGATGCTGGAACTAGGTAGCACAGGGTCAAATCCCAGCTCTAATACTTACTAAGGGTATGAACTCATGGGAGTTACTTAATCTTTGCATGTGAGTTTCTTCAGTGGAAATAACAAAAGCACCTACCTTATGGGGCTCTTCAGAGGGTTAAAAGATTTAGAAGAATAGTTTATGTATTAGGTATTTTTATTTATTAAAATCAAATAATGCATATTACTGGACATTTCAGTGTTTCTGATGTTCACTATTATAGGGGATATGATGACGATCCTTGTCACTAAATCCTCGGACCCATGGATAGAAGTAGAATTATCCAGTTAAAGATATGCATGGTTTAAAGATTTTTAATTTGTGTTACTAAAAGATTCTCATAAGAATTTACTCTCTCACCAAGACTGTATAGATGCTCATTTCCTTGTATTCTCACTTTTACCCAGTTATAATTTTTAAAAATTCACCAATTTGTATGGGAGTGTGCATCCATGTAAAAAACTCACCATCCACTCCATTGGTTAACTAATTTCTAAAAGTTTCACATAAACAATATCTTAGATAATTTGAAAACTCTTTCTAGATTTGTGCATTCTCAGCTTCATAAACCTTTTGAATTTAAATAATTCCTAAGGATGCCACTTAAAAACATTTTTTAAATGTTTATTTATTTTTGAGAAAGAGAAAGACAGAGGCAGAGAGAGAGAGAGATGCACAGAATCTGAAACAGGCTCCAGACTCTGAGCTGCCTGCACAGAGCCCGACATGGGGCTTGAACTCACAAACCGTGAGATAACGACCTGAGCCCCAGTCGGATGCTTAACCAACTGAGCCACTCAGGCACCCCTAGGATGTTACTTTAAAGGTCATGTCATTTATCCAAGATATCTTGAGGATTTGGGAAACAGTATGTCTGTTAATACGGGGACCAATATATACTTATTTCTCATTAATGCCCAGTAATGAAGACGAGTTGAATTTTCTAGAAGGCATAACTCAAATCTGTAAACTTTGATTTGGTTCTTATTTTATTTATTTATTTATTTTACTTTTTGACCACCTGCCACCCTGTTTTTTAAAGAAACAATATAACACTCTTTTTGCTTTAAAGAAAACATTTTTAAAAGTACAAAAGGCTCCAGTAGTTTGTTTTTATTCAGTTTAGATAAGCAGCCAAAACGTTCAGAAGCCCAATCCAAAATTATTCTGTTTTAGTTGCCATAAAATCAGATTAAATATCGCATAAGAATAGGCTTTCTTGGAAGATTTCTGGTTCAGGACTTCCTGGCTTTGGCATGAAACAAAAACATCACAATACAGCAAGTAGTTGACTCAGATTGGAACGTAAGCAGCACCTAGAAGTCTGAACTTGAACTACTATTTGCATCTTCTATCTGAGTAATTCATGGTGTCTATCTTTATCCATCTCTATATGAGTATCAAATTTAAATAACATTTTGTTAGCTAATGATTTTAACTTAATAGTAACAGAAACTATTTAATGGCTTAAAAACACTTTCTCTTGCAGTTTGTCGAAATGCCGTTTTTCAAGAAACAATCGCTTGTCCTTAAGTAGAATACATACCCCTTAACCGCTTGATCATTACATTTCTTTTTCATGCTTCTGTGTGGTATAATTTTTGCACTTTAAATAGTACACTATTAAGCCATGTGGAGGATATTTTTGACTGTATCATACCTATGGGTATTTGGTTTTTAAACATTATATGGTCTCTTACATGGTCTGCTATTGCAAAAACAAATTTAGAATAAAATTACTCTCTTAACCATATCCCTGAAATGGTTTGAATTCTAGCTGTGGATAAATCTCAGTTCCTTTCGAGGTTACCTCTCCCCCTTAGACCGACCATCTGCAGTAATTAGATGGACTCACGCAGTCCTGCTGACAGCTCCTACGTTGATTTACAAGGTTTGGAATTAAGGATTTTTTTCGCGAAGGATGCTTGCTGAGTGTTTTCTCAAAGTCCCCGAGTTCCACAAAGCCTATGTATTTTGTATTCGGTGTTTATAAATTGTAATCCATACTAGATTTTTATATTCCTTTTTTTTGTACTTTAAATCACTTATATTCTCATTATTTGATTTAGATGTTTTTTTCCTCAATGAAATAAACTAGTCTGAAAAGTCTCTATATTGCATGATTCCACTATATGACATTCTGGAACAGGCCAAACTATAGACATAGAATTATCCGTGGTTGCCAGGCATTCAGTGGGAAGGGATGAATAGGTAAAGCAAAGGGGATTTTTAGGGGCAGTAAAACGATTCGGTATGATACTGTAATCGTTGATGCACCCTTTCTATTATCTGACAAGACCCATAGAGTTTTACAGCACAAAGAGTGACCTTTAATATATGCAATTTAAAAATTATTTAGGGGGTTGGGGGTTCCCAGCAAGGAATACAGACTGTAACAAGAGAATATACATGTATTACAAATATATGAAACAACAGCCTTGAAGAGGATGGGGGTAAAAGATGCTGACCTAAACAACTCTGCAAATGATCAGAATCTGCCCCAAAGTGCTACACTCTAGTTGATAAAGTCGTTTCTCATGGGGGTACAGGTAAACAATCTGATACTGATGTATGTATACTAGAATTGAAAAAGTAAGTAAATAGGTGGCCAGTGGTGGGAGTTGAGTTTGTCACTGTTGCACTGGAATCTACAGACAAGTAAGGGAAAAGGTTAAAACGATTCATGTGGTAATGGCTGAGAACTGGAGACAATCATTATAAACTCATACTTAGCTTCATATGGACATGGATGGTTACACATAGAAATATTTATAGATATTTGTATATACTTGGGTTAGTGTTTATAGTCATATTTATTTGCTTTGTCAACTGAGGGAGCCTAGAAGCAAAATCTCAGTAGTGAAGAGCAGACTTAGTGCCCAGATGTTGGTTTTGAATACCATTCTCCAATAGAAGGAACCCGGGCTCCTTGGAGACATGGCTGATGCTGGGGCTGGGGAAGGAAATATATAGGATCAGCCTGGAGCATCTCGTAGTGACAAACAATAAAGGACTATTCAAAAAAGAAACAAAACACAACTGATGGAGGTGTATGTCCAAGAAGTACAGGACCCAACTGAAAGAGCTCCCAATGGCCAAAACTGGGAAAATTTGAGTAATAAAATAAATAAAGTAGTATTGGTTATAAGACAGGGTATACAATAAACATCTATGAATCCATAATTCTATAAATACATAATTGAATAAATTAATAAATATGGGAGAAGAGACAAATCTCCTGTTTGGAGAATTCTAAATAATTTGTGTAGGCACCCTGACCTCAAGGTGGAGGGGAGGAAAATAAATCTATACCTCTTTTTAAAAATTTTTCATTTTAGAGAAAGAGAGAGCAAGTGGGGAGAAGGGCATAAGGAGGAAGAGAGAGAGAGAGAGAGAGAGAGAGAGAGGGAATCCCAAGCAGGCTCCACACTCAGCATGGGGCCTGATGCAGGGTTTGATCCCACTGACCTGAGCTAAAATCAAGAATTGGAAGTTTAACTGACTGAGCCACTCAGGCATCCCAATCTATACTTCTTGTGTGGTCTATGGATAGTAATTTCCTTCCAAAGAGTACAGTGTGAACAAAGGGATGGAGAGGAATTGACAGTGGAAACTTTAGAGTGGAGAAACCTGACAAATGCTGTCAGCCAGGTGATTAAGGTCAACATCAATTGTCCCAAATCTTGTTGATGTTATTTACCATTGACATGATGTGTTGCAAATAACACTTAACCTTTGTAATCTTACCCTCCCAGACCCCCAGCTCCAGTATAATCATGAGAAAAAATCAAATAAATCCCAATAGAGGAGCATTCTACGACTATATGATCAGCGCTCTCCAAAATTGTAAAAGTCATCCAAAAAACACATAAATACATAAATAAATAAAAAGGAAAGTCTGAGAAACTGTCAGGAATAAAGGAGACATGGCAATTAAATGTGATATGACATCCTGGATGGGATTCTGGAACAAAAAAAGAACATTAGATAAAACTAAAGAAATCTGAATAAACTAGGTATTTCTTTAAAAATAACGTATCCATATTCGTTCATTAATTGTAGTAAACATGCCATGCTAATGTATGCAAGAGGAAACAGGAAAAGATTGTTGGAACTGTGTGCCTTCTTCCAATCTCTCTGGAAATCTAAAACTACTCTGAAAAATAAAGTCTATTTAAAGGAAATTATGCAAGTAGCACATGCTTGTATTGAAAAAGCACATTAAAGGAATTGAGAAGTATGGAAAGTGTAATATGAAAGCTCCTCACCATTCTTCCAGTTTTAATCACCAGTGATAATCAAATTAACAATTTGGTTAATATCTTATTTGTTTTTTCTAAACTTTTTTGGACATATATGGATGTGCATGTGTTTGATTTTCTCACAGAAATGAGATCATGTTAAGACATACTTTGTAGTTTTCTGTTCTTATTCAACAGTATAATATGGACGTTTTCCTATGAGTATATGAACATCTACTTCACTCTTTAAATGACAACATGATATTCTACATTATGAATATACCATGTATATATTACAACTAATTTTGGTGATAAAACTCACAGTATAGTGTACATCTTTAAAAAAATTTTTTTTCATGTTTATTTATTTTTAAGAGAGAAATAGACAGTGTGAGTGGGGGAGGGGCAGAGAGAGGGAGGGAGACACAGAATCCAAAGCAGACTCCAGGCTCTGAGCTGTCAGTACAGAGCCCAACATGGGGCTCAAACCCACAAACTGTGAGATCATGACCTGAGTGGAAGTTGGACGCTCAACCAGCTGCGCCACCCAGGCTCATCTTAAGGAAACATCTGCCACGTTAGTCTGTTGTTTAAAATAATAATTTAAAGAATTTTAAAAATTTCTTATTTCTTTGCACTATTTTGTGTCTTGATTAGAGAGATCATAGAAATAATTTTACTATTTTTTTCCATTATCATTTTTAATATTTAGGTTTGGTTATTTAATCCATCTGGAAACTATTCTTTACAGTTTCTTTTACTCCTAAATGGAGAGTTGTTTTAATAACATCATTTATTAAATGGTCCATTTCCTTCTGGAATTTGAAATGCTACCTTTTTAATAGACTAACATCTCATATACCCATGGAATTAACTACAGTCATCATTTTGTTCTATTATTTGTCTATTTCTGTATCCCCAGCTTTAATTAATATGGTCTTATAGTATATTTTGATACCTGCTAAGATGATTTCCTTCTTATTATCCCTTCTCTCATAAAATTTCTTTATTTTTAATGTGCAAGATAAATTTAAGGATTATTTCTTTAAAAAGACCTTTCCCATGCTTTCTCTTCCTCCATCTTTCTACTTCTCCTCATCACCCGTCTCTTCTTCCTTCTCCTTCATTTTTGTTGTTAAATTTTGCCTGGAAGTTTTTGTTCGGTTGTTTGCTATGTTTTTAAATTTTGTGGCTGGTACTTTGAACAGGATGTTTTGTAAACATTTTTTTTATTGACTGTTGCTATGAAGCATTTACAAAAGCTATTTATTTAATATCAATAATTCAGCTGACTACGTTACTGCAAGCTGTTCTCTTAGTTCTAATTTTGCTATCATTAGTCTTGGATTTTCTATTTGGGAAATGATATCCAATTATATGAAGAAGATAATTAACTCTGCCACTGTGTTAATCTTATGGTAAGAAACCCATGAATAAGAAGAGTACTACCCCCACATCTACTTAATTTATATATTTCTGGAAGTTGTTAATTTGATCCATTAATTGATTTATTTACTGAAATGTATTATATTAAAACAATAGTATTTATTTATAATTATGATTAATGTTTTTTGAATGTGCCATGAATCCACTAGGCCCATGGATGGTTGTTCTATATAGAAACTACATTCTGATTAAATGTAAGTATTTATAAGTGTTGGACCAGAATTATGTAAACGATTTTGAACTTGTACCATTCTGTCCTGAGACAAGAAGTTGTTATGCTAAAGCCTAGTTAAATCAAACTAATACATTACCTTGATTAGAGTATAAGTACACTAACAAGTAAGATTTTGTTTAATTCCCATAATGACTTTTTTAGTTCTTCTATTCTTCATGATTGCCTACCAATCAAGTTAAGATAGAGATGAAATCAAACATCTATTGGTATACAATGTAACTTTAATTTGTATAAATCTGGAATGTTTATTTATTTATTTATTTTTGCTTTGAGTAAAGATAACAGATCTTCATTTGGTTATGATTTTAAAGCAAGGAATCCACTTAAATGCTTAAAGTCAAGTTGTCTTTGTCCTTCCTCTCCCAACCATGAGAAATGGGGTTTTCAGTGGGAAGAGGGTAGCCTACAGGCCTAAGAGAAAGAGAACTGAAGGTTGGAAAAAGAGAAGCCAGTTGAAAAGGGGCAACATAGGAAGAAGACTGTGTGAAATGGGGACTCAGGGAGTGCTCAAGAAGCAAGTGTTGTTAAGATGTGACGGGTTGGTGTCAATAAGCAAGTATTGATGGGTGAAAGTAAACGCATAGGTGACTGAGTAATGGTGGGTAGCATTTGATTCAGAGATTGTAATGTAACATGTCTCGAATTTAGTGCTAAATGATGCTGAAAGTCAGACAAAACTAGTTTGAAAAACCATATCACTGCCCATATTAATCAAGTGACATAGAGAATTTCACATGCCTTCCCTCCAAATGTTACTGCAATATTTCAAACAAAAACATTGCCTTGTATGTCCCAACACTGATCTCTTCCAACTGCCCTAAACCATTTCTGTTGTGTCCTCTGAATAATGTAATAAGACATTTCTTTGTGTTGATATTTATATTAAAAAACAACATGCCTATAATTTGAAGACAGATGCTACTGGTATTAATTGGTATGTATTCAGCTGTATCTGGGAATATGTGCACTGGATAAAACATGGTTGTTTTAACAGTGTTCTACTAACTACATTACTGTTAAGGCATTTTGATTTTAACGAGTAAGCCAAGAAGGGTGTCAGGATTTGGAACAGAACTTTTTCCAGAACCTTCACTTTTGAGAACTGAGGAGAAAACGCATAACAGGAATAGAAAGACTTTGTAGTGAACACTGCTTGATGAGATGTATCATTAGAAAGTACAAGTGGGAAGCAGTAAGCGGTGCTATGACTGAAATTGGGCATCTAGTTTCTCAATATCAACATTTACCAAGTACTACTGGGTGCAAAAACCTGCCTTAGATACTATTAAAACAATGCAATTCTACTTGTTGAGGAAATTATAGATTGTCATCTAGGGCTTCGTGTGTGTCTATAGGTGTTCACCTATGTGTACGTGTGTGTGTGTGTGTGTGTGTGTGTATGGGAAAACTGACTTACAGATAGTAGTGTCACATTAGTGTTCTTCTCTTAATATGTTGATATTGGGAACAAATACAAAAATTAGTGCTTAAGGGTGGGGAGGTCTGTCATTGTCAGGCACTGCTTGGTTAAAGGTAGTCAAAAAGAGTCACACTTGGAAGAAGCAATACCCAGAATGAAACATGCCATGGGGATTGGTCAGATGGTGGAGAGACACAATCAGTCCAAGATTCTGAGAAGCTGTCCAGTCCAGCAGAGTGGAGACAATAGTAGTTCTGACATTGCCAGTTCAGACAAGTCAGCATTCAAGTGTCCCACCTGGAAGGTGAATCAGAGGCAGTCAGCCTCAGAATTAGTGTCAGCAGTTATGGGACTTTAGTTATGGAAAGGGGCTCAGGATCAGATCTCCTTTTCAAAGGAGGCACAAGAAACAGCCAAATTCAAATCTCAGAACCAGGACAAATGCATTAGAGTGAACTAGTGACATGATGTTGAGTCCCTGAAAAATGGTCTCTCTCCAGCTAACTGCTCAAGATCAGAACTGTCCTTAGAGATCTGATGGGGTCTCAGCATGCAGGATGGAGATGCAGGGGAGGGAAGGAAAAGTCAAATCCAGGCATAGCAAAGTTTGAGTTTAATATGTGATATCTTTTCCATGTCAATATATGATGAGTGGTGAATACTATTTTGAGATATGCAATGCAATTACATATTCAAATTTAATATTTTGGAACATATTTGGCAATAAAGGGTTAGCAGGTTTGACAATAAATTTATGCTATTTTTGTAAAACAAATTGGGGAGCTTTGCATCTTTTTCTGTGGTCTGGGATAGTTTAGCAGTAATGGAATTTTTTAAATGTGGCCTTTTATTGTGACAGACTACCTTTCTTAATATTTTGTGTTAACTGCATTTATCCCTCGTTTCTTAGCAATTTGAATAACTTAACAGAAACTACTTTTTTATGCAGGAGGCATAAATTGGGTGAAGTTGGAAATTGGAAAAACAATGTTGAAGTCTCACAAGAGGGCAGTGATGAAGTCAAGTCCGGGACAGTGTCTTGAGGGCTGTTCTATAAATACTTTGGGGCTTTTCAAAGAGACACTGCTTTAAGGGAAAATATCCTGTCTTTTATTTTGATTTTGACCTAAGCTCTCTTTATCTAAATTACATGATAAATATAATTTATTTATATGTATGTAAATATGATGTGTTTTTCAGTAACAAAATATTTTCAATCCTAGAAAAGCAAGGCTCCGGTAACCACAGTGACCTTGGCAATAAGTGCAGTTTAGAGCCACTAAAAGAAGGTGTGAGGTTCCACAGCTTTTAAATGATTTGTGAGTCATGTCTCTTTATAATGGATGGCTATGTCAACTACATACATGTAAAAATAGGAAAATGACAGTAAGTTTTGCTTTTACTGAAGTTCTTCTAACAATGGTCTCTATTTCCCAAACACACACACACACACACACACACACAGAAATTTCCCCATGTTCAGAATCTAAAAGAAATACATATATGTATACTGATGTATAACATTTCTTTTTAAATATAATTTACTATATGAAAAATTCTTAATTGCCTGTTGTGTGCTATATTTATTATTACCCATTTGATAATAATCTCTACATAGGATCCTAGGCTGAACAAAAAAAAAAAAATAATATATATATATATATATATATATATATATATATATATAGTTGATGTCTACTCTGGTTCAATCTAGATAAGAAAATCTAACCCTAACCTTATTGAAAGAGAGAGTCTGGACTTTTTAAACCAAATCTTGTGGCACAAACTGTATTAAACTATTTAAATTTTGTTGATAAAAATTTAAAGCACACTTTAATTAAACAAAATGAGGAGGGGCGCCTCGGTGGCTCAGTAGGTTAAGTAGCCAACTTCGGCTCAGGTTATGGTTTGTGAGTTTGAGCCCCACATTGGGCTCTGTGGTGCCATCTCAGAGCCTGGGACTTGCTTCGGATTCTGTGTCTCCCTCTCTCTCTGCTCCTCCCCTGTTCACGCTCTGTCTCTCTCTCTCTCTCAAAATAAATAAACATTTTTTAAAAATTTTAAAAATGAGGATACCCTAAATATAAATAATGAATTGATGGCCAAAATAAAGATGGTTTTAAAATGACTTCTGTGTTTCTAATTTGTATGTTACCCATAATAATATGAAATTTCCTGTGTGGGAAAAGGCGTGACGTTATGGTCTTAGGGGCCTGGGTACAAGCCTGATCTGCTAGCATAGACAATTCAGGCACACAATGAAACAAATCTTTTGTTTTGTGCTTGAAGGCGGTTTCAACTTAGAAAGGAGCTGTATATATTGTTTACTTTGTCTTTATGTTGCTCATACTGTCAAATTCAGGTTATGATTTCTTTGAGGAAGCCAGAAAAGTGAAATACCCAATTTAAGTGCTTTCTCTAAACAAGATGTATAAACAGATTTTTGCATATTGTATGTGTTTCTTACTTTATCTAAGAAACAAAGGGCTGAATCCACTTAACAATATGGATGTCTATTTCAATTCTTTGACTATAAATTCTGCGACTGAGGAATTGCACACGTATTTTCTAAGTCCACATATTTTATTAACGATACTTCCAAGCAAAGCATTTTTAACCAGTCAGAAATCAGAAAGTATTTTTAAATGGCTATAGTGTTTGGCTTTGAGATTTCTTTCTTTTTTTTTTTTTTTTAAATATTTATTTATTTTTGAGAGAGAGAGAGAGCATGATGAGCAGGGGAGGGGTAGAGAGAGAGGGAGACACAGAATCTGAAGCAGGCTCCAGGATCTGAACTGTCAGCACAGAGTCCAATGCGGGGTTCAAACTCACAAACCGTGAGATCATGACCTGGCCCAAAGTCAGACTCTCAACCAACTATAGACGCCCTATAATGTTTGGCTTTGAACAATCCTTTGCATTTGAGTATTTGCCTCTAATGATGAGCCTGTCAATATGTTATGCAGATTATTATATACTATGTGCTAAAATGTGATCCTTTATGTTTTGAAGCTAAACCATATGCTCAATTTGAATTCCACTAAAAACCTATACAATATAAATTTATGCTCTATATACCTTCTTACTTGGTATAATTGAAAATTATTAAAAAGTTGAAACTGAATCATGCCATCTTTATTATAATGTGAGAATTGTTGGCTGTTTTTTCAGGATCCATTGTCCCATTTCTCCTTCCTTACAATGTCCTGATTTTCAGCTATGTGTCCACCTTTCCTCTGGGAAGTTCAGAAAGCTAGAAGAAAGCTCATGTCTCATCTACAGGAAGAGGTTTCGGAACCCAGGGCTAAACCAATGAGGTCACCGCAGTTATTTCACATGTGACACGTTACACAATTTGGGCACTTAAGACCTGAAGAGAGATTGTTGAGCTCTCCTGGGGAAGAAGTCTCTTCTATGTTGTGTACAAATTGGAGGCCTAGAACTGCTGTATAGCCATTTAGTCTCCGGTTGGAGGATTCAGCCTACCTGGGAGGGCGCACAGCTAAAGGCAAGGGGGTAAATAGAGACAATCTCTGGATTAGTCAATCCTATCACTTGCTCCACTTCTGAAGTTCATGATGTACATTTCCTCATGGCTTAAGTCAGTTTGCATTTTCTCATCAAAAACACCCTAAATTTATACATTTATAGATGCAGATATCATAGAGTTCAGATTTTCATCATATATATATGTTATTATATATGCATATAAGCTATTCCCAAGAAATGTAATTATTTTAGGGACGGTGATTTATTAAGTGTTAAATTCAGTTTATTTTTAAACATTTTAAATTGTTTATGTAGATAGATTTAGCAATCATTAGAATCATTTGTCACCATCTGTTCTGGTTTGGGATTTGAAAAGTATGGTTTCCAATTTTGAAGCTAAACTTATTGGTATGATAGTCTCAAATTTTGGCAAGATACTTAAAACACATCTTCAGCCAATCATTAAAACATTTTCCCATCTGTAGATGGAATATGGTTTCATTGCTTTAGTCCGTCATGAAATAGTTACATATATACCCTGTTCTTGCTGTTCTTCCACTCAGAGTTTCAGTGTCTACTATTTAATAGTGAACAATAGTATAGCATTTAATTATTATTATTTTTAAGGAATGTACCCAGTCTGTGCTAGCCATTGGTGTTAGCCACATTGCAGACATAGCCCCTGCCCTCTAAGGCTTATGATTTGTGGTTTAGGCAGAAAATGAGATGGGCAATTAATTCAAAATGATAAGAAAGTGAGGGGGGGGTCTTATAAGTATAGAGTCTTATAAAAACACACGCTGAATGGCATATAATCCAGACTGGGGTCTTTAGAGAAGGAAACTCAGAAAAAGTGATATCTAACCTGAGACTGAAAAGGCCAAATAGGAAATAGTCATTAAGCATGTGAAATTCTCAGAGGAAGAAGGAAGGTGTAGAAGTGGGGTTCTGGGAAGAGGAATGGTACACAGGCACAGAGAGAAGAGAGAACACGACACATCTTGTGCAACTGATTCAAAATCCTGGGGCATAGAGCCTCTTCGTGTCCTCAGAGGCCTGATTATGAAGGGCTTGGGGGGCCCTGCAAGATGAATTTGAAGTTTAGTCTGAGAACACTGGATACTTTGGAAGGAAGAAACTTTAAACAGGATGGTAAGAGGATATCCTTGCCTTTTAGCATGATCACTAAAAAGGGATCAAGATTAGAGTCAGGGAGGCCAGTAAGAAAACGTTTGTAGTAATTTGAGCAAGAAATGATGGTGTCTTGAGTTTCTTCAGGAAAAACAATGAGCAGGATTTAGGGATTAATTGGGTGTTGTGAAAGATTGGGGTGTTAATTTAACACATTATTTAATAGGTATCAGATCCTACAGACCTTCTTCCTTGGAATTATTTTTGACTCAAACAGAAGTTTTATTCATAAGGTCATCAAAATGTCTACACTCCAGGAAAGCAAGTCCATATAGAGCTGCCCACCATACCAATACAATAAGCTGACTCCATCTTTAGAATAATTGCAAAAACAGCCCTGCGTTGGAGCAAAAGTAGTTTGGGCAGAAGACATGCATGGAAGTGTAAGATTCTCATCCTCAGGGGGTTCTAATGATCACAGTCCCACCAGTGCTCCTGAGCACCAAAGAGAGGAGTGACACTTGGCACAAATCCATGATGGATTAGTAGCTATGCATGTGGTTTTGAACTTCAGAATAGCAGTGAGGTCATCATTGTTAGGAAATTTTAAAGTAGTAGAAAATGGGAAAACATACATTTCAACTTATAATTAAAGGCATTTAATTAAGTTTGTTTGGGGGTACTTGGAATTTGAAGAAACTGTTCAGGGAATCGGAAAAACTAGAGACAGAAGGTACAAACTCAAAAGCAGTTTGCTAAAATGAACTAAGAATCAACAAAGGAAAAGGGAGAGGTCAACATATTCTTATACTGAATTTCAGTTGCTTTTGTATAGTAATGTGTCCTTTGTAGTAGTTGCTTTTCCTTCAGTACGTATTCTCTAGGTGTGAAAAGAAAATAAAAAGAAAAAGAATAGTCTTCTTTAAGAAAACATTTCTCATCACAACATACTGCCACTCAATCTCTTTTTGAACTGCTAAAAGCAAAAGCAAAACAAACCAAAACAAAACAACAAGCACGCAAACTCCTGGCATATCCACAGGTATCAGCCCTTTTCCTTCCAAGATGAAGTAGTCCACACTTGACGCATCATTCTCTAATATTTATGGTCTGAAAAGAAAAATAGCAAAAGGTGATCCTTAAAAAAATTTGACTCTCCAGCTAAAATTCATTTTATTTACTTTATGTTGGTCTAGTTTTTAACTTTTTTATTGTGAAATGTGAATGCATACAAAAAAGAAATACAGAACAAAAATGTTAAGTTCTATGATCTATTACAAAGTGTACATCTTGTCATCACGATCTAGGAATAAATAGAAAATTGTCAAGACCCAAAAGTACTCCTTGCGTACCCCAGTCAGTATCCCTTACTTCCTCCTTCCCCAAATTTCCACTATCATAATTTTTTCCACTTCCATAATTTTTATGAAAATCCCATTCATGCATATCTTTGTAGTTATGCCATGTACATATGTGGCATTTAATACTATAGTTTAGTGTTAGGTTTTTTTTAATTTACAAGAATGGAATCATATAATGTGCACTCTTTTCGTAAGCAGTCTTTCATCCCACATTATATTTGCAAGATTTATCCACAGTGTTGTTTGTAGTTATGTATTCATGCAATTCATAAGAATTGAATGGACATACCTGAATTAATTGATTTATTCTACTTTTGATGGACTTTTGGGTTGCTACCCGTTCAGAGTTATTATTAGAAACAATGCCACTTTAACATTCTTGAGCATGTCTCTTGGTGCACACATGTTCATTTCCACTGGATATCTACATAGGAGTAGAATTATTGAGTCAATGGCTTATGTGTAAATTGAACTTTAGTAATTAAGGCTAATAAAATTTTCAAGAGATTATACTAATTTACCTTCCCATCATCAGATTATGAGAGTCTCATCTGCCCCAGCTTCCCCCCAACACTTGTGATGGCCAGTCATTTTCTTTTTAACAGTTCAGGTGGGTGTATGGGGGCTACTCATTTTGGTTTTATTTGCATTTTCCTGATTACTCTTGCAATCGAACCCTTTTTCATATTAAATTCTAGGTGAGCAGTTATTATTCTCAGACCCATAAATATATTATTCTATCCCATTGTTTTCACTTTTTGCCTATCAAGAAGATGCTCTCTGTTTAATTGTTGTCCTTTGATGACTGTCTTATTTATCTTGCTTTTTGGGGAATAATTGGGATTCAATAAGTTTGCTATGATACCTATGTATGAAATGTTTTAATCTTGCTTAGGATTTTTAGGGATTCTTAAATCTATAGTTCAATATTTTTCATCAACCACTGTCTCTTCAAATATTTTTCTGTCCACATTGTCTCTTTATTCTATATCTGATGTTTCAAGTTCTTCCATATTAGAATTCCTACAGTATCTTCTAAACTTTATATCCACTTCTCTGTATTTTTCTTCTCTTGCTCTCTACTTTCTTCCAGATGTTTTCTTTTTCTTATTTTATAGCTACTATTAATGACTTTAGCTGGATCAAATCTGCTGTTATACCTATGCATTGATTTCTTAAGCTTGGTAAATATTATTCAAATTGCAGAATTTCTACTTAGTTTTTTCCTTTATAACTTTCAGTTCTCATTCTTAGTCTTGTCTGTTATTTCATTGAACATGAAATGCAGAGTTATTTTACAGTTTGTGTTTTATATCTCCATATAGTGCCAGTATTTGGAGACCCTCTCGATCTGTTTCTTGCTTTTGTTTCTGCTGATTTCCTTGAATGTGTTATTTTTCTCCTAATGTGACTGGTTTTCATTGTGTACCAGAAATCGATTTTGCAAAATTGAATACAGAAGTAATTTGAAGCTTACAGTGGTGTTATCTTCCGCCAGAGAGGATTTACATTTGCTTTTACCAGGTACCTGGGCAGTACTAACAACCTGGGATTCACTCAGTCCAATTTTAAGGTTTTCATGGCTTAAAGCTATATTTCAGCCACCATGGAGGTCTTTTTACTTCTTGTTCACACTTAATGTACAGCTAAGCAAAAGCAAGGAGAATTACCAGGACGCCAATCCTTTGACAGGCCCTGACCCTAATTCTTGATCCCTGCTCCTGCTAGTTTGCTGAGAGCATAGCCTAGCCTCACAACTGCCCCATCTAGAGTGAGAAATATTCACAGGGATGTGGGGGGTGGGAGGGTGGGAGTGGGGGTGGGGAGGTGGGGAGGAAACAGCTTCAAATCTCTGACTCACCTTCTCAGGCTCCTATACTCTTTTATACTCTGTCTTGATACTTCTTTACTATCTTGGTAGATTTCCCTTTCCCTAAGTATACAGTTTGCCCAGTTTTCTCATTTCCTTTATGTTGGAGGGTTGCTTGGAATTACCTCTGCTTGGAGCAGAGTAATTTTTTTAAAGCATGAACTTATTGCCTCATTTTCTAAGAAAAATAAATATATTGAAAGGTAAAATTATCAGCACTTCATAACTCAGTTCAAGGCTGGGGAAAAGTCATAGATAACATTTTGGGGGAGAGTATGAAATATGAAGTTTTTAAAAATTCTGATTTAATTATATTATTTACTGTATTCTTTTCTTTGTTTTATTAAAGCTGCTAACAAAGTATAACTAGAAACTCTACAAGGGCAGTTGCTGCTACATGAGTGAATAAGTGCTTGGAAAGTGTATTTTCAATTGGTATAAGAGGGAAGGAAAATGTTGGATTGTAGCTAACGTGCTTTTAGGATCCTAAATACAGCCAGACTTTTAAATGCACAATTTGGTTCATAGTGAAAGGAAACATAAAAAGTATCACAGTAGATTGTGTTTTTCTGACTATGAATTCTAAGGCTTTATTCATTGTGGGTTAGACATAATAGAAGAGAAGCAGACAGAATATTTTATATTTTAGAACCAGAGCAAAGCAGGAAAATCATAGTAGTCGAATGATGTTGTTCAATGTGTGATTTAAAATTGAGATGAGTTATATTTGTACTTGAATAGCAAAATGGCTTTCACTTTTCTGTCTGGTTATAGGCCAGAAGTGCAAAGCAAAAACAGAATCGTAAACTATTTTAGAGTTTGTTAACTAAATCCTCAATTGTTTCACATTATCCCTGTAGTCAGTCAGCTTACCCTCTGTTCTCATCCTGTGATATAATATAATCAGATCAAGGCACAGGTTATGATGACTATTCTCATTTTCTTTTTGGTTTTAAAATAAAAATACAGTAGAGAAAGAGCTATCATTTCAGGTGAAGAGTTAGAAAGTCACTGGCTGCCAATCTTTCATACTTCCTCATCTTGAAGCAGTTGTAAGATTCTTTAAGCATTCCACACTGAGGGGACTAAAGTGCCAAAAGTGGAAAAGGAGCAATGCAGAGTTGGAAGCGAGCATGGCAGGTTTTATACAAGGGAAAGTAGGTATTGTAGTTTGAGAATAGCCAACCATACACTGCCAGGCTCTGTCCAAAATTATGTACGCAAGACGTTGGCTTCTGTCAGTCTGGCAGACCAGACACTGTGGAGGGCCCACTGAGGGGGAAAAAATGAGATCTGCATAAAACATATTTTAATTGGACTTCTGCACTTGCAGGAAATAAAGAAAACTCTAAAGAACCTGCCACCTGGAAACAAAAGCACAAAAATATGTGCTGAAAAAGGAATCCTTAAACAAACTCAAAAGTAACTTCGTCTTAAATATACATGCCTGTCTTAGGGCTACAGCAGGGAAACTGTCTTTGGCCAAGGGCAAAATGGGAGAAGTAAATCAGAGGCTCTGGGATTAATCCAAGAACTTTCCAAGGGAGATAAAATTGTCCAAAGCCCAGTAGTACCTTCCTGCTTCTGTAGAAACAAACATAATTCTTCTCCAAAGATAGGCATCCTCAGTTTTTCATGGGTAAAGATGGGCCAAATAGAGATTAGAATCAAAGATCACTAAGCGTCTAAGAAAACTAACCACTGATTGAATTTCAGTGGAAATTGCGAGCAACGTACGATATTGGAATTATCAAATAATAACCACTAAAATAAATTATAATTTATTTTATATAAACGCAGTTGGCACTCATATGTGCACTAACTGAGGGAATTAATGCCATGGTAAACTTCTTGACCAGTGGAGATCAGTTGAATGCAATGACATTTGTTAATATATTTTGCAGTTAATTTTTCCTGTGTCTTATTTTATAAATCCCATATAGAAAGTCTGTAATGATCTCTTCTTGTACTGTCTTCTAAAATCTCTTTTATATTTCAGTCTTAATTACTGGAATTGCCATTTCATGATGGAATGCAATTGAGAGATTTAATTTTGTTTTTTTGTTTTTTTATAATTTGGAAGATACACTGTCCTAGTTCATAGCATGGGTCTTAATCTGAAGTCGTCATTCTGTTCAATGGATAGATTTATCTATCTCTGTTCTAATACTACAGTGTGTTAGTTAATTTAGTTTTTTTAAACATTTATTTATTATTGAGAGACAGAGAAGAGTGTGAGCATGGGAGGGGCAGAGAGAGGGGGGAGACACAGAATCTGAAGCAGGCTCTGTCAACACAGAGCCTGATGCAGGGCTCAAACTCACAAACTGCGAGATCATGACCTGAGCCGAAGTCGGACGCCTAACCGACTGAGCCACCCAGGCACCCTTAATTTAGTTTTATAACAGATCTTGATATCTGGTAGGAACATTTCTTCTCCATTATTTTTTTCAGTTTCTTTAATGTCTTCACTCTTCTTGGAGTTTTGCTCTTCTATATAAATTTTAAAATTATTTGTCAAATTATTGGAAAAAAACCTACTTATTTTGTAATTGAATTTAGAATTTTGTTGGAGATTACTTATATTCTTATGATTTTGAGCCTTCCTACTCGTGATTATGAGATATATTTTTAAGTATTTAGGTCTTCTTTGGTGTCTTTCAAAAAGCTTCAACATTTTCTCCACACATATCCTGTGCAGCTTTTGTTAGATTTGTATCATTGTAACTTTCCCTATTTTTTTGACTACAAATGGTATCTTTTGTAGATTATTTTTATAATAATATTTTATAACAAATAATAATACAGTTCTCTTTGTACACTTACCTTGTCTTTGGCTACCTTGATACAGTTTCTTACTATTCTAATATTTTTATCTACTCATTCTTTGTCTTCTAGGTAGACAATGATGTCACATGCAAATAATGAAAATATTTTCTTTCCTTCAGATAGTTAGAACATTGTGCTTGGCTGCATGACTTGGTTTGGCTATTGGGATGTTATTGAACATGATGGGAGCAGAAGCTTAAAATATGGATGCACAGTTGGACCAGTCTTTTGAACTCCTATCTTTAGCCACGAGAAGACCATGCCTTGAATAGCCATTGTTCCAAGGAAGATGAAAGACACGAGTTGCAGATCTGGATTCAACCCACGGCTTGGAGCAAGCCTAGCCAAGCCCAGCCTATATCAGCCAAACCTCAGCAAAGTGAGAAATAAATGTTTATTGTGGCATGTCCCTGAAATTATGTGGTTGTTGTGGTAACAGCAGACTGCTACAAAATTGAAAGACCCGTTATGGGAGAGTGCTCCCTTGTCAATAAATGTTTCCCACCAACCTTACAATCTACTGCCCTTTATATTCTGCCCCTTCTAGTCCTATATGCTTAAAGACCACCCTCATACATAGTCTCTTGGTTCTTGCTTTTATATTTTTGCCAGGTTTAGCAATTTTTTGATGTGCAAGCTATCTTCTCCCAAAGCTGTGATTGTATTTTCCCATTCCAGCTATGCTGAGACTTGACACTATTGTTGGCCTGTAGACAATACACGATGAAAGGTAGATCTTGAGGGAGATAAGCATCATCCTGCTAGGCAACCGCCTCAGGTAAGGTCTTTATGGGACAGGAAAGGCTGCTCTCCTCTTGCAAGGGGGAAAGAACTTCTAACTAGGCAGTGAATTCAGTGAACTGTAGGTGTTCAAGATTCTCAGGCTCATCCACTCAAATGTCCCCATCATAGGTCTTTGAGTTCTACTCTTCCTGTTCCTAACTTTGTCAAAGAAGAACTGTCAAGGCTGTGCATGAAGTCTCCTTTGTAATTTTGCCACCTTCATCATTAAGATATAAGTCGAAGATCAAAAAGTATCTGATATAAGTGCTTACTATGAATCTAACCGTGATTAACTTTCTTACATGCTTTCACTTAATCCTTTCAATAGGCCCGTAGCCTGGAATACTATTATCCTCATTTTTAAAATGAGAAAAATAAAGTTTATAGAAATGAAGTAACTTGTATCAGTTCTCAGCTAATACGTGGCAGAACTGCAGTGTGAAAAATCAGGTCTGTTGGACTTCAAAGCCCACACAAGGATACGTGGCATGCCAATGAAAATGAACGGAGTACAGAAATCGCTTCTTATTTTACAAAGATTATTAAAAAAACAAAAGAAATTTAAATAGGTTTTTTAAGAACTACAGATGTTTTGAGAAAAAATTCCACCGTTAGAAGCTGACAAATTTAAAAGAGCCAGATATGAGAGACACAACAGGGTGACGGGGAAAGTCATTCACGTGATAGGAAAGAAATTAAGATTCCTGAACAACTTTTAAATTCCAGACACTCTTCTAGGTGCTTTCGTATGCACCTGCTTATTTAATCTTACCAATATTCTCTTGTTTTAGGCATTTCCCAGCGCTATTAAGAGAGAGAGTCATGATTTGGGGTCAGCTGTGACTTTAATTCTCAAGTCCTCTCTATTAGGCCCATCTTAATCAGAATGTGGACCATGGGCCAGCATCATCATCATCATCACCTGACACGTTGTGAGAGCTGCAGTTTCAGGCCTGACCCAGACATTCTCAATCAGAATCTGCATTTTAACAAGCTCTTTAGGTGAGCCCTACACACATTCAAGTTTGAGAAGCACTGCATCATTGCATATAATCTTCTCAGCATATGTGTACTGGTAGGACTCAGAAGAGTTTAACAATGGACCCTCAGGAAATTGGCCTTAAAAGAAACTTGATAAATGGCAATAGCTGAAATCTCACAGTGGTCTTAAAACATGATCCAAATAGGGCTTTGTTTTATGGAAATTCTAGCTAATTTTGTGTCTAGCTCTCTGCTTCATCCATACTAGAAAATCTCAAGTTATCTGAATAAATTACAGTGAAGGATATTTATTAAGGAGCCTCTGTATGTTGAATATAGTTCTGGGCAAGACTAAAAAGTCAGACATGTTTCATTCCTTAAAGAGCTTTTAATATAAATTTGAAAGAAACCCCAGATGAAACCAAAAGAAAAGAACGTGGAAAAAATAACCAAAAAAAGCACATAAACAAGGTTCTAGAATACAAGTAAGCATATGACAGAAGTATGTGTTTTGTGAAAGTTGCTATAAGTGTCCGTGACCAAAGCCATAAGAGTTTAAGTCATAAATCTCCCTGCACAGGTGATTCTAGTGAATGTTTTGAGAGAAGAACCGTGGTCCAAAAAACAGCAAGTACCAGGGCATTTCATTAAGTGGATATGGCCAAAAAATAGTTTCTTGGAGATGGGGCCAGGAAAACCATGATTCATATATAGAAGTGAAGAAAAGTGAACAAAAAATAAGTTGAGCTAAGGATGCACGTTTGACTAAGTGCGTCAAGAAAGTAAGAAATAATGGAGGAGTAAAGGAAAGGAAAAGAGAAGTATATTGTATGCACATGTATTAGAACCATTAAAGAAATAGAACCAATAGGATGAAGAGAGACAGAGACAGACAGAAAGATCTATTGTAAAGAGTTGGCTTATACAATGATGGGGTTGTCAAATCCAAAATTTGCAAAGCAGCCTGGAAGACTAGAAATTCTGGCAAGGTTGATGTTGCAGTCTCTTGATTACAAAAGCAGCCTGGAGGCAAAATTCCTTCTTCTAGGACTTCAGTCTTCTTTTCTTAAGGCCTTCAACTGACTGGGTGGAACCCACTCATATTGTGGAGGGTTAACAGCTTTACTCAAAGTCTCCTGATTTAAATGTTAATTACATATGAAAAACATCTTCATTGCAACATCTAGAATGGTGTTTGACCAAACAACTGAGAACCATAACTTAACCAAGTTGACACAAAAATTAACCATCATAACATTTGCAGAAGCACAAAAATTGTTTAAGGTGTCCTTCTAGGGCTGGTGAAACTGGGTGAGTATAGCCAATGTTGCTGCTAACATCTTCAGTGTAAGGTGTGGCCAGTGAGTTTGGATGAAATGAAAACTGTTTTTATAATTAGAACATGTGTTTTAACTGCATTTTGACTATTAGGTGGATGTTAACAGATAATTGTGTTAATATTGTGTAATTACCATGACACCCCCCTCCCCTGTTATTCAGCAAAATTAGTGTTATTTATTCAGTTCTGGACATCATTATTTGAACAAAGTAGATAGAGCTCATCCACAGTAGTATGTCCAGAATACCTTACTCTTGAAATAAGAAGATTTAGGAAGATTCAGTGGTTGATTGTTAAAATAACACAAGAGGAAGTCAAACTTATTCTATGTTGCTCCAGAGTTCTGATTGTGACCCATGGGTAGGAAGTCTATCACGTAGGTAGAAGTTTTTGGCAAACAGAAATTCATAGAGCCAAGCCAACTATCCAAAAAAAAAAAAAAAAAAAAAAACCTTCCTGGAAACATTGAACTGAAGCTGGCTTACACTCCCTCAGACATAGCATGAGGAAATGCCTGGGTAGGGTTTCAGGTTGTCTATTCTGCCCCTAAGATGCTGTGATTCAAGGGCAGTTCTTTTGTTTAGTCATTTTGCTGCCAGTTGCTTGGCTAAATAAATATTTGGATATGAACAATGTAAAAAGGAACCAGAAAATTTCGGGCACACTTATCTGCCCTTTTGATCTCTGTGTTTGCTCTTAATTCAGCAGCTAAGAAAGCGAGCAGAGAGGTGGGCCTATGGGTAACTTTTATTTTCTTTATGCATTTCTGTATTTTCCAAATTTTCCACAATGAATGTGTATTAATGTTATTTTTACCAAAGCAAAGAGAGTGGGTACAAGGCTACAGTCTACTTTATGTTGACCACAAATGAGCCTGTGTATAGAAGCCTTTCCGGCCCTTAGAATAGTGCAGGGGTCTGTGAGACAGCAGTTGGGAGCCAAGAGGAGCCGAACTTGATGTAACCTCTTATTTTTTAAAAAAAGTCTCATCGTGGTTTTGACCAGTATTTTTTAGCATACAGCTATTCCAGGCCCCCTGTTTTCTAGCAGATTCATAATACCAAAATTAACATGTGATTTTGCTTTCCTTTCTTAAGTTGGAAATGCCCAAAACTCAATGTCTCGGGGTATGCCAAAGAGGTAAAACCTACAGGGTGGTAGAGATTCTGCTCAATGCTCCCTTTTCTGTGATATGACAGGAGGTCAAGTCAGCGGGGAAGACGTGCCCATGAAGATTGTAGTGAGGTATTGCATGGAATTTAGCTCAGTGGAAAGCTCCTAGCGAAAGGCAGATTTCTCACATGTGTGTGTTCATTTCTGGTTGGAGAGATCACCAAGTAGATATGCGAACACACTGCAAGCTAGGAAAGAGGGCTGCACTCTTAGACCAAGGACTTTGTATCTCACTTTACCAAACTCCTCCCCAAAGGATGAACGGCACAGGTCACTGTTAGCTATTGTTTTCTTTTTGAAAGAGACCTTGCTGGAGACACAGTGATGTAAGAACTTGAGCACTGTAGATTTTATTGCTGACTATGTGTTCAAAAATCCCAAGAAAGACTTCAAGCATCAGATTGCATCAGGACTTGAGAGAGCTATTGGCACTAGAATACTCCTCCTCCTCCCACTCCTCCTCCTCCCTCTCCTCCTCCTCGTCCTCCTCCTCCTTCTGAGAGAGAAAGAGAGAAAGCAGGGGAGGGGCAAGGTGGGGAGAGAGAGAGAGTGAGAGAGAGAGAGAGAGAGAGAGAGAATCATAAGCAGGCTCCCCACTCAGTGCAGAACACAAGGAGAGCCTGGATCTCATGACCTTGGTATCATGACCTGAGCCCAAATCAGGAGTTGGACGCTCAACCGACTGAGCCACCCAGATGCCCCTGAAACTCTTCTTAAGAGAAGGTTTTATTTTAAAGAATTGAATGGGGCAGCTGGATGGCTCAGTCAGTTAAACGTCTCAATTTGGCTCAGGTCATGATCTCATGGTTCGTGGTTTTCAGCCCCGAAAAGAGCTCTGTGCTGACAGCTTGGAGCCTGGAGCCTGTTTCAGATTTTGTCTCTTTCTCTCTCTGCCCCTCTCCTGCTCTCTCTCTCTCTCTCTCTCTCTCTCAAAAATAAGTGAACATTAAAAAAAAAGAACAACAAAGTTTTACTCTTATGAAAGCTCCCCAGTTGGTCAACTAAGATTTGGCTGTGACTTTTCAAGCTCTGACTCAGCATTAAATGAAACTGAGTAATAATTAGCCAGTAATCTCAATTTTGTTCTCTGGATCCACCAGCAAAAGCCAAGTTAAAAGTTGTTTCTTTTGTCGTTTATATAGTATATTAAGCATGAATTTAAACTTTGAAAAATTAATTCAAAGTTTTCTTAATTAAAATGATGAGGCATTAGAAGAATAAATCAGATGGGAAGATTTCATCGCATTGCCAGGATCAGAGCTGAAGAGAGCAATTTCAGTACTTTCTCTGGTGTAAGGATGGGCCAATTGTTTTCATGCTAAGCCTGAGCTGTGTATGCCAACCAGAGGATGAACTTTAAGGGGCAATGAAGTTAGAGAAAGAAGATAAAATAATTCTATCTCTCCCTCTCTCTTATTTCTGACATGGTCTGGGGCTAACACCTCTGAAGTTGCCCACCTTTGCCAAGATATTGCTTTTGTTGCTTAGTTTACTGTTGTTAATGGTTCTGATATGAATCTCTCTATATAGACAAAATTGCCGTGAGTGTTAAATTTGTTAATACATGTAAAACACAAAACCATGGCCTGGCGTATAATAAGCTTCAATAGATTTTTAGTTGGATCATTGCCCCAATCCAACGATCAGTGCCTCTCCAGACTTTCCTCACGTTTGCTCATGGTGTACTTTGCTTATTGCCCCAGATTTTTACATTTCAATCTAGAGGAAAAAGGACCAGGAGAAGAAAGGAGGAGAAAGAAAAGGAAGGTAAGGATTAGCCCTAAATGTAGGATTTTCTCTGTAGAGTGTGATTACTGCTTGTAGAATGCATTTTTGATTGATAAGCAATGAAAATAGATGCAGCAGATCCAGAAATTTCTGAGCTGCTACAGAAGCGCGCACACACACACACACACACACACACACACACACAAAATCCCTAGAGATTGCATCAAGCATATTCAGTTTCTGTATGAACACAAATTCCTGTGAAAACCTAATAAATGCAGTGATAGAAAAAAAGGGAGACTCTCCAATATTTTTCCGGTCTGCTGCCTGGTTTGCTTTTGACATAGGGCCGGATATCCTGCAAGTCTAAGGGATGTGCACATTGTCGATTCAAATGACTATTTCAGTCTATCCAGTCTACTAATACTAAATATATTTTATTTCCTCTTGCCTTCAATGTGATGTTCAAAATATCAGTAATAATTTTCAAATGATTTCTGCTTTATTTAAGAATAAAGAGTACAGGAAGTGTGCATCTGAAATACTGACTTTTATACATAGTTTCATTACATTAAACTCTTTCTTTGTAAAAGGAATTATATTGCAAGAACTAACACAAATGCATGGGCTAAGTTGCTCTACTTATTTCAGAAATAGTTCTTTATCTGAAATTCTGTTTATGGATCTGTAGAATTTTTTTATAAAATGCATCAGTTCATTTTTAGGAAGGAGATTCTCTTTTTTCTTTGAATTTTCTTATTTGATTATTTTCAAATTACTCAAGTACTCAATTCTTGTATTATCAGGTAAAATAGAAGAGTAAAAAATAATGACTACTTTCTCCCTTGTATCTCTTTTCATCCTCCCCAACCAATAATAAAAGACTGGAATATATCTCTCCCTATCCTTCTTGTACACTGACACTATGTGTGTGTATACACGTGCACATATGTAGTGTATATATATGTGTATATACAGTGTATAATATTAAATATATTCTATGAATATTCTATATATAGTCTAATGATTTGCTGAAATAGAATCCTACATATTACATTAAACTTACCTTTTTATCTGACAATATAAGGCAACATATTTTCTGACCTAGTGGTCTAGGTGAAACAACTGCCAACATTTCAAAAATTTCAGAGTTCAGACAACATTATTTAGTAGCTTTCTACATTTTTCTTTAAATAATATACATATTTGTAAATTGGGAGTCTGACTTCAGCTCAGGTCATGATCTCTCAGCTCGTGAGTTCGAGCTCCATGTAGGTATCTGTGCTGACAGCTCAGAACCTGGAGCCTGCTTTGGATCCTCTGTCTCTCTTTCTGTGACCCTCCCCAGCTTGTGCTCTGTCTCTGTCTCTCTCTAAAAAATGAATAAATGTTAAAAAAATTTTTTAAGTAAATAAAACAAATACTAAACTGGACAGTAGGACCAACAGGAGTGCAGGGGTTCCGAGAAGAGCTATCAAGAAGTCTGGGGTAGACAGAGCATTTAGTGAAGAATTAGGATTGTGTTTTAAACAAAATGTCACTCAAAAAGATCTGGAAATGTTTCCAATTGATTAATTCGCTGTGGCAGACAATGTTGGTCAGTTAACACAATAGCTATTTCCAGTACCCCATTCTCTTACTATCTCCCTCGAAGATGGGGAGAGGTATCATCATCATCTTAACACTGGAAGTCTACTGCAGGATCTAAGAAAGCTTTCCCTGTCCTCAGCCAAGGGACAGATGCAGTTGCCTCTCTCTCTCCCTGCTGTTTCTTGTCTGGATGATGAATGTGATTTCTGGAGCTGTAGTAGCCACCCTGTGACCATGAAGTGACAAGGATGAGGACAAAAGTCCAGCACACGAGCAATGATTTTATGAAAATATAAAAAGTATGACTTTTTCAGTAAAGTATGGCATCACTGAGCTGCTAAAACTGCCTGCAACTACTCATCTCTGGACTTCTTATTATGGGGGTATAAAAAACCTACTTAAAACAAATAGTGTTGTCATGGTTGGTCAACATTTCTTTTAATAGTAACTGATATGCCACCATAAATGAACAATATATATATTGAATAGTCTTTAGAGTGTTATTATAAGCAACTTAAACGTATATAAACAGAAGGCTGGTTAAATCATTTCTCATCCATTCATACAATGGGCTACAATGTGGCTCTGAAAAAGAGTGATAGAAATCTATATATATTGAGACGAATAATCACCAAGACACAGTAAATGGAAAAAGCAAAAGCAGAGTAATATGTATATTTCAATCTCTCAAAATGAAGATGGCAAACGATGAAAACAAAAGATTGGGGCTCCTCTATGTTTCAGTCAGTTAAGCATCCTGCTCTTGATTTCAGCTCAGTCATGATCTCATGGTTTGTGGGTTCTAGCCCTGGGTTGGGCTCTGTGCTGACAGAGCAGAGCCTGCTTGGGATTGTTGTTCTCTCTCTGTCCCTCCCCCACTTGCATGTGTGCTCTCTCTCTCTCTCTCTCTCTCAAAAATAAATAAATAAGGCATCTGGGTGGCTCAGTCAGTTAAGCCTCTGACTTGGGCTCAGGTCATGGTCTCATGGTTCTTAAGTTTGAGCCCTGCATCAAGCCGCATTGAGCCCCACATTCTCTCCTTCTCCCTCTCTTTCCGCCCCACCCCTGCTTGCTCTCTCTCTCTCAAAATAAATAAGTAAACTTAAAAAAAAAAAAGAAAAACAACTGCTTTAAAAAAATAAAAAATGAACTTAGAAAATATTTTAAAAAACCCAAAATGCTAAAATGAAAAATATGTTATTCAAAATTTAAAAGACTAAATAACTACAAATAAAATTTAAATAATTAAAATTTTAATTTCTTTGGTGAACGTTTGTAGCATTTATACTTCTAAAATTACTAAAGCTTGACATTGCACCAAAACTTTTGGAACAATGCATAGTATACTTTACTATATTAAGAAACAAAAGGATGACAGATAGATGATAGATAGATGGGTAGATAGATGATACACAGATACACATACATGCTTACATACATATACATACATAAATCCCCCTATATATATTGGCTTATGTGTATATATATATGATGTGTATATATATATATATGGTAAGTCACTTGTATATAGTGACAATCCAAACGGTTGTCCCAATGGACAGTCAGAGGTGAAAGCAGGCCGGAAGTGGGAGATGGGGAAACTTTTCATATATACCCCATTTCAATGTTTGATTTTTTTTTTTTTTACTTTGCATTTAAAATACCATAGGACTGGGGTACCTGGGTGGCTCAGTTGGTTAAACGTCCAACTTCGGCTCAGGTCATGATCTCATGGTTCATGAGTTTGAGTCCCACATTGGGCTCTGTGCTGACAGCTCAGAGACTGGAGCCTGATTCAGATTCTGTGTCTCCCTCTCTTTCTGCCCCTCCCTTGTTCATACTCTGTCTCTCTCTGTCTCTCTCTCTCAAAAATAAATAAACATTAAAAAAATTTAAATACCATAGGACTGTTATGGTATTTTTTAGGTGCATAATGTGAAAAGGTAAATAAAATGCCATGTGAAGAAATGGTTTGGGAGGAATTTTCTTGTGCCGGAAACAGTCCATTTAACATAGTTCCACCCATTATTGGCACGTTGAAAATGCAAAGTACTGACTTGTGAAATGGGAACAACAGTGAGGTACACCAAATGACCCTTAACAAAATGGGGCTGCTTTGACACAAGGGATTTGCTGCCCTTCAGGGAGACAGAGGTGAGCAGAGAGTTCTATCCTCAGAAATGAAACGAGAGACTGAAGCCCAGTGATCGTCTCAGAGGGGTATAAGAATTCTGAGATATTGGTAATTTTCTGTGTTTGCTACTTCTGTATTCTCTGCTTTCCCCCTTGTCAAAGGGCAACAACTGGATGAAAGAGAAAAGATCTTGTCCTCTGTGGCAACGTGGAGGAATAATGCCCAGTGGACCTCCCTGGCTCTGTAGGAAGTCTCCTTGGGGGTGTGCCAGGAGACAATGGATCAAGTTGGAGAAAAGGAGAGTATGTTGGGGTCTTATGGCTTGCTAAAAAGAGAACAATGCCACCCCTGCTATCGAGAAGGGGTCCTCAGGTTTAATAGTCTCATGTTTGCCCTCTGTCCATGAGGCCTGTGTGATAAATCTTTACATTTTAGACTTGTCAGGCTTCTGCTCCTTGCCCTCCTTTTGTGGGTAAGAACTACCACGGCCTCAGTTGCTTTCTGCAACCATCACTCTGCTCAGTACCCCTGCTCCAGTCAAGTTCTTCCTTCCCAGGAAGCATTATAGACGAACCAGAGGTCCCCCAGGGCCTCTCCGGACCACACTTGGGAGTAACTCCAGCTCAAATGATGCATGACTGGGAAATAAAATACAGCATATCAAGTAGTTGTCCTCACTTATCATATCCAAAGTGTGACAGTTACAAGGAAAAACTACAGAAAACTCAGTAACACAATATACTTGCTTTAAATATGACATCATCTTTCAGTGAAGGCAGCCCCATTTTTGTGATGTATGGGATGTATCTTAGTTAAGTGAGTTCTTTGCCCCTGAGTTTTGAGCTGTGGTATACCATGGTTGAGAAATGGAAATGTAATAGGCATTTATTTCCCTGTACCCAAAGTCTCGAACACCTTTTCTCATATTTTGTGGGGCAATTTCTGTACAATTTCCTTTCCTGTTGGTCAAGAGGAAAGGCATTTCTGTAAAAACTATGGAATTATTTAGTACAGTTGGAATTAGTTGTTAAATTGGTCTTTTTTTTTTATCAGTAACATCAAGGAAACATTAACTATTCTAGGGAAACATATCAGATTTCCACACTGCAGCACACAAATACACAGGTTAATTTCCAAGAATGTAGTTTGTTTTTGATGATATACATGTGTGTATTTGCAGGAGAAAGTATATACGAATTTGTCAGTTCACAGTGGAGAAGAGAATTTTTCCTCTGCTGGTAGGAAAAAACATAAATCTCTAAGATCTTCTTAATAGACCACTATGGAATGATTTGTGTCTCTCCCAAAGTCGCCATGTTAAATCCCCAATATTGGTATATTTGGAGATAATGTGTAAGGTGGTAATTAGTGTTAAATGAGGTCATAGGGGTGCAGTCCTGATATGATAGGGTGAACGTCTTTATAAGAAGAGACACCAGAGACACCATGCTTTTTTTTCTCCCTCTTTCTTCCTCTCTCCATCTAAGCACAAAGCAAAGGCCATGTGAGCACACAGCTGTCTACAAGCCAGGAAGAGAGCTCTTACTGGAAACCGACCCTTCTGGATCTTAGTCTGAGACTTCTTCCTTCCAGAACTGTGAGAAAACACATTTCTGGTGTTTATGCCACCCAATCTGTGGTATTCTGTTATGGCAGCCTGGTTAGACCAATACACAGGCCAAATAATAGCCTGGGAAACAGAATCCTATATAGGGTGTAACTTTAGAGGCCTCTTACAATTTTGTGAATTTTTAAACATTTTGACAACACAAAATATTACTACTTAATTTTTATTTTCAAATTTGCTTCATAAAAGTTGAAAGTGTTTAATTTTGCTCCTTCTAGATAATCCCCACACAATTATTAGTAAATTCACTATATATTCACATCTTTTAGCTTCTTTTTTAGGAAGGATGTTCACGGAAGGCTGCAAAGGTCTGAGGTGAATATAGTGTGGCATATTTTCAACAATGCTTTGGTTGTACCTCCATAGGGTAACCAAACTAAAGAGCTAACACTTCATGTTTCCCATCTTTGAGTATTTAATGTAAGAAGATGAGTCCTTGAAGGCTCCAAGAACAGATACAATCATTCCAAACTCTTGACTGTGTGATTTGTTTCTTAGAGCTTTAATAATGCTTTTTAATCTTAGTGCAATTAGTCTAGTTCTGTTAGCTATCTATCCCCCTCCCCCATTTCTTATATGTAGTAGGATGTGTCTATATCTCCATCTATCTCAACTTCTACTTCTACTCCTACATCTGCATCCACCTCTGTGCCTGCATCACATGAGACCGTTCCTTAAGCCCATTTTCCTAGGAGAGTCTGGTGTCTAGCTTTTAAGCATGCCACAACCCTGTTCCTGCCCCAAGCCTCACTAGTTCTCTTGTCTACTTGATCTACAGGAAATTGAAATCCTCAAACTAAAATGCAGGTTGGTGACTTGCCACATATTCCACAAAGTGTGACAAGAGAGGGGGAAATCAGAGGAATAGAACAGCTTGACTCATACTGTCTCAGAAAATTCTTTTACAGCTGAGTAGCTCTCCATGGGATGGTTGTTTGACTCTGAAACCACACATAGGTCTTAAACATTAGCTCCATTTTCCAGTTGAGGTTTATGTCAATGCATTGCTGATTTGAAAATGCATCAATATCTCTAGACTCATGTTGGAAGCAGCAAAGATCTGGAATCCTTCTTTCTTCTTTGAGGGAAAGGGAGGACTCCTCGTGCACTGGCTGTGACCAATCAAGTTTTGCTTGATGCCAAAAAATTAAACACAGTAAGGCCAGACCCTGTCAGCAATGAGTTGATTGCTTTAAATAAGGGAGATTTCCTGAATGTTTAAATTGAAACTTCGACTTTGATTAAAGCAAAGAGAAGTACCAGGATGGCTTCCTAACTATTTAGTTCCTAAAATTCCTGTGAGGTCTGGAGATGACAAATTCAATTCTGATGTGCTGTGTTTTACACTCTGCAGGCTGTAGTAAAAGGGAAAACTAATCAAGCTTGGGTTTCCCATGGGCTGAGCTTTAAGATGTTTTCCTATTTAAAGCCATGGAAATATGTTAAAACCCACATAGGCAGGATGAAGTTTATACAAGGCAAAAGCTATGTGACCATGTTTTTGCACAGTGTGCATATTTTGACTTTTCATTATTTTTGGTTTGCTTAATCTTTCATTCTATTTAAAATTATATTCCTACTGCATTTTTATCATAAAGATGGGAAAGTGGTTTATATATATATATATGCATATATGTACAAATGCATAATATATATTGAAAAATGACGTTTTTGTCAAATAGAACACACTAGCTTGGATTTAACATTTGTATTAAAAAGAAAAACTAGAAAGCTGATGAATGAGTGACCAGCATATAAATATACGGTGATATATGCAGGCATGGCAAGATAATAATTAAAATTTATTTTTAATAAATAGAATCCAATACCCCTATTGTGTGACTAAAATATTAATTACTATGTAAAAATCATCAAATGAAAAGAAACAAGAATCAGTGTGTCCATAGGTCATTCAAACAAGCTTGGCACTTCATACATAAACAAAGGATTGAAATGTACATAAACTATTGTTTTCAAACAAATTACAAAAGTAGTGCTTCCCATTAGAAGATAAAGCAAGGGACTTCCATTCATGTCTCTGTTCTATTTTAAGCTCGTTATTAGGCTGGATGAAGTTATAGGCAAAACCATAAGGAAGTTAAAAATGTTATATATGTGTGTATGTACATATGTTCTGCCTATCTATCATCTATCTATCTATCTACATTTTTGGAGGGTATTAGCATATTATCCACATTGAAATATTACACCATAGGAGAATGGAAATTCCTTCATAAATATACATGGTTATTAAACTTAATCCCTGACTCTTAAACTTAACATACAAGTAAGCATAATCAAAAATAATTATCTTGTCCATCTTCACAATATGATACACTTAATGTTATGTTTTGGCAAAGAGAATAGTACTCAGCTTTTGGAGATATATTAACTCATAGAACTCAATGGTTTACTGTTATCTACTGAAACCGGGGAGAAGAAATACATGTTCACTAATAGCAACTATGGATTTTCTATTATGTCTGTATGACACAACAAGGTGGACATATTAGACAATGAACAGCAATTTACACATTTAACTAATCAATATTGGGGTTTTTCCTTTTTGTTTGTTAACTTTGGAAGAGGCGAGACAGAGCCAACATTGAATTAACTTGGACACTTAATGGAAGTGGCAGAATCAAGCAATTGTTAGCCTTTGTATAGATAAACCTGATTAAATGAAAACTTGGCATGGGTTACTTTTCCATGGTTACATTTGAAAATGCAAAACCTCTTTGCTCCGCTTAACAAGTGACTAATCTTTTAAAATTTTTATCGTTATTTCCCCAGTAATTTGCAGAACACAGGAAGTCTTGAAGTTGATTTATTCTTATTTCCAAATTTTATAGATGAGGAATTTGAGATCCAGACACTTGAAATGCATTTTAGTCCTAATCAGTGCAAGGCCAAGTTCTGGTCTTTCTGCATTGATGGCCACCACCATTCACTTCTCCCTTTCAATGATTGTTTAGCATTTGTCATTAAAGCCAGGTAGCACATGGTAAAGTAGCACCTTAAAACATGAACATCATGATGAAAAATTCAAATTTTTTTTGAAGACGTTTTATTTTTCATGAAGAAGTCTTTATCAACAGTTTACATAAAGGGAGGATGCGCAGTTACTATGGGCTTGCCCATGTAACTATTTTACATTTTTCTTAAAAATATAAAAGTTTTTAAACAAACAAAAATAAAAGTTCAGTAATAGAAAAATATCACTTTGACAAACCTTTCCACTATAGTTAAGTATAAACTTGGCTCTTGTGGTCTTTGAGGAATTCATACTTGTGTTAGAAGGGAAGTTAAGGACGTATTTATGTGAATTCCAAATTAGCTGTTTCAGAAACAAATGAACTCTATCTTTTCGAAATGAGAATGTTTGAACACACGATTATAGATCTGGTTGGTTTTGATCTCTGGAAGTCCGTGGTGAATTGCATTGCATGTTCTTCTCCTGCCAAACTACACCAGGAACTGTTGTTATTGCTGATGAGCAGTTTGACTTTTATAAATGGTAGTTTAAAGGTCCTTATTTTCTCTATGAGCATGTTCATTTGGATTGATAGGAGTGACTGTATTTCACCCAGAGAACTGGTTGGTGGAACTTTTGGGTTTTGTGTGATGGCAAAATTTTTTTTTAATGTTTATGTATTTTTGAGAGAGAGAGAGAGGGAGAGAGAGAGAGAGAGAAAGTGTGCAAGCAGGGAGGGGCAGAGAGAGGGAGATAGGATCAAAAGCGAGCTCTGAGCTGACAGCAGAGAGTCAGATGTGGGGCTCAAAATCAGAAACCATGAGTCCTTTGGCCTGAGCCAAAGTCTGACGCTTAACCCACTGAGCCACCCAGGTCCCCCTGGCAAACATTATCTGGAGTTGAAAATACTTTGATGACAAAATTGTATCTGATTTTTAGGTAATTGGTAGGGAAATAGTTTTGATTATTAATTACTTGTTGAGTTGAAGTTTTTACTCAGATCATAATATATTTCAAGGTTTAAATTGGATTATCTTATCTCTTTTCTCAAAAAGCATGGTTTTTATGATTTGAAGCTTATTTAAATGATATAAAAATTTTCATTACCAAGTGGTTCTTTGAACCAGAAGGTCAACACTAAGTTTTGTGCAGTTTGATGGTAGCATTTCTTACTATGTTAAGCATTCTGTAGATCTATGCTAGCCACTAAGACAACCACTAGTCATGCATGACTAGTGAACACTTGAAATATGGCCGGTCCAAATGGAGGAACGCTGTGCAAATGAAAAATACAGGATTTCAAAGACTTAATAGAAAAAAAGAACACATATCTCATTAATTTTTCAATATCAGTTACATTTTGAAATGATAATTATTTCGAAATATTGTGTTAAATAAAATATAATGTTAAATGAATCTCTCTCTTTGTTTTTTGTAATGTGGCTACTAGAAGATTGCAAATTACATGTGTAGCTCACATTGTGTTCCTAGTGGACAGTGACACCTAGGAAACTTAAAATTACATATGTGACTTGCTTTATATTTCTATTAGATAGTGCTGCCACGTATAGTAATACCCATACATAGAATCTTCGTCACATCTCCCTTAGCATTTCTTAGAAAAATCAACTTGGAGATTGATGATCTCAACTCCAACCTGGAGTATTCTTTTCTTAACAGGTCTGTTATTAACAGAAGAATCATTGAGTTAATAAGGAAGCCAACATTAGTGATTGTTTAGTTAGTCTTACGTTCCCCCCAACTTTTCTTAATCAATCCATGAGAAATTATTTTTGGTCAAATTAGATAAGGTTTTCTCTCCATTCCCCTCCCCACCCCCCCAAAAACAGGACTGGCATAACAGACCAGTGTAGGTCATAATAGGTTTTCCTATCCTTGCCAAAATTAGAATGATTATCACCTCACTTACAATGGCTGATAGGAAATGTAAGAGTTATTTAGCTGCAATCTAACGGCTCCATAGAGGGTCCTCATCCCTTTTTTTTCTCACAAGACAGAAAAGCAGAAGCAGAATGATTGTATGCCAGCATCTTCTCAGTGGAAAACACAAATGAACCAAGGCAAACCGAGAACCAAATTAAAAAACAAAAACAAAAAACTATCCCCTCTTTGTATATCCTTTTGAATTTGTTGATCCTGAAAGATGATGACTGTGAATGAGATGTAAGATCTTACGGAGTAGCTTGTCTTTCTTTATCTGCTCACTAACCCTAGCATCAAATATACAGTAGGAGTTCAGGAATTTTGGATGAATGGAACTTAATCATTCAGAAATGTGCATTATCTTTATGAAAAGGATGTTTTAGGGAGACTCTTTGTAATAGAATAAAGAAAAGGAACGAAGAAAGAATAGGCACCAAATGTGAAATTATTCTTGAAGGGTCTTCTTTAACTTTTATGGATATTATATGTTTAATTTAACTAACTTTAGTTTGGGTAGAAGAAAGAGATTTCTATGCTCTTATGAAGCTTGTATTGCTACTTACCAGAACGCCAGAACTTCTGTCAGTCAATAGCACATGCAAAATTTATCCAGTATATTACTTGACATAGAGGTTACTCGGTCATTACCAACTAACTTGAGTCTGCCAGAGAATTTTTTATGGAAGTGTGTGCTGCCAAAAAAGAAGTGTCTCTTGATTGATTGCCACAGCTGACCTAAAAGCTCAAGGATCACTGTGTAATAACCCCTTTATCATATATTAACCACAAAGCCCAAGTCCAAATAGCAGCAAGAGTCTTGTTCAAACCCACAAAACTTCAGAAAGCCAGAGACTGGGAGGATTTTTATCCTCCCTGCAATCCATGACATCCCACAGCCTCTGTGTGAGATTGGGTGTCTGATTTGTAATCCCTGAGAACAGATACACTGAAAAACCTTTTGAATGAAAGGTTGTTCCATAATCCCAATATTTCCTTCTTTTCCTCTGGTTTCTCCTTTTTAAAAAACCCATTTTATCTGAAAAATGTGAGGTATAATCATAATGTTTTAAGCCATAAAATGATTATACATATAGATTACTGGGAATGTAAGCCAGACCAACAATATGTCATGAAAGTGGTTTATATAATTTCATTTCCTCTTTACTTTAGTAAATGCCAGTTGAAAAGGGGGGAGGGAAGAGTGGAAGTGAAAATCTCCATGCTTTTGAAGTACACGAGAGTCTACAAGATTGACTGTAATAGCATCTCAAGCCCATATGGTCTGCCATGTATTATTCTAATTTCTTTGTGTTCTAAACTGCAAGCTGCACTAAAAGTACCTAGGGAGCCTCAGAAAGGTTTAAATCAGTAGGACCTCAGATTTGGTCCTTGTAATGTTTGGAAGAGAAGGATCTGGTAACAAGGTCCTCAGTCAATATAGATTTGAGATATTTATATATTGTATTTTATATAATAAATATTATACAGCATAATTTATAATGGTTATATTTACTAACCATATTAATGTAAATCATTATATTTTATTCATTAAATAATTATACAAACTATATTTTGTATTGTGTACATATATATCTGATGACTAAGCCGACTTCTGAGTCTATGTTCTTTTTAGAAATCAAGTGTAAGGACTGTATATTAGTGATGGCCTAATACCTGTCAGGTAGAAAGCTAGATATACATTTGTATTTAGGGCAGATGAATAAATCATAGAAACCTCCAGAGACTCTTTTTCTCTCGTCTGTCTGCCATTAAGAATGTGGTGTTTTGTTTTGTTTTATGTTATCACTTGGCAAGAAAAATCATCATTCTGGAAGTGAGGACAAGGGCAAGGTCAGTAGCTTTCAGTGAGATAAGGCAGTTACAGTATGAGATAATTTCAGCAATACTAGAAAAGTCTCTCCAATTTGGCCAAATTCTTTTATTTGCTGACTAGTCATTGAAACTTTGCCAGTACTGCTTCATTTTTGTGGATAAAGACTTGTTAGTGATCAATACTGTCCTCACCTTCATCATGGGGAGTAAGGTAGAAATGGGTGGGAACCTTCATACGTGTGTTTTCCTTAGGTTTGAATCCTGAGAGAACATATTCATGGTGTAGAAATGGAAGAAAGAAAAACGTCCCAGCCTGGGAAGGCATGATAGATGGAGTCACAAGAGAGAATCTGGCTGCAGATTTCACGAAGCTGCATAAGGTTGATCATAAGGAGAGGTATCTACCAAAACCTCTCTTATACACAGTGTGATGGGTTAACTGCAACCATGAGATCTGGCCCTTAGGGAGATAAAGTGAGTAAGTTTTTCTTGGAATGGCATCATATTTTAAGAAAAACACAAAGGGATTCAAGTTCCAGCTTGAGAAAGATGGGGAGAAAGATAGGGAAGGGGAAAGAAAAAGAGGGAGAGAGAAAACAAGAGAGAAAGAACCACAGAACCCCAAACTGGATCACTTTGAGAGCAGCAGAATTACATGGTGAAAATCTGCAGAAAGAATTCTGAATGCATGTACTGAGCTGATGTGCTCAGGTCTCTGTGGAGGTAAAGTTTACATTTTGGTCCTAATTTTTATTTCAAAGCTGGAAGTGTTTCTAAGCAGCTATGTTTGGTATTGCAGCTTCCCTGTGTCATTGATGGCCGTAAGTAGTGGTTA
Source organism: Cryptoprocta ferox (assembly GCA_028646485.1). Taxonomy (NCBI): domain Eukaryota; kingdom Metazoa; phylum Chordata; class Mammalia; order Carnivora; family Eupleridae; genus Cryptoprocta; species Cryptoprocta ferox. Next base: position 30,507,720 of record CM053577.1, on the reverse strand, counting down.
CCTACCCAAATACCACCAAAGACTCTGTTATTATCTTCCGCTGTCTTCTAACTAAGGAGCCAACATTCTGCCATATTTATATTCTAAATAAACTTTCTTTAGAAAGTTATAATTAGTCAATCTATTTTAGGAGATTAATTAAAGACATTTATAGCTATTTGTTAGAGCTAGTCCATTAAAAGGAAGATCTGTTAGATATCAAGATGATTCTTCTATTTACAGAACTCCTGGTGGAGCTCGTGTATGTTTATGCAATGATGCGGTCATTTGTTGGCTGTCCCGTATAGTCTCTTTTTCTCCTGTCCATTACCTACATTTCCCTTCTGGTTATCAGTGGACTACAGATAGGCAGATATGTCCCTTGTCTTTGCTGACTAGTTCTTTTGTTGTGGTCACTTATTCACAGCCTGACAAGATCTGGCCACTGCTTAGGGGTCAAAGAAATAGCCGCATACCTGGTTATTATGGTTCAGTGAAATCCCATTCTTAATTTGCCACCTGATATCCAATTCCTAACCTCAACAATTGCTGAAATATACTCACTCAGGTTTAGCAAGAAGCTGACCATGTGATCTCCAAATCTGTCTGGAAGTTCAGCTAGATCATGGGAAAAAGCAAAAGACACTTCACAAGTCTATTCCATTATGGGTTATGCGAAAGAACACTGAGTTTTGTTTGGCACATAATGTCTTGGTAAGATTTGCCTCATTGCCAATTTATCATTAAACAAGTCAGCATTTCATTTTCAATGATTGATTCAGATGACCTGTCTGGAACAAATGTGAATGAAATGAGTTATAATTACCAGTTTCTACTCACTCTGTTCCTTAAAAATAGACCCTCCACTTTCTTGCCTAGTAATATTGCCTAGTAATATTATGAACAATAAGATTTCAAAAGTTGACCTTTTTTTTTTTTTTTTTGAGAGATAGAGCATGAGAGTGAGTCAGGGAGGGGCAGAGAGAGGGAGAGAGAGAACCTCAAGCAGGCTCTGCACTGTCAGCACAGAGCCCAGTGTGGGGCTCAAACTCACAAACCGTGAGATCATGATCTGAGTCGAAGTCAGACACCCAACCAACTGAGCCACCTACGTACCCCAAAGGTTAACTTCTTATAGTATCTAGTTTTTTTACACAAATTCTGGCAGTTAATGGTATGGTTTTATATTGTTCTCTTATTAGTTCATGTGTTTAAGCCTTGTTACGATTACAATTCATTGCAGGCAGCATTCTATCTTCTATTTCTTTCTTCTCTTAATATCCGCAGAAAATTCGGGGCACTTGGGTGGCTCAGTCGGTTGAGTGCCCGACTTCAGTTAAGGTCATGATCTCACGGTTCGTGAGTTCAAGTGCTACATCAGGCTCACTGCTGTCAGCCTGTCAGCTAAAATTCTGCTTCAGATCCTCTGTACCCCTCTCTCTGCCTCTCCCTCACTTGCACTCTCCCCCACAAAAAAATGTAAAAAATTAAAAAAAATATATCCACAAAAAATTCAACATAGTGCTAAGGGCAGAAGTAAGCTCTGGACAGTTGGCTTGTTCAATGGAATTGAATGGTTCCCCCAGTTTTCATACCTGAAACTGCTCCACATGACCAGTATTCACTGTGGTCTGTGATGCTTTGGCTGTCATTTTGAAAATGTTGATCCTGCTCCTTCTCATCCATCAGAACCAACTTATGGATCACCTCCTCTGGTCAGCTTTCTCAGACTATTCTGCAGATAATGAACCTTTCCTCCTCTGTGCCCCACTGAGTTCTGTCTGTACTTTGAGTATTGTGCCTACCACCTCCTCTATAACTCCTTATTATTTGTCTAAGTGTTCATTTTCCCTATTTGAATACTAAGCTTTGTGAAGAGGGTTTCCATTATTAGTCCTTCACTGGCCTCAGCATATTGTAAGCTGGATAATACATTGAATTGTGAATAAATGCAAATCATTAGGGGCCATGTCACCTTTAATAAACTGCTGTTTATTCCTATTGATCAGCTTTTAGTGAAAATTCCAGCAGACTTTAAAGGAAATTCCATATGTTGTTTGATAGTTGAAGGTCTATGTTGAGCTTTTGAGTTTTTATTTTATGTTGTACTTTGGCACCAGTATCTGTCTACAATTACTTCTTTTTTTCTAATATGCCCATAAAACTTGAGTTTCTCAAATTTCCCCTGCCTTTGCCTTCTAGCTCCGCTCTATTCACTTGCCCTTTGGGTTTAAACATTCTCTTTGTACATTTCTACACTTGATCTGTTTGAGAGAATATTTATTTCAAATTCGGCTTTACTTTCTGTGCTACCTCTAAAAAATAAGAGAAACCTTGTAGGAAGAGAAGACAATTTGGAACTTTGGAAGTTGTATGGGCATCTTAGCTCTCCAGGCTATTTGGAGGAGAAGGTCTCTGTTGTGAACAAAGAAAAGTATGAATAAAAACAGGACTTAGGAACAAATGAAGTAGGGGTCATAGTCCATGATTAAAAAAGCACCTCCTTCTCCAAAATTATTCTCAGCAGCCCTCCTTTTGTAACTAGTTCATGGAGGTCAGCTGATATATAATTGAATTTGCCAAAAGATGGCTTCACATGAGACTTGTTAGCAATACAATATAAGAAGATTTAGTCCTACAGTGGTATCTGCAATCTCGAAAGTCTTTGCAATGTTTTAGATTTTTCACAAGTTGCCCTTCTTAAAGCGGTTGGATACCTATGCATTGAAAACCAAAATCATGCCTGTGACAAGGACCCTGTTCATATCTCCACTTGCTCTAAGCCATTATGCTTCTTTGGAGACACAAGGGAGAAACTTATGTCATGCTTAATGGGGTTAAAGCAAGGATGAGAGGAAGGACTGAAAGGGTCTCCATGTTGGGGAGAAGGAAGAGATGTAAAGCATCATCTGGACTTGTTTCCTTCTGAACACAGTTCCGTTGTTGTGTTTGAGGCTGTATATTATTTGCTTTCCTCATTTTTTTCCTTTTACAAGTTGTTAGTAACCTTGTTTCTTGAGATCTCAGGTTTTAGATATTTCTTTTTACTTCCGCGTATGTGATACTTCTTGGGGCAAGATACTTTCTTCTTCAGCCTGCATAGTTTTCCTGCACAGTCCTGAAGACACCAAGATAGTGTTTATCATTTTATATTTTGGTCTTGCCTAGGGTGGACTTAAACTTTCCTCTCAGGTCAGGGGTATGTACCTTGGGCTCCTCCTGATGGTTTTGGCAGGACCTGACAGAGCGCTGAATCAGTTCCCCCCATACTCGCGGGTGGTTTGCCAACCAGCAATGGTTTTCTCTGTGCATCATACTGGGCAGGTTGCCTGTATTCTGCTCTCATAGACAGGCATGCTGGAGAGGGGGCGCTGAAGCAGCAGCAGACCCAACCACTCATTCTGTTCCAAAGGCTACTGTCCTTTTTCCTTATATGTGTGCATTGAAAAGTTTTTCATTCCCAACCACAGTTTCTTGTGAGGCTAAACCCAAGAAAAATAAGAGAGTTAAGAAAAACTAGTGCTTTCTAGAAGTAAGAGGTTGACTTTGATTAAACCTGCATATGTTTCCATTGTCTTAATCGTCTGTAAAGTACCTGGAAGTTTGGTGAGGAGACTTCCAGGAAGAGGACAAAATGTGGTCAGTGGCTAGAGGGCCTGAAACTGCAGAGCCCCCTGTGACTGCATGGAGAGTGTTTGTCCCTAGGGGATGCAGGGAGAGAGGAGGCAGGGAGTACAGAGGCCAGATGCTGAGAGGGTATGTGTCCCCTCAGCAGGTTGGACTTTGGGCTATAGGTGATGCGGAGCCCTTGCACAATTGCAAATGAAGGAGACAGGTTGTGATGGAAAGAAGGGGAGCTTTGGAGGAAGCAGGTGAATGGATATCCACATGGTCTGCTTAGCTTCGTGAACCTGAACAACAACAACAAAAAATTTCATCTTCAGTTTTCTTATCCAAAAAGTAGATATAATCATGGTGGTGAGGATTTGATAAAGGTATACATGCAAAGCGTCTTGCCCAGAACAGGGCATCCAAACATAAGCTAAGTAAATTAATGTGTGTCCAAAACAAATGCACACAAATAATGGCTTATTCTCCTTTACTTAGAAATTGGGGTGTTTTAATCAGGGGAAAGATATGGCTGGCTAATTTGTCCCGCATGAGTGGGGAAAATGCAGGCCAAGAGGTAATATATTCTTCCCCAACAAAGCTGAAAGGCACAGAAAGTATTCAACATGTTACATAAAGAAAAATACCCTAAACTTAGACTGGAAAACAGACTAGCAGATTCACCTAGTTTTCTGGAGGTTGAACAGAATGTTCTAAGCAGGCTGGCCAGCTGACTCATTTGTTTCAGGGACCTCAGTGTCTAATTCTTTAATATTCCCTTCCTCTCGCCTTGTAGCTGGAACTTGAAAATGACATAGAAGCAGAGGTATAATGATCAGAAGTACTGCCAATGGCAGGTATAGTAATTCCCGTGTTACAAAGACTTGATTATGGATACAGTGCTCTGTTGTTGGTCAAAACTTTAGAAAAGAAGTGAACAAACTATGCATTGAAAATAAAGATGGTCACGAGTGATGTCCAAATAAATTGGTAAAGTAAAAAAAACACAGCCTAGGTCTTGGAGGAGCTGACTTCCAGCTTGAGCTCTGCCAATATTACACTATGTGAACTTGCATTGATTAGGTCACTTATGACCTTCAGTTTCCTCATCTGAAAAATGGTAGAGTTGATCTAAATCACTAGAAGCCCTTTTAGGTCTAACTGTATTTTGTGAATCTTAATTCATATTTCTAGGCTCAATATAGTATCATCACTCTGACCCCAAGGCCTTTCTCCTTCCTCAGCATCTGATCAGTCCCTAAATCTTGTTTGGCATTTGTTAGAAATCTGAACTTCAGAATCAGAGACACTTTAATGCAAATCCCAGCTCAGTCATACATATCAGCATAGGGAAGTTCGTCTTTCTCTACATGTCAATTTCCTCGTCCACAGGGTGGGACAACAGTAGTATCGCTAGCATAGGCTTGCGGTGTGTATTGAATAAGATAATGCACGTAAAGTCCTTAGCACAATGCCTGATGTCTAGTAAACTGTAATTATATAAAAAAACCCCTCCCTTCCAAATAACTCTTGGATGTGACTCTTTGTCTTCACCTGGAATACTGAAACTGAATTGGTTCCTTTAGCTCTAGTCCAACTGTTTGCCCTGGCAGAAGGTTCATCTTTCCAAAGCACATGCCATTACAACAGTGATAAGAAAATGTATATTACAGGGTGCCTGGGTGGCTCAGTCAGTTAAGCACCTGACTTCGGCTCAGGTCATGATCTCACAGTTAGGGGGTTCGAGCTCCACGTTGGGCTCTGTGCTGATAGCACAGAGCCTGGGGCCTGCTTCAGATTCTGTGTCTCCATCGCTCTCCGCCCCTCCCCCGCTCATACTCTGTCTCTCTCTGTCTCAAAAATAAATTAAAAAAAAAAAAAAAGAAAATGTATATGACGGTCACCATATAAATGGAGATGGAAAAGGGGGATGCCTAGAAAAGCAGAGCCTGATTTGACAAATTTGAGACCAAATTTCTTGTGATCTTGTTTAAAAGTGACAAAAGGAGAGGTCTTCTTGAACTTTTCAAGCCAATTTAACGCATTAGATTGAAACTGAATTGGTTGAAGTGGGGCGACATTATCATCCTTTGCAAGGGTCCTCTGTCCACATTACTTATGACCTAAATTTTTTTCCCTGAAACCTTCCTAATACTTGTTTTGCTTTGGGAGAAGAATTGTTGGTCTGTTGGGCAGATACGTGGTTGACTGACCTGTGTAGCCACTGGCTTTTGGTCACCGGGGAGCTGTGCTTAGGTAAAGGATGAACATTCTAAATGAAACCAGGCCACATCCTGACACTTTCAAATGTGATTTGGAGCCTAGCACAAGCAGCTTTGGCACCCTGCTAGAGCTTCATTCACTTCCCTGTGTCTTTACTGAGACCGGGGAAAAGGAGCCAGAAAAACACACGGACTTAAACTACAGAATCAGTGATTTCAGTTAGACACAGGCGTTTCCTAATACAAGTCCCACCTAGTGTCATAAAATTCCCTGGGCTTTTCATTTGGGAGAAGTGTCTCTCTTGCCTGAAAAACACGAGAACTCTCCCGCACCAATACAAATAAATAAATAAAAATTTCGCCTTCACAACTGACCTGCTAACACTCTGGTTCACTGCAGGAAAAAAAAAGTTAGCAGGGCACGGCTATCTCAGAACTCAGGGAGCAGAGCTTTAGCGCGACACCCAAGAGAACTGAAGGCTTTTAAATCCCTTTCAATTTCAGGCCAATGGTAGCAGCAGGGCCCAGGAGTGGGGAAAGGCTCCGGGGCTGTCCTGGGCAGATGGGCTTCACATTACAAGGCCGGAGGGACTGGAGAAAGGGAACATTTGGCTCTCATTACAGAACAAAGGGACAGGGTGCTAGAAAACAGAGAGAATCTGGGTCAGAGGTACCTGACTCTCCCACAGGTGCTGTAGTCAATTTGCACATCTCCACTCTGGAGGGAGCCTCCCAAGGCTGTCTCTCCACCAACAGCATTTGCCAACAATAACATTTTACCAGGAACACAGCTTGTCAAGACCAGCATTTTCGCTAGAGCAGTGGTGTGATGAAAATGATGTTTGCTCAGGGGCAAAGCTCACCGCTGTTGAGAAGTTGGAGGTGTTAGTACGTGATTTTCATGAAAGCGCCTCCAAATATTTGAAATCTTTGGTATAACTTTATTTTTTTTTTACAGACCTCCTTTTCTCATAAATTCTTTACTTTTTCTTGGAGGGAGGTGGGGAGGAAGGAAAAGACAGAAAATCTTGGGTTCTTATGAAGAATAGATAGTGACCACAATTTAAGATCTAAACTTTACATTTTCCTTCCTTATGACAGAGTTGCACACAATTTTGATTGACACCACATCACCTTTCTCCCCTTCCATGTTTTGTTGCTAACTCATCACTCCTTTTTTCCCCCCTCTTTCCAACCTGCCTTCTGATGAAGCATTAATTTGAAAATCTGTAATTTTGGCAGTGTGGCCATTGGTCAAAGTTTTCAGTGGCTCCCCTTACTTTTTCCTTCTCCTCCCCCCCCCCTTGCCCCTCCTTCTCTTTTGAAATCATCTCCAGGCCTTAGAACAGAGTGGCTTGGATGTCACACTGACGGGCAAGTCTGCCAACCTCCCACTCGAACCTTGTAACTGTGTTTTAAGTCATTAACGATGAAGCCCCAGAAATGTTGGCGGAGGGTATGTTTCATCTGAAACAATATAAAGTGTACAATGAGAGAAAAGCAGGCCTCAGGTATTTGCAGGGGTCCTGTTATGTGGTGGTTGTGATGAAAATAGGCTTAGTGACTTTAACAGCTGGCAATTTATTAGCAAACCTGGTTCTACTAAAAAAATATGGAAAATCAGAATTGATGTCGAGTGTTAATCGCAAATCCTTTGTATTAGCGAGACTTCTGTATTGTGTTAACTTTTACTATTGCGGAGAGCAGACATCCTCTGGAGCAAGGCTGGGCACGTGAACTTCCTTTGTCAAACACCACTCCATAGGGATCCAGACCATGTCTGCCTGTGACATTCGGCCCGGAAGACAAAAACATTTTCCCTTAGATGACTTGGCAAAACCGAGGGCAGTCTTCAGTCTTAGCTACTGTCACTATCGAAAATCCTTTACGGAGGCCTTTTGGAATTGTCCTTTCTGTGTGCACTTGTGGTGGCTCTTTCTCAAAGCACGTCATCCTGCAAAGCTTTCCTTTTGCCTGAGCGTTTACACACAGTAATTGAAAACAACACATTTTCTGCTGCCAACTGGAGACACCAGAGCGATCACTCTCTCTTTCTACTTTGGATTTAACAATGTGGCAGTGGATGAGATGGGAGACATGCTCTAAGTATTCAAAATGAAAAACACCAGAACACAACCGTTATTTTATGAAAGAGGCTGGAAAATGGTTAGTAAAAAACTCGCAGATGTGTTTCCCAGATGAGGGGGGAGGTAGAAGGACTACTACATACGGAAAATACCATGACAAGCACAATCTAGTCCTCATTTTTCTCGACTTATTACTCGTGGGTTTGTCTAAGTTTGATTTGTGGGTTTATTGTCACTCTCAAGAGGATCTGTGCCAAGGGGAGGATTTTTGAGGTACTAGGGAAACGTGTTAGTATTTGCTAGAATATTGACCACGGTTATTTCCCGGTAGCCACACTAAAAGAAGCTTGATGATTTATGGAGACAACTACCCTCTCAAATTAGAAATTACATTTTTTGAACATTGTTCCAGAAAAGAAACTCAGAAACACAAATATATTCTAATGGTAGAGCACTCAAAATAGAGCTTTTGTTTTGTAAAAAACTATAATCACAAATTGCTCACTTTTGCCTTAATTTTGACTCTCCAGACGTTTTGTTTTTTGAATATAGAGATTGTGGTTTGTTTGGGTGAGCCATGCACACAGCAGGCATTTAATGAATGCCTAACTAGTGAATTAAGGAATTTAATAGAGGAGATTTCTCTAACCCTTCCTCTGTCTAAATAAAAAATTAAAAGACTCATTTACTTATATTTTATTTCTTTGAGCCTTTATGTGAATTTTAGTGATTATTTCTCAGATAGTTTAATTATGTGTCTAAGTGACACAACTGATTACTACAGTAAAATAGACACATACTGATATTTAAATCTCTTAAAGGATTGTGGCTGATTGGCAGCCACAGCACGTATAATTGTTCTGTGTTCTGACAGTTCCAACAGTCCTGGAAGATAGAGGACTATACTATAAGAACAAGAACAATATTTTGGGGTCTTTGTTTCCCTTTCACAAAGTGTTTTAAAATGTATTTTAAGGTAACTAAGCTTGTGTAAGAATGTATGTTTTGGTTCACCTCTGTTGTTGAGCATCCTTTTTATGGGACTTAATTAAAAAATTCTAAATATGCTAATTCCTTATCTATTAAAGATGTTCAGTTTAGGGCATCAGAATAATTGTAGTTGTAGTCAGTTTACTGTCATTTAGCCTCCATGGAAAGAATGTTGATTTACCTCTTCTGGAGAGGAACAATTTGCTTTCATTTTTAGTTTGCAAGTGCATATATAAGGTTTTCTCTATGCCAGGCACTATTTTAAGCACTTTACAAGACAATGCATTTAGTCCTTATAACCCTGTGAAGTAGGTAGTTGTATTATCATTCCCATTTCATAGATGGAAAACACCAGTGCATGAAGAAGCTAAGTAAATTGCCCATGGCCAAGCAGGTAGTAGGTGGAGGAGTAGGCTTTGATCCCATGCAGTCTGACATGAAAATCTTTGCCCTATTTCCTCTAGAACAGTGCTATCCAATATAAAGACATCAGCCATTTATTCAGTTTAAAATTTCCTAGTGGCTACATTAAAAAAGTAAAGAATAAAATTTAACTTAAATAACATCTTACCTGATGCAACAGTTAAAGGGAAATGCAGTATTTACCAAAGCAATGCAGTTGTGTTTCACAAAAATATGTTATATACTGCTTTTGTTTTAAAATTTATACTCAGATAAATTAAGTAAACTAAAAAATTCAGTTTCTCCATAGCACTAGCCATATTTCAAGCAGTCAGTAGCCACATGTGGCTTGTGGCTACCATATTGGACAGCACAGCAATGAAGAACAAACTTTCCATAGAAATATATTCCTTGGAGATAGCTCCAGAGGATAAAATTAAGGAGAATTAAGTTCATGAAATTTTGTTTCCCCTGTTACTCCAGGCATATTGCCATGACAGAAGGGAAAGTAAACATTGTTCTCAATTTCTGACTTATCAGAGGGCTGAACACCATTGGTTGGCATGAAGATATCCTCTTATGGGGCTTTCTGATGGGTTTATGTTCTTCAAGGTGTCATTTTCAACTGTGTTCGGACTATGATTTATTAAGGGAGGGGGGATCCATGTGCCTATATGGAAGCATTTCTCTCTTGAGAAGAATTATTAATACTACCAAACACAAGTGAAGAAAAGGAGGAGAGGTTTAGACACTCTGATCTCCACTATCACCAGCCCCGCCCTCACCAGATTTTACCAATGTTTCCACCATTCACACATTAACAAATGTAAAATGACCTTACTATAGTTTTGTATTCCTTTCTAAATATACACATAACCAATAACACAAAATCTATTTAGAAGTTGGGAATATTAAATCAAATATGAGTGACTCAGATCTGAGTGACAGAGGAAAGATCTTTTATTTAGTTTTCTCTTGATCACTAAGAATTAAAACATAAATCAAGGGAAGGTATATTCTACATTTAATGTGGCAAATCTGCATGTATTTTGTATTTATGCTATGAGCCTAATATAAATTTAACTTCTCTAGAACTATTACTGTCATTTAAAGTATGTTTTAATAATAATGGAGACAAACTTCCCACTCAGATAATTTATTATTAAAAGATAAAAGTTTAGGGGTGCCTGGGTGGCTCAGTCAGTTGAGTGTCCAATTCTTGATTTTGGCTCAGCTCATGATCCCAAGGTTGTGGGATTCAGTCCAGTGTTGGGCTTCATGCTGAGTGTGGAGCCTGCTTAAGATTCTCTCTCTCTGTCCCTCTGCCCCTCTCCCCGACTCATTCACTCTCTCTCTCTCTCTCTCTCTCTCTCTGAAAAAAGAAAATAGTAAATTAAAAAAAGATAAAAGTTTATATTATTGCATAAAAGTAAATATTTTTACAGGTGCCTGGGTGGCTCAGTTGGTTAAGAGTCCAACTTCAGCTCAGGTCATGATCTCACGGTTTGTGAGTTCGAGCCCCACATTGGGCTCTGTGCTGACAGCTCAGAGCCTGGAGCCTGCTTCAGATTCTGCTCCCTCTTTCTCTCTCTGTGACTCTCCCCTGTTCATGCTCTCTTTCTCTCTCTCTCAAAAATAAATAAACATTTAATAAATTTAAAAAAATAAATGACAGATAATAAATGGACAGAAGTCAATATTCCTTAATTATGATTATTCCTTTTAGGTTTTTTTTTTTGTTTTGTTTTTGTTACTGAGGGCAACATTTTTATAAGGCCACATTCTTCTTTTTTTTTTTTTAACATTTATTTATTTGAGAGACAGAGAAAGACAGATCATGAGCAGGGGAGGGGCAGAGAGAGAGGGACGCACAGAATCAGAAGCAGGCTCCAGGCTCTGAGCCATCAGCACAGAGCCCGACGCGGGGCTTGAACCCACTGACCATGAGATCATGACCTGAGCCGAAGTCGGACACTAAACCAACTGAGCTACCCAGGCGCCCCTGAGGGGAACATTTTTATTTATTTATTTTTTTATTTTTTATTTTTTTTTTCTGATGTACATATATTTTAATATAGTTTATTGTCAAGTTGGTTTCCAAGAGGGGAACATTTTTAAACTGTAATTTTTACCCTTTCAATTTCTCATTGAGTGGGAAATCCTGCGGGATGTAATACAAAAGAGAAGGAGATCTGGGGTTAGCAGGCGTCAGTTTTAATCCAGGAGAGCTGAATTTTAATCCAACCTCTGCCACTTAAAAGCAGTTCCTCTCCAAACTTGAATACTTTACTTAATCTTTGTGAGTCTCCAGTTTCCTGCGCTGTAGATTAAGGACAATAATGCATATTTCTTCAGGCTGTTAAAAAGAGTAAATGAGAAAACATATGTAAAATGCTTAGCCTGGTGCTTGACACATATTAGGAAGCTAATAAATGTTAAGTTATTTTCCACAGTTACATGCACATTCTTCATATGAATGGCTCTTAATTCATCCAATGCCTCACAATTTTATTAGAAAAAATGCTATTAAAATTGGTTTATAATATCTTCTCTTAAAACTCAAAATGCTTAATCGTGTCCTTTTTTTTTCCATGAGAAGTCTCAAAATTTTGCCTAAGTTAATGATTACAGTGCTCACAACTGATTAAATGGCGAATTATTTAGAGCCTGAATTTTTGACAATTTTCTAGAGGAAGGGAAGACAGAAAGTGAACCAAAAAAGAGGAGAAAATAAAATCTTGAATAACAGTATAGTAGCTACCTTAGTGGTAATACAGTAATAATTGAATTAAAAAAACCCCAACTTGCTCTGGATTAAACCCTTTCAAGGGTCCTCCCTTGTAGCCTATCAGCAATGACTAGAGAGGCACTGATGTCATGCCATGATGGACGCAGTTGGGCTATTTAAAGGCTGCCATTTCATTTCCAAGTTTCACTCCCTTCTGACGTCTCCCACACTGTTCATTTGGCACCGTTGTCTACACCTCAGCAGATAATTTGCACACTGCATAAGCATTTAGAAAAACCCAGAGTTAAACCAGGAGAGTCATCAGTAACATTTATAGTCACTGAGCTCTTCACTTGATGCCACAGGGTAGGTCAGACGGTGCATCTTTCAAGAGAAAAAGAACATTCTTTCAGTGCTATTTCTTTCACATGGATATGACAACGATTCTGGTCAATGTCAGGCTTGACCTCATTCGTCAAATGATTTTGTCAATAGATTTTCTTCCTAGATGCTAACCTCTCTCTCTTTTTGTTTAAACCAGAAATACAGCATTTGAATCACATTTGACCAAAGGTAATTTTTTTTTCAACGTGAGAACAACCTTTTGTTGGCAAGAATTTAATGTGAGGAAATTAGATAAACGTGTCAAAAGCACAAAGAGTGTAATAAAGCCCTTTTAGTTGAATAGGCAAGAGCGTCGTAGGGAGTGTTTTTCTTCCCAGAGTCGGAGTATGTGCGCTGCTCATGGCAACCAGCTGTCATGCCACTTCCCAGAACTCGGAGGAAATAGAAACTAGCTTCTCTCCTGTTATTAATGCATGAGGCTGTGCCTGGAACAGAGAGCACAGTGGCCATGGAAGGGTGGGTAATTTAGGTACTTGGAGGGCGCCAAGGAAATGTCTTTCTTTGTACTTCTTTTCTCCACATTGGGCATCGCCTGAAATTGGCGCATTCAGCAGCACTGTGGGGTGAGGTATGCTCAGGGCACCGCTTCCCCCTAAGGCAAATACCTTCTCTGTTGGCACACGGTCAGAATTTGCAAGCTCAGCCGGCACCTTTGACCCCACCATGCAGCTGACGGCACAGTTGCCAGTTGGTTGCTCCATTTATCCTAGGTCAGCTTCTGAGGCATCAACATAAAATAAAATAAAGATTTGGGCAGTAACTTCAGAAACAAAAATGGAATGCCCAAGAGGTTGCTTCAGTTTTCTCAGGCTGAGAACCATTTTCTCAGCTGGGAAAGACAGGAAAATCAGAGCCATAAGAGAAGCTGCTCAGGGTAAAGAAATTGGTCATCAGACCCATTATCTGAAGATCCAGATGAGGAAACCACCGCTTTATAAAAGTCAACCAGCTGATTGCTTCAATTGAGAATGCCCCAGGGGTGCCTGGGGGGCTCAGGTGGTTAAGCGGTGAAGTGTTTCGGTTCAGGTCATGATCTCAAGGTTAATAAGTTCGAGCCCCTCTGTTGGGCTCTGTGCTGACAGCTCAGAGCCTGGAGCCTGCGTCAGATTCTGTCTCCCTCTCTCTCTCTGCCCTTCCCCTGCTTGTGTTCTGTCTCTCTATCTCTCAAAAAATAAATAATAAATATTTTTTAAAAATTGAGAATGCCACACAGTTACGTGAGCAGAGATTGTCACCTTTCACATCCTCAGTGCCCAGCACTGTGCCTAGGAGTTAATGCTCAGAAAGTGAGTATTTGGATAATTAATGAGTGAAGCCCATGACTGCCAACTGTCATGAATGGCTCGGTGTTCCTCAGTCTTGCAGATGTGACAGGCTGTGGTTCTATACATCAATTCTATGACTTAATTCATTAACTTTGACATTGTAGCCACTGGTATTTCGTCTATAAAGTAATACTATTTATTACAGCATGCATACTCACATACATGCATAGATATTTATTTTGCCACCAACTAATAGGATTAGGAGAAAAGTTATCTAAACAAAAAATATAAGTACACATTATTTATAAGTCTATGTGTGTACATACAATTATTTTTTTCTAGTTCATATATATCTAAAATATGAAATTTTCCAAGTCATATTTTTTGAGAACAAGATGAGGAAGAAGGAATTAGTATCGTTCCTCTATTCCCACTGTATGCTATACTTGAGCTCTGTGCTTTACAAAAGTTCTTAACTTGGTTTCACATTGACCATTCCAAGGGGCAAAATCAATCCCCTTTTGTAGATGAGGATACAGAGGTTCAGACAACGTACAACTTTTCAATTTTACGTGTTCAGGAAACATTCGGGCCAAGATACAACCTGCAAGTATTTTTGATGCTGAAGTCTGTGGATTTTCTCTTTGCCTAAAACTTAAAATGTCATAAACTGTAAAGCATTTGAAGTAGACACTGTATATAAGGAGATATTCTTCAAGAAGCATATGTTAAAATAAATATAGAGAAATTAATTTTCTACATAATAGAAAAGATCACTTAGCAAAATATAATAGATTAAAAAGATCTCTCTCCAGAGGTACAAAATATACAAAACTATACACTAATTTGCAATAAACTTACAAGAAAAATGCAGAAACTAATGAAAACAAAGCTACAAAGCTTTATTGAACCAGAAAATATAAAACCCTAAACTGAGAAATACATTTTGTTTTAGAATGAGAGTTTTCAACATTGTAAAGTTGTCACTTCTCCCACATATTAATATATTCATTTAGTGAAATCCAAGTCCAAAGTCCACAATTTCTTACTTAGAAATTTGATCACTCGGGGCGCCTGAGTGGCTCAGTCTGTTGAGCCTCCGGACCTTGAGTTTGGATGAGGTCATGATCTCACTGTTGGTAAGCTGAAGCTGTCAACACGGAGCCTGCTTGGGATTCTCTCTCACTCCCTCTCTCTCTGCCCCTCCCCCACACATGCTTTTTCTCTCTCAAAATAAACAAATAAGCTTAAAAAATGAAATTTGATCACCAATTCTAAAATTCATCTGAAGAAAATTAGAAAAAAATAGGCAACATATTTTTAAAAAGAATAATGAGGCACACTTACATTATCACATATTAAATAAATTATGAATCTTATTACTTACAACAGTGTGGTATTACCATTTGAATTTATAGCAGATCATTGGAAACATAAAGAGATGACAAATACATATAGGTAAAATGAATATGATAAAGATGGAATTTCAAATCAGTGAGGAAATTATGGATTATGGAAATAGTGGTAATAAGGTACTTGTTTTAAAAAATGCAAAAAATGAGTTAGCTATTAAAAATCATATTCATGTGGTTTTTAGAGCTAAACATAATTACTTAAAGATGAATGATCTTGGAGTGAAGCACAAAGGCTGAAAACAAAAGAAAATATATATAGATCTGGGTCAAAAGTATCATAAAGAAAATCAAAGAACAAACTACAAATTACAAAAAGTTAGTGCAATATATTGCAGAGAGATTGTTAAATCTTCAGATTTGTAATGACTTCCTTTTAAGTAAAAAGAATGAACATAAGGGCAGAAAAAGAGACATGAATAGGCAAGTCACAAGAACAATATGACCAATAAACTTTTTTTTCTAAGATTTTATTTTTAAATTTTATTTATTTTAGAGAGACAGCAGGGGAGAGGGGCAGAGAGAGAGAGACAGACAGACAGACAGACAGAGACAGAGAGAGAATCTTAAGCAGGCTCCACACTCAGCATGTGACCTGACATGGGGCTAGGTCCCATGGCCCTGGGATCATGACCCAAGCTGAAATCAAGAGTGGGACACTCAACTGACTGAACCACCCAGCCACCCCTGACCAACAAACTGTTAATCATGTTTTTTAATTTCTTAGAAATCAAAGATATGCTCATTAAAATAAGGCATCATTTCTTAAAAATCAAATTCATATTCCAGGAGGTATCTTTCTTGCTTTCACAAGTTTATTCTAGAACTTACCTCTCCTCCTGCTATTGCCCTTGGTCAGCCTGGACAGAGCTGCCTTTTACTCACTCAGCTTCTGCTGGAGACCATTTTCTTCCACTCCACCCGAGACACTGAGAACCTCCAGAAGCCACATACCTATTTGGAGCTTCTTGGATAAAAAGGGGATATGGCTTGTTTCCCTTATGTGATACCTCCTGATGGAGGAATATTTGCACCATCCTTTTTATCCCCCCGGGGCTTACTAAGTTTTACTGGAACAGCTTTTCCTGGATTCCCCAGGTCTTTGATGGACTAAGGTATGATTTTAATAAAGAACTGGCCTGAGCGACAAATCATGGCGTCAGAACCCATGTGGCACTCAGAATCTGGAAGAGCAAATCCCTTTCAAGGGCCAAGTTTTCCTTACAGGTCAGGTTCACTTCACTGGATTTTCTCTTAGACTTCTTGCATATAAACTGAGGTAAATCTCAAAGACTCCAGCCTGTCTGATTTGCTCTTGGAGTTGAGTTTAGACACGTCTTTTTTGGTATCACGAATCCATCAAGCAGAGTTCACTTCTTTCCTTCTCTATGTTTTTAAAATGTCTCTAAATTTCTCTCATGAACTGGCACTACTGCTATAATTTTAAAATGTACTTTTAAGAGTAAATGTTATAAGTATGGAAAAATGCAACTTTTATTTCATGAAATAGCCCAGAATGTTGACTCCTTAGCAAGAGCATTTCCTTGAGCCAAAGATCAAGGTCTGCATTTTGCTTCACTCCAGGAAGGATAAGCAACATTTACAGATATTTTAAATTGAATTAAGGCCTTCGTTTGTTTTTTAAATGCCTACTTTTGTTAGTCATCCTAACTTTTTGTATTTAAATTATAGTTAAGACTGTGGAGTACAAACTCACAGCTTAACCCTGGCTTGGAAGAATTCCGTTGAGGATTTCTTTCAAAATAAAATAGAATATTTTCCATATTCACTACCATTATGCTTCCCACAAAACATGTAAAGGATATTTGAGGAAATGTTTCTAATTTTCAGAGTGTCTCCTAAAAGCTGGTTTGGACATGGAAAAGAGCTAGAGCCATAAATTTTTTAAAGGTGTTTATGGGCAACTACTAATTTGTTCAAAGTTTACATTTCATATATTAAAACTCTATTATGATGACAAAGTTCTTGACATACACTGTAATACTTATACTCTAAAATAATTCTCATGTGAGTTGGTATTTATTTACTCTATAATTTGATTTTTGAACTCTCTAAAAGCAAAGATTATGGGCTTTTTTGTTTGTTTTTTAAGTATTTCTTCCTGCTAATTAGCTGTGCAATTGGTATTTGAAGTTTTTAAATAAATTAACATACATTTATTGCCATTATGTGAAATAATTAATAATAAGAAGTGAAAGTCATTTAAAAGGAAAACAATTTTACTGCATTATACCTACTCCCTAATCTTCTTTAGGAAACAAGACATGCACACACAGAATAGATTAACTATAAGAAAACACTGAATGTCAGGGGCACCTGGCATATCTCTCAAAAATAAGTAAATAAATATTAAAAAAAGACAACACTGAATGTCAACAAGTGACACAGATGATATTGATTTCAATGAATAAGTATCCATACTGAGAAGCAAAAATGATGATGATGATCCCTGCCATATGGTAGGTGCTTAAAAATTGCTGTCGTTTAAATGAGCATATGGTAAATTATTTACCCAAAAACTGCTTACTCCATATCCCTTACCACATAACGCCCTGAAAAAAAGACACCATTAGCACTACTATTGATGAGGAGAAAACTGATGGTCAGGGAGGACTCCAGTTGATACGCTTCTAAGTGGTAGAATAGGGAGTCTCATATCCATGTTTGTTTGACTCCATGGTCTATGTTTCCCCTTCCTTGTTCCACTGCTTCTTACAGAGAGACCACTGTCATTCTGGCCACTTTGAAAAGGTAGATCTACCATTGTAGACATATTTAATTATCAAGTAACCCTTGCCACAAATATTACTGATGACTCACTTTGTGCTACACACTGAGTAAAATTGGTCAATGTCTGTAGGAAGTTTAAAGCCTGTTCAAAAGGTAGCAACACAAAAATCACAAAAGAAATGTAAAATTGAAATTCTAATAGTACAGGAAAGAAGACATACATTATACTAGAGAGCTTTCAACAGGTAGACTTGATCTAGTTCAGATATAAGCACCCTAATCTCTAAAAGGTAAATAGGATTAAACTCTATAAATTAAAAACTAAAGAATACTCAAGATCCAAAGGATTTGGAGCAAGAGAGAGAAAAGATTATTAAGGACTAATGATGGCTAACAAGGCTTAAGTTGAGAGAGCAAAATGGATAATAGTACAAGAAAGAGCTGAGAAAGCAGGTAGGCACAATACTATTCAGGGCATTATAAAACCATATTGATTATTTGGTCTTTTTTTTTCTGAGAGCAATGGCAAGCCAGTGAAGAGTTTTAACTGGGGATAGTTATGGTGAGGGCGGAATGAGAGAGAGCATCTGGACAGATGTGGAGTTGTATTAGAGGGAGCTAAGTGAATTTGGGTAGATCAGAATGAAGGTATTTTGTAGGCCAGTCAAGAGATGATGGTTGCTTGGATGATAGAGTTGGTGATGAAGAAACAGAAAAAGGAATTGATTTTAGAGCTTATTTAGGAGATAAATTAACATAATTTGGTGATGGATTGGATGTGGCAAGGAAATTATTGAAGGAAAGGTAAGTTTCGAGGATGAATTCAGGTTCTTTATTGACATAATTTAATAGCTATTAGTTCCATTCACTGTGGCAGGAAACAGTCAAGGTTTGGAAGGTAAGATCATGATTTTGGTTTTTGATATAGTAAATTTGCAGTACATGTGAGACTGCCTGGAAACATATGAAATCAGCTGTTGGATACATACATGTGTAACTCAAAAGTCTTAGCTAGGAAGGTAAATTTGTAGGTCATCTGAGTTTAGGTGGTGACTAAGGATATTAGTATAAATGAGATTACTTAGGGAAAGATATAAAAAATAAAAAGAACAAAGGGCCAGTGACCAAACACTGAGGAAAGATAACATTTAAAGGCCATGTAGAAGAAAATGTACTCCTTCAGAAGACAGAGAGGTGACAGAAGGCAGGAGCATAGTATATCTGGAGACCGAGGAAAATGGCGTTACAAAAAAGGAGTGGTCTGATTAAGTTGAATGCTTTTGCAAGGTCATCTGAAAAACTTTGTACTGAGCCAGAGAAGGAAGGGGAAAGAATTTCTGACTGTTCACCCCCCTCCCCAAAGAACTGAGGTAGACATATAAATTCCTCTTTTCTTACTTCTTAAATAAGAGAGAGGCGGGGGGAGGGGGTGGCGGGTGGCGGAGTACCTTAGCCTATTTCTGAATAATTGTTACCCAAAGAGGCCTTAAATAAAAGTGATTGTATCTATCAATTCTCTATCACCATTGTCAATTTTGTCACCAGTGGATTGTCCCACAGAGACAGTACTTAATACAATGTCTAATAAATTTATCCAAGGATTACTTATGCTATATAAAGTAAATTGTTATTGATTATATTTGCAAGACTGACTGAAACCTGATGTTGTTAATTTCTCAAATGCCCAGCCATTTCAAGATGAGAACTTTCAGGCAAAGGAACTTTTAGAAGCCGTTTTAACTTTGCTTTAGTTGGAAAGCCAGCTTACATCCTCAAAGTAATTTGAAATTCTTTCCAAAGTTGTTTTTAAAAAAAATGTATCTTTGACTCATTTAAATTGGCAGAAATGTCTTGTAATTTAAGAAAAAAAACTGTAACGCTATGCATATATTTGGAACTAAAGTGATTTGATCAAGAGAAAGACTAAGTCATGAGAATCTCATAGGAAGATGGTCTGAAGAAGGGAAAAACTGGAAAATGGATTGCTAGATGGGATGTTGTTGCAATAGTCCATACAAGAAACATTTATCATTCTCATCATCTAGAGTAGGAGATGGCGGTGGGAGAAAAGGATTGTTTCTGGAATAAAGCAGAAAAATTGAAATGATGCTGTGACTGAGGTGGGAGAAGCATAGATCTGAGATTGAGCAAATGTTTACTCAGCACTATTTCACATGCAGAGTTTTCTCCTTTTTGTGGAAGAAACTCAGAGATGCAATAATCTGCCCCCAAAACTCTTTAATAAGTTGTAGACATGGAATTTCTGCCGAAGATTTCAAATACAAGGTTTTTTAAATGCCCCCCACCCCAAAGAGCTAAAACAAGTAATTAAAAGTTTCATGAGAAGTAGAATGCCATAGAACAAATTTGATGAACAGAATGAACCAGAATTCTGTTTCAGTTGAAAAAGTAGCTTCTTCTAACGATGTTCTTTCTGTAGAGAGCCAGGTAATTACTATGAGCCTTTGAAGGCAAACAAAGAGAGTGGAGAAGGTCCATCCCATGCAAGTGCTGTGGTCCTAGGTGACCACATGGAAGAAGCAAGCACACTCTCACAGCTGAATCAGTGTGGATCATTGGGTTGACACTTGCTCGCTCCTGGATGCCACACCGAATGCATGAAACAGTGACTAGAGAGAGAATCATACTCAAGCCTTCAAAAGTTCTTATCAAAAGATTTCAGGTAGAACCCTGCTCCCCCCCCCCAAATTTATCATTTGCTCTTTTTTTTTTCTTAAGCTGTGGAATAAAGGCTGTCAAGAACGATGGACTTCTTGCAAAGAAATGGAAAGCGAGGCCTTTAAAGACATTGTTTATACACCCCAAAGAAATCAGCTCTGATTTCAGTCAGGATCACAGAAGACTTGGATGTATTTTATATTTTCTTTTCAGAAGTGTAAAAAAATACTTAAAAGTGCATATATAGACTGAACATAGATTTATTGCCAATGACTTTTGTAAGGCGGGTGGATTGAGGCTGCTAATGTAAGTTTATGAGTACAGCTGGTCCATTTAACGGCAGGTTTATAGGCACACCTCGAGAACTGCCCCGTGTCTGTGGAAGGTATGGTATCAAACAAACTCTGTTGGACATATGGGCCCATCTATGGGCAACGTACTATAAACCAACCCATAACTACTGCAGCTGTGATCATAAACCTTTTTAGAAAACAACTAGAAAATTCTGACTTAGAAATGTGTGCTGTGTTTCCAAACGGGGACATGGAACATACAACGTGAGTGCCGATGCGATGGCTTGGGTGAAAATATCATGACCACAGGTTAAACCAACAAAACCGACTCCACTCTTCCACTGCATTGTGTTCATAAATCTCAATTGAGGGATCGATGGCAATTAATTTTCTGCTTTTAAAATTCTAAGTGCCTGAGACCACTAGTATTCCACTAAACACTGGTATTCCTCCAATAAGTCACCAGGATGTCGGTACTCACCTGCAATGTTGATACAGTGTCTTATTACACAGGCCTACCTTCAAAGATTTGTCTCCATGTAACGAAGATACGTTTCAAAGTTGAGACTTTTCATCTGTTAAAAGGTCATTTTGTCTTCCCTCTGACATTTTGAAATACTTATTTTCGAAACCATTTTATGGAAAGGGCCACCAGTGGACGAGCTAAGTGCATTATAAAAACATATAGAAATATATGACTGGATTTTTTTCCCCAAAAGATTGGCAGATGGATGCAAGACTCTTTCTCTGTCCTGAGACCTGCTCTTGGGCCACGCAAGGTAGCAAGAAAGCAACAATTTCCTTTAACTTATAATAAATAGAGCTACCATTTAAAACTCTCTGAAACTGCATCCATTTTTGTACTTTCATGGCATGTAAGTTAGGACTTACAGAGTAGGTTTTGTTGATTGGCCAGCAGAATACACAATGGCTTCATATTAAGGGAAGGCACACACAGAGAAGTGTTTTTACTTACTTGTTCAATACCAACAAAATGTCACAGTGCGTCCCCTTCTGGGTTACGCTGACCTGTCTAGTTGGTGATGTTGACATGTTTCTCTTCTATTACTTAAAAATATTTTTAAAAATATGTATAAAGATCACTTATATTTTATCTACTATGATTTGAGAAAAATAAATAATAATAGAGAATAAAAATGTGTGTGTGTGTATGTGTAGCCTTATTCTGAGATTGACCTGATATCTACTTTTTCCAGCCAGTTACTAAATTTATTGAATCTACTTAGATACATTCTGAGTTGCACTGATAATTTGTTTTAGTTAAGAAACACCACAGACACTAAAGGAATCTGCCATTGACTTTATAGTGTACTACAGTTAAATAGTGGGAATCATTCCTTTTTTAAAGAGGAAATATTTCTTACATTAGACCCAAATTTTTAATATTTACCTCTCCAGTTGGCTCCCTTGCCAGACTTGCAGAATAGCTAATAAAAGGCTTTTAAGTTTCCAATTATCATATCATTTAATGAGTTCACAGAATATTTCTGAAGGTTGATATTATACTCTGAACCTTTTCGTAAGAGATGAAATTACTAGTTCTTGATCAGAATAAATGAGTGTGGCTAAACTTCCCATTTTTTCTAGATCACTGGGTTTTCTTTTTCATGTTTTGGCCTTCTTGAATCCAGGTGCTTAGAACTCAGAGAGCACATCCACATATATATTATTTGGAAGAAATTGAATTTTTCAGTGAGAGCTAATTTCAAGACGACTTTCAAAACATTGGAAGAAAATGTACATAACTGTCTGCTTATGTGTTTCAAATGGAACACCCACTTTAAAATACTCAGAGCCCAAGCAGTTACCATATTCAAAATTCATGGTAAAATCAATCATTTGAATGAGTTTTTTTTTTAAATAACATATAGAGGTTTACACAACTTAAATTACTTTGACATATTTTTTTCATGTACTGTTCATAATAATCATTCGAGGTGGGCCATTTAGGTACCATTTTCCTATTTTGCAAATGAAGAAACTAAAGCTCAGGAAGGTTAGTGGTTTCCCATTAGTCTCACAGCTGCTTAGTGATCTACTTTGACCTTGAACATAGCCATAGACCCCATGATAAAGCTACCATGAAATTCACTTGTTACCTAAATAGAAGAGAGTCACACTTTTGATGATATTATTGCTATTATAGTGGAAAGCTGAAAAGAGAAACCCCTATATGGAACAGAACACATGACAGGTACATTTATTGTAAGAGGGCCACTGGAAACTGTTGTCATTTATAGCGTTGGCTTGCGAGGGCAGAGTTAGATCACACTCTGGACAGCTGAAGGGAGGGGCTTAATGAACCCATGAGTGATTGGGTATGGGATGTCAAGAAGAGAGGGACCAAAACACAAGCATCACAATGTGATTAGAACCAATGGTATGTGGGTAGCTAAAAACAGAGCAAATGTAGAATATAACATTAGCATATCTTTTGTTTTCTATTGTCTTGTATTATTAAATACATAAAATGATGGCTCATTACATTAGCATCCTTCTGCAGAAGATGGAAGTAGAAACCACATCAGAAGGACTATTTTATTCAGCCACCACATCTGTTCAAGTACAACTGGGCATTCCGAAAAACTTTTGTGCTGGTTTAATCGTGCCAAATATTCTCTTTAGAGAAGAGGTTAGCAAACCACCTCACAAAATGTTATGTAATTATCTGAGAGCCTAATCTATTGTAATTTTTAGATGGTTCGGTGCTAATAACATTATTTATTTAATACTTTCCAAGTTTATAATTTAATCCTAGCTAAATTATCTTAAATATAATACAATTTAATATAGATCAGTTCTTTTCCATTTTGGATAATATCTTGAGAAAATAAGGTTAAATAGTCTCATATATATGTATATATATAAGTAGGAATATTCCTATTCCTTGATAAGAATTTTGAATCTAATTCTTGGAAATAAGAAATCATAGAAAATCTTATTTTATTCAACAAATTTTACTCATCTTTTTTCCTTGCCTACCTCTATTATATCAATCAAGTTTCTTTATTCCTTTTTTCTCCCCATTACAGTTTGGAAGCTTTACAGTCTATTT
Source organism: Cryptoprocta ferox (assembly GCA_028646485.1). Lineage (NCBI taxonomy): Eukaryota > Metazoa > Chordata > Mammalia > Carnivora > Eupleridae > Cryptoprocta > Cryptoprocta ferox. The sequence continues at coordinate 30,483,822 of CM053577.1, read as the reverse complement.
CTACTTTATTAAAGATCAATCTTAAAATTTAATATGTATGGTGTTCTTTCTTTTTCTTTCTTTCTTTCTTTCTCTCTCTCTCTCTCTCTTCTTTCTCCTTCTTTCTTTCTTTCTTTCTTTCTTCTTTCTTACATGTATGATGTTATTAACACAATCTAAATTCTAACTTTCCTCCTAGCCAGTAAGGGATCTTTGGAGAATTTATTCCAGTGTGTCTCCTGTATGTGACAGTTATTCAGAATTTTACTTCTAACTAATTTTTACACCCCCAAATTAATAATTTAAAAAATATATAGCCAAATATTATTTAGAATTACTCACTTGCTGACCAGTTTTATTTCACACCATTGCCCTTTGCATCTTCTATATTCCTTCTGGGTTCAATTTTTTTCTTAAAATACATTTTTGGGGTACCTGGGTGGCTCAGTCAGTTAACCGTCTGGCTCTTGATTTCAGCTCAGATCATGATCTCAAGGTTGGAGAGATTGTGCTGACAGCACAGAGTCTGTTTGGGGTTCTCTCTCCCCACCCCCTGCCCCTCTCCCGCTCATGTGTGCTCTCTCTCTCCCTCAAAATAAAGAAGTAAACTTTTTAAAAAAATGCATTTTTACATATTTTATTCAACGATGATCTTGCAAACGATAAACTGCTTCACAGTCTTTGTCTCAATATGCCTATAAACCCTTTGGTTTGAAAAAAGTTTATTTCATGTTTGTTTCCAGTTATGTGTATTCAGTACAATGAACTTGTTATTCTGAACTTGTTATTCTGTTTTCTTCTGACTTCATTACTGCCCTAGAACTCTGCTGTTAATCTAATCACATAGTTCCTTTGTAGGTGGTGGACTTTTTCCTTGAAGATATTTTCTTTATCTGTGATAGTCTGTAATTTTGGTACTATTTGTTTTAGGCATGGAGTTATTTTTATTTATCATGCTTGGAACTCAGAGTTCTTTAATGGGAGGACTCAGTCTCTTTCAATTTAGATAAATTGTCAGAAATTCAACATTTAAATATTGCCTTTCTCCTATTCTTTTTTTTCTTCTTCATCTGAAACTTATATGTATCTTATCATTCTGTGTTCCATATTTCTTCATCTCATTCACATTTTGCAGCTCTACATTCTTACCATTGTTATCTTTGGGTCAATATGTTCTTTCTTTCTTTTTTTAAAATAAGCATATCTACCTTCCAGTGTATCAATTTTTATTTTACCAGTGTCTATTATTTGGTCCTTTTTCGAGTCTTCCAAGGCTTCTTTCATTGATGCTTTTTGCTTTTTTGGTATAATTGCAACTCTCCCTTTTATGCTCTTAATCATTTTTTAAAATACTTATTTTGTATGCTCTGTCAGACTTTTTCTAGTATTCATGTTATTGGGGTCTAATTCTTCTATTTGCTATGGCTTCTGAATCTCAGTCATGGGGGATTATCTCTCTGGATATTTTGTAATTTTGAATTATAAATCCTAGACCATAACAGCTACAACAGCTCATGAGCTCACCACCCTGGTGTTAATTCTCATCTTTTCCACCAACACATAGGAAAACTCATATCTTTTTGTGCATTTCTGCTATATATTTAAAATAAAGGTTTCAGGGGCGCCTGGGTGGCTCAGTTGGTTGAGCGTTCAACTCTGGATTTTAGCTCAGGTCATGATCCGAGGCTCGTGGGGTCAAGCCTGAAGTGGGGCTCCACACTGAGCATGGAACTTCCATAAGATTATCTTTCTCCTTCTCCCTCTCTCCCTTTCCCCTGCTCACGCTCTTTCTCTCTCTAAAATAAACATAAAAAATATTAATAAAAATAAAAGTTTTATTTTGTCTTGAATTTCTAGGTGTTGGAGGTGGGAGGGCTTATAGGCTGTTGTTATACTTCATTTCATGTGGATTAAAGAGGCATAAACTTGTTTTTTGTAGGACATTTAAGCAAAATACATAACATTAGAAAAGACTGAATTTCAGGTTATTGCCTATTTTTCTATCTGATCTCAGACTACTAGATTATGGATTATGGAGATTATTATAGTTACCATTGAATTTCCTCCCAAAGTAAAAATTCGCTCAGGATTTAATGAAGCCTAGTCTTCACAGTGAAATAAATGACTAATCTGGTTATTTTTCAGGATGATTTGAAAAGCTCTCTTTCAATGCAAAAATTTCAATGCCATACGTTTATTCATTGTATTAAATATAAATATTCATTGAGTGTCATTTTACAATTCCGAATTAGGTCACCTTTCATATTATCTCTAAATGCTTTTCCAGATTTTTGGGCTAATTTGCTTCCTTTCTCATGTAAACCGAAATCATTCTAAATCACTTGAATTATTTCTTTATTAGAAAAAAAAGCAGGTAAGATTCATAGTTTGGGTAATTTTCTACTTTATAATTTATTAATTTTTCTTTCTTCTGTGGTATATTTGAAATAAAACTGTGAAATTATAAAGCTGGGCCAGAAATGGAAGATTTGATTACTTCCTGCCTCTTTTACATCAAAAAGTATATTTTATTTCAAAGAGAAAAATTTAGAAGGTTTTCTATAGTAGAATGACTAATTTGATATACTCTTGGGTAGCAGTAATAGTAATGCCAAAAAATTATGAAAATTTTATAACCTATGGTCTTTGCTCTAGTGGCTCTTCACTAAGTAGTAGAATAATGTTGGAATCACATGAACCATATGGTCTATGAACCGGTGTAAGTGTGTGTGCAATATAAAAATACATGTAGTAGGTGTATGTATATAAATACACATATATGAGAAACAACTAACAATACAACTTTAAAATAGTGCAAATCCCATAAATGTTTATAAAATAAATATTCTTATAATTAAATTTATATATAAAGTGATTGATTTGCTATGTAAAAGGCTATTCAGAGGAAAAGATATTCATTTTTAATATAATATTCAGCCTAAGTGTTTGGAGTTTATTTGTATTTTAAATAAAAATCAAAAGAAACTTGCCCGAAATTCTATTTCAAAGGATTTATTATTAATGTCTTGGTCTTATCTATTTTTTTTAAATTGTATAAAAATTTTGGTATTCCCCCCAGTCTGTTCAACTTTTGGAGAGCTATCTGGAATTAAAAATAAAAGAACAGCAGCAATAATAATAATAATAAAAAAAGAGATTCAACCTGCTAAAGCAGAAAAATAAGAGACAAAAATTGATAGCAAGCTTTTGGTTTTTAAAACAGGCAATTGAATAAGGGAATGTATTTTTCAAGCCTAACAGTCTGGCCTTAAAAAATAGTGAAAAGTCCATTTTCTGACCTTAGGCTTGATAAAGATTCATAGGATTGGGAAGAGAAGAAAAATCCAACCAATGAAATGTGGTTGGAGTGATGTCTCTCATTTCCAGGTTTGGTACACAAAAACATTCTACTTGATCCTTCTTAATCTTCCTTCTTTGGTCTATTGGTGAGATGCAAATGACCAGCCCAGGACCCATGAAATAAAAAAACCCAGAGTATTTGAAGAACCATGCAGAAAGTTTCCCCCTTACCAGCATATCTGCTGTGGACTTAACACAAGTATAAAATAGTTTGATGGATTTAAGCCACTGAGAGCTGAGAGGTTTTTTTTTATATTAGCTAGAATTATATAATAAATAAAATAAGTTAAAGTATTCCAAACCCATATATCCACCAATCAAAAAAAAGTTATTTGAAAGACAGAAAATTACAAGTCTCATATATAAAATAATTTCTTTTAATAATTTTTGAAGCTCATGTTAATAGCTTAGATGAAATATATACACTAAAGATCCTGGGCTTTCAGAAATAATGGGCTTCTTTCTTTCTTTCTTTCTTTCTTTCTTTCTTTCTTTCTTTCAATAATGGGCTTCTTAGAACAACATTTACAGTGGAAAATCTAAGCAAATTAACATAGGAAATAGGTGCTTAATAACTCTTTTTTGAATAAACTCTCCAGTAACTGAACTGAACTTTGCTAGGGGTTATCAGTCAGGAGACGAACTGTACATTGTATTAGATAACTATTGCTACATAACAAGGTACTCAAATCTAAGCAGTTTAAAACAACAAACATTTATTATGTCTCACAGTTTCTGAGTTTTGCTGGTGGTTCTGGCTCCCGTGGCTCCTCCATGAAGTTGCAGACAAGATGGTGGCCAGGTCCTTAATCATCTGCACATTCACCTGGGGCTGCAGGATCTGCTTTCAAGCTCAATGGTAGCTGGCAGGCTCAGTTCCCCGTTACCTGCACCTTTACCTCTCCATAAGGCTACCTCATGATATGGCAGCTGCCTTCCCCCACACCAGGTGATAAGGGAGAGGGAGAGATGGAAATACAAAAAATGATAGATGATAGAGAGAGAGAGAATCCTGAGAGGGAAGCCTCAGCCTTTCACATCTTAATCTCAGAAATGACATCCTTCCCTCCTACCATATTCTACTGGCCATATAGGCCAACCCTGGTACAGTGTGGATGGGAAATATACAAGGGTAAGGATACGGTGAGGAGGTGGGGATTTGTGGGGCCATCTTGGAGGCTACCTACAACATACACATTATAACTTCTGAGATGTTTATAAACGTAGATTAATTATGTCAAAAATGTTAAATAATGATTCTTAATTACAAAGAAACCAGTGTTCACTGTTAAATAAGATTAAGTCATATAGGTGTGTATGAGAACAGGTAGAGCTCTCCCTTTCTTTATCTTACCTGCATTCTTTATTTTATTTTGCTGAATCCAGAGGCATATTACCCCAGAAGAGTCTTCAACAGACAGAATATGTCAGAGAAAGGTTTTTTGAGGATGCTCATAACTCAGTTCTAGGTTACTGGAAATCTTAGCAGTCCGGGGTTATGTTTGAAACTTTGTTGTTCTTCCAGATCACTTAACACAGGATTTACAAATGGTAAGAATTTAATAAATTAATTGTTGATTTGAAATGAATTTAATTCAAAACAGTAAGCATGTATTTTCAATATACAAAAGAAGAAAATTACATGGGCCTTTTGTTTTGAAATACAACTCTTTTTCAATGTCCATTAAATAATTGGAAATAAAGAAATCCAGACCTAAAGATATATAGCAAGGCCCCATTTAAATGATGCTAAATTAGCTGAAACTTCAGTACTGTAGCTCCCTAAGGACTTTCAAAGATTTTTGGCCTGAATACAAGGCTCACAAAATACTATCAGCTGGGGACCTAGGGCATGTTTTTCAAAGGGCTGCCTGGTTCCCTATTCATGTAAAACTTTGTTTATTCAAAAGCTTCATTTGTACATTGCCCCATTCTATCCACCTTTCTAGCATCTAATGACAGAGCAATCTACCTAAATTTTAGTCTTAATTAACACACTGTTTTCCTAATTTATTGAGAAGTAATTGACACACATCCCTGTATATGTGTATGTTTAAAGTGCAGAGCATGATGATTTGATTTATATATATTATGAAGTGATTATCATAACAGGTGTTAGTTAACATCCAACATCTCGTACAAATACAATCCAAAGAAAAAAAATTTCTCCTTGAGATGAGAACTCTTAGGATTTACTCTTTTAAGAACTATTCATCATAAAGCGTCATTACCTATATTCATTATGCTGTACATTATATCCCTTATATGTATTTATCATAACTGGAAGTTTATACCTTTTGACTACCTTCCTCCAATTCTCTCTCAGTTAACACAATTTTAACAACACGTAAGTGGCCTCCATAAATATTAGTAAGCTGTATTTTTGCATCAACCAAACTCAGCCCAGAATATCACATTCTAAATATGGAACATCTTTATGGTAAAACCTTGAAATGAACTGTGCAATTTATGTCTAATTTCCCAGTGTAACTACTCATAACTAATGAGTGCAAACACTGCAATCAAAATCTTTCCCATAACAAGAATTTATAAGCTTTTATTCTATAATAAAGACCAACCTATTCGTTTATTTTAAAATTTACCCTGAAGAAACAGATGTAGAGCTAAAACACTTTAATATCAGAGACATTTTGATGGAGGAATACTTGCTGTTCAGAAGTGGATCTCTTTTGCTTCCTGAAAATCATTCAAGCTTTTAAATTAAAGGTGCTACCATAGCATAGTCACCATGTGTAATCAACTTCAGTGTGGAATATTTTGGTAGAACCTTTGCTATAGAAATAATCCTAGCAGTTTTAAAGGCTTTCTTACATCACAGAGGTCTTTGTTAGTTTATGTCACATGCTTATTGTGATCTGCATGTAATTTGTATGTTTTTATTAACATGATCATTATTTCTCCATCTGTAGCTTGCAACTGTGTGTTACCAACTCCATGGCTATTTATTCATCTTTCTTACACATGCAACCTTGATTTTTTTTTTCAGATATTAGGCAATACTGCACTCAAGGAAGAGGTCCATTGTTTAAATCCAAAGGATAAAGCATGACTGTTTGTAGCCAATCCTTGCAATCCATTCTCCTTTGTTGGTGCATATTTATAGGTGACCATGTGATCCATTTCTGGCTAATGAGACACAGGGGTAAAAATAGTATAGGGTTTCTGGGAAAACGCTTTCTCCCTGATAACAAGAGAGATGTGCAAGGAATAGCTTCCTTTTTATTCTTGCCTTTGGATATTATACTGAGAAGGAGTTATGACTGAAGCAGCTGCAGCCAACACATGACCATGAAAGGAAACAAATCTCCCCCCAGTCCTCTGCTCTTATTAAGCTACAGAATTAACCAACAATAAAATCATCCACTTTCTGCCTTTTTGTTATGTGAGATGTACAAAAACTGTTATGTGACCTTTTTTTTGAGTATTTCATTATTTGGACCCCCAAACACTTTAACTAATATATTGTTAATGCTGTATGTATCATTTAAGGGGCTAGGGTGTATGCAGCTAATTTATTTCTACCCGTCTTGGTGGTGTTTTGCTTGATTTCATAATTGTCAAATGGCAACTGTGAATAATGTTTGATAATCTCCTAAGGCTTTTTGTGTTTATATATTTTTATCAGGTAGACAAGATCATCTCTATTTTGCCAATGCCAACCCAGAGTAATCACATCAGCTACATAGCAGGTAAATAATAGAGCTGAGATTGAATTCTTTGTTTTTTTTAAAATTGTATTTACTCATTTATTTATTTTGAGAAAGAGAGAGCATGAATGGGGGAGGAGCAGAGAGAGGAGAGAGAGAATCCTAAGCAGACTGTGTGCTATCCATGCAGAGCCCAATGTGGGGCTCAAACCCACGAACCGTGAGATCATGACCTGCGCCGAAATCAAGAGTCAGAGGCTCAACCAAATCAACCACTCAGGCACCTCGAGATTGAATTCTTAGTACAAAAGTTTAACTTCAAAAACTGTGCTCTGCATTACACTGCCTCCCTCGCCATCAATGATACCTGCACGAATCTATGTCCACCATTCCAAGTCTTTGTGTTCTTAACTCGTTTTTCTTAGCTGTCACTTTTTAATGCTTTCCTAAACTGTATTTTCCCTTGTTATTAAGAAAATTTTCAAGCATGCAACAATGTTGACATGATTTTGTAGTGAACACCTATGTTCTCACCACCTCAACTGTACTGTTAGCATTTTACTGATTTGATTGCATATTTACCCCATCTTATAGTCACCACTAGTCATGACTTCTTATTTTTTTCTTTAATTTTTAGTTCTTTTCTGACACATGCATACCTGCATATTTCATTAGCAATGAAACTGATGGCCCCTTGGACACTGATTTAGTTCTCCACAATCTGATGTTTCAAGTAGTTACTGGAGTAGACGATGACTCTTTTTAATACCATTTTGTTGTATGTTAAAACAGCAGAATTGTGCATAATTGGTATTATCACTAATGAATTAAAATAATCATTATGATAACCAGCTCAGGTCTGAATCTGTTTTGGTTCATTATAGAGAGGTGGCATATGATGTTGCTATAATAGACCATGATTGCCTTTCATTTCCAATTATATTTGCACAATGGTAAATAATGGTGTCATTAAATAATTATTAAAATAGACAAGTGAAATAGGTTATTCCTTTTTAAAAGTTTATTTATTTATTTGAGAGAGAGAGAGAGAGAAAGAGAGAGGGAGAGGGTCAGAGAAAGGGAGAGAGAGAATGTCAAGCAGGCTCTGCACTGTCAGCACAGAGCCCGATGTGGGGCTTCAACTCACAAACCATGAGATCATGACCTGAGCTGAAACCGAGTCAGATGCTTAACTGACTGAGCCACCCAGGCACCCCTAGACTGGTTATTCTTTAAGTTTATTTATTTATTTTGAGAAAGAGAGAGAAAGAGAGAGAGAGAGAGAGAGAGAGAACAATCAAGGGGGGGCTGGAGAGGGGCAGAGGATCCAAAAGGGGCTCTGTGCTGACAGCAGAGAGCCTGATGTGGGGCTTACACTCAAGAACTGAGACAATGACCTGAGCCAAAGCCTGACACTTAACAGACTGAGCCACCCAGGCGTCCCAAAGACAGATTATTCTTAAAATGATCTTGAAATATTTCTGATTCAGAATGCTCATGCATGCCTTTTCTAGTTTTAAAAATTTGAAGGGATTGCTCTCTCCGTTCACCAGTGACAAAGTCGTCTGTGTGCTGTGTGTTTCTGTGTGAGAGGGGGTAGGTGCATGTGAGTGAAGCCACAGTCGGCTGTCTGAGATTCCCCTGTGCCCTCCGCCATGTGGTTCTGTTTCTGAACCTCTGGCCAGACTCACTTATGCCAACAGAATAATTCAGCGAAGTTCTTTAATTCAGCTCTAATAGTCCAACTGGGAAATATAAAAGAAACCAGGTTTGTAGTTTGGGTCTCCAGCCTCTCCTTTCTCGTTCCATAGCTTCTAACTCCTTGGCTGCTCATAGCTAAAAGCCTTCCGTAGGCAAGTGGTGATATTTTTAAAACTTATTTTTATCTCTATTATCTTCATATGGGCAAAAAGAAAGGTTCTTTGGGGGGTGTTAAATATTCAATATAATAAAAACGATTGCATATCCTTATATTCCAACTATTTGATGCATAAGATATTACTATTAGGCTTTTTCTTTTATTTTAATGTTTTATTTATTTTTGTGAGAGAGCCAGAAAGAGAGAGAGAGAGACTGTGTGAGCAAGGGAGGGTCATAGAGAGAGGGAGACACAGAGTCAGAAGACAGGCTCCAGGCTTTGAGCTAGCTGTCAGCACAGAGCTGGACACGGGGCTCGAACCCCCGAAACACGAGATCATGACCTGAGCCAGAGTCACACACTTAACCAACTGAGCCACCCAGGCACCCCTGGGCTTTTTAATTTAGTGTTTGTTATCTTTCCTCCTAAGGGAAAGCCATGCCGTTGTTTAATAGTTCTGTGGTTCCTTTCTTTGATGTTGATGCGTTTCTCTGTCTACATTTTGTGTGCATAACAGAACTATTTTATTATCATTCTTTTTCCTTAGAATGCATTTGCTGGCCAATTCCTTGGTTACCACTCATTTTGATTATTTTTAAACAAATGTTTGTTGATGTCCTTTGTGCAAGATACAGTCTGGGAAACAGATAAAATGGCCCAGAGCGTGTCTTCATACAGCTTATATCAAATAAAATGCATGGCTGTTAATTATTTTTATCTTTGTATTTTATCTAATTTTGAAATAGAATTAGTAAAATACATTTGTCAATAATATTTTTCTAAAGTTGTGCTTTCCTATCTTTTTTTCTCCCCCACAATTCGGATATGTTTTGTTTCTTCCCAAAGATTTGATCGTGTGTGGAAATGGGATTTCTACCTTGCACTCTACTTTAAATACTGAACACTTAATGTATTTCAAGAAGCAAGACCTGGGGCACCTGGGTGGCTCAGTCGGTTAAGCATCCGGCTTTGGCTCAGGTTGTGATCTCACAGTCTGTGGGTTCGAGCCCTGCATCGGGCTCTGTGCTGACAGCTCAGAGCTCGGGGCCTGCTTCAGATTCTGTGTCTCCCTCTCTCTCTGCCTATCCCCCACTCATGCTCTGTTTCTGTCTGTCTCAATTATAAATAAACATAAAAAAATTCTTAAAAAAAAAAAGAAACAAGACCTAACCTGCAATAAGTCCTGTGAAAAGAAAACAGAAAATACATTTTGGTGAAGTACGGTTTCTTTTTTTCTTTTATAGTTTATTGTCAAGTTGGTTTCCATGTAACACCCAGTGCTCATCCCCACAAGGGCCCTCCTCCATGTCCATCACCCCCCTTCCCCGCTCTCCCTCCCCCATCAGCCCTCAGTTTGGTCTCAGTATTCAAGAGTCTCTCATGGTTTGCCTCCCTCCTTCTCCCCAACTATTTTTCCCCTTCCCCTCCCCCATGGTCCTCTGTTAAGTTTCTCCTGTTCCACATATGAGTGAAAACATATGGTATCTGTCCTCTGCCTGACTTATTTCACTTAGCATGACACCCTCGAGTTCCATCCACGTTGCTACAAATGGCCAGATTTCATTCTTTCTCATGGTCATGTAGTATTCCATTGTACGGATAAAGCACATCTTCTTGATCCATTTATCAGTTGATGGACATTTAGCCTCTTTCCAGGATTTGGCTATTGTTGAAAGTGCCACTATGAACATTGGGGTACATGCGCCCCTATGCATCGGCAGGTGAAGTACATTTTTAAAGCAGCGCCCCTATGGTACTTCCCAGCCTCCCTAAGGAGTGGGTTTGGAGGTACTCACACATACTCAGGGCCTGATAAAAATGCTAATCCTGGGAAGTGAGAAGAATGTACTACGAATGCCATAGCATCGCTCAAATTTCCTTTCCTCCAAGAAGCCATGCTGCCCGGCACCGCGGAAAGAGCGTATATGTACAAGTTTGACTTCCACTTTCCTCTGCTCTCTTGGGTCTCGGCTCTGAGCATCTGCGTGTCTCTGCGAGAAGGCCATCTTCTCCAGGTCTATCCAGTCCTCAGTGGCTTCTCCTCGCTCAGATCTTTGTTCAAAGGCCTCTTCTTCAGTCAGGCATCTTCTGTCTCCCTGAGGAAGTCCCTTCTATGGCCCTTCTGTCTCCTCCCCACCCCACAAGTCACCGTCTCCCTGATCCACGTCCTGGGGAAATGGGCAGAGTGATCTGTGACAGCAAGGGGACTCGCTGGGCTTATCATTTGTCGTCTGTCTCTCCCTCTGGAATGTGACCTCCAGAGAACCAGAGACCTTGGTTTTCTCATTCACTGGTGTCTCTCGTGTCCACCTACAACAGTGCCTGGCACTGGGAACTCATGCTATTATTACTGGTGCTATTTTGAACTTCTTGCTGAGGGATGCACGCTGCCCTCCGACTTTGCAGAACAGTACAGTACATGGGCTTCTCATATTTTGTCACAGGGCAGACTCGCAGCCACGGGCTATCACACAGACTGCCGTCGGGTTTAGACCATTGTTTTGTTAGGTTTAGTTGATTAACTATTTCGCTGGGATGGAGCCAATGAGTATAATAGACCCAGCAGGTGTTTATTAATATTACAACCTTATTTCCTCTTGCTGTTCAGGACTGCCAGCTTCTAAACAGGGAGATACCTGAGCCTTTTGTGTGCCACATGACTGGCTTGGATTTTTTTTTTTTTCACAGGTGTTAAAACAAAACAGGGATAAGCAGATTTTGTAATCTTGGGTGTGCTGAGCCAAGCGGAGGCGGTGCGACCTGTTTTCGTGACACAGCTCAGAGTGGCAGGCCGGGAATAAAGCAGAACATCACTAGGGGCAAAACAGATTTCTATGTATTTAATGAGACCTGTGACCAAAGATCTGTTTCAAGTGGGTGGTGGGTGACAGAACATTGTATTCTGAAAGAGTCTAGATCTTCAGTTTTGACTTGTTGCATCAAGATTTAAAATAATTACACTCCTCATGGTATTCAACAAAATTTGTTAATGGAAGCAGACTTTAGGCTTAAAAAAAACCTATAATCAAACAGCGCTTTAGGGCTCCCATTTGCATTTCTTTGAGAAATTTGTCTTTTAGACTGCTCCTTTTATAAATCAATACTATCAACAGTTGACATAAAATTCACATTTATGGGTTTGCTTTAACGTCATTGCCTTATTTCTTGTAGACGGAGAGATATGCTAATATACATACCTAATTTTTCAATGCTAAAGATAAATTCTAAAATTATTTTTCTAGTTCTAGAAGCACTTCTTAACAAAACTCGAAAGCTTGGTGCAGCATTTGATATGACATAGGATCACAAATACTGATTTAGAGAGCCCTCATTATCTTTTATGTATTATTCCAGGTGCTAACTCATATATTTGTATGTATATTACTATATCTTAACCATAATCTGGTACAACACGTTGTAAATTAGCAAAATGAATCTCAGAGAGGTATAATTTGCTCAGAGTCACACAGCTTATAAATTGCAGCACCAGGTTATTATAAACATTTTGTCTGACTCCGAGATTTCTGCTGTTTTCTTCACACCAGGGTACTTCTCAGAAGGCAAAAGTCCTCAAAATTCCCATAAACAAAGCATTTGAATATAGTGGCTAAAACAAATGACAACAAGCCAAATGTTTGTAAACAATGTGAGGTTCAAAATGGAATCCTAAGTACTGTTTAAGGGAACAGTTCATGGTTCATAGATTCAAAGTAAGAAGTCTCAACGAGTACAGGCAAGGCCAACACAACTTGAGGCCTAACAATGACAGTTGTATTACTGGCAATTTTGTAAAATTTTCTTTGATGCTGCGTTGAATTATAATTTGAAAATGAGTCCAAGCTTTGGTCCATTTTCTTGAATCTAGAGAAATCTGGAGGCACAAAAGGAAGTTCTGGGCTCAAGGCCTCACCGAGGCCTGTGCTTGTTCTCCCAGGTCAAAACAAACCCACCTCAGTCCCTCAGCGTCTCTTCATCTTCATCTCACTATTATTCTAGCCTTCCCCCACACCCCACCACCACACACGCACACACCACACATACACACACCACCACATGCACACCCACACACACACACCACCACAAACACACCATACCATACACCACACACTCACACACACACACGTACACCACACATACAGAACAAAATAGAGTTTCTCTTTATTGTCACTACTTATGATATGGGAACCTTGTGTTTTAGTTTCATCACAAAGCAGCACGTTTCTTCTGCTAATTACGGATGGATAGTGTGAAAGCATGGATCGCTTTCTTGCAAAGAAAGAATTTTGATAGCGAAGAAATGAAACTGGCTGTCTGATTTCAGTGGGAGTGAATAATACTTTCAGGCATCTCTTCTGAAGTTTTTCATTTATTCCTGGCCAGGCTCAGCTATGATAACTTCATTTTTGAAATGATGTATGTTCCGTACCCAAGTAATTCACACATCCAGAAAAAAAATCTTTGGGAAATTATGACTTCCAGGACTAGAGTTGAAACAATGCCAACTCCAAAGTTTTGTAAATTGGGCTTTAAGTGTGAAATCCTTCCAGCTGTTAAATGCATCCCATATCAAATTATATTCACATTTTTTTTCAGAATATTTCCTTCTGTTTGAAGACTCCTAAAGAAGGATTATATATATTATATATATTATATATATCTAGCTAGAAGCTAAGATGTAAACATTGTTTTAAATTCTTGGGAGATTATAAGAAAAGCATATATGTAAATTAAGTGTACACAGGTCATATTTTCAGATGGCTTATGGGTTTTTTTTTCTGTATGGCTTTCTTACTTTTCTGAATAGTTCTTCAAAAACAGAATGAACTATAACCTATAACCTGCCCGCTTCATTATTTCAAAAGTTCCAAACAATTGCACATGAACAAGTGTGGCTTACACTCTTTCTTTAGTGGCTGTGACTCTCAGAGATTGGCAATTTTCCCTGTTGATAGGACAGTTGTAAAGGTGCTGATGAGTCCCTGGAAGATGATGCGCTCTCCTTCCCCTTCAGGTTCAGTCTGAATTGAACCCAATCACAGATGCTCACTTACAGGATGTAACTGATTGTCAGCCCAAATTCTCAAGCTCTCTTTCCTCTTGAAGGATGCAAACTTTAATCTGTGTTGATCAGATGCATAAGATTCTGTAAACTTTAAAATCTTTGATTTTCTGATAATCATGTTCTATTCATTCAGACTTCCATGGTGGAATACCCCAAAGGGAAGCAAGTCTACCCCCAAAAGAACGTATGGTAATTTTTTCCATGTTACCAGATGCAAGGGAGGAAAGCATAGTGAATGGAAACTTTTCTCGTTGCCTGCCTTGTGGATGTTTTCCTGACCTGTTTTGTAGGAGTCTGTCAAAGTCAAAGAACTTAAGACATACAAGTCCTTAAAAGCATTAACGAATGCTTCTACCTTGTACTTATTTTCATCCCGTTTACAACTATTGTGAATATATCACACATCAACATAAAAAGTTAATATGAAAGAATATGTAAACTATGAAAAACTGATTGGTTTATCAAAACTTAATTTATTTCATTTTATAGTTTGCATATTAGTTCTGTGATATCTGTGAAATCCTTCTTTGCCCCTTGTACCACTTTCATGGCCATTGGGAACCAGTGTCACTGGAGTCAGGGAGGTGACAAGACTAGTTCTCTGCTCCTTTGTAGAGGATACCGTGTTCTGGCTATAAAAGTAAAGTGTGTTCCTGTGTTTCTAGTATTTACTTATAATTATAAACAAAAATAATCATCCTTGCTCTCGCCAAAATTAATATTTCGGCATATCAGCTTCTAGTCTCTTTTTCCATGCATTTTTAAAACAGAAATTTTGAAACATGTGATGAATATGAGCAAAAGTCTTACAAACATGGAGATTTGAAATAATGAACCCAGTGAAGTGTTGTCATTATATAAATGTAGATTTTGAGTTCTTCTCTTTTGTCCTGCTAGTACATACAATTCAGAATTTGGGGAAGGTCAAACACTCTTTCACTCATACACTGAGATAATTCCATTTAAAATATAGTCATGGAGTTTGTCATATTGAAATAATAGATCTATAATAAGCTGTGATTTAAGAAAAGTATCCAGAGGCCTCCATCAAAGATATCACTTTATATGCATTTATTTTGACATTAGATCATCAACTTTTATACAAACACAGAAAAAAAATCACAGCAGATTGTCCACAGTAGATTGATTCATGTGTGATAATAGCATTTCTTTGTTTCATTCATCATTCATTTATTTAGCAAATATTGCCTAAGTGCTTACTCTGTGTCAGAGACAATCTAGTGTAGAATATATCAGTGAATAAGGTCCTTTACCTTTGTCCTTGGGGAAGTTTCCCTCCAGTGAGTTCTTCATCTCTATTCTCTCTATTTTAAATAATAGAAATTTTCTTTAGCTTTTTGTTACCTCTGAGTACAAGAGGCACAAGGCACAAAAGATCTAATCCAAAAAGCACTTGTTTACAGCAATGTCATATAGTAAGCTAAAAATTCCCCCAGATAGCTGTCCACTTTTATTTTACCTTAAAAGTTATTAATTAAAAATTAACTTCAAGGAGATGATTTTACATCAGTGTGGCCACCAAAGACAGAGATTGGGGTAATGAATCTTGAATAGTAGTGCTGAGGTATTTCAGAGACTAAAAACTACAAAAACCACTAAATCAGCACATTCTCTGTCTTGGGCATGTTTGAAGGACCTTGAACTCTGTCAGGTCCATGAGGAAGAAGGAGACTGTAAGGGCTAGTGAACTCTGTTCTCACTGGAAGGTGAGAACATTTGTAGATGGGCCATCCATTGGAAACATCATATAATGAATTTCTTCCCCAAGTGTGTTATCTCTTCTCAGACATGCCAAAATGAGAGTGCACATGAACCAGACCCAGGGAAATGACTTATCCCTTATAATTTACCATCTATGTTCAGCAAAGCCACCTCCAAAGATGCTTGTACCCTAATGCCTTGAGCCTGTGACTGTTAAATAGCAAAAGGGATTTCCAGAGGTAATTGAGGAGAGACAGTATTCTGCCTTATCCAGTTTGGCCCACTATATTCACATGAGTCCTCTAAAGCAGAGAACTTTTTCCATCTGGAGACAGGGTAGACAAGGCAAAAGAGAAGGTTGAAGAGGTTTGAAGGGTGAAAAGGACTCCCAATTTCTGGCTTTGAAAATGAAGGAGGCCATGAACCAGAGAATAAGGGCAACCTCTAGAAGCTGAGAGTGACCCCTAACAGCCAGCAAACAAAAAAATGGGGATTTCAATTCTACAACTGCATGCTGCTAACTTCGGCTGACAACCTGGGTGAGTCTGGAAGGGTCTTCACAAGAGCCTCCAGGTAAGATCCAGGTTAGAGGATTCCTTGATTTTGACCTTGTAAGCCTCAGAACAGAGAAATCAGTCAAGGCTACTCAGACTTTTGATCCACTCACTGAACTGTAAGATGGTGTGTTGCTTTCAGCTACCGAATTTGTGGTAATTTGTTATGAGAGCAATAGAAAACAAACACACCCTCCAATGTAATTTAGTCAGTCAACACTAGGTCTTCAGTCATGTTTTTGTTAGAAATAAATACATAAATTATCATATCCTGAGGTTGTGATAATTTGGCACTTACATGCTCCCCTGAATTTCCTAAGTGCCTTATTCAACATTCTTTATCCATTAAGTCTTTACCCCAGTACAGAAATAGTAAATGCTTTAGGATGTTGCTGCTTAGTGGTTCTTTGGTGCCAGACGCCTTTCTTTTGTGGCATCCCAGCCTATTTACAATGGTGAGTGCTACCAGGGGGCCATCCATGGTGCCACCCAAGGCCTGGCCAACAAAAATCCAAATGAGCTATCTGAAAGGTTTGTATGCATAAAGCCTGGGTGGGGATTAGACATTTACTGTGCAACCCCAGTGCATCAAGTTGAGTTTCTTCTTCCTTGCCTAGAGCTTCTTTAAGTGGGTGACAAGTACAGTATGAACCAGAAAACCTAGCCATCAGGAAAGTTGACTTGACCTAAAACTCAGAGCAAGTCAAGTGAACCAGAGGAGAACCTTATACCCTTATCTTCAGCCCAATTGTAAATCCAATAACATGTTGCATGCTGTTCCATTTGTATGATTTCACAATGAAATGTAAACCATCTTTTTGGAAGACTGCTAAATGTTGTGCCAAAGACCTACTTTTTGTGCTTAACTCTCTTGACTTTAGGCTCATTCGATAGCTATACGATTCTAAAAAATCTGATTTCAAAACAATTACCTTGGCTTCCAGGGAATAATTACTTTAATGATCTTTTAAATATTTTCCCCGTAAGATTTGACCTTGCTGTAAATTCTTTATTGCCTATTTATATGGTGATAGGGGATTAGGCAGACACTGTTCTTAAGTCTTTATTGAGCTAAAGGAAAGTGGCTGATAGATGGCCTAAAAATCATGGGGAAAGTTTAAGGGGTAAATGAAAATTCAATATTTCAAAAACCTACAAAACAACCAAAGTCAATGATAAAAGCGATGTATTAGGTCAAATTAACAGCAGAGGGAATCAGAAAATAACAATTTTTGAATTGAGACTTAGAGTTGGAAGCTTTTGTTGTTTAGCGATTATATGCATTTCAAAATAATTTTATTGATATGTATAAATTAATTTGGAAACCACAATAAACTAATAAAATTAAAAGAAAAGAAATGGTGAAACTCTTTTGTAAAAAGAAGAGACTTGTCCACTTAAGTGATAGAGATGGAAATCATAAGTATGGAGTTTGAACAAAAAGAAATGGATTATTTATTACATGTAACACACAAAAATGCATAACAGTTATGTGTTAAGGAGTAATAAACCAAATAAGTGATGCATAGTCTTTGCAGTAGCAATGGGTCTTCTAAGTTATATAAAATTTAACCACAATGAATACACAGACTTTTATGGAAAAAATTTTAAAACCTACTAAACTGCCTAAAAGAGCACCTGAATAAATAAGTGGTATGATATGTTTGCGAATGGGAAAGTTTAACATTTTAAAGATATAAATTCTCCCCAAATTATTCCAAAAGTTTAATACAATTCTAATATAAATTCCACTAGGTTATTTTAAGAAGTTGACGAACGATTCTAAAATTGGTTTGAGAAAATTACAGATTTGAGAATTGCTAAATCAGTCTTGAAAAGAAGACTCATTCTTGAATCCACATGTGGATTGTAGTTGGCAGTGAAAGTATGCACCTCTCAGAAGTCTGATCAGTGAGTATAATTGACTCAGTCCCCAGCTGCTCTGCTCTGAAAGCCATTGCTGTGTTTGTGCTCAAGGATACTCTTGCTCCCTATCTAGCATGAAGCAAGGCAGATTCTATGGACTGAATATGTCCCCCAAAACTCATAGGTTGAAACCCAATCCGCAATGTTATGGTATCTGGAGGAGGGACCTTTGAGAGGTGAATAGGTCATGAAGGTGGAGCCCTCATGAATGAGATTAGTGTCCTTAAAAGAAGAGACCCTAAAGAGCTTGCTTCCTCTTTCACCTTCTGCCATGTGAGGATGCAGGAGAAGATGGCCATCTGCAAGCCAGGAAGCAGGCTCTTACTGGATCCTTGATATTCTAGCATTGTGATCTTGGACTTCCCAGCTTCCTGAACTGTGAGAAATAAATGTTTGTTGTTTAAGCCACCCAGGCTAGGCTGTATTTGTCATAACAGCCTGAATTGAGTAAGACATTAGGGATACTAGGACAAACCCATTATTGGGAGACATGGAACACTTCTGATGGCCAGCTTTGGTTCCAGGACTCTTGAACAGCCTTGCCAAGCTCTCCTTAGAGTGCAGGGCAGCTTAAGAGCTTTCTTACTCCCTTCTCTTCTGCACTTGAGGTGAGACTGGCATTATAGTTCGATGGCTCTCCCAGCCCCTCATTTTGGCATCTGCGTCTTGTGGACCCAGACTTAACATGTATTACATAGTCATTATTTTTTTAAAAAAATAAGAGTGATACTAGCACAGAAATAAACATCACAATGAAGCAGAATAGCTCAGAAATTAGTCTGTGCTTAATTGCAGTTGATACATGATTAAAAAGCAGTACCACAAATTTGTGGGGAAACAGTAGCTTGTTTATTGAATATGCGAGGGAAAATAGTTCATTACAGAGAGAAAAATAAAATTGTGGGTCTTTTTCACAATGTGTACAAAAATAAATTCCAAACTGAATAAAAAACTAAATGTGAAAAAAGTAGAAAGAAATGGAGGCGGGGAGGAAGAGCGAGAAGGAGAAAGATAGGCAAAGTAAATAAGTTGACATGTCACAGAAAAGGAAACTCAAATGGCTATTGAGATAATATTTTACACTCAAAAGATTAAAGAAACTAGAAAATCATATAATACTATTTTGGTAAGATTTGGGGAAGTAGGAACTCTCATGCACTGCAGGTTGAAATGTAAACTAGCTAGTCTGGAAAGCAGACTGATAGCACTCAGCAAAACTAAACACATTCTCTGGGATCCATCAATCGACTCATAAGCATTTCTCTAGCACGTGTCCATGGGGAGGCATGTTTGAAGATGTTTGTTACAGGATTGTGGGTGGGAGAAGAGAGTTGGAAGCTACCTGCAGGTCCAAAAACCTACGGCACAGATACATTGTATGTGTGTGTTAAACAAAACTCAGTAGCAGTAAGAGATAGCAAATTAATAGGACCAATGTGGCTAGATCTTTAGATCAGAAAAATGATAGAAAAAATTAGAAATAGAATAAGAATTATTACACAATATCATTTATATAAAGTAAGGGCCCACACATACAATAGCTCAATAACGTTCTATTATATGAGGATCATTACACAGCCAAAGTCTTATTAAAGCATTGAAGATAGTGCCAGTGGAGGGGAGGGGAATACTGGTAGGGATCTCTAATAAAGAGAGAAAACTAAAACAAGAGGGAAACTTTTACAGACCAATGATTATGGGTGCCATGTACTGGGGATTAGAAATAACTGACTTCTCAGCGCTTGATGTCCAAAGCGGAGTTGGGGGAAGGAGAAATATGAACAGATTTCCAACAAGCAGGTTTTAGTCTAGTTAAATCACTCTGAGCCCTTGACTCTGTCTTCTGTCTTCATGTTTCCAGCCATGATAGCACGCTAACTCTAGGAATTCAGCAGAACCAAAACTCTGATGTTAAACTAAAATGCACTGGTAGGTTTTTTTTCACAATAAGTTATGACAAATTCAGGAACTAAAAGCAATACACATTTATTATTGCACAGTTTCCATGAGTCAAGAGTCTAGCCATGGATTAAATGGACTCTTTACCGAGGGTCTCTCCAGACTAGCCTCAAACCATCCGTCATGGCTATGATTTTGTCTAATGTTCAGGGCTCTCTTCCAAACTCATTATTGGGGGCAGAATTCAGTTCCTTGTGGCATAGGACTGAAGCCCTCAGCTCCTAGAGGCCATATGCTATTTCCTGTCATGTGATTCCTTTGTACATCATGGCAGTTTGCTCCTTCAAGGCCAATAGGACCATCTTTACTACTCTGTTGAGTCTCTTTTAAAGGGCTCACCTGCTTAAGTCAGGCTCACTTAAGGTAATATCTCTTTTGGTTAACCCAAAGTCAATTGATTAAGGGCCTTAATTTATCTGCAAAATCTCTTCACCTTTGCATCTAACATGACTTAATCAATTCACAAAATTAGTGAATTAATAGAACTGGGAACAGAATGCATTAACCCTGACACACAATAATGTAAGGCATTATACTCAGTAAACAAGGTAATACTAGGGTTGAAGTCTGCCCAAGCAATTTGAGAATGGAATAAAGTTTTATTTTTATTATTATTATATTGGCATAATTACCTATTATACAACTCCTTCACTATGTGACCTTTCATCTTTTGGTGTTGGAATGATGGTGATGATGATGATGATGATGATGATAGTGATAACTATTAAAAATGTGTCAAACCAAGAACAGTTTTTAAAAATATAGTCTCATTTATTTCTTAGAACAACTGATAAATGACTTTCATTGCAAGATCTCCCAAATCCTTTTCAAAGAACTAGGTGGCTAACAATCTCAACAGTTCAATATATGTTTTTAAATGATCTGTGCGTGTTACATAAATTTGCCCCATTGTGTAAAAAAACTTGCTAACCAAGACAAAAACAATGCCAAATAGCATGCCCATTTATTATCATTCAATATTTTAAAACGAACAACTACTTTGCACCAGGTATTATGGATACAAAAAGAAACAGACAAATTTATAGCATCTCCAGACAGGGAAAAATTCCAGCTATTCACCAAGCTGGGGCATCTGCTGCAGTAATAACAGGATTCTAGAGAGATTGCTGGCTGCTTTGAACAGCAGGATAGCTTGCAACTGCTTAACTGTCCTCACCTGTGCCTGTCATGGCCCGCCCTGAAATGAAAAGTTATTACTTGGTATTTTCTGGGATTAGTTTGAGCATCTGTTTATCCTGAACAGTAGATAGAAAAGAATTGCTACAAGTTAGTGAAGTTTGATCAGCTTAATAAAATCAGCAGTGCAATTCAATTCTGCCCACCAGGCCAACTTTTAAATTCACATCCAAATTAATAATAGAAATGTACAGCTTAAAGGTGCTTTGATCTTAAGGATTCCAAAGGCTTTGCAAATTTAGGTGGTTGATGTTGAAGAATGGAGTTTATACACACAGCTGTTTGAAGTAGCAGAACACTATGGTAGTGTCTTTCACTGAAAGCAGAGTTAGGCTCCTAAAAATTCCACTGTGTCATGGGGAACATAGGATTTGGGAAAATAAAGTCAAGACTCTGTGAGCAGTTTTATATTCTTACAATAAAACAATGATGATAGTCCTTGGCCAAATAGAGATTGTCAATGAAATCTGGCCACAGATCCAGTAGACAGTAGGAACCACTGAATTTGTTTTTACTGTTATCTGGTAAAAATTACCATTATCTGGTATATTAAATTTATAATAAAAGTGTAGAGATGAATGAATGTTAATGATATACACACCAGATTCCCTTGTTTTGGTTATAAAGATTCTTTTTCATATATTATAAAAATATGCTTGTTCATTTTAAAATGCCACAGAGGGGTGTCTGGGTGGCTCAGTTGGTTAAGCGTCTGACTTGATTTCAGCTTCGGTCATATTCTCACTGTTTATGAGTTCAAGCCCCACATTGGGTTCAGGGCTGACAGTGTGGAGCCTGCTTGGGATTCTCTCCCCGCCCCTCTCTGCCCCTCCTCACCTCTTGAAATAAATAAATATATTTTTAAAATGCCACAGAGACCTTATTCCCCTTTGTTACAGACAGCACATAACCATTTAACAAAAAGTCAGTTGATTATATCTCATGTCTTAAATCTTACTCTTCTTTCTTTGTGTGTAAACACAAGCACTTTACACATGATTTGAACTATTTTTTTCAGAATGTACATTTCTTTCCTTAATACTTTCTACTGTCTAAATATTTTAGGTAAAATAGACTGTTTCTAAGGATGCCCTAAAAGCCCTGGAAATAAAAGAGTGTGAGTGTATTTTGAATGCCACCTTTTCAAATCCTTTACTCAATTATTATGCAATGTCCTCTCAGCTCTATCCTTGGGCCCCAAGCTGTAGAAAATTTTCCAATCAAAGCACAGAGCATGATGATAGAATTCCATAACACACTGCCTCTAAGAAGTCGTTTATACCAGATTCATTTTCGTGTGTGACAATCTTGATTTGATCCTGCAATTAATAGAGGCTTTACAACACAATTCATATATTTGGTATACCATGTGAGCTTTATTAAGTTCTTAATTTCTTAAAGTTATAAATGTACATATATGCGAATGTCAGAATTTCTCGTTGATAGCAATTACCTCCAAGATGCTCTAAAGATTTTATTTAGTCTCATATTTGAAAGGAGAGCTAGCAATAGTATATATCCTGCTTTTCTCTCAATTAATAACTCTCAACTCAATATACTGTTCTTGACAGGCAGGCATGGAAATTATATGGTATAATCACAAAGAAAGATCAAACAAGTAGATACAGTCATTTCTTAGATTGAAAGTGTGGCAATTATTATACACTTGCAAAAGTAGAGGGGAAAATAAGAATTGTCATTAGCCAATGAGTTAATGTAGTTTTAATCCCAGTTGAGAAAAAATTTTGTCTTTCTGAAAAAGTCTAGTATTTATGTCCTTCTGAAACATTGCCTAATATTTACTCTTCTGCTATGGACCAAGGAAGCAATTTTTCTTTAGTGAGAAGGAAAGTGGTAATAAGAAATTCTTATTTGAGGAATAGTCAGATTTTAAATACCCATGTTTTCCTCAGATGCCACATTTGTCCTAATTTCTCTGCTTTATCTTTTGTTCTTATAACATTTCCAAAACATCCAAGAAAAAAAAAAAAAGAAAAAGAAAAACAATGGGAAGCTCAGAGCCTGCAATCCAGCCCTTTCTGTACAGTAAAATAATAATCGGGTATTTACGGTAGCACTTGGACAGGATGGCCTGAGCTGAAGTTTACTGAGAAATTCTCTTCATATAAGAATTGTGGTTGTTCCCTACAGCCACGAATAAAGGTAACAATTATAAACTTTGGGGAAAGAATCACTGAAAACATTTTTGAAAAAATACTGTTTTATAATCTAATTGAAGATAAAGAAAACTTTTTGTAATGTATGATTATATATGGTTGTGTGTGACTGGTGAATGACGTCTAGGGGGATTGCTCAAGGTTACAGGAAAAACTCTAAGGAATTCTTGCAGCAACATCCTGAAATAAGAGCTCTCACATAATAGATTCACTGTGGTTTCCTTTGCAAGCCTTACGTGGGGAACATGCAACCTTTAACTCTCCAGGATCAGGGAGAGAATTGGCCCATACATCTGAGTGCTTTTAGCTTTAGTTCACCCTCTGTTTAAAGAAGAGAGTTATGAGATTAGCTGAATTTGATCATTTTCCTTTTTCCCTTCATAATCTCCCGCCTGTGTTATAAGATATATGAGGCTTCCTTTGCCCTTCAAATGGAAGCTAAAATGCATTTTCCAGGCACTTGATGTTATAGACACAAGGTTCAAAATTTGCATAAGTGATCTGAACCCAGAGCATGTACAACTAAGAGCTGCAAGAAGAAAAAATCTTTCTCATGATGAAGAATATGCATGCAGTAAAAATGAGAATGTTCAGTTGTGTCGGGGTGGGAAATGGAGAGATTGGCATTTTGGCCTTGAATCCAGAAAATGGGCCTTTACCTAAAATTTTATCTGTAATGTTGACCTGATCATCCTTGTCTTTTACCCTCTTTACCATGATTATTTTAATAAAGAGAAGTAATCTTTCTACCACTGTTGATGTATACGAGCCTTGGTGTTGTAAAGATGGCAATTTTTCTCAAATTAGGTTATGGAGGTACTATTATTAATAGAACAAATCCTAATCAGATTTCCTTGAATTCATAAGCATTCAGAGGACGAAAAAGGCAAGAAATCAAGGAAATTTTTAAAAAGAATGCTTGCTCTACTGGCTACTAAAAACATAATACAGAACTGTAGTAACACAGCAGAGTATCGCAGGTTCAAGAATCAAAAGGCAGATCAAAGAGATAGAAAAGGAGACCTAGAAACAAATCTCAGTAATTGTAAGCATTTTCTACATGATGTAGGTACCACCACAAATAAAAATAAGCTCAAATAATGCTAAAAAGCCTAATAAAATCATTTAATAGAGCTAAAATTTAAAAATCTAAGAAACCGTATGGGAAGAAATTTAATTAATGATGCTATGACAGTGGGTTAAATAAACTAAGTCCTAATATCACAACCAAGTAAGTTTCAGATACATTATAGAGTAAAGTCAACAAATAAAACTACAAAAAGAAGTAATTTATATAAATAGTAATCTGAGCCCTGATTTTAGGAAAAAAAAGGAAGTAATCACCAAGGGAGAAAAAAAATCCAGTGTATTTGAGTGCATAAAATTTACCCAAACCTGATACATCAAAACCTATCAAAGGCAAAATTAAGGGATCAGCAATACACTTGGAAAAGCGTTTTCAGAAAAATGACAAAAGATTATGCCATTACTTATAGTTCATGCTAATCAGTAAGTTTACCAATAGGGAAAATGGACCAATGCTTGTAGATAGAATTCACTGACAAGGAATATATATGTGACTAATAAACACAATAAAACACACCCTTACTACCAAATACATTTTAACTACATATCAACTTAAAATAAGATAGCACCATGACCTGCAGATTAGTGGAGTGGAGGAAAATAGAGGTGCAATAGGATTTTCACACATACCCTACCCAGCCCCCAGACCATCCTTTACTAGAGGGGCTTTGACACCCAACCTTCCTTCAGAGTCCCCAGTAAGGATGGTAGAAGGATTGGTCGAGTAGAAGAAAGAGACAGCACAAGTGCTGTATTACATAGTAAAATTTTTCTAAGTTGATGTTCCAATGTGATAATGGGCCTGAAGGAATCATTTGTTTCATCACATCCTTTTCCGGCAGGACCATGACTCTTTTCAGGAGACCCCTTCCTGGACTATAGTGAAGAGAAAAAAAAAAAACTGACATGGTAGAAAGGGGAGAACTTTCTAAAATCCATCATCAGTAGCCTTTGTATGAACAATTGGTCATTTAGGAGAAAAGTAAAGAGGTGTTCTGTATCATCCTGTGGGCGACGTCTGTGCATTACGTTGTCTAATCCAAATACTTTCTTTCTAGTAATGGACTTGTAAGCAGTAGAGGATGGTTAAGAAGTTAGTTACCTTATCAGAGCCTTTACAGAATAGTAATTTATGACGTAAATGAAGAATTGTTGAGATAGCCACTCTGATACTGATATAGGTAGCTTTAATTGCTACAAGCTTTTCTATAATGTATTTAAGGTAGTAAGAGTTTTAAAATTTTTAAATGTATCTTTTTGGCCCCTAGTTACACTTCTGAGAATTATTCATTGAACAACTTTTTTTCCTCTCTAAAGGCCTTCTTTGTGCTGGACATTTTACTAGGGGATGGTGATGGAGCAGTTAACAAGGCAGGCCAAGTACTTGCTCTTACAGGACTTATATTCTCATGGGACCAAGGGGAGAACAGACAATAAACACATCCATAAACAAATAAGTAAACAGACAAGATATTATAGAAAGTGATACATAGAGTGAATAAAAATTTGTTAGACAGTGACCAAGGGGTTTTAAGGGAAATTTTTATGATGAGGCAATGTATTAGGGTTTTTAGAGAAAGAGAACCAGTAGGATAAAGGTCTATCGATCATCTGTCTATCTATCTATCTATCTAGATTGATTGATAGATAAATATAGACTTTTTAAGGAACTGGTTGACACATGCATGTGAGGCTATCAAGTCTGAAATCTTGAAGGCAAGTTGGAGGCTAAAAACCCAGGAAAGGGTTGATGTTGCAGTCTTGATTATAAAGTCAGTCTGGAGGCAAAATTCCTTTCTCTTCTGGGGACCTTCATCTTTTCTCTTAAGGCCTTTAACTAATTGAATGAGGTTCACCCATATAATGGAATTTAATCTGCTTTACTCAAAATCTAAATGATTTAAGTGATAATCACATCTAAAAACATCTTCACAGAAATGTCTGGATTGGTGTTTGACCAAACAACTGGGCACTATATCCTAGTCAAGTTGACACTTTAAATTAGTCATCATAGGTGATATTTCAGCTTGACAAGTTAATGACAAGATATAACCAGCCATGTGTTCCTGGTGGAACAGATGCAAAGCCTCTAAGGTAAATAAAGAAAGTGAGGTGTTTAGGCACAAAAAGAAGACCTCTATGCTGGGATCCCAGTTGTATGCTGGAACCTGCCCATATGGCCTCCCAAGAGCTGAATGTAGGACTGTCTTTCCAACCCCATATTCGGTGACACCATGCTAGTAGCTTGACATCATTCAGAGAAATCAGCAAATGCTTTCAACCAGAGCTTTTATTATTCCCATGTTTTATCCATTTGCCAGCATAGTGCTGAAAAATGGAAAGAGATAAAGGGGTAGGCACGGCTTTACATGTCATGTGAAAAAATTTAGTTCTCAGTTTAAGTGTGAAGATCGATACTTCGGGGTCACATGAGAAGTCAAAAGAACTCGTGTTGTATTGAGGAGTATGCTAGTGAGAAAGTAATTCAAGCAATCTACAGAAGAGATGCTGGGGCCCAGACTTGAGTCATGGCATGCACAAGGAGAGAGGTGGGCAGGTTTGCAAGACATGATTGGGAAGGAGTATCAACAGGTGGATATAGGGTAGTGCAAGGAGAGAAATTCGTAATGACCTTGCATTGTTGACCTAAGCAACTGGGCCTATATGGGAGTCATTTTATGAGATGAGAACATTTGGGAGGGAGCAGTTCATCAGAGGAGAGGAAGGAGTTGCAACTTTGGCTCCGTTGACTTTGAGATGCCCACTAGACTTTGAAGTGTCTGAAGTTGTTAAGGGAGAATTTTTATACGAGACTTTGAAATTCAGTGGAAAGGTCAGGGCTGGAGATTAAATTAGGGAATAATCTTTATACAGAAATGCTAACTTTCCTAAGGAAATATTCCAAAATTCAAAGACTTAAAGATTGGGATAAAAGAAAGACACAAAATGTATACATACCCTGTATGACTGAATAAGAGAGACAGATGGAGGTAATATGTCAACGTATTAACAGGTTCGCTATGGTTAGTGTAATTATGGATGCTTTAAATATTCTTTAGGGTTTCTATTTATTGTGTGTCCTTAAGAAATTCACTACAACAAATAAATTATTCTTGAAATTAGGAGCAAACTACAGTGACCTTGGGTGACAAGTCTGGCTGTTTCTTATGAAACTAAACACATTCTTACTAGTTATGTAGCAGTTGCGCTCCTTGGTATTTACCCAGATGGGTTGAAAAGTTTGTCCACACAAAAACCTGCGCACAGTTGTTTATAGCAACTTTACTCATAATGTAAAAAAAAAAAAAAAACTTGGAAGCAACCAAATTGTCCTTCAGTAAGTGAGTGGAAAAATAAACTGTGGCACACCTAGACAATAGCATATTACTCAGCGTTAAAAAGAAATGAGTTATCAAGCCATGAAAATGCTTGGAGGAACCTTAAACAATATTACTAAATGAAGGAAGCCAATTTGAAAAGGCTACATGCTAGATGATTCCAACTATACGAATTCTAGAAAAGACAAAACTATCAAGATAGTAGAAGATCAGTGGCTGTCGTAAGTTAAAGAGGAGTGAAGAATGAAGAGGAGGGGTATAGAAGATTTTTAGCATGGTGAAACTATTCTGTATGGTCCTTTAATGGTGAAAGCAAGTCTAATCCCATTTGTCTAAACCCATAGAATGCACAGCACCAAGGGTGAATCCTAATGCGTGTTACGGACTTTGGGTGGTAACGGTGTGTGCACGTAGGTTCAGTGATCATAACAAATGTTCTACTCTGCTGTGGTATTTTGATACTGGGAAAGGTAGTGTATGCATGGGGGCAGGGAGAATGTGGAAATTTTCGGTACCTTCCTCTTAGTTTTGCTATAAACCTAAAACTGCTCTAGAAGAAATAGTCTTATTTAAAAAGAATGTATAAAACTAGATTTATTAATGATAAAATTAAAATATCGAATATAAGCAGCTAAAACTACATCTAGCTTTGACATAAAGAGCCTACAGTTATGTAAGTATGCTATTTTTATTTTGTTTTCCCATTACTAAAATAATACATATCTGTTATAGACAAATTAGAAAGTACAAAAGAATAGAGGTTAATAACATATTATTTCACATATTATTGGATATTTAGTTTTGTGGGTCCTATTTTAATGGAGAATTAACTAAAATCCAAAGTTTGTGACCTATTTTTATCTTTCAATTATAAAAAAAAAACTATGTGTTATTAGTCCCTTAATGGTGCATTTTTGTCGGAGGTCAAAAGAGGTTCACTGCTTTATATGGTTTTACATCTTGTGATATGATCTATAATGTTTAGCCTGTATGATACTGCTGCTGTCTAGTGTTTCACTGGAATTTTTCATTTTCACTTCAATGCCATAAAACTGCAACCTTAAATTTATTGCAATATTTACATATATGGCAGCTGTTAAAACTACAGTAGTTGAAATACACTTAGGGAATAGTTACTAGGACAAATGTGTATACACACACACACACACTTTCATGTAGGTTATTTATTGTAAAATTGAACTTTTTTTCTTGTGGTAAAAAAAAGGCATATATATTGATATTTATGTAATAAAGTTACCCAATTCCCCAACTCCGTTCATTCATTTCTTTATTCACATCAATATTTACTGAAAAGCTTATGAAGAACCCACTGTGTGGCAGGCGGTGAGCCAAACCCAGCACGGCCAGAAGAGAAGAATCACATAAAGAGAAAAACAGTATTGCCATATGGCAAGAACTGCTGAAAGGGGGTATAATCCGTGTCCTTTGGAATCACTTGGGGGGATGGGAGAAGGTGCCCCTTGCTCTGGGTGTGAGTGGATGGATGCATTTCCCAGGCACGGGAATAGCATTTACACCTGTGTGGAGCTATGAAAGAAGGAAGAACAACAGGAAATAAAGCTGGAAAAAGAGGTTTGGATCAGCTTATGATGAGTCCTGTGCATCGAGCTACGGAATTTAGATTACATATTGCAGGTCATGAGAAGTCAACAGAGGCTACTTTGCATTGGAGACTATCACCGTCAGTTTGGCCTGGGGAGCTCATTCTGTAGCAATGTGAGGACAGATTCCATTAGAAAGAAACTGGTGACCAGTGGGAGGCTGAGTTCAATGCAAGCGATCAGGAGGGCTGCAACTCTGGTTGCCTCAAAGGGTGGGCGGAGAGGAGTGAATCCACGGATCCACAAATATAATAATATTAAGTGATCAATTAAAAGGAGCATAGGTGGGGAAGAAAGAAAATAGAGGATACAAATTTTAACGAAACTTGGCTATAAAAATCAGAAATTGAGAAGTAATTTGAAGAGGGGTTAGAATCTAGCAGACTTTTTAAGGGTAAGAGATTTGAGTATGCGAATAAAAGGGAAGATCCTGGGGGGAAAACAGAGAGTGAGATATTTTTCTAAGCTGAGATCAATGTGTTTAAAATATTTAATGTTTTCATTTTTCCTATGTGAGAGTGGGGAAAAAGAGGGCTGATAGATCTACTTTCATGTAGACTAAAATAGATGCCCTAGGAGAAAGGGTTATGGGAATCCGAAGATGGCTAAAAGGAAGGTGCCCCACAGTGAGATAAAGAACCCCAACTGGCTCTTTCACCAGTAAGACAATTTCCAGGAAGAACACAGAACTCAGTCAGAACCAGAAGAATGGGTTGGATCTACTTTGTCTTTGTGGTGAAATGCTGCTCGACCTTGCCAGAGGAGACAGGTGTTTCCCTTAGTGTATCCTTGCCAATAGTGTCATCAAAGTGATATGCAGACCATACATGGGACCACTGACCCTAAGAATAAAGTCTGTGTTCTAGTCCAGACTCCACCACCTTCTGCAAATATGGCTTCCAACAAACCACCTAACTTTTACTTCTGTGAACCTCCATCTTCATTACGTATAAAATGTTGTTGTTATTATTATCTCCCTGCTACCCTCCTGGGTTTTGTGAATAAACAATAATGCTAAGAAAAGTGCACTGAGAGCTGTCAATCACTGTTTAAATGTAAGATATTTATGTGATCGTTGTCATTATTATTGTTACGTTCATTCAATGAATATCGTACGATCAAATAAACCTGAGAAAAGTTACTACCGATAAGTGACTAATTTGATCTAGTGGCTCAAGAATCTTGAACATTGTATGGTTGAATTTGCCAATCCCAGGCTGTGCACTTGTGAATCAGGATAAAAATCGAGAACTTGAGCATTAGCCGTAATTCTTTCTTATCACCCTACAGTTCTTTCTACTCATCCAGTATTAACTCCTAACCTGATGATCCTCACCACCAGGGCCAAATTGCAAAGTTGATTCCATGGAAGAATTTTCAAAATTGTGCGATTTCTTTTATGCTTCCGGGACAAAGAAAACAAAAGAGGAAAACAGGGGATAACTCACATTCATACCCAGCTGCCTCTAACAATTTTTTTTATTTTTAAATTGTTTTTTTTTGTTTGTTTGTATTTATGTTTGAGAGAGAGAGAGAGAGAGAGAGAGAGAGAAAGAGAGTCAAACCCATGGACTGGGATAGCATGACCTGAGCCGAAATCGGAGGCTTAACCGACTGAGGCCACCTAGGCACCCCTCCCCAACAATTTTCTTAGTATCTCCTCAGAGGTTCTGATGGGATACCCCTACACTTTTTCAGCTCCAGCCCCCTGGACTTCATGCTAAGCTCCCTCCTGTTCCAATACTGCTCACACCTTCCAGACTACAAGGTAGGAAACAACAAAACATGACCAATCCCTACTTCCCTCACCCTGCTTCATAACATTCTATCATCCAAATGTAAAATGTACTGATTTGTTTCTTCTGTGTCCCCTTTCATGTTAGTGTAAGCTTTGCAACAATGAGACTTTGCTTACTTCCCATTGTAACCCCAGTGCCTGGTACATGGAGGACATTCAGTAAAAATTGCTGAATAAATGAATGAATGGATCTGTGAAATGGGTGTATCAATTTCAAATATCCTGTGCCCTTCGGAAGATTTTAAAAATTAAAAATATAAAGTAGTATGAGGACTCCTGCTGCGGATTAAAAAAAGAAATAAAGAATGCAAAACTAGGCAATTGATGGGCTTTGAAGTAAGAGAGCACTAGGTGTGGGACAGAGCAAGATAAAGTGCTAGCACAACAGGAAAAACAGGAGGTTCTAATTGGGCCAACTCATCTCTGATCAGCTAGGAACTTTCCAGTTTTAGGGCCCAAATCACTCATCCCATGAATTTTTTTGTCCCAGGCAAACAGGGACAGTTGACTTTTAAGAGTCAGATGCCCTCATGAATTTGAATTCTCCATTCAACATTTATTAGCAATATGATCTTGGGCAAGATCTACTTTCTCTCTCTGATTTCATTTTCTCATTTGTAAACATTTGTAATTGGGAATGGAGATATGTGGATCAAAGTTTTACAGGGATTTCTTAAGGACGACTATGTAGAAAATGCTTATTACAATTCCTGGTACGCAACTAGTGCTGGATAAATAGCAAATGGTATTATTAAAGTGCCTGGCTTATAATCAGTTTCAATAAATGTCAGCTTAAAGGTGAGGGAGGATGCTAATTCCAGAGTATTTTTTCTGACTTGGACAATGACTTTTCATAACAGAATTATACTATTTCAAAAGATGTACTAAAGAATACTTTGTGGTACACTTTTAACACTGAATCTGCCATTCTGTTTGCTGAGATTTATTACCATTTCTTCATTTAGAAGATAAAGAGTCTTTTTGGTCACAGTCTTCATATTATAAAAAAGAAAACTGTGTAGTACCTTTAAAAATAAAAAGTATATGAACGTTCATAAAATTTCATACAATTTAAAACATTACTTAAGTATTTCTTTGTCAGTACAAATAATTTACTCAAAGTCCTTCAAATAAGGTGGGTGTAGGCTGAACTACTATATTTTAGGAAGGCATAACTCTTCTCATCAACAAAAACAAATGTTCCAACTAGTTTCATGAAATAAAAGCCTTTCAAATAGTCACTTGGAGTTGATTTTGGGGGAAAAAAGTTCTCTTGTCTGTTTCTGTTAATGCCCACATGAGTTTTACTAGTTGCAACTGAAATCACAAAAACCAGGGCTTGATGCTTAGCTGGCAAAAAGCCAGGATGATGAAATTAATAACATATGCTGAAGAACCCATTTGTAACAATTTTTCCATTAAAAAAAAAATGAGGCAGCTCAAAGTTACAGACAGGGCTCTCTCTGCCCCCACCCCTTTATTTTCTTTTGCTTTTAATATGTCTGAATGTTGAAGCCAATGGTTCTTAGTTACTTTCACAATCCCCATCACATTAACACTTAAGCAACCCTCTTAAGTTGTTAGACAGTTTATTTTTGTTGTTGTTTTTGTAAGGTGTTTTGTTTGTTTCTTGTTTTTTGTTTTCTTAGATCAGAGTTGAATTATTTGAGTCTCAGACGAGCAGGATACTCCTCAATCTGGAACACTTATGCTAGGGGCACTTTTAAGACACTGTCTTGGTTGTGTTAGCGCATCTCACCTGTCAGCAACCCTTCATGGAACTTTTCTGCAAGGTCACACTCAAATCGCAGAAATCTATGACCAAAGGTACATCCATCTCATTTAGAAAAGATTCTCTAAAGACCTCTTTTAGGGCTTCACCCTCAATTTATGCAGATCCCTGGTAAGCCTGGTAATCTAATTTGCAAACATATAACAAATTAGAGGTGACAAATTAGGAGGAAAGAAACAAGCAGACGCATAGTCGCCAAAGACAATAACCCACAGCTAAGCAGGAGTTGGAGACATGTTATACATGGTAAAACCAGGCATTGGGGGAAAAGAAACAGTGTTATCATTAGTAGAAGAACTTGTACCAACTCAACAGTTTTGGAGGGCATCACAGAATTTCAGGAAGTGGTAGCCTTTAAATTATTATTATATGGTGATACGTGTTCGTCGTAGATACATACACCTAAGTCATAAGGAAACATCAAGTTTGCTATTCACTGTTGAAGAATGTGGGCAAGATGGTCATGCATTTTTCATAGGTGTTAAAATAAAAATATCTATATCATCTATATCTATTGCTATCTATATCTATTATAAATCAACTCATATGTTATAAATATATTTGTGTAATTGTATATGCATAGAACATGTTCAGAAGGACACACAGCAATAATGGGTCTCTCTGGACAGGTGCTAGAGGGTAAAAGAGTCAAGAGGACCTCTGCTTCATATAATTCTGCTTTGCTAAAGGTTTCCAAAGGAGCAGGTTTACCTTCATAATAAAAATATTTAAATATTTTCTAAGAAAGCTAAAGTATTATTGCATTTTTACCCAAGAACACTTTATGAGTCACTCTAAACCAGTATGATCTTGAGGGACAGAGTCAATAGTCATCCTTTCAGCACACATATGTTGAACCTCTGTTCTGTGCTGTGTCTCTGTTCTAGATGCTGGGAAGAAGATGTGAATTAGCTGTGGTTCACTCTCTTAAAGAACTAATAGCCAGATGAGAAGCTGAGACAATTAGAAAAGCGCGGTGTGTGGAAAGGAAGAAGTGAGGACAGAAAGCCTGAGAGCCTCTGGCCTTGGAGATCCACCCAGGAGGCTGCCTGGGCAGATGCTGCAAGGCCAGTGGAAGCAGGAGAGTATCGGAGAATGGTGAGAGACAAAAACGGCTTCTCCAAAGGGATAACCAGGAGAGATGTGAAAAAAAAAACCACAGTGGTGTTAGACAGTTACAGAGGTCAGAGTCATCTTCACAGCGGCCCCTTGTGTGGGGCCCAGCTTGTTCCATTGAAGATAATGGTAATGAACACAGACATCGCACAAAAACCCTAGACTGTGTGCCTGTGGGTTTACTCCTGCCCACACCTATTATGCTTTTTTTGCAGCCCAACATCCTCTGCTATGACCAGACACTGGGTCCCTTGAAGACAGCACCAAGCTAGTGCAAGGGATACAGACACATTTAGCAAATACTTTTTTGATATAAACATATTTTTAGAAAGCGTTTGTAACTTATAAAGGGTTAACCTTGTAGCTCTTGCAGATAGAACACTAATATCGCTCTCCTCATCATGAGCTATACTTTCTTCCACCTTTTAACTCAGGAATAAATCATGACCATTCAACTAAAGATTCTTTCCAGTCAAAGAAGAAGGCCACAACATGTGACGTAAGGGTCTTATGTGCCTATCACCCTATTTCAAAGATAAGAAACAAAGAAACAAACTGTCAAAGGCATGGCATCTTCTTAGCGTTTCTCCCCACACTGACTTCAGGAGTTGATATGACTGTGTTGGGTGGGGCTGGGGGTGGGGGAGGAAGTGATACTTATTTGAAAGTTGCCATCATATTGAGACTTAGACCTGTTCATTGTCTCTAATTCAGCGAGGACCATATGCATCTGACCTCTGCAGCACAAATTAAAAACAGCATGCTATGAGCGCTGTCTGTTGTAGTGACAAAACAATAAACATCACAGAGCCAGCTTCTCTTGGAGGAAATATGCAGGAGTCACTGAGGACACAGGGCTGATTTCGGCAAGAAAGACGGCATGACAGGAGAAAGGAAACCACAGCTGTGCGGGTGTGGCAGGGTGAATGTAAGGAAAGAAGAGCACAGAGAAACTGAGTGACATTAACAGTCAGTGAATTGGCCATCCAGAGGTACTTAAGGGGGACAGAAACCTGGGGGTGTGGTGATAATGTGTCGGTGGCCAAACAGGTTATGGACACTGAATGTCATGACATGTAACTGAGAGAAAGAGGGAAACAGAAACAGAGAGATAAACTGTATACCACGGAACAAAATACAAATGGAAAGAAGGATTTGTGGCCTCAGACTTGGGGGATTGAGGCTATAAAACTCAAAATTTCTTAAATATTTCTATAAAGTCCTTAAAAACCATACTAGAAAAATAAAGCCTAAGTATTTTTTAAAGCTGTTGAGGAAGAAAGGGGACATGTACCGTTAAC
Organism: Cryptoprocta ferox; assembly: GCA_028646485.1. Lineage (NCBI taxonomy): Eukaryota > Metazoa > Chordata > Mammalia > Carnivora > Eupleridae > Cryptoprocta > Cryptoprocta ferox. The sequence goes on along the minus strand of CM053577.1, from coordinate 30,448,307 downwards.
TGGGACATTAATGTAGTAAGAATGTAAGAATAGTATGTCTGAGATAATAAACCAATATGGAAGCAAATCAAGGATTCTTGTAAACCAGAAAAAAAAAAACCCCAGAAATTATAAATATGTAGAAAAGCCTAACTCTTTTTATGACTTTGTGAGATAAAAAATGTATATACCAATCTTTGCCCCAAGTTCCTGGCACAGAGCTCCTAAAATCCCTATTATTTTCTAAGTCATAAGAGTACTTGGACCATTTTTTGCTCTACTGAAGTGACTCTGAGTGGGCTTCTGGATAGAGACTGGTCACCCAGACCAAGCCATGATTAGAAGCCTGGAATTTTCAGCCCTACCCTCATTCTTCAGAGAAGTGAGAGAGGCTAGAAATGGAGTTAATAATTGATCATGCTATGTGAGGAAGCCTCCATAAGATTTCAATAGTAGGGGTTCAGAGAGCTTTCAAATCGGTGAATACATCCACCCTGGGAGGATGACACAACTCAACTTCACAGGGACAGGAGTTACTGCACTTGACACCCGTCCATACTTTGTCCAATGTTATCTCTTCATTTGGCTGTTCATCTGCATCCTTTATCATATCCCTTAAATTTTTTTTAATGTTTATTTATTTGGAGGGAGAGAGAGACAGAGTGCAAGCAGGGGAAGGGAAGAGAGAGAGAAGGAGATACAGAATCCAAAGAAGGCTCCAGGCTTCCAGCGGTCAGCACAGAGCCTGATGCGAGGCTCACACTCATGAACCATGAGATCATGACCTGAGTTGAAGTCAGACGCTGAACCAACTGAGCCAACCAGGCACCCCTTTATCATATCCCTTAATAGACAGGTGGATGTTAAGTAAGTGTTTCCCTGAAAATGTGAGCTGTTCTAGAAAATTAATTGAATCCAAGGAGGGGGATCATTGGAACATCTGATCTGTAGCCGGTTGGTCAGAAGCAGGGGTAATAATCTGGGCTTGAGACTGGTATCTGAAGTGGGGGACAGACAGCCTTGCAGGATTTGCCCTTTAGCCATGGATCTGACACTATCTCCAGGCAGTGATAGAATTGAGTTAAAGTGTAGGACCCCCAGTTGATGTCACAGAGAATCCCTTGTTGAAGCAGAAAACCCCCACACATTTGGTGACCAAAAGTGTCAGAAGTCAAGTGCTCTGTGTGAATAGTTAAAGAGACTCACAGGAGAGAAACCCAGAAGGGAAAAACACAGGTGGGAAAATGGTAGGTTTTTCTTTTATAGAGCTCTATTCAAAGGAATCCATAGCAACCAAAGCAAAATCAGTGCAAAAGAATGGAGTGTAGAAAATAGGAAATAGAATCAAACAAGGCTTCATTGCCAAAGACGAGAAAGGCCAGGATATTTTCAATATTTTCTTCGTCCATATTGACAAACACAATATGATGTACCAGGCACTCTTTACAGTACCCGACAAGTATGGGGTCATGGAATCTACGTTAACAGCCCTCTGAGACAATCATGCTATGATTGTCGTCCCCAGTTGAAATGAATAAATGAAGAAACCAAAACCCCAAGCTCTTAAGTATCTTTTTCAAGACAACCAGCTAGAAAGTGGCAAAGCAGTTTTGAACTTCTATGTCTTTAACCTCTGTGCTGTATTAATTCTTTCCCTCAGCCATCACAGCTAGGATAGTCTGGACGGCTAGTGCCTTTTTCCTCATTCAAACATATGTGACATTACGATCACTACTATATGTGGAAGCTAACCTCCTCCAGTGATCACCCGATTATGAAATTATCCTTATTTAAATATATTTATCCTCACCTCTTTTTTTCTTTCCTTCATAAGTAAGCATTTGTTGATGGTTTATTTGCTCCATAGATGTATGTTTGGCTCCATGGAAAAAGCAGAAGCTGGAGAATGTAGTTCCTGTTTACAAGGACCATGCACTAATTATAGAAGGTTAACTTGTAACAATCCCAGTATTTGAGGGTCTTCCCACAGTAAAATCTTACTTTTTCAAGACAGTGAGGCTTACCTGGGCAAAGGAGGCAGAAATAGGACCCTACTCTAGGGAATGCACACTTTCTCTACCATGGGCTGTGCCCTTCTCTGGGAGACAGTTCCATCCAGCTGGTTGGTAGGGGGAAAAAAGAGAATCAGCTTTGGGACATGTGTTAGAACCAGACTGGAGGGGTGCATCTGGTTTAGGCTCCCATTTCACTGGCTAGCTCTTGGGTCCAAGGCCACACCTGATGGGAATGTGGTAGCCAAGAAGGGCCCAGAAACACCTGTCCTAGTCCAAGGTCAGGAAAAGACTCTACTGGCTTTTCCTGTTGGTAGCAATCGCTGTATTGGTGAGAAATTAGAGAGGAAAAGAGAAACGGCTCTAGAGTATGCGTATGGGAAGGGATTTAATTCAGGAGATCAGAGACAAAACCACTGGAAGAGCAAGTTGTGCAAAAGTCAAGGAAGCTGTTGTTGATATTCAAGAAATCAGGAAGGGCAAGAATCTCAGGGAACCACCATTGATAACCTCACTACCTGTAACCCTAAAATAGGTGGTTTCTAGAAAATTCTGGCAAAATCATCATATCTACCTCTGGCCCTCTGCTGAAGCCCACATAGCTTCCAGCCATGGCAGGAGGCATATTGGCCCTTCCTCACTTCTGCCAGGAAAATTGCACACAGGGGCCTCTGACTCACAGGCCTTAAACTGGAACCTGGTGTCAAGGACATCTGATAAATGTGGGTCCCGGCCTTCAGTGCTTGCAGTAGAGGGAAGAACAAAGAATGGTGTGGAAATGGTTGCAAGATGTCAATAGACAATCAAATGCAGGAGAAACATGTTTGTTTTCTTTATACGAGTTTTATTTTGGAAATTGAAATCTGTGTGTTAGAATCCTATGTATTAGAACTATATTCAGTCTTTCATTCACAGATGTTAAACTCCTTTTTATGTTTTAGAACCAGTTTTCAAAGAATAATATTAGAGAAGTTAACATAACACATTTGTATTTGAGAAATTATCCTTAATTTGGGGATTAAGATCGATTTGTTTCCTAAGAGGTTTTGAGGAGAACAAATAAATATAAAAGTCATTAGATTCAGTTCAGTCCAGAAGCCATTGATCTACCATTATATTGATGGGCAGCAACCAGTCAATGAAAGAAATCAATGTGAACATGTAAACCCTACCATTACCAGCAACAGTGGCCTCTGCCCTGTCTCTATTTCCAGCTCCAGCCTCCCAGGGACAGGTTAGTCATAACAGACTCAATATTATTGGTGATTTTGGAAGGGGAAGAGGGGAGCTTGCTCAGTACAATGAGGGATTTTTTTTTTCACTTTGCCTGAACTCTCTGGTTGCTTTTATTTTAAACCATGGCTTCAATTTAATTTTAATAGTTCTTGATGACTTTGTTGCTTTATCACTCCCTGTGCTGAAGTAATACCACAGCTTAGGTGTTCATATGTCCTGTTCGTTGTAACAGTAAAGCAAGTACAGTTGCAGATCACTGGGTGTAAATAAAAACAATTGGGAGCCTCAGGCAATTCATAAAACCAGCCCCTGACTAGGCCTGCAGATAGAAACGAGGTTGTGCAAAACCACTGGTGCAAAAATCACTTTGGGTCAGTGAGCTTGGCCAAACGGTTCTGTAGAGCCTAATCAAATTTGATAGCTAAGCATCTAGGTATCAGCGTGGGCCCTCTAAGCACGTCTGCCTCCACCGTATCTTCTATAGGGCTCACGGCAGAATGTAAGCCTTGTGCTCTTATGAGTGGTAAGTACATATTTGTTAATGTGTACTAAAAAGAGCAATAATAACTGCTATTTACATAGTGTTACTTAACAGACACTAAGTAAGAACTATTAGTGTCTGCATTTTACAGATGCCCTCATTTGAAATGCAAATAAGGTAATGAGTTGCCCAAAGTTACACGTAGAAGTAGCCTGCTTTCAAAATTCAAGTTCTTAATCAATGTGGTGATACATGGGTCACAACTGTAGTTATTTTGACTGCTGTAGTACACGTGGATCATTTGCCTATGTGTCCAGAAATGTCATTCTTACTAAACAAATATTTGTGAAAAGAGATGAAATCAGCCACCTTATCTATTTTCACAATCCTGTATTAAGGAAGTAAGGCTAGCCTACCCTTGAGTGATTCTCGTCCTTGTTGGAAATGATTGGCTTCCTATTATAATCACAGTGAAAGAAGGCGTGGGGAATATGACAGATACAGACTTTTTCCAGGAATACATTGTGAATTAGAACATAAAAGTGAAAAGTCATCTTAGATGGCCACGGCAGTTCTCAGCCATCAATATATAAGAGTTTCAATGCAAATGAATCTATGTATGTGTCCATAATTTTACTGCAAATCTATCTATCTCTATCTAATATGCCAATAGGGAAGCACTATTTATAATAGCAAAAGATTGGAATCACACGAATATCAATTAGTAGTGTCCTGGTTAAATAAATGGTAGTATGTACTTAAAACAAAATGTGCAAATTAAAAGTTAGAGGAGGTCTCTACATATTAATGGGAAGCTATTTGAAATATATTGTTAAGATTTACAGAAATAGATACATTACCCTTTATATAAAAACGGTAAGGACAAAAAGATAAGTTATTACTGTATTGGCTTACACACAAATACATTTTTTTCTGGAAGGATAAACAAGAAAATAACTGTAGGGGTCATCTGTGAGTGATGGGAATGGAGAAGATGGGGAATAAGATAAGAGAAAGACTCTTCAATGTGTGCCATTAGAGCTTTTTAATGTCCAAACTATGAAATTATGTTAGCTATATCACAAATTGATCAAAAATTAAAAGAAACATTTATTGCATACTTGGGCATGGACTATTCCATCTAGGCACTCTGGGTGGGAGGTATAGAAAAGAAAAGGTTCTCAAAATCTTTATTTGGGTAAATAAAACATACACCACTTAACACTTACTTAGTGAGCAACATATAAGGAAACACAAATTAGGACAAGACAAACTGTTACCCTAAGTGCTAAGGGCAGGCAGAGTAATGGCATGCAGAGAATGTGCTGAGTATAATCAGAGATGTCTTCCTGAGGGAATTGAATTGCAGGCCTTGTTGAGAGAACAGAAATATGGTGTTCTCTCCATACACAAACAGTGTGGCTTTGCACATGCAGCATTATGGCAACTACCATCAAGTGCGGGGAATCAGACTAAAGTCTTCAAAGTTATTGAGTAAGGTTGAAGGGCCAGAGACTTGAAAGAGTAGAACACTGGTAGCGTGAGTCTCTCATCACAACAGGAGAAAGGGGCTATATTCATCTTATTTATGTAGGAATTGAGCTTGGTCTTGGTTTATATTTATTTTCTATTGGGTTAACTAACTGGATTCCGTTGCTGTTTGTAATAGGTTTTTATCAACTCTTTTAGGTGTTCCAGATACATATTTATGCCATTTATGGAAGGAAATGATTTTAGTCCTTTCTTTCCAATTTTGTGTGTCTCTATATTTTCTTTCTCTATTAAAATTTTTCAAATGTTTATTTATTTTTGAGAGAGAGAGAGTGTGAGCAGGGAAGGGGCATAGAGAGAGGGAGACACAGAATCTGAAGCAGGCCCCAGGCTCCTAGCTGTCAGCACAGAGCCTGACGTGGGACTTGAACGCATGATCCATGAGATCATGACCTGAGCTGAAGTCCCTTAACTGACTGAACCACCCAGGCTCCCCTCTTTCTCTATTTTAAATGCATTGGCTGGTACCTCCGATACAATCTTAAATAATGCTAATGCTACTGGGTGTCTTTCTTGTTCCTAACTTAGAATAATCTAGCTGGCTATTAGATGAAACATATTTTATTATGTTAAAGAGCAATTTAACTAAGTGTTTAGTACTTATCATGGTTAAGTGTTTCTAAAAATAAGAATGGACATCGAATTTTGTTAAATGCCTCTTCAGCATCTATGGAGGTAATTGCATTTTTTAAAACTGTAGATCGATGAATACAATGGATTATAATAACAAATTCATAATATTGAACTATCCTTGCATTTTTAGAGTTATCTAAACTAGATTGGAACACTGTATTCTTTTAAGGTGCAGCTATATTCTTCTTGCTGATATTTTATTCAAACATTTTATATTGACATTTATAAATGAGACATCCGTATAGTTTTCTGTTAGGGCTTACAGTGGACAGACTTTTAAAATGTGCTTGTGGTGTTTATGCCCTTGTTTAACTGACTTCCCTTGAATATGGGTTGGGTGACTTGCTTCTAACCAATACAATAAGGCAAAGGTGATGGGCTAGAACTCTCATATTTACATTACATTATATAAATCTTTATCTTCCTGGAACACTTTTTCTGGAGTCTCTCACTCCATTGTTGCTTCGAAAAAGCAAACTTTCATGAATTCTACAGCCACAAAGAAATACATTCTGCCAACAACTTAAGCGAGCTTGTAAATAGATTTTTCTTTTATCAGGCATCCAGATGAGAATGCAGCCCAGCTGATATGTTTATGGCAGAGGACCAAGCTTAGCTGTGCCTGGACTCCTGACCCATGCAAAATATGAGATCATAAACATGTGCTGTTTTAGGCTGCTAAATTTGCAATAATTTATGATGCAACACAGAAACAAACATAGGGATGATCTTCATCAGGCTTTAGTCCACAAGATACCTTATATTTTCTGGAAAATATTTGGAAACGTTCCTTTTTATCTATATTTTGAAACTGATTAAATAACATTATCTTCCAAAAGTTTGGTGTAAATCCTCCATTAACCTGTTTTCACATGGTGCATTTTGGAAAAAAGTGACAGTTTTATTTCCTCTTTGCAATTAGATTTTTCTACTTCTTCTAGAGTCAGTTTTGGTAAATTACATTTTCCAATAAAAATGCCCTTTTCATCTAGATTTTTTCATTTATTGGTATGGAATTGGGCAAAATACTGTCATAATTCTCTTCATTTTTTCACTTCTAAATTAAAAAAAATTAGGTTAGTGAATGTTTTAATCCAGTTTTTCAATAAAAAGATCTTTCAGACTTATTTATTACTTACAATTATTTTTTATTGGTTTACTTATTTTTTTTATTTGAGAGAGACAGAGAGAGAGAGAGAGAAAGAGAGAGATAGGGGAGAGCATGAGGTGGGGAGAGGAGTAGGTGGATGAGAGAGAGAGAGAATCTTAAGCAGGCTTCACCCTTAGTGCAGAGCCTGACACAGGGCTTAATCCAATGACCCTGAGATCATGACCTGAGCCAGTATCAAGAGTTGGACGCTTAACCGACTGAACCACCCAGGTGCCCCTGGTTTATTTATTTACTAATTAATGCCATCTCTATTAATCCTTTCTCATATTCATTTTTTATTCCTTTTCTTACATTTTTAATATATATGCCAATTCCATTTTTAAATCTTTACTACTTATTGATAAAATATTTAAGACTATAATATTTTCTCTGAACATTGTGTTAGCAATATCTCATAAATCCTAATAGGAAGTGTTTTAATTATCATCATTTTCTAGACATTTTATAATTTGAGATTAAATATTCTTTTTTAGTGGGTTGTACTTAGGACTTCTAATTTCTAGGAAGTGGGAGCATTTTGTTATCGTTTTTGTTAATTTCTAGTTTCACTCCGTTGTGATCAGAGGATGATTCCTGTATTACTTTTACTCTTTGGAGTATAGTGAGGTTTTCTTTCTTGCCCAGTATGATTGATATATATGAAAGGTTTATGAACACTTGAAAATGTATCTTTTATTTTCATGATTCAGTACTTGATACTTATCATTTGACTTTTATTTCTTTTTTTAAAGTTTTTATTTCAATTCCAGTATAGTTACCACAGAGTGTTACATTAGTTTCAGGTGCACAACATAGCAATTCAACACTTCCGTACATTATGTCACCCAGAGCTCATCAGGACAAGTGCGCTCCTTAACTCCCGTCACCTATGTAACCCATCTACCCACCCATCTCCCCTCTGGGAACCATCAATTCTCTATAGTTAAGAGTCTGTTTTCTTGATTTGTCTTTCTTTCTCCGTTTTTCCCTTTGCTCATTTGTTTTGTTTCTTAAATTCCACATGAATGAAATCATAGGGTATTTGGCTTTTTCTAACTAGCTTATTTTGCTTAGCATTCTATTCTCTAGCTCCATCCCTGTATTTGCAGATGGCAAGATTTCATTATTTTTTATGTCTGAATAATATTCCATTGTGCATATCTTCTTTATCCATTCATCTATCAATGGATTTTTGGGCTGCTTCCATTTCTTGGCTATTGTAAATAATGCTGCTATAAGCATAGAGGTGCATATATTGCTTTGGATTAATGTTTTAGTATTCTTTGGGTAAACACCCAGGAATGCAATCACTGGATCATACGGTAGTTCTATTTTTAACTTTTTAAAAAAAGTTTTATTTATTTAAATTATCTCTCCATCCCACATGGGGCTCAAACCCACAATCCTGAGATCAAGAGTTTCATGTTCTTCCAACTAAGCCAGTCAGGTGTCCCTATTTTTAACTTTTTGAGGAACTTCTGTACTGTTTCCTGCAGTGGCTGCACCAGTTTACATTCCCACCAACAGTGCACAAGGGTTCCTTTTCTCCGTATCCTCACCAACATCTGTTGTTTCTTGTGTTGTTGATTTTAGCCATTCTGACAGATACTAGATGATATATCATTGTAATTTTGATTTGCATTTCTCTGATAACAACTGTTGATGAGCATCTTTTCATCTGCCCATTATCCATCTGGATGTCTTCTTTGCAGAAATGTTTATTCATGACTTTTGCCCATTTTTAATTGGATTATTTGTGTTTTGGGTGTTGAGTTTTGTAAGTTCTTTATATATTTTGGACACTAAACCTTTATTGAATATATCATTTGCAAATATCTCCTCCCATTCCTTAGATTGCCTTTCACTTTTGTTGATTGTTTTCTTTGCTGTGCAGAAATGTTTTATTTTGATGTAGTCCCAATAGTTTGTTTTTTGCTTTTGTTTCTCTTGCCTCAGGACACCTATTTAGAAAAAAATTATTATGGCTAACCTTGGAGAAGTTGCTGCCTGTGTTCTCTTCTAGGATTTTTATTGTTCCAGGTCTCACATTTAGGACTTTAATCCATTTTGAGTTTATTTTTGTGTTTGTGTAAGAAAGTGGTCCAGTTTTAGTCTTTTGCGTGTTGCTGTCCAGTTATATCAACACCATTTGTTGGAGAGACTGTCCTTTTCCGTTGGATATTCTTTTCTGCTTTGTTGAAGATTAATTGACCATATAGTTGTAGGCTTATTTCTGGGCTTTCTATTCTGTTCCATTGATGACCTATGTGTCTATTTTTGTGCCAGTACCATAGTGTTTTGATTTTGTACAGCTTTGTAATATAACTTGAAGTATGAAATTGTGATGCCTCCAGCTTTGCTTTGCTTTTTCAAAGTTGTTTTGGCTGTTTGGGGTCTTTTGTGGTTCCATACAAACTTTAGGATTATTTGTTCTAGTTCTGTGAAAAATGATGTTGGTATTTTGATAAGAATTGTATTAAATGAGTAGATTGTTTTGGCTAATATAGATATTTTAACAATATTTGTTCTTCCAATCCATGATCATGGAATGTTTTTCCATTTCTTTGTGTAATCTATAATTTCCTTCATCAGTGTTTTATAGTTGCGGAATACAGGTCTTTCACCTCTTTGGTTAGGTTTATTCATAAGTATCTTATTATTGTTTGGTGTAATTGTAAGGGATTGTTTTCTTAATTTCTCTTTCTGCTGCTTCATTATTGGCATATAGAAATGCAACAGATTTCTGTAGATTGGTTTTGTATCCTGCAACCTTACTGAATTCACTTATCAGTTTTAGCAGCTATTTGTGCAGTCTTCTGGGTTTTCTATATATATAGTATCATGTCATCTGCAAACAGTAAAAGTTTTACTTCTTCCTTACCAATCTGAATGTCTTTTATTTCTTTTTGTTTTCTGATTGTTGTGGCTAGGACTTCAGGTACTGTTGAATAAAAGTGGTGAGAAATGGACATCCTTGTTTTGTTCCTGACCTGGGGAAAAAGCTCTGAGATTTTCTGTATTAAGGATGATTGTGGGGGTGTCTGGGTGGCTCAGTTAGTTAAGCATCTGACTCTTGGTTTTGGCCCAGGTCATGATCTCACAGTTCATGAGTTCCAGCCCCCAAGTTGGGATCTGTGCTGACATCTGAGAGTCTGGAGCCTGCTTCAGATTCTATGTCTCCCTCTCCCTGCCCATCCCCCACTCATTCTCTGTCTCTCTCTCTTTCTCTCTTAAAAAAGAAAAAATATTAATAATCTTATGGATTATCATTCAGTGTCTGATATTAAATATTGCTGTGAAGATATATAAGAGAAGACTGATTTTCTCTCTCATATAAGTGATATCTTTTCCCAGCTACCCAAAGGATTCATTATTATTTTTTTTAATCTAGTAACATTAACAAAAATGTACAGGTGTTGAACATCTGTAATATATAACCTGCTTTTTATATTTAGACTCAAGTGCTTTTTATTTTGGGAATGTTTTCTTGAATTGTATCTTTATATATTTTACATATTCCATTTTCCTCTTTCATTGTCTCCAATTATGCATATATTGTATCTCTTTTTCCTATTGTCAACATTTTTTCTCTAATCCTTTTTAACTATGTATTCCAACTGTATTTTGTTTATTTTTGTCATTTCCCTCACTGTGTCCATTACTGCTTTTTCCAAATATTTATTCACTTTCCAGCTCCTTCTGATTCCTTCTTCACTTTTTGATGCTTTTATTTTCCCTACATCCTTACTGAGTTATACTGGCTTGCCTACTAGTATTGTCTCTCCATCTCTTCCCTAAGTTCTTGCTATTCTGTTTTGTGGTCTTCATTCACAGAGGCCATTGCTAAATTTACTTAAAATGTTTAAGTAAAATAGTAATATATCTGTTGAAAAGTTAGACTCTTTCATGGCAACATTCTTTTAAACTTGGTAAGTGGTTTTGTTAATAAATTTTGTTGTTTTCTCCTTTATGCTTACAACTTCTTTGCATAGATGTGTACTAATTCCTTCTTATGATTTATTATTATAACTTGAGTGTTTGTAGGCCTGTTATAAGAAGAGTTTCCTGTAAGTGGGATGGAAAGAAGTAGGGCTGTAGAGTAACTGCTTTCTGGCTTTGTTTTTGTTTTCTTGGTAACATAGACCCTGCCTTATCTTCAGCTGTCACAAACCGAGGCTACATGAAGCAAATATGGTTTCTTGTAGAATTCTTTTTTTTTTTTTTTATAAATCCTTCTCTACTCTTTTTCTGATTTAATCATTCTATTTGGTTAGGAGGAATAGTGGCCTCTTCCTTCAACTAGCTCACTCCTGTTTCTGCATCACCTTTTGAAGATATAGACAAATATTTTGACTTTCAGGTATAGTTCTCCCCTCCATGAAGTGTATTTTAGTTACATTTTCAGAACTCTGCAGGGTCTTGTTCTTATTCTCTACTGTTCTCCACTCCTTTCCATATAGCTTCTGCATAAACTCTATCACCTGTGGCAAACTTTAGACATTTTGTGACTTCAGGTGTTGTTAAAAATTGAATTTGTGGTTTGGGGTTTTTTTTTTTTTATTTTTTTTACATTTATTTATTTTTGAGAGACAGAGAGAGACAGATTACAAGTAGGGGGAAGGCAGAGAGAGAAGGAGACACAGAATCCAAAGCAGGCTCCAGGCTCTGAGCTGTCAGCACAGAGCCTGACACAGGGCTTGAACTCACAAACTGTGAGATCGTGACCTGGGCCGAAGTTGGACGCTTAATCAACTGAGCCACCCAGGCGCCCCTGGAGTTTGTAGTTTTGTTTTTAAATTTTGATAGTTTTCTTCCTGATAGTACCTAAGAAAAGAGGAGAATCCTGAATATAAATTGCCACATCCATACCAGAAGTCAATAAATTCTCCTCGAGCTATTCTGAGCCCTAACCTCTAGTGAAGTTACGTCACTTCAACAGAGTAACTATATATTTACTGTATCAGGGCAAACATCTGGTTTTATTTATTTTTTATTTTTTTCTGTCCTGCTTCCTTTCCCTCATACTGTGATTATGATGGGGCCATCAATTTCATTACCATACTTCCTGGATAGAAGAATCGGCAAATGATTTTACCCCTGTAGGCATAGTATTTAGCCCAGTTTAGGCACAAGACCCAAGCAGTATTAATCAGAGCTCTTTGGGGAGATTATTTAAGAGAGTGGGGAAATGATCTTTCTTCTTTCCAGATTTCAAGTTACATGAATCCTACAAGCCTAGTGTTGCTTGCGGTAATCCTTTCTTTCACATGTGGGGAAAGGGTTGCTTGAGAATGAAGAAAGAGAGAGAGAAAGGACAATTTCTGATAATATCATTTGAGTGCCTAGATCCAACTGTGCCTGAAATCAGTTTCTGTTACTGTTTTATGACCCAATAAATTCTTGCTGTTGTTTGAGATAATTTGAATAGATATTTTGTCTCTGGCTACCCAAGCAGTCATGACTGATTCTAGGATTTTTAAGTTTTCCAGGTTTATTATTCACTTAGAGAATTTTTTCCCTAAAATTCAAAACATTCTTCCATAATTTTGACCCATGAATGTGAACACCTAAAAGATTTTAATGTTTAATTAAATTATATTTTCATAAGTGTACAACTTTATTTTAAAATTTATTTTCCCTTATTGAATAACTAAAAGCCATTCTTTTATTTCTACACATTAAATATTGCTATTTATTTAAAGGTATTTGCTATGTTAAGACTGCAAACATTTATGAGATTTTTTTTGTGAGAATATCAGATAATCTTCCCACTTGTTTTAATTCTTTTAATGTGTTCCTTCAGATGTAGCTCTGATTTTCAAGATGTCTGTTCAATGATTCGATATTAACTAAAATAGATCTAGATGATACCATGACTTCCAGAAAGTGGAATGTTATACAGGATTTCCCAGGAGGTAAACTTGCCTTTGGTAGATTCATGAGGTCAGACCGGCGGTTATTTTCCTTGATGTTAGAGCCAGATGAAAATATTTGCAACTCTCTGTGCCACAAAAGGCCTGAGTAATTGTGAATGCTGGACATCTAATGACGATTTGGTGGAAAATCCTGGTTTTCAGGATTTGAGAATGAAAAGAGACTTGTATAGGAGCAGTGTTCCTTTTTGAAAAGAAAGATTTACAATTTATACATCTGGCTTCCCGTCATTAAGCAAAGACTTTCCTATGGCCAATGCAAACAAATTTGTACTTCCAAATCAGATAGGTCTTAGATTAATGTTACTTCTACTGTCATCGTAAGGTGCCCCACTAGTAAAAAATTGCCTTTTTATTGAAAAGTGACTCCCTGATAAGCACACTGGCTTTTGCATGATTTGTACATATTTTAATAAAAAAACTGTACCTGAAATGAAATAGAATTTGATTAATATCTATAATGTAAAAGTTGCTTAGTACAGACTATATGCCTAAACTCTCCTATTGTATCAGACAATAATCCTTAAAGAAATTATCATTTAACATTTTTGAATAATATAGTATTCATATATAATCAGTATAAATGTTTCATTCTTTAGGAATATGCATGCTTAAATAAGTGATCATGGAAACAAATTATCTGTTATTATTAAGAAAGCCTGTGTTTTCACAAATATAAGTAAAAATTAATAATTACAAATTTACATTACACCTTACCTATAACAAAAAGGGACCTGGCAGTGATGCTAAATCCTGGGAAGTTAAACTTTCCCAAGTGTTCCTCAATGTCGAATGACTGTCCTGAGTCCTACAGCCTGATGAGTCTGAGCTGCTGGGTCTGAGCTATGTCCCAGGAGAAAGTCACTGCAGGGAAAGGATGGCCTCACAAGACAGCAAAAAAGGAGCCCCAGGTTCCCAGCCTCCTTTCTGTAGCCACCCTCCCTTCCTTGTCTTCAAGACAAATGGATGTCCTTGCCCTCCCCCTTCCTCCAGACACACTGTAGATACCCTTGTTACAATTAATTTCACCTTCTCAGCTGTCCACAGTGTTGAATTTAACCTGATTTGAACTGGCAAACGTGTTGGGACAAGGGAGCACAGGCCATGCACGGGAGCACTAGCATGGCCCTAGGTTTGTCTTGTGTAACACTTTTGGATAATGATATGCATGACTCAGGATTGGGAAGGGAGATTATAATAAGAGCACATGTTTATTGGGTGCTTACTAATTGCCAGGCACTGTTGTTAGTACTTTACATCTAAATTAAAGTACTGTCATTAAACAATACAAGATGAGCAGTGATCCTCTTCCCATTTTACCGAGGAAGTAACGGAGAGCTAAAACAAATTGTCCATGTTCCCGTAGCTAGTAAGTAATTGACTGGGAATTCAAATCCAGGGAGTCTGGCCTCACAGTGCAGACTTTTAATTACTTTTTAACTACATTCTACTTTCTACCATGTGGTGTTTGATTCTCTTACCTGTTAAAGGGTTTTGAGGAAAGACACCTGGGTAGTTCAGTCAGGTAAGCGGTTAAGCATCTGACTTTGGCTCAGGTCATGATCTCACAGTTCCTGAGTTCGATCCCTGCATTGGTCTCTGTTCTAACAGCTTAGAGCCTGGAGCCTGCTTCAGATTCTCTGTCTCCCTCTCTGCCCCTCCCCTGCTTGTGCTGTTTCTCTCTCACATATAAATAAATATTTTTAAACATTTTAAAGAAGTTAAAAAGACTTAAAGGGTTTTGAGGAGAAGAAATTAAGCAATACTTGAGGAAGGAAAAGAACAGTTGACCTCTAAAAATAAGACAAGCTATAAGGGAACAAGAAAGCATTAATGAGAAGTAACAGAAAAGGGAATAAGGAAAAAAATGTCTCTCTCTCCCTCCCCCCCCCCTCTCTTCTCCTTCTCTCTTTCTTTTTTTTTTAATGTTTTATTTATTTTTGAGAGAGAGACAGCTGAGCAGGGGAGGGTCAGAGAGAGAGGGAGACACAGAATCCGAAGACAGGCTCCAGGCTCTGAGCTAGCTGTCAGCACAGAGCTCAACGCGGGGCTCGAACCCACAAACC
Organism: Cryptoprocta ferox; assembly: GCA_028646485.1. Taxonomy (NCBI): domain Eukaryota; kingdom Metazoa; phylum Chordata; class Mammalia; order Carnivora; family Eupleridae; genus Cryptoprocta; species Cryptoprocta ferox. Next base: position 30,433,266 of record CM053577.1, on the reverse strand, counting down.
GCAAGATCATGACCCGAGCCGAAGCCGGACGCTCAACCGACTGAGTCACCCAGGCACCCCACCTTCTCTCTTTCTAACACTATCTCTCAACCTCTCTCTCTCTCTCTCTCTCTCCCCCATTCTGTCTCTACCCCAGCCCCACCTGCCCTATTAACACAGAGGCAAGCTCAGAGGGAGCTGACATGAACACAGAAGATAGAAAAGATTAAAGCATTATCTTTCACACACTTAATTGAAGGTGAATTTCAATAATAAATGATTCAAAGCCCATCAAATCAAACTGAGAAACAGATTTTTAGAAACCTAGCCATGCAGTAAGTTTCCAGACAGGTCAAATTCATATGCATTCAATGATTTGGTTTAAACCCAGTATAAAAATAGCTTCCTTGGTAAATACACACAAACACTGAAAAACATTTTAAAGCATTATGCAAGTATTTCTTATTAAATTTATCATGTATCTAGCCAGATCAATAAAATTTAGGTAAAGAGAGTTTTAACATAGAAATTAAGCATGTGTTAAACTTAGTTTATTTACTGTAAACTTCTAATATGAAAACAAGAAAACTTGCCCTTAACTTTTCACACTCTTCTGTGGTGGAGATGTTCATTTATGTTTTAATCATTAGTATGTCACTGGTCATTTCAACACTGAAAGGATTAGGTGCAAGCAAGATGAAAATGATATGTACTACCTTAAATACATTTTAAGATAATTAGAGATTCTCCTTTGCTTTGGTTAAGAAAAAACAATCTTTTGATGTTGTTAATAGTATTCCAGGCACTTCTGGTAAGCTTAAATGTTGCAAATGATACAATGGAGTATTCTAAAGAGATCCCAGTAATACTGTTTTTGGGCAGAGAACCTCGGAATGTCTGAATCATCTGCCAGACCAATAACTTCTCCATGGGAGGTCACTGGGAGAGATAATGTACAAGATAATGACTGACCAAAGCAAGAATTAAGGCTTCTTATTATTAGCTAGCCTAATAGTCGAATGCAAAACTTCAGTGGGTTAATGCAGAGTCTTTTTCTCTTTAGTACAGGTAGCCCCACGTTGCTTTTAAAAAAAAAAAAGCAGTTCATATGTGAGTTTTGTCTACTTCAACTCTAAAGACCAAACCCAAGACTCAAACTTTAGCATTGCAATGTATAAAGAGGCAAATCCAAAGTACATCATCAGCCCCAGAAGAAAGGCAACGAGGGTAACTAGGAGAGAACTTCTTGGATAAGGACAGCAGCTCTAAGCTCCATGGACTCATAAAAGAGTAACGTCTTGGATTTCTTATCAATCTAGGTGAATAAATGAAACAGATGACTGTTCAGTGCTATGAAGAAAACAAAGCAGACTAAGGTGATAGAAAGTGACAGAGTAGGGGTGCCTATTTGAGATATTGGAGACAGTAAGCGAGTCTTTAAGGAAGTGACTTTTAAGTCGATACCTAAATAATATGAAGGAGGAACTCCAGCAAACATGTAGAGAAGAATATTCCAGGCAGTAGGACCACTGAGCATAAAGGCCTTGATACGGTCACAAGCTGGAGTGTTACTGGAGGAGCAGGAAGTCCAGTGTGGCTGGAGGGGCCTGAGGGAAGAGAACATGCTGAAGATGAGCAGGAAGAGAGAGGCAGGGGCCAGATGCAGGGCCCGTAGACCATGTAGAAGAGCTTCAATTTTATCCTTATTATAATAGGAAGCTGTTAGCAAACTTTTAAGCAGGGTGTGATGGGAACTTGTTTTTAAAAGATCACTGTTCTGCTGAGTATAGAGTCTGGAAGGGAAGAATGAGATTTGGGAGAGCAGTAAGGAGGGGGTTCTTACATTCATTTAAAAGATGATGGAGTGTGGACTCACAATCTAGCATTCAACTAGAGATGGGCTATCTCCCTTGAGAGACAAATTTAGCAAAGACATGTCAGAGATGTTCCACCAGCATCATTGTGGGGCTGTGTCCCTAGTTTTTGGCCCACTAGGTAGCCACAGGGAATCAATGGAATGACCAATTCAGTCCCTAAGCCTTTTATAAATGCCTGTTTAATGCTGCCTCTAGAAGCTTCTGCTAAGGCTCAGTATGTGATACAAATATTCCTTTGAGGCAATATTATACAGTATCTCCTGTTGTTACCTTCCATTCTTTTCTCACCTTGACTTACACTTTGCTCTAATTCTACCCAAGTTTACCACAAAGGGTTAAGCAATGAGACCCCAGATTATAACACAGTCCCCGTAATGCAATGGCAACATCAAGTGTCTGATGTTTCCTGCCACTTAATCAAATTTAAGAATGCAATCCCTCTCATTATCAAACTCTCACAGATAAAACCCCTATACCATGAATCAGATTCCCCCTTTCCCACAAATGAATTTAATCCTCTCAAAATGAATCCTCCCTCCCTCAGTCCCACTGAGAAATGAAGGCCTGCACTATTAAAGTCTTCATACCAAGGCCACCCACTGCCTGTTCTTCCCGTTCTGTCACTGGAGCTTTTGTAGCAACTAAAGCAAATGACAAAAACAGATCATTCCAATTTGGAGCCTCTTGTATTTTTCACTTTTCCAAAATTCTGCAGGATGCAAAGACCCCTTAAGTACACTGCTAATCTAATCCTGTATATATTCAATTCTACGTACTAAATCATTCAAGTGTCAACGCCGTTATGGAATAGGAATCTTCTAGAGTAAGAGCCTGGGACCCACAGATACCCTACAAAGCTTCTCATCAAACTTAGAATAAAAGCATTCCAGACCATGCTTCCAGGAGCCTTCCACCCCAGCCTAACTCTCCAAATCCATCCTCTGTCACAGTTTCTCATCTGGAGTATCTGGGAATGCAGAGGGTGGCCAGCACTTAGCACTGAAAGTCATGTGTTCCGAGACCACCTCCATTCCAGGAAAACTGAGGCAGACGGTCACCTTACCACAAACTTGCTTTCTGTTTCTCGCACATGCAGGCTGCCTCCTCTGTGTGGAACATTCTTGTCTGGGTCTCTCCTCATCATTCAGTTCTCTATCCAATAAATCTTTCAGAAAGGCCACCTCTAACCACCTGCATTATTATTGGTAGCATTTATCAGTATGGATATTATATCTTTTATTTTTTCATTAAATTATTTATTGTATGTCTCCTCCTCTAGCGTGTAACCTCCACCAAGGATATTATCGTCTTTCCTGTTGTTTGCCTACCTCCAAGAACAGTGTCTAACACACAGTAGACTGTCCAAAAATATTTGTTGAGTGAATGGATGATTTTTTATTCTGTTCTAGCCTTTATATCCTAAACTATAAACACCATAATCATCTGTACCAACACAAACAGCAATTTTATTCATTAAGAATAAAAATTTCAAAACTAGTAAAATTTTATGGGCTATGAGAAACCAGCAAGTGGGGGCAGTCATTGAATTCAGTCAATCCATAATGAAATGCTTAACCAGATGGACTAACTCTTTAAGTGTTACTTAATAAAGAGATTGTTTTCCTTCATGTCCTTTTGGAACACTTGGGAATCATCTTCCTAACCCGAGTCAGTTCTTTAGGATGCGGATACTACCTTCCATAAATATTGTCTGTAGTCTTGCACAGGGCTGAAGGCTCACCGTATCCTTGAACCCTTATTCCAAGCATGCTCAGTACCAGATACCTAAAACAATTTATGGACACTTCCTCAAGTCCCAGGGTCTTTTGTTGTTATTTCTAATTCTAAGATTTTCCAAAATAGAATTGCTCCCAGACCCACAGATTCCTTCAGCTCAAGTTACCATGTCAGACCATCTAGAAACCCTCCTTCCCCTCTCCTCGGTGCTACTAGAAGCCCTATAGACCATAAGGAAAGTAGATGATTTTCCAATCAACCCCCAAAGAATATTGGGCTTGAGAGCGTGAGATACCCAGAGGTCCTCTTTTACTTTAAATTCCATTCTTAAGTTGCCAGGTGAAGGGTTTGATAACCTGAAAGTCCTTCCCAGCAGTGGATGACTGACCTCATTTAAAAACCTAACTGAAATAAACCTCACCCAGGCCGGCCACTCCTTAGCCTTACAAAGGAACAAAAGGCTGGAAGGGGTGGAGAGGGGTGGAGAGGTGGGGATCAGGTGCCTCAATCCCAGAGGGTTTTCTAATGACTCTGCCAGGAAGGTAGGTGGACTCCTGATGATAAAAAGATTGGAACAGCCTATTTTAAAGTAGGCGCCGGGAACCTGGCTACAGAATGTTTACTGTGTGTCTCCTGGAGGTGACTCAGTGGACAGGCATCTCCTGGAGGCCCGCCAGGAGAGCCCTGCCTAGGAGCGACACTTCCCCGCCTCCCACACTCTCTTCCTTCCTGCGGCTGAGCTGAGCGTGCAGTGAGGTGGCAGACGTCGCCAGGCCACCAGGGTGCTGTCGTCCATCAGTGGGTATCGCAAAAAGGTGGAGGTGGGGGAGCGAGACCACGATTTCTTTTCACATTCTTCCCAAACCGTGTTTCTCTCTAAAATGTGTAGTCTTGTCGGAGGAGGGTTGTTGATACTGGCTTGCTGCTTGCAAAATCCGCCGAGGCACAACCTGGTCCTGGGAGCACCCTTGTAGGGACCCCAGAGACTCAGTTGGTTGGGAGATGGCCTTGTCCACCTGGCAAAACTCTGGAATTTCAAAGGTAGAACTCAGCACCCCGCCCCCCAGCCTCCCCCCCCCCCGTTTCCCTCTCAACAGACCCCCATCCTCCTCAACCTCAGGGGCTTTGGTCTGCGGCATACGAAATGAAACATATTTTCCAATGTGTTTTCTTTCTTTTTTAATAAAAATATCAAAGGCATACTGATCAGTGGCTGAGGAGGGAGAGCTGCGGCAAAGGCTATTTTTTAACTGGAACATGCCCCGTGCTGTGACACACTCATCCAGGGGCGGCGGAAGATTGATGGCTGGACATGTGGGGGGAGCTGCCACTGGCCACTGATTGAAATCAGACAACTGCAAGCTGGGAAGGGGAGCCAGGGGAAACCATTTTAACCACAGCCGGCCCGTCTTCGCACACTTGGACACGGCTCTTGCTCAGCCTGCCTGCCGGCTGCATCGCGGAGCTCAGAGGAGCTCCCGAGGCCAAGGGCCAGGGAGGGGCCCGCAGGCCCCGAGGTACACCCCCTCTGCGTCTCTACCTCCCCTGCACTTTTGTAAAAAGCACCCCGCCTCCACCCTCCCCCGGCCAGACCGAGCGCCGTCAATTACCCATCACAGGCCTTGGGACTTGACGTGCAACACAAGAGGTCCACTTTCACAAGCCGAGGAAAGAGATAAAAAACACCCCCCCCGCGCCCCACCTCCACCCCCTTGTCTCCCTGGCCTCAAAGCCCGATGATGCTACCGGCCTTTAATTTGAGGCAGGGTTCTTTTACTTGCTGTTCACTAGGCAGGGGCAGAAAGGAAGGAAGTCATGGGAAATTGTCAGTGCGTTACTTAGTTACTCAGTACCCATCAGCGGGATCGCTGCCAGAGTTCAGGGTTGTTAACAATTGCACAGCTATGCACTTGAACTGAGACATTTTTATTTCATTAGGGGTGTCCGCTTACAGCCATTAGCTAAGCAGATTGGCCGGGACCGAAAGGCCTTTTTGGTGCCTTATCGCCAGATCTCTCTTCCATTATTCAGGTCTTTAAAAAAAGGAGAGAAAGAGAGGGAGAGCAGCTTTAAACGCATTATGTTTTGTGACTTGTCTCTATCCTCTGGCCCGAACACTCTAAAATAGGTTTTATTAGAAATCATTATTTAAATTCCTGCCCGGGAGCATACCGATCTCCTGTGTATAATGGTTCCCAGATCACGGAAAGTAGCAGAGAGGGTCTCCAATGGGCCGACATAATGTCAGTGACAATTCATTTTTTTGCCAGTTAGGACGCTGGTTTAATATCCTGAAAAAGGCACTTAACACCAGCCTTTCATAACATCTGTCAGGGCCCGTCCAGGGGCTTGTTTCTCACACTGTGGGCTCCCGGGCAGTTCGGGGCCCCGCTCTGAAACATGCATCTCTCCCAGGCCTCGGAATTCCTCAGACATCCAACCACCCCCGGCCCGGGGCCCAATGCTTGCCGACCAGCTGTTACAACTTTCCAGGACACTCCTAAATTTTCTAAATGTGTGCCATATAAAAATAAAATTTAGGACGGTGAGCGCCCAGGAGCTTTGTATGTAAGAATATAACTCATCCCGTGTCTCGGGGTCCATTATTTCCACATTCTTCCTTAGCCTTGCAGCTTCCTCTGGTTTCGGAACAGTTCAGCAGGAATCTCAAGACTTAAGATTTGGGTCAAGAGATCATTTTTCCCCCTCCTCTCCTTGTAAAGGCCTATTTTTATTTGAAAAAAAAATTAAGTGCAAAAATGTTGAAAAAAATTTAATATACTCTATAACTGGGAGTTCACAGTGCTTAAAATTTCATCTCATTTCTGCAATGGGCCTCACTCTCTCATGTTATACTCATGCAATCACACACTACTCACACAAACACACACTCACACAGAAGGTAGCTACCCTTGTGGTGAGCACAGCATAATGTGCAAAGTTGTCCAATCACCATGGTGGACGCCTAGAACCAATGCAATGCTGTGTGTCAACCAGACTTCAATAGACGATAATAAAACACACACTCCTATGCAAAGCCACATTCACACTCTTATATGCAGGCACACATAAACACCCATGCAGCTTTCTCTGCACAATTTGAAAGCAACTTGCAAACATCCTGACTTTATATTTCTAAGGACATCCGTGAGCATTACCTAAAAACCCTATAACAATACTTAATCCCACTTAAGAAAATTAATAATGATCTCATGATATAATGTACTCTCCGTTCCATATTCATACATCTTCAGTCATCCCCAATAGACTTTTATAGTGATTTTCTCCCTAATCCAAACGTCAGTCAAGATTTATGCATTGCATCTGGCTGTGCTTTGTTTTGTTTTATGATGATTTTTTTAATGAATCGAGGTCAGTTGTCTTTTTTAGTTTATTTATTTATTTATTTATTTATTTAGAGCATGAGCAGGGGAGGGACAGAGGGTGGGGGGGGGGGAGAATCCAAGGAGGCTCAATGCTGTCAGTGTGGAACCCGACACAGGGCTCGAACTCACGAACTGTGAGATCATGACCTGAGCTGAAATCAAGAGTCGGACGCTCAACTGACTGAGCCACTCAGCTGCCCAGGTCAGTTGTCTTTTAGAGTGTCCCTTCATATTTTTGGTAAATTTGGTTACTGAACCATACAGTGAAGTATACAAATCCTAAGCAAACTCTTCAGTTAACTTTTACAAAGGGAACATGCTTATGTAACTTGCACCTGAATCAAGTTAAACAGCATTACCCGGACCCATTAGCCTTACTCAAGCTCTATCCCAGTCACTGTTCTCAGCGAAAAGTCACCCCTGCTCTGACTTCTATCAACATAGATGAATTTTCCTCCCCTTCACTCTTCAAACTGTGTTCCGTTAGTGCGCCTGGTGGCACGAGGAGTATTGTCTCACTGGAGACCTGGTGAGATCTCTTTTAAGCACATACTACGCCAAAGTTGATTTCTCATCTATTTCAGAGCCCTGGAATAAACCTGTCTTTAAAAATAACTGTGCCTATGCCTCTTAGTCTGCATTAGCCAACGAAATAAAAATGTTAAGAACATTTATTACATATTATAAAATGTAATAATGTTAGTGTTTTAATATTGTTTCTCAAAGGGCTCACTCATGAAGATATTATATTAGTTGCATTGGATTCCTTGTAAGTTTAAGTTTGTTTCTTTTTAAAGAGTAAAACCTTAAGAAACCTAAACCCTAAGGTGCCTTCTAAATGCACTTTCCTTATCTTCAGAAAATTAGATGATAAAACAAAAAGGTCACTGAATGGAATACATCATTATGCTATAACCAGAATATTATTATTTAGAACAGTTGAAAACAGATTTTTCATGAGTAAGCAATGAAAAGAACATATCACATGGCCATAGCCTTCAGTTAAAGCCATGGCTTCTCCATTGTGTTTTTTATTTTATTATTATTTTTTTAATGTTTATTTATTTTTGAGAGAGACAGAGTGTGAGCAGGGGAGGGGCAGAGAGAGAGGGAGACACAGAATCAGAAGCAGACTCCAGGCTCTGAGCTGTCAGCACAGAACCTGATGCAGAGCTCGAACTTATAAACTGTGAGATCATGACTTGAGCTGAAGTCGGATGCTTAACCGACTGAGCCACCCAGGCGCCCCATCCATTGTGTCATTTAAAAGTGATATTCTATATTCTTTACAGTTGTTGAATCTGTCCTCATTAATATTTGGGGAGATATCAAGGTATTTTTATACTAAAATTTTAAGTATTGGGAGCTAGCTGATGATTTTAAACATCTATTTTATACCCACGCATGTGTGATCAACCTCCATCTTACTGAATTTCATCATAGAGTGATGGAAGTTGCCTCTTTATGGAGGTTCTTCCATTCCCTGGCAAATATTAGTCGTGTTTTGGCTCCGAATATAATCTTATTTTGGAAGCCTGCTTGTAACACAAAGGAGAAAAGCTCAGAGTTGGCTTGGATTCACTCACGGTCTTTGTTTGAATGCCACAAATTACAGTATTTAAGAACTGGACCAGAGTCATCACTGTGAAGGAAAAAACAATGACAGAGTTCAGATAAAATTGGAGCCGATAGTAAGATTTGATGTCACATTCTTACAGGGAGGGTACTGAAATCTTTAAAGCAGTAAGAGTCTAGGAAGTAGGATTTACCATCTCATTTACGTAATGGCCTCTTCAACCACATTAGGGAGTTTAACCTATTTCCAACTTAAACCTGGTGTCATATATTACAAACTCTGTCAGATCACCACACATTCTCCACATCATCCTACATGAATTTGTTTGTGACATTTGTGGAAATCCCACTATGGCTACAGTTTTATGGACTGTGCTTAACTCTTCTTATTCAGGTCATGCTTCTCTTTTCTCTACATAAATTGTTAACTGGTTCCCCTAAGGAAGTGAATAAGATGTAATTATTTACCTTCCATAGAAAAGCTTAGACATAGGATTTTCAGTTTTAACCATGGTTAGGTAATAACACAATAACTCCATCTAATTTTTAACATTTTAGTATAATGAATTTTCTGTAATAGAAACAAAAGAATAGAAGTAAAGCACAACACAATAAAAACATTTTAAACTGTTTCAACAAGCCTGGAAGTCAAATGCTACTGATAAGATGATGTTTGTACAACTCATGTAATAGTCACATGTTTCAATGCACTTGAAACATTTGGAGAAAAAGATAACCTGTAGTTTTTAGTACCCAGTGAAGCAGTGAGATCTCTATTGTAATTTAATATTAAATGTGTCTTTGTTTAGTTATTTTATAACAAATATGTTGCATTTTTCAGGATATAAAAATGCATATAGAGAATATATTTCCTGACAAATACAATGTTTATTACTTTTATTAGAGATAATTTGCTGTAAAATGCTAATGCTCAGTGAAACAATCAGAAAAAGAGGATAGAAAAATGCAACTTAATTGAAAATTGTAACCGGCAAAGAAATAGTCCTTCAAATATGAAATTGATGTTAATAATAATAGCTAATATTTACTTTTACCATCACAGAAATTATAGTTATCTAGTGGGAAGTGATCTGAGAAAATGTTTATCAACATTTTATTTTATAATCAGACACCTTAAAATAATGTGATTTACCCATGTTTTCATAGGGAGATAATGGAAACTTTGTCAGTCTATTCATTCCACCAATATTTCCTGAATGTCCACTATGTGATACACACTGTACGTGGTCTCAGGACCCTTTTATTTATTTATTTATTTATTTATTTATTTATAGTTTATTATCAAGTTGGTTTCCCTATAACACCCAGTGCTCTTCCCCACAAGTGACACTTAATCTGTTGATTTTTGTTCTATTCTAGAAGAATGGTTTGGTTGCAAATAATAGAATTTCAACTCAGCCTGGCCTAAAAAGTAAAGGGTACTTGTTTGTTCATGTGACTGAAGCAATTCCGGAAGAAACGTGATTATTTTATCAGTTTTATCTTGCATGTATCCACTTCATACTTTGGCTGGTTCCCCATAATTTCGAGGATAGGTGCTTTCTCACCTACAATGGGGAGAGAAGTCATAAAGAAAGAGAATCAAACTGGATTATATCCTCATCCCTAACTCCACTGGGTGGCCGTAAAGGCTACAAAGATTGTTCTGGAAAGAGATATTTGCTATTTCTACAACAAGTTTTTCATGAGTTTAGAATATAACTGTAAGTTAAAATGATAGTTAATAAAACTATGTTGATATTTTCCTCATTCTCTGGAGGTTTCTGTTGTTGTTATTGTGGTAAGAACACTTAACACGAGATCAACCCTTAAAATGTCTAAATGCACAATACAATATTAATTATAGATACAGTGTTTTACGGTACATCTCTAGAACTTGTTTACCTTGTGTAAGTGAAATCTTATGCCTATTGAACAACAGCTCCCTACTTTTCCCTCCCGCTGCCCCTGGCAACCATTTACTTTCTGTTTCTATGAGTTTGACCATTTTAGATACCTCATTCAATGGAATCATGCAGTATATGACCTTCTGTCACTGGGTTGCTTCACGTGGTATAATGTCCTCCAGGTTCATTCATGGTCACACATGTGGCAAAGTTTGCTTCTTTGGTAAGACTGAATGATATGCCATTGTAAATATATACCACGTGTTCTTTATCCATTCATCTGCCAATGGATACTTAGATTATTTTCATATCTCAGCTTTTATAAATAATGCTACAGTGAATATGGGAGTACAGATATCTCTCCAAGATCCTGGTTTCAGTTATTTTGGATACATACCCAGAAGTGAGATTGCTAGACTATATGGTAGTTCTATTTTTGATTTTTTGACAAATAACCTGATTAAAAAGTAGGACAAAACACTTGAATAGACATTTCTCAAAAAAAGACATACAAACAGCCAACAGGTATATGAAAAGATGCTCAACATCACTCATCATCAGAAAAATACAAATCAAATTCACAGTGATATATGACTTCACACCTGTTAGTATGGCTATTATAAAAAATAAGAAGTGTTGGAGAGTATGTGAAGAAATCAGAATCCTTGTACACTGTTGGTGGGGATTTAAAATGGTGCAGGCACTAGTTTTTTGAGGGTTCCTCAAAAAAAAGATAGTCGTATTTTTATGTGTCTTCTTAATCCCACTACTTCAAATACTCATCATTGACTATCAAAACAGAAGTAACCGTTGAGATTAAAAGACATATAAGTGTGGTGTTTGAGCGGGATAAAGAAGAAAGTTAAAAAAGTAGGTGGAGAAAAAAAAGAAAAGCTATTGGGACAAACTGGGAGAAGCAGTCTGATGTAAATTCAGAATTTATGATCATTAAATACTAGACACAACAACAGTCATGAAGCTTTCATAGGTAACAACCAATAATACTTTCACTTAAATTCAAGAATCATTATTTTCTGACTTGTTTGGGTTCTAACTCTAAGCATAAAAGGACAAAAGAAGAAAAATGTAGATGTAACCCCAGTACAATGAAATGCATGGGCACTAACCCTCAAGTGTACGTTTTTATGCAAATACTTGCCAGAAAATAAAGGCAAATTTTAATGTCATTCTCTTTTTCCCATCAAAATAAAAATTTCCTTGAGATAAAAATGATCTGATTCCCTCAAGGATAAAATTAGTGGTAGGAAATATTTCTAATTAAATTACTTCTTGTTCTTAGATTCCCCAGCTTACTCAATCACTTCACTTCCCTGTGTGAGAGAGCAACAAGGCAATAGAGTGAGAAAAGAAAAAGAAAATAAAAGACTTTATGCAGAAGGAAGAAAGTGGGGAATCACCCTGGAGGACATGTTGGAAACATTTGCATCGACCATTTTCGTCCAAAGGCATTCCCCAAATTTGATGCATCATCTTTTCTTTCTGTATCTGTGCCCTGCCCCCCTGTGATAATTAGGGTCACAGAAACCTAGTGAATCATGGACTGGTTCATTGATTTGTTTAGGTGCTATCTTCCAAATATAGCTATCTTCTCTCAAAGTAGTTTTGAGGAAGTGTAAAGAAAATGGCTTGGTTTAGTTTCAAAATGTTTTTCTAAAGCAGTATGGTCTAACCAGACTTTCTTCCTCACTACATCTCATTCTTTAACTCCTCTGCTATTTGGCTTTCAGCCCCAAATATTAGGTTGGAACTATTCTCGCAATGATCCCCAGTAATCTCCTAATCACCAAATTCTGAGGACTTTCCTTCAGGTCCATCCTTCTCAGCTCTGCTATAGTTGGTGGGTCTCACACCCACCAGGTGACCACACACTAGGTTATACTAATGTGAAGCTACTATTGAGAATTACTACAGTGGCTGTTCACAATAATGATCACCTGAATTCTCCCTAAATTTTTTCCTTTGGTAATTATGTATGGTCCTTCTGCTATAATTCTAAGCAATCCCATGTGCATTACTACTCTTGCCTCCCTATATCCTAATTGCATCTCTCTCCTCATCTACACTCAAAGCTTTAAAAACCCCCTTCCATGTTAACCTCTAGCTTCTTTCCAGAACTCTAACTTTTATTTCCTACAACGTGTTAGAACAAGCGCCCTGAATATTCTAATCACCTTTCCGGTTAAAACCCATCATTCTTGGGTGTCTGGGTGGCTCATTTGGCTGAGCATCCTACTCTTGATTTCAGCTGAGGTCATGATCTCATGGTTCATGAGTTCAAGTCCCAATTCAGGCTCTACGCTGACAGCAAAGAGACTGCTTGGGATTCTCTCTCTCCCCCTCTCTGCCCTCCCCTGTTCATGCTCTCTCTCTCTCAAAATAAATAAATTAAAACTTAAAAATATTTTGAAAAGTCATCATTCTTTTGCTCACCAAACCCATCCTTTCCCCCTTGCCAAACAGCTCATCTTCTTGATTTTCCTTTATTAAAAAATACCTTAAATAACAATAATACCATTTAATAATTTTAAAAATGGATGTCAAAGCCCTGCAAGAAACAAATGAAACAAGAATTTTGAGGGGTAAGCCTGAGCACCAGCAGTTTTAAAAGCTCTCTAGGGGTTATCATGTGGAAGTAGAGAATATTACTAACCAAAATTCAGTATTTCATAAACATTCTCTGCTTCCACTCATGTTTTCCCTTCATCTAGAACATGACTCCTCCAAAACTACATACCCCCCCAGGAAGTCTCTCTCAAACATTCCTTTCTTAGGTGTTTTCCGATTCTATTTTCCAGACATAGTTTTTCCCTTTTAAACATCTAAGTCATACTTTCCAACTTTCCCATTACATAAACCAAATTATGCCATACATCATAGTAGCCTGTTAATTCGTTTTATTATTTCATTGAAAGGAAGCTCAAGAGTAGTGGCTCTCACACTTTAAGATACACAAACATTTCTGGGAAGAAGGTTGAACTATGCGTTTCCAGGCCAAACCACCCAAACTGCTCATTCTATAACATGGATGTTGCCCAGGGTATTGATAAACACATAAGGCAGCTCTGCTGTAGATGGTCCTAGAATCACACCTTGAAAAACAGTCTCTCAGCCCAGAAACCTGTGTCTTTATCCCTCCACTCTGTATGTTCAGCAGACCCTGCATGTTCACTGTAGAGTGAATAACTGTGACAACACTGATGCTTGATTAATAAGATCACCTCTCCTAAGCATAACGAACTTCGAGGCTTTGTCCTTCGTGGCTTGACTACATTTCCATAAGATCTCAAAGCTTTTGATGAAGCTCTTATGAGAAACCACCAGCAAAGATAGTGCTTTTCCAGTCCCTCTCTTACCATGTGTCACTCCTTAATGCTATTCCCATAGAAGTGTACTTCCAAATCCTTTCAATCTTATCCATGAAATAAGTTGAGAATTTCTCACAGTGAGAAACACTTGACTTTGTTACCATGCCAAAGCTCTCCGAATTAATCACACTGTCCACAGATTGGAATAGTTCCACCAGTCTGGATTTCATAGTTATTTAAAGCTGAGCAGACAAGAATTGCTCGGCTATGGAAAAGGAACTCACAGACTCTCTGAGGCATAATCAATTGGATTAGGAGTCTCTCTTCTGAAGCTAGTTTTGTAAGTTTGTCCCTTCTGAATGTTCCCAGTCACCGGTCATCTGGCCTTTCAAGCTTGATTTCAGAGAAGGTGATTTGTGTGCATGATTCAATAGATGAAAATAATTACAATGCAATTAAGAGCAAATTTAATTGTAAAAATGATATTTTAGTGCCAACTCAAAACATTAAAATTATAGACTTATCTTGCTTTCTGATTCCTTAGAGAGCTACAATTTTTTTTCTTTTATTTATGCCATAATGCTAAATGCAATGCCGTGTTGTTCTTTACATTGCCATGGCTTAGTGTGAGAATGTTTTCATTAAGGTAGAAAGCAATAAAGAAGGAAATTTGAAAAAGTTTGGCCTGATTGTGTTACCACTTCTTTATCCTCCAGCAGCCTTTTTAATTAAGAAAGAGCAACCATTACACAAAATCAAAGTGGAAAAACCAGGAAGCAGGAAATATTTTTAAAGCACTGTGTTGTTTTAAGATTACCTAAAGAAAATATGACAAAATGAATTAAAATTTAATTAGACTATTACTGCTGGAAAGAGGTACTTTTAAGTTAGTTTTATTTCTTATTAACAGTTTTATAGATTTTTTTCCACTTAAAAACACTGGGAACATTATCGTCAAACAACTTTATTTTAACTTCAATAATGTGAGAACTAGGATACTTGAGATGTATAAACATCATCTCACTGGGCTCAAAGAGAGATACAAATCTAGATGGTAGAGTCTGTGTAATAATTTATTGATGGAAAGTATGATGTAAACCTGTTTCTCCTTTCTATGAGAGATGCTTGGATGATTCCTAGGATGATTTTTACTCTCAGGACATACTTAGAGCAGTAACAATAGTTGGCTCTTGTGAACCAGCATTTTATATAAGCAGTTTATGTTTTTACCTTATTGGTCTGGAAATCATACATTTATTTAACAAAAAATTTATTGAATTCTACTACTTCCTGAAGAGATAGAATAAAGCAGAGTCCCCCAAAAGCTTACAATCTAATGGAAAAGAGACTAAAAGAACATAATTTCAACCCATCTAGAATATAATCATCATAGCTTGAATAGGTTCCTATGAAATTACAGATGAGGCAGGGCCTAATCCCTAGGTGAACTGGGGAGAAAACATGGCAGAGATGATTTGAACTGAATCTCAAAAAGATAAGCAGATGTCCACTTGACACGTGAGAGAGATAGAGGTTTTAAACCAAGACAAAAACAGTGTTTGCCTAATGAGGAACTTCAAAAAAATATGGCTCTTGGGGGAACTTCAAGTTGTGGAATGGAAGGAACACAAGTTGTCGGTAGAGGAATTATAGAAGACCGTAGCTTAAACACTGTATATCATGCCAGAGGGTTGGCTTCTATCTTAGGCTCTGTGGACTCCAAAGAATTTTAACCAGGAATATGACATGATCCCATTTGTGTTATTATTTTTTAAACATCTTTGTTGAGGTTTTATTGACATACAATAAACCATTTTTTTGCATGGAAATTAGATATATCCATAACCACAATGAAGGTAATGAACATATCCATTACTCCCAAAATTTCCTTGGGCTCTTTTATTATGGTTCCTTCTTCTTCTCTTTCACAACCAAACCTAGGAGACCAATGAACCAGTGATCTTCTTTCTGTCACTATAGATTAACATTTTCTAGAATTTCACATAAATTAAATCGGATAGAATGTATTCATTTTGTCTGGCTTCATTCATTCAGTGTAATTATTTTGAGATATGCCAATGTTGTATGCATCAATGATTTATTCCTTTTTATTGCTGACTAGTATTCCATTACATGGCCATATTACAATTTGTTTATCCATTGTCTATTGATGAACATATGGGTGGTTTCCAGTTTGGGGCTGTTACGAATAAAGCTATGGATATTGATGCATATGTCTTTGTGAGGACATATGCTTTGCATGTCTTGAGTAAATACCTACAAATGTAATAACTACATAATATGATTTAGGTCATCTTTAACTTTTTAAAGGACTGTCAAACAGTTTTCCAAAGTGATTGTACCATTTTATATTTGCCTCAATAGTGTATGAAAGTTCCAGTCCCTCTGTATCCTCACCAACAATTGGCATGATCAGACTTTTCTATTTTAGCAATTATAAGAGGTGTGTAGTGTTATTCATGTGGTTTAAACATATATTTTCCCCAGTGACTACTGACAGTGAGCATAGTTTTATGTACTTATTTGCTACCTATATGTCTTCTTTGATGAAGTATCTACTCAAATATTTTGAACATTTTTCCATTGAGGTTTTTAGCTTCCCTATTATATCTTTAGAGTTCCTTAGATATTCTGGATACAAGCCCTTTATCAGATATAATTTTCAAATATTTTCTCCTAATATTTTTCTCCCAGGCTTGTTTTGTCAATAATCAATGTTTTTAATTTTTATGAAGTTCAATTTATCAATTTGTCTTTTTATAAAATCATGCTTTTGGTGTCATTTCTAAGAAAGCTTTGCCTATGCCAAGGTCACAAGCATTTTCATCTACTTTTTTTGCATAAGTTCATAGCTTTGGGTTTTACATTTATGTGTGTGATCCATTTTGAGTTCATTTTTGTATGTTGTACCAGATGTCAATAGAGGTTCTTCTTGTTTGTTTTTGCACATGAATATCCAATTTACCAGTAGTATTTACTGAAGATATTTCCCCCTCTCCACTGAATTGATTTTGTGCCTTTGTAAAACATCTCTATTCCATTTTAGCAAACATCCACAACACATTTCACTCACCAACGGTATAACATGCATTCTTCACAAGGACACAAGGAACATTTTTCATGTTGGACCATATGTTAGACCACAAGTGCCAATAAATTTATAAAGATTTAAGCCACACAAAGTATCTTCTCTGACTACAATGGAATGAAACTGGAAAACAATAACACAAGGAAATCTGAAAATTCACAAACACGTGGAAATCAAACAATACACTTTGAAGCAATTAATGGGTCTAAGAAAAAATCACAAGGGAAATCAGAAAATGCTTTGAGATGATGATAAAAACAAAAACATACTAAACTTATGTGATGCAGCAAAAGCAGTGATGAGAGGGAAATTGATAGCTGTAAAAGCCTGTATCAAAAAGTAATAAAGTTCTCAAATCAATAATCTAACTTTACATGTTAAGAGAATAGAAAAAGAAGAGCAAATCAAATCCAAAGCTAGCAGAAGGAAGGAAATAATTGACCACAAAATGGTGAAAAAGAGAAAACAAAAGAAACAGTTGCTCTTTGACTCTCAGCATACTGGATATATTATACCCTTAAAATAATGGCATTGTCATAAGGAAATCCTAGTATAGGGTCAAAATAATAAATGTGTAGTTGTGAGGTACATAATAAAGTTGACATTTGTATGTCATTTATTATAGAAGAGACTATGACTTTGGAGAACACAGATTTAACATAACTTGACCTCAAAATTCTACACATGGTGTTTCCATAGTACAGATGTTCACTCTGAGATTGTAGCTTATTACATAATGTACCGATGGGAAAAATATTCATTTCAACAGTACGTGGCCAATGTTATTCACCATAAAATTCTGTCAGAGCCCAAAGTCCCTAAAATATACCTTGTTTGTGCATTAAAGGATAGACTGGAAGTTTTAAAGGAAAATTATAAGGTTTGATTCGAGCAATATTTTTAAAAGATAAGCACAGAAATTGGTTGACTTTCAACCTCATAACTTAAGAAAGTGTGATCTTACTCAGAGCACTTTGAATTAACATAAAAACAAAAATAGAATGTGCGGAAATGGAATAAAATCCAGTCTTTTGTGTATAGGGAATGATTTCTCACTATCCAGTTTCTGGGGAGAAAGAAGCAACTTTCTGTTCTGGCTGATATACTGAAAAAGCTAAATGATTCTCCTAAGTGAGGCTGCTAGGAAAACCACCATGCATTGTCATTATGTGCTATAAGATTTTGATACATTTAAAACATGAAAAAAAAAGGGATGGCATTACATAATAAGTAAACCAAAATCAGTTCTTTCAATTTTTCTGTACGCAGCCTCCTTCACATAGCAGATTATGCCTGGTTATAAGCATAACCCATGTCTCTGTCTGCCCTCAGACACACTGCACTCAAACCATGAACCAAGCTGAGACCCAGTGTGGTAAAGTGCATGATAGTGCTAGCTTGAGAACACCTAATATGAATGGCACAAGGAAACCAAGGAACTGATTTGGCCAAAGGGTCAAGGCAACAGCATTTCTATTCAAAGTCTGAAGGAAAATGTTCTCTGTAGTAAATAATTTGGCTTCAGGGCCATTAGGCACTCTAAACTTAGAGTCTAGAGTCTTTACTATCAAAGACTTTTAGCATCTACTCTTAAATGGGTAATCATCTTTTCTCATGAAGTGAGAAGTCATTTTACAGTGTGTGGATTGTTATATAAAAACAAAAAGCAAAATATTAAATAACCCATTGTAGAAATTTAGGAAACTCAGGAAGAATGAGGTTAATTAAATCTAGAGTAGGAATGCCATAAGATTTAGAGGGTATCATATTCATCCTTTTATCTAATAACCAGTTGTTACACACTGTGAGTTTGTGAGATGAAACCAGTTGTCCAATCAACTGCCCCATGTGAGCAGGCAGGCTGAGAATACTGGTCTTGTCTGTATTAAGAATCTAGAGCTAGGGCTAGGGTTGGGTTGGAATGGTGACTCGCTGTGGAGCGTGCAAAACCACAGAGCTGTCCAAAGCATCACTTCTGAAGAGGAGATGGGCACACCTGACAATGATTCAAAACTTAACAGAGATAGAGCTGCTCCAGATTGTGCAGGCAAGACCACAAACAGAAGACAGAACCAGAGGAGGAGGCTTTAGGGAATAGCATGGAGAAGGGAGCCTTTCTTTAAAGAGAACTAGCAAGGAGTACATTAGAAATCCCTGTTTTCCCAGTTCCTTTTTTCAATCCTGATTTTTGTTTTATGGAAACCATAGAAGACTTCTTGAAATCTTTTCCATTGACTCCTTAATCGAAATATGGTATCTTTTGGAAGTGGATTCTTATATATTTAATTTTGCAGTCCCAGCCACCCATCCAGTGTCTTATAAGCAGGAAGGACCTAATAATTATTTGGTTGACTTACAATTAAAATTCATCATGTAAATATTGTACCAGTCCAATATATCCTTGAAACATCTGACTATGATACAATTCCTGGACATCACTAACAGGTGAATAATCATAACTTTCTGTTGCCAGATATTAGGAGTTGCCCCTGGGTTTCAGCCTGAGAGATTATGAACACTATTCTGCTCTGCTTGTTCTTCCTCTTGTAAAATCTATATTGAGACTTGAGTCAGCAGTCAGTGCTCTGATCGGGTTTTCTGCCACCAGAACCAGGAATCAGTGGTGTTTAAGCATTTTCCTGCTGATCTCCCTGGACATGGACTTCTGAATGCATGATATGGACAATATGCATTCACAAAGCTCCCTCTTTAATATTTTGTGTTATAAACAAATGTACTTTAAATAATATTAAAACAGTCACCAAAAGCTTTCCTGTTAGGAAAGAAATAGCTGATGATGAATTGTCTTATTGCAGATCATTCACCACAGAAGTTTTCCTAAGAGCACCATACTTCTATTCAGGATTTCAACTCATATTTTTCTTTGATATTTATTCTATCTTTTTGGATACAAAGCTGAAATTTTAAGACCCCCTACAAAACATAACCAAAAAACTCCAATAGATTTCTAAGATATTAAAATCCTTTAGCCTGTATATTTTTATTCAACACATAAATGCTCTTCCTTTTTCAAAAATACTTCCCCCCAAATATTTATACATAGGTCTTGTGAGGAGGAAAAACAGGCTTACACACACACAATGCCTCAAAAGAGGAATAACAAACTAATTACAGGAGTGTGCCCTAACTTGAGTAATGGCACACATGAATTTCCAGTTGGAATGACCATAAGCACATATTATAAAGAGGTCAAACGTGGCAAATAATTCATCAATTCATTTGCTTAGCTGTGTTTGAGTTTAACTCTCCCTTGAAGAAATTAAATCTGCTTTTTTCTCTTCCATCTTCTGTTCCTCACTTTTTCCTCCCAACACAGAAAGACTCAGCCCTGGCAGAATGGACAAGTGAATTTAATTAGTTTTGTTTCATTTTTTCTGTTAAATCACAGCTGATAACATATATTAAAATGCAAAACCCAACCAAAAATATTCTGTTATTAATCTCTACATAAATCTAATACTGAAGCCTATATATCTCTGTATTCCCCCAAATAACCAGGCTCAAAGATAGAATTAACATAATTAACTCTAATTACTAACATAATTAGAGTCCAAGAGTGACAAGCAAATCTGACTTTACAATATGTTTTGTTCACTACCCTCGTCCCTGAAAAACATGTCTGATTATATTTGCTTTAGTAATAACAATGTTTGATGCCTACATGGTGTTTTACACATTTTTACCCATATAAAAGCAAACTCAGGATCTAAAATGGTAGTATTATACTGGAATATTCATCACAGACAAAATTAATGAAAGTGTGGCATGTATCTCTGATGCCACCAAATTGAACAAAAAGCTTGTCATGCCTTTATTGCTTCCCAGAATGTTCAGACACAAATTTTTATCCATAATCAAATATTTTCTGAAATGCTATGATAAAGCCTTAATGGAAAAGCTCTGTTTTTCCCTTTTAAGAAATTATAGTGATTTTTCTTCATTGTCTGCTTGAGATATTTTGGTATTATAAAATTATTATTATAATTTCAGAAGACCACCCTCCTGGATGGCATTTGAATTTGATTAGCAGGAAGAATCAAGGGGAAGTTTATGAAACTAAGAATTTGAGAGGTGAATATTTATTGGATTTAGAATATGTCCTGTGATGTAATATAAATGTGTCATCTAGATGGTTTTCAGTCTAGAGATGAGAACATATTGGAATATCCAGCAAGACTAGTAATAAAAGTAGGTAGCAGTTAGATGTGGTCAGAGAGAGAAACAGTGTGAATGAGGGCAGCAAGCTTTGTGATGATAAGGCCCAGGCTGGATCCAGACATTGGCTTAGAATCTTTGGTTGGGGAGTGGGGATCACAGAAGGAAGTTTCCACTTCATCTAAAAAAGCAAAAACTAGAGGTAAGGTCCAGAAATCTAAAAGAACAACATAATTGAGAAAGATCAGCTGAGTGGCCAGAGAAATAATTTTAGGGCCTGAACCTGAACAAAAGTTTTAGAACTGAGTTTCTGAAAATCCCTCATATTCAACAGTCAAGTTTTCCCTTAATCAACTTATTGCTATGGGCCGTGTGCTTTTATCAGAATTCAACTAAGATAAGGTCAAATATAGCTTACTTCCAAATTGGAACCAAGGTAAACCAGAGAGTCCTGTGCATGTTAATGAACTGAAACAAATATTACTAATACTTCTAAAAATTGTGTTGGGCTGGGAGAATGGACAGTACTTAACTGTACTTAAACCAGTACTTAACATTGAGGACAAGTCTTAAAAATGTTATGCTGTTTTACTCTCAGGTATGATATCTAAACCCAGATAGACACTCTTCTAAGTCTATTTCCTGCTCAAAGGCACCAAAGAAGGACTTAGTCACTAAAAATCACATTGTAAGTTGCTTCAGGGTAGTGTATCAGTGATTTTGTAAATTGGCTTAAAACCTCAGATGTTGGGGTACTTCTATGTTGGTCTCCCAATATACTGATCTCCTCAATGTCTTAAAGAAAGCAAAGAGTAACATTAACTCACCTGGAAAGGCACTGTTACTGGTTTCTCGACACCTTGGAGATGACCTTTGATGACTCTGTGGCTGCATGGTGAGATTCCATAAAGGTACCTCAAAGTTTACAAAATACTATGGAGACTACAGTAGCAGCAACAAGTGACTTCACATATCCTTGGGAGATGCCCGCTAACAAAGGTCTAATATTGAAGTAACTTTCCTATTTGTTGGCTTTAGGTAATCTCTGATTATTTCCAGTTATTATTAGTTGAAAGGAACTGGGTGGTTGTTGTAGAGACAATGACCAAGAGACTATCATGCCTTCTAGGGTAAGAACAGCAAACGGGAAATGAGATGGTGGTGGTTGTAAAAGAGGACAGCCAGATCACACTTAAAGTCTGCTGAGGATGAAAATGAGTCAGCAAGATACCAAACTTGACCCTGAACATTATCCTGTACATGTAAATGGAAGGAGCCTGCTATACCACCATAAGAGCTGTATCACAGGAATAGCTCTCTGATTCTGATGAGAAATCATGGCGTGGTGACAGGCAGTGAGTACACCCAATAACAGGAGCTTTATAGATGATCTACAGAACAGTTGTTTGAAAAACCTAATAGTCAAAGAAGGGAAATGGATAGTGCCTACATTTACTGAGGGTCATCATATGTTATTACATTTCATCTTAGCAATGTTGGCCCAAGATAGATGATAATCTTGATATACCTAAAAGGAAACAGAAGGTGGAAAAAGTAATACAATTGGTTTGAGATTTGGATTAGATATGCCCATCAGGTTGGGTTGAGAGTGAAAAATGTGGGTGCTACCTCCCCTACTTAATGTTGGTTAAGATGAGAATGAATCTGCATCATGCTTATGAACTCATAGCATCAAGAACTAAACATTGAAAATAGGACCTTTGAAGAATGACTTTCAAGCTTTGCTTTTCAGAGCTTTGGAGCTTACTCAGTAACCGTCATAAACAGCAAAAGGGTTGAGCTGATAGGGCTCTCAATACCCACGTCCACTTTAATTAGAATCTCCACTTTGCCTTTTTAAATATTGGGATATACAATAATAATTTGGAGGAAGGACTCCACTGCTAAAGAAAATTTGGAAAATTTAAAAAATAGATATTAGAACTACCTAAAGGCAAAACACTTTCATGAAAGTTTTCAACTCCACTATTTTAGGAAAATAAAGTAAATTTTTGGAAACCTAAGAATTTGCTATAGCAAGAATCAAATAATTCCTTGAAGACATGTATGCCCTATTCCAATTGTCATTTGATCACACCTACTTTTTTGTTCTATTCAATAAATGACAATTTCATTACCTAGGAAGAGACACATCTTTAAGAAACTAAGACCAAATGCTCCACTAAAAAAAAAAACATTATATGGGCATCCCTGTGAAGTCACAGTCCTGGCTATAAAAATGGTCAAGGAATGGAGTGGCATCAAAGGCCATGGTAGAGGACCAGAACCCCTATGCAGATGCAACTTATAACAATGTTGCCCAAATAACACATCTTAACTGCAGTAGCTCTGTCTTCAGGAGAGGATGAATCAGAGGAAACAAAACCTAAACTTTATTTCTCTGTGTGATCTGGCAAGGTCTTTATAACTGGGATTTCAAAAACATCTTGGAAGCAAGCTTCCTACACTTTCATCCATTGAATCTAAAGCATTAGTCCAAAAGATTACATTCTGGAAAAAACATCTCCAGGAATCAGCTATTTGAGTGTTTTAGTTATTTTTCTAGTTTTTCTGAGGTTTGGTGACCCATTCTTAATATACTAAATAGGAAAAAAAATGGCTGTTATATTTTAAGGCAGACTTCACCAAAAGCTAAAATTAACTTTTGAACAAAGACCAAGTTGGACAAGAGCCTTTTTAATTTTGAAAATTTTTGTGGGAAGGTTTGGAAATAAAAAATGACAAGTGAATGAGTTGGAAATTACTACAATAATTATACAACTTTGAACTTACCATCATAAATTGTAAATACTTGTTAGAATGCATACTACAGTTTCAACAAAGCAATACTAATGGGCATAATAAATCTTAAACTGGAGCACTCAAGTATTTAAAACAAGCACTAGACCAACCAAAGAAAATATTTTAAATGAGCAATGCTAAATGAATCAAGCCCTTTTCAGGTAGCACTGGTCTCCTGGATCTCATGGTCTGGAACATACCAGATGGTTTTTGCACGTGTTAAAATCTTATTTGTGAGTATTAGTAATGGGGCAAGAAGCAATAATGAGATAAAACATTAAG
The DNA here is from genome assembly GCA_028646485.1 of Cryptoprocta ferox. Classification (NCBI taxonomy): domain Eukaryota; kingdom Metazoa; phylum Chordata; class Mammalia; order Carnivora; family Eupleridae; genus Cryptoprocta; species Cryptoprocta ferox. The sequence goes on along the minus strand of CM053577.1, from coordinate 30,409,110 downwards.
GATGTTATAGAGGTTCTAACACTGTTTGGGCCAATGACAGAGGGTAGAAAATTAGAAAAGTGTTTTCTTAATGGAAAATTAGGGGGGAAAAAGAATTCTAAGACAACAGCGTCTTTATTACAAAATCATCCATTCAAAAATAGTCATTTCCTTTTTTTCAAATCTGTTACAGAAATAAATCCAAATATTTAAAAATATATGATGGCATAATCACTGAATATTGAAAAGTAGTAAAATAAATCTAGAGTATCTACATTATATATAAAGTCTTGGGCCAATAAACAAGTTTCAAACATTTGACATCTATAGTGTAGTCATTCATTCCTTCAAAAACATACTTTCTTCCATAGTCTCCTTGCACTGGTCACTGGCGGTAAGGGATAGAGAGCAATTGTTTTGAGAACATTAAAATGGAACAATAAAAACTAAAGTCTGCATAAGTTGTCAGCACCATTTTTATAGATGCAAATAGAGTGTAATTACTTGGTCTGTTTGCATTTCCCATTCTCCTTCCTCACCAGTATAATGGAATGGCTCTTTTATACCATTTAAACTAATTTTAGCTATTTTGCCTCTCATGCTATGTGTTTGTGATGAGGAATCTGGCATAGGTCATTGGGGAGGTTCACATAGTTGGCAGACTTAGATGCTCTCTTTAAAGTGTATGTCGGGGCGGGGGGTGAGGAGTGAGGGCAGTACGCATGGGTGGAATTCATGATGCTGAAAATTTTAGAAAAAAAGGGGAAATGCCTTTGCTAACTCAATCATCTTCTGCTGACAGTAGCCTAGCCTTGGGGAAAAGGAATGCATTTATGTGAATCTTTTCTCTATTAACCTTCAGGCTGATTCAAATGTGGATTTTCCTCTTTTACTGGACAGGGCACAACGAGCCTGATTTCCTTTTCTCCCTGGAGGACTTTGGCTGTTCCCATAGCTGATGAATCTATGCAAAACAGCTCTGCAGAATAGCAAAAAGCTATCCCAGAGCTTCTCACATCAGGTCTTATTTTCAAATGCCAGCAGAGAAGAACAAATAATCTATTTGTACTTTACACTTTCCCTCAGCTGTGGGGGAAGTGCTCTGGATCCCCCTCTAAAAGTCTGAATCTCTTTATTTCTACACATCAATAAGTATATAGAAAGAAGTGCATGGCAATGCCATGAAAGTGATCAGAGTTCAGCAGTATTCTTTGTCTGTCTCTTGAGTCTTTTATTTTTAAAATACTTTATTTTTTAAGCAATGTTAGGGTCACAGCAAACTTGAAAGAACAGTACAAAGATTTCCCAAATACCTCCTGCCCCCACACATGCATAGACTTCTTCATGATCAAATATCTCACCAATTACCAACATTTGTTACAATCGATGAACCTACCTGACACATCATAATCACCCAATGTCCATAGTTTAAACTAGGGTTCACTCTTGGTGCTATACAGTCTATGGGTTTGGACAAATAATGACATATATCCATCATTATGGTAACACACAGAGTGTTTTCACTGTCCTCAAAATCCTTGCTCTTGAGACCTTTTTATCTCCAGCTCAATCCATATATGTCATAGTGCCTTGAATGTTATAGCTCTTAAAAATATATGATGAATTAATAAGTGAGTCTATAAAACATCATAACAACATGCAGGTTAACTTAGCAAAGGTTAGCTATGTTACTAATATGGTTCAGGACACCTTAGGACAAATGGATCTGAACCTTTTCTCTCTGAAACACATGACCTAGGATGGGTGGGTTGTTGTTGTTGTTTGTGTTTTATTTGTTTGTTTTCTTTCTTTCTTTTTTCTTTTTTCTTTCTTTTTTTTTTTTTTTTTGCTTCATTATGCTTCTGGTACGAAGAAGGAGAAACCCACAGAATGGCTGGGACTGGATAAAGTCTTTAGGAAGCACTTCCATATGATAGTCCCTTTGGCTGTTGTCAATTCCTCAGAGATGATGTCAGGTAGGATGTGCTGGATAAGTAGCTGTTGATTTAATGACTTGATGATTACAGAAAATGGGCAAGGGTTTCTAATAAACAGTTTGTTTACATATGCATTGAATTTAGTTCCAAGCCTTTATTCCTTGAGAGATTAGTTCCCAGGAGAATAAGAAGAAAGTCATGGTGTTTTGTGGGCAGCAGATACACACAACAAGGTAAGAAAGCGTTTTATGTTCAGGGCTAGACCTGCCAGGGAGAGGGGCTATGAGGGCACTACTGGAACTCTGGCCAGTCATTTTCCCATGAGGTTGTACTGCCATCTGCAAGATTCTTACCATGTGTCATGTCTGAAAATCCAAATGGTTTTGTCAGCGAACACTAGGCAAGTGATTTGGTTGTCCTATCTTGAGTCAAATTAGCAGCTGATTTTTATGAAGCTGCGATTTTGTAAACTGAAATCCATTATGTGATGCTGACATGGATCTTCTTTTCTCAAGGGAATGTGCATAAAAACAACAAGTATTATTTTTGAAAGGGATCTTATTTAAAGAGCTTCCCAATGGAAAGAATGATTCATAGTTAAAAGTTATTGTTTCCACATTAAAGCCGCAATGTTTCACATTTGTTCTTGTTAATGTATTGAGTATTTAAGTTAAAAGAAAATAAATGACTTAAGGCCTGTAGTCTCAAACTTTTGTATCAAGATCTTATTTTAAATGTCAAAAATTCCATAAACTTCCACATAATGTTATTGGGGAAACACTAACTATTCCTTGATTCGGAACTTACATAAGCAAAAGACAGGAATGAATTCAGTGGTGTTTTAAATTGCTAGTATTTTGCTAATCACAACGGAAATTCCTTATATGTGAAACTGACATTGCATAAATGTGCAAAATATATAGTTCATCCATGCAATAGCAAATGCTTGCCTTTATTGGAAAATGCATTTGTAGTCTATGTAATAGCTTTCTGGCCCACTGGGTTTTGTGGCCACAGCTAGGGAGCCGCTCATTTAGAGAATAAACCAGCTTGTGTAAGAGAGATCTCATCAGTATTTTAGGAGGCCACTAGACAGCCTTCTGAAGGAGAGATATAGGAAATATTCTTTCTGGATAACTTTCCAGATGACAGTACAACTTCAGGGGAAATGACTTTTGCCATCTGGATGGCTGTACATCTACACAGTGGGGATAGTGAGCAGACCACACTCTGTGTGGGCATCTGAAGGCATCAGTCATGGGCTTTTCACCTCATCCATCACTGACAGTTTGCTGCCATTACCAAAAAACCCCATGTAAATCTCTGTCCATTTACATCAATCCGAATAATTTGGGGATTCAATTCATATTTTGGATGGTTGATTGAAAACATTCTTCACAATAATAATTTAAAGAACACGTA